>JAQQAC010010508.1:35649970-35757571 GCA_029783875.1 Phataginus tricuspis
ATATGGGAGAATATATTCATAAATGACATATCTGATAAGGGGTTGACATCCAAAATATATAAAGAGCTCATGCACCTCAACAAAGAAAAAGCAAATAATCCAATTACAAAATGGGCAGAGGATCTGAACAGACACAAAGAAGAAATTCACATTGCCAACAGGCACATGAAAAGATGCTCCACATCACTAATCATCACAGAAATGCAAATAAAAACCACAATGAGATATCACCTCACACCAGTTAGGATGACCACCATCCAAAAGACAAACGACAGTAAATGTTGGCGAGGATGTAGAGAAAGCGGAACCCTCCTACACTGCTGGTGGGAATGTAAATTAGTTCAACCTTTGTGGAAAGCAGTATGGAGGTTCTTCAAAAAACTAAAAATTGAAATACCATTTGACCCAGGAATTCCACTCCTAGGAATTTACCCTAAGAATGCAGGAGCCCTGTTTCAAAAAGACATCTGGACTCCTGTGTTTTTCACAGCACTATTTACAATAGCCAAGAAATGGAAGCAACGTAAGTGTCCATCAGTAGATGAATGTATAAAGCAGATGTGATACATATACATAATATTATTCAGCCATAAGAAGAAAACAAATCCTACCAATTGTAAAAACATGGATGGAGCTAGAGGGTATTATGCTTAGTGAAATAAGCCAGGTGGAGTTACACAAATATCAAATGATTTCACTCATCTCTGGAGTATAAGAACAAAAAAAGAACTGAAGTAACAAAACTGCAGCAGACTCAAAGAACCCAAGAATGGACTAACAGTTACCTAAGGGAAAGGGACTGGGGAGGATGGGTGGGAAAGGAGGGATAAGGGGGAAAAGGGGCATTATGATTAGCACACATAATGTAGCGTGGTGGGGGAAAATGGGGAAGGCAGTATAACACAGAGAAGGCAAGTAGTGATTCTATAGCATCTTACTATGCTGATGGACAGTGATTGTAATGGGTATGGGTGGGTACTTGATAATGGGGGTAGTCTAGTAGCTATAATGTTGTTCATGTAATTGTATATTAATGATACCAAAAAATATATATATTAGCAGAGAAGGGGATGTCAATATTTAGAGGTGGAAGTCCTGATTTTTTGACAAAGTCCACTTGAAATGGATTAAAGGAGTTGGGTCTTTCTGTCTGTTGTTATTTATTTCCATTAGCTTACTTTTTTCTACGGAGGTTGAGAATAATATTGGGTTATCTCTCAATAAAGTTGTGAGGAAAAAACACATCACAATCCATTTCTTTGAAACGTTCCTTTCCTATTTCCAAGTGCTTCCATACCTTCTATAATCTAGATGTCAGCTCATTTTTACTGGGCTTAGATGGAGGATGTAAATAATACTATGCATATAGTAATTTTGTTTCTGTTGGACATAGAGGTATAAGTAGGTGATCTTATTTGATTCTTCATAGGATTCTACCCCAACCTAAGGAATGTTAAAAAATAAAGCTTCATAAAGGAAAGGACTAGTATTAACCATTTTGATCATGGTAAGGAAGACATTGTTTTGAATGGGGTCATGGTTGAGATGACTGTGGAAGTAACATTGAGGACTTGGGGACGGTAAGGGGCTCTGCTTCTCTCTGGGCAGTGGTTTCTTGGACACAATGTGGCACTCATGTCCACTCTGGCCCTAGCTCACATCTTACAGCTTCACCACCAGAGGAAAAAGAGTCTCTTCCCAGCTTGTAGTAAAACCACTGCACACCCCCATACTCATCCCCAAGCTGTTGACCCACTCTACTTGTTGTGGCCAGAGAGGTGTGGTGGTACAAGAGAATGGTGACCTCCACTCAGAAAACCTCATGTCAAGAGGCAAAGTAAGGAGGACAGGTTCCCCTAAAAGAAAGACAGCTTTGTTGGGGGCAAGTGGCCTGGGTGTGCCCATTGGGGGATTTCTGAATGTCATCAGGACTTCATATTTGAGATTGTTTGAGGGTCTGCGGGACTGTGGTGCAAGGCCCAGACCATGGTATCAGAGGCCCAGGGTTGCATCACAGCTCTTCCTCGTGTGGGTTTAGGCACACCTTTGAGCCTCCCGGGCTTGCCGTGGTCAGGAGTGGGTACCCTGAGTGTGCCCGCATGTCCCCAGAGCTCAGCATGGCACTGTTTCTGTGTGGCCTCTTCGTGCTTTTCTCCTCTGGTGGTTTTGTATCATTTGGGCTTGGGCTGTGTCATCAGCTGAGAGCTTTTCTATCTTTCCCAACCCTTTCAACTGAGAATTATACTAGTTTTTTTGGAATTTTAGTACAAAATGCCAGTGTTTTTATGTGTACAACACCATTCTTTTTTGTATTTTAAAAACCTGAGTCTGGATTGGTTATGTATTGATGTGCATGGAGAGTTGTATGCTGCTTAACATTTCAAAGGTGGCTTACCACCTGCCTATCCTGTTTAAAACCTTGCTGGGTATATAGTAACTAAGGAAATGGGAATTGAAACTATGAGAGTTGAGCCTCTTTGTTTTATTCATCACTTATATTCTGAGAGCCAGTTTGGGCCCTTTACTTCTGTTAGAGCTCCCAAATGGAGTAGTTTTAAAATGAGGAGAGAAGGGCAGATGATTTGGAATTTAAGAGGATAATATGGTAAGGGGATAGGAAATGAGAGGCCCCAGTCCTAATTTCCAGCCCTCCCCTGCATCTGGGCCACTTCCCTGTTCTCAGGAGCTAGATTCCCTCTCTCTTCCTTTGCCTTCAGATCCAGGTCTGTTCTCTTAGGGCCTTCCCTTATTTTAGCCAGAATCGGCCTTCTTGCCCACGTGCTACTTTGAGAGAAGTCTGTTCCGAGCAGGAACTAACTTGCATGCCATCCACCCAGTCCTGGGGCTGCCTGTGTTTGCTTTGATGTGCAGCTCTTCATATAAAATAATTGAGGAGGATTTAGACTCTCAGGGCCCTAGTGGAAACATGCACTCATACTGAGGACTGCTGACAGTAGTTGGACTTTTTTTTTAATGTTTATTAAGCAGAGTTTAGATTAAGAAAAGCTTATGTATATGCATCATTTATATATTGATGTACATAGGGGGTTACATGCTGCTTTAACATTTATGCTTTAATTCTCTCTATATATGAATACATAAATGATTTAGATTTCACATTTCAAAAATGCAGAAACAATGGCATTATACCATAAAAACATTGGCATTTTGGTATGAGAATTCCAACGAAAAATCTGGTATGGCATGTGTCAAACTATTATTAAAGTATTTTTAGTGGAGAGGGTAACATTATAGGGGAATATTTAATTACTACTTTATTATGCTTTTCATTGCTAGAAAAATTTTTTATAATACAACTGGGATTTAAAATCTTTTTTCTTTTTAAAGAATGCTCTAGGAGCCTGAAAAATGTTAGTTTTCTATACAAGTTAGCTTTATTTGTATTATTAGGTAGGTATTTGTTTACTTCCTGCCCAGGACTGTTAACCCTGGCAAAGGAGAAGGTGGACTGGCTGGGGTGAAGGTAGCCGCGGGGAGCCATCTAGAAGAGCTCATCATTTTCTTTATGCTCTGTGCCTGATAGGATTTATTTTTGTACACTGAGATCTTGATCCCTTTCTTCAGGGAAAATTGATCTGTTTCTTTTGTCATCTCCAAAACTAGGTATACTGTGCTTAGGGCAGGGGACCCACTTTTGGAAATGGGAACACTGGCAAAGGAGAGCTGGCGTGCTTTTAGTCTCTGTGGGGCTGTGCTCCAGAATCGTGCTCTTGGCAGTTGCTTTCCTATCTGCTGAACTCATGGCCCCACTTTGGCTCTTCCAGCTATTGTCTTTGTAACTTGCTGTCACTTGCTCCAAGATGCTCAGGAAGCCGTTTGTCATGTTGGCACTTACACTCATCAATTCCTAGCATATACTCTTCTTTCCTCTTTTCTTCAGAGGCGACTCCAGCTCTGTAAAATAGACAGTTTCTAGTGGAAAAATTAAGAGTTTGGAATCTTGGGCCAGATGGCTTGGGTTAGAATCCATGCCCCTTCCTTTTCTCCTTCTCTCACTGGCTGTGTGATGCTGGGGAAGTTACTTAGCCTCAGGTTTTCGTTTGTAAACAGGGACAGTGTCGATCTCAGCTTGCTGGGAGGATGAGGGAGTTTGGACATGGATGGTGGGGGCTTGACACGCAGTGCTCAGACTCGTTAGCTTTACGGTTACTTTGTATGTAGCATCAGGTGTGATAACCTCTCTTCATTTCTTTGTAGTTGGTCCAGCACTATTGCTGCTTGCCTTTGGTTACCTTTGTGGATTTAAATTGTTCCAGACCAACCAAAGAGTGGCGGGAAGAGAAGCCACAGAGGAATAAACTGTCTGGCTGCAGAGCAGCCTCATTTCAGAAGACTGCAGTTGAGAGATTTTGGCTGGCTGTCTTTGCAGGGTAGTGGGTGAAAGTATACTCGCTCAGTTCTCTCAGTGCAATAAAACCTTTCATGTGAGGATTGTGGAGCATATACCCCTACCTTTTGTATATTTGTTTGTTTGTTTGTTTTAGCTGTTTCGGTAACAATCATTTCTGGTGGGACTCTCAGAACCACGTGCATGCACTTCACTTCCTCCTTCCGATTTAAACCACCAGTTAGAGTGTGTCTTCAGATAGTTCTCAACTAGGCTGTGGTGAAGAAGTTTCAAGTCATTGTCCATGCCATTTGGCTGGCTGTTGGAGTGAGCTGAGGAGCATTATGAAAGGTTCTCAGTGTTGGAAAAAATTGTGCTCAAATGAACATAGAACTGAGCATAGTGAAGGACAAATGAAAATACATATGAGCAAGACTAGGGAAGGACTTGGGTGGGGAGATTCTAGCCTGAAGATGGTTTTGTTTAGGTGAAGCCAGAAGTGAATTAGAAGTGTTTGCTTTGTATATTTTTCCAAAATGAATAGAAGGTGCTATCTGGACATTATAAAGATGGTCGCTAGATAGTGGGTCTCCTGCTGTGTGTCAGAAATAATAGTAGGTGTTTATATGCATTATTTTTAAATCTTACCTGACTTTACAGAGGTTAGCTCTGAGGTTGCTCAGGCTTAGTAATATCCCTAGCATTTGACTGAAATCGAATGGAAGTATGCAGAGCATCAAAGCCTTTAGGCCCTCATTCTGCCTCTGGCTAATAGGCATAACCTTGCTCTGAAATTGTCTTGTTTAGGGAGTATGGTAAGAAAAATAAAACAAATCTGGATTTCCTGCTGGGCTATTAGTAGTGGGTAGTGAGTTTAAATTTTCAGTGGAAGGAATAAAGAAAAAGTTCAGCAGATGCTGGAAGAGTGACCATCTTACAAAGCAGTGGCTGGGAACTGGCTTGATATTCACAGGTCAATAAGAAAAACAAAGTGGTAAAGATTTCACATGGATTAGCATTCTTTTCAAACAGCCATAAGAACAGTGTCAATTAAGATAGTTGATGAAGTTTAGGAAGAAAACATTTATTTACTTCTTACTAAAACAAAAGGGCCTTTTGGTAGGGACAGATATGATTAACTCTAAGTACTACTTAATAGTACCTGAGATCAGAAGGAAATCGCTTGACACAGTAGAGCAGCACATAAAGTAAATAAGCAATCTTACTTTTAAAATAAAGGATATGTCAGGATCAAATTCATGTTCTTTTTTTGGGCTGGTTTTGTTACAATACTTGATTTGGACCCTCTGAAAGTTTTCAGCAGAAAAGTTTGTTTTATGTTAATTAAAAAAATAATATGCTCTTGGACTGAGACAGAGAATTGGAAGTTTATGCTTGTATTTATTTGGCTGGGTAATTAAGTTTAATCAAAAATGGGCTCTGATAGTCTTTGGTTCTGCTTTACATCGAATCTGCTGTCCTAAAAGGCTTGGCCGCCCTGCACTCTTTGGCTTGGAGCTGTTGGCAGCCTTCTTTCTGAAGTGGATCCTTTGCTCTGCAGTCACCTTCATGAGATGATGGTCTGCCTGAGAAGAGAGTCTGAAGTAGAAATTCAAGGTCAGCTACATAAGACAGCCATTGCCAGAGTGACACACAGGCAAACAAATCAAATCTTCCTGCCACGCATTCTTGGTATTAGAGGTCAGATGGCAAACTTAGGAAGGAGAGATTGCTTTTTAACTGATTGAGGGCATGACCTTTCATTTCTAAGTGGTTTAGAGAATTTATGGTTCCATGTTGTTCATTCCAAAGTCCTAACGATATGAACGATATTTTTTTTTCTAGACAGGAATTGTGGCTTTGACAGTCTCTGCATCACAGTTGATTAGACCAAGTCCTTTGGAACCAAAATGTGTGACCTCTGTGCATATGATGTGTGTCCATGAAAAGAAGTATGTGTGTGATGATTGAAAAATTGTTTGAAATTAGAAATAGTGGCTTCAAACTGCGAAATCTCAAATGCCCAGCATTAGGAGAATATAAGATATATGTGTGTATATCCATATGTTTATCCAGAAGATGGTGTACTCTGCAGCAAATATAGTTTATAGGTTTCAGTGACATAGGGAAGCACTAATGGAATAATGTAAAATAAAGGCGGGTGCAAAATTTATATACAGCAAGATCTCAACTATATACAAATGCATAGAAAAAAGTAATCTAGAAAGAGATGTGAAAGTGTTAATGGTATTAATCTGTATGATGAAATTATAGGTGATAGGTTTTCTTTCTATGCTCATACATTTTCTAAGTTGCCCACAGTAGGTGGTTTTTGTAAACAGAAATTTAAAATTTTTCTTCTATAACTGCTTTTTAAGAAGAGAGTGGTCAGTGTATTAGAGTGATAATATGTTACCTATATTGTTTAGTACATGAAGAAATTATCAGAACTTGGATTTGTTGCAAAAAGCAATGTCTTTGGTGTGTGCACAGTTGCTTATCTGCAATTAAGGAGGATCACTAGTAATGTACAGTGATTCCTTAGTTTTCTCTTGGAATTATGGTAACAATAAAATAATTTTTCATATTTAAAATATGGGTGATACTCAAGCAATACTGCAGTTAGAAGATGACTTCTCATAGGCATTTGATGTGAAATGCCTTTGAGAAATTTTATAGTGAAAACCCATATGATTTAATGATCAGTCACATCTAAATTGTTATGAAAAGACAGCTGAGGACATGGATAATACTGTATTTACAAAATATCTTTTTCAAAAGGAACATTATGGGGATGTATTAATGAGTACTGAATTCTCTTATAAACTTTAAAGTGAAACAAATGGTTATTGGATGTCAACAGATAACTAAATGAAGGAAGAGAAAGGAAGTACGTGGATTTTAGACTCACAAGAATGATGGGTTTTTTTTTTGAAAGAAGCAATTGCCTCATTATGGTTTTTAAATGTACAATAAAAAGAGCTCTAACAATTTTGAATGTCTAGTTGTATGCCACATCTTGTGATAAATACTTTCAATATTTTATGCCACTTAATCACCATAAGAACCATATTTTCAAACCTAATTTAAATTTGAGAAACTAAAAATGCAACAAACATATACCACCACCACCCCTAAAAAATTATATGAGTGAATGCCTTTATAAGAAGTTCCCAGAGAACAGTGAGGACAGTAACTTGACCAGTACATCACCACCCAGAGATGCCCACAGTTTGTGAGCAGTCTTCTGGCAGTTTCCCCGTGCAGGTATGCATTGGACTTACACTGTAGGTGCTGTTCTACAACCTGTTGGTCTTTCTTTTACTCACTGTAAAAAGTTAGTAGAATTTTTTTTTTATTAAAATAGTCATTTCTGTGGCCTCATATGATATTCCCTTTAATATGTTATGATTGACCTAGTTTGCTCCTATTGATAGAGATTTAGGCTGTTTGCAGATTTTCACCCTTTAAACAGTATTTTGATGATTATCCATACATAAGGGTTGTGTCTTCAACTTTTGTTGTGGGTTTTTTTCAAGTATATGTAAAATGAAAGAGAAAATAGTCCCCATTTACCCATCAGCAATACCCACAGTACCATTATCACACCAGCAAAGTTACCAAAAATTCCTTAGTAGTATCATCTAATAACTACCTCCATGTTCAGTTACCCTCCGTTTCAAAATTACCTTTTACAGTTCATGTGTTTGAATCCATATCCAAATGATGTCACGTTTAAGGTTTTGTCACACCTGTTTCACCCCCATCCATCTTTTTTTTTTTCATATAATCTATTTGTTGAAGAAACTATTTCATTTGTCCTATAGAATCTCCCTCCTGGATTTAACAGATTGCAGTTTTTTGTGTCATTGTGTCTGCCATCTACCATGTTGTTCTATTTCTGGAAAGCTGGTAGTTAGATCTGATTCTAGAGGCTTGATTGGCTTCAGATTTTCTTTTTTTTGATTAATGTTTCTTAGGTGCTAGTATGTCCATGCATCTGCATCATGTTAGCAGGCCCCATCTTGTCTGGTTTCCCACTTTTAGTGATGCCAGAATTGATCACTGGATTCAGGTGTCCTCATTGATCCCTGTTTTATATGATCTTTTACTTAATGGTTTTAGTAGCAATTGATGGTTGTTGCTTAGATTATTTCATTAGATAGCAATAGGGCAGTTTTCTAAATCTGTCTTTCTTTTAATTCTGTTATTTATTAGCTGTGATTCTTCTGTAAAGAAGTTAGCCCCATCATCTAGTTGGTTACTCTGAAATACATTCTATATGGGAAAAATAATTTGATTAATTTAACCTTTCCTAAGATTTATTGATTTTAAGAACAGAGTTGGTGCCTACCACAGCCTCCAAAGATGGCCAAAGAAGGTCTTTTTAATATTAATGTAACTAAAGAATTTAAACATATTTGTCATGTTCAACCTATTACATTACAGCGTCTTCTTGATGCCCCATACTTGTCAGTAGGAGCCCTTTTGAGTACTGTCAGAGGGCACAAAGCCAATTTGAAAAGCCTGTTTTCCAGTAAAAGGAATTGGGGTGCCTTAGAGCAATGGCTGATTCCAGGTTTAGGTGGAAATTGTCCAAGATTAGCCCATGACATCTTGTTAGTCTGGAAAGCAAGGAAGCACTTTATCTGGTTTTACACTGTATTGACGTTACCCTGCAGAGTGGGAAATCTGCAAATAATTTTGACTCCCCAGAAACTTAACTAATAGCCTTCTGTTGACCAGAAGCCTCATCAATAATAGTTGATGAGTACTTATTTTGTTATATGTATTATATACTATGTTCTTATAATCAGCTAAGCTAGAGAAAACCGTTTTTTCAAATTATCACAAATCCCCAAACAATTTTCCAATATATTCATTGAAAAAAAATCCATGGATTAGTTGACCTGCACAGTTCAAACCTGTGGTGTTCAAAGGGCAACCACATTGAGTTGTGAACACTTGATTTTGCTCAGCTCTGCCATGGTACCCAGATGGGAGCAGGTGGCTTTGCCTCTGAGCCCTTGCTCCCATTTGTAAAATGAAAAGCAGTAATGGTACCAGCCTTACCTAACAGAACTGCATGTAAAGTTGTAGACAGAGAAATCCTTATTCACTGTTTTTTTCTTATTTTCTCCCTTTTACTTTGTGGTCCCTGAGATTTAGAATCTACCACATTTCCATGCTGTTGTCTATGAGCACTTAGCTCCAAAGCTTCCCTTTTTGTTGTTAGTATGTCATGTGGCCAGAGCAAATAGGGTATTGCAGTAGAGAGTTGCCCAATGTTTTTTTTCTTAAAAGGATTCTTCCTTTTTAAAAAGTGATAGAATCATGTAGGAAATAGTGAAAAGAGATCCCTTGTACAAATGCCCAGTTTTCCAAAAATGGTTACATTTTGCTAAACTGTGGTACAAATATAACCCAACAATCTTTTTTTTTAAGGTATTATTGATATACACTTTTATGAAGATTTCACATGAAAAAACAATGTGGTTACTACATTTACCTATATTATCAAGTCCCCACTCATACCCAATTCAGTGTCCATCAGTGTAGTAAGATGACACAGGTTCACTGTTTACCTTTTCTGTGCTACACTGTTTTCCCAGTGATCCCCCACACCATGTGTACTAAACATAATACCCCACAATCCCTTTCTCCCACCCTCCCCACCCACCCTCCCACACCCCTGCCCTTTGGTAACCTCTAGTTCCTTCTTGGAGTCTCTGAGTCTATAACCCAACAATCTTACTCCGATTTATCCAGTTGTATTTGTTTATTTCTCTGTGCCCACTGCTTTTGAACTGGAATGTTTCCTAATCTAGCATTTCAGATGCAGTGGTAGGGTGACAGGGATAATATCAACACTCAATACAAGAGAAGTAATTTATAGATTAAGAAGAAATACAATACCTTTCATTTTAATGCTAGTAAATATAGTAATACAGACTATGATAATTTGGGACAAAATAGTTCAGTAGCTCCAACTAACACATGTTTTAAAGAATGGAGAACTAATTTATTGCATATACATTCTTGACATGTCAAGGACACTTTAAAAATGGCTTAACACCCAAGAAATGGAAGCAACCTAGGTGTCCATCAGTAGATGAATAGATAAAGAAGATGTGGTACATATACACATTGGAATATTATTTGGCCATAAAAAGAAAACACATCCTACCATTTACAACAACATGGATGGAGCTAGAGGGTATTACACTCAGTGAAATAGGCCAGTACCAAATGATTTCACTCATTTGTGGAGTTTAACAACAAAGCAAAACTGTAGGAACAAAACAACAGCAGACTCACAGACTCCAAGGAGGGACTATCGGTTACCAAAGGGGAGGGGTGGAGGAGGGTGTGTGGGGAGGGAGGGAGAAGGGGATTGAGGGGCATTATAATTAGCACTCACAATATAGGTGGGTCGGGAGGAAGGCAGTACAGCACAGAGAAGACAAGTAATGACTCTATAGCATCTAACTATGCTGATGGACAGTGACTGCAGTGGAGTGGGGGTGGGGGACTTGATAATATGGGTGAATGTTGAAACCACAGTGTTGCTCATGTGATACCTTTGTAAGTTTGTGTATCAATGATACCTTAATTTTAAAAAATGGCTTAACACTTACTTGAAGAATGATAACCAACCATACCCCATTTTCACACTGTTCACATGTTCCTTTGTTTACATTGGTTCTTTGCTTAGAAAAGGAGCCCAGTAGGAGCCAATATATAGTGATTGCTTACTAAATTTAATATATTCAATGGTGTAATAAGTAGCTCCTGCTTGCCTGTGTTTGAGATGGCGCTTTTTTTCCTTTGTATTTTTTCGTTTAATGTGCCTTGTCATTAAAAAGATAAATCATTGTGACAACTTCCTCTCTTAAGCTGTACCCTAATACAGTGGCACCCTATGAGGGACTAGGTGTGAGGTGAATGTGTAGGAATGGTCCCTGTAAGGCAGGAGGATCCTGATGAGCTTCCAGACCCCATGGTGGCTTTCATCTCATGAGGATGAAGGTGGGTAGGGCAGTGGGAGGGGACACCTGGGAATCAGCCAGGAATAATCCTTATTTCCTTCCTATCCAGTAAATCTGGAAAATGAGTTTTGGTTGGATGAATGCCTTGGCATCCATCCTACCCTTTGTTATTAAGTTAAGAACTCAATTTTAAATTATTATACATTCCCAGGAATTCCAAATAAAAAAATTACCAGTGTTAGATCAGGTAAGATCCCAGTGAAGGAAATCTGGAAATATAAAGTGGAGTTTTGACATTGTACAAGAAATATTGATACATTCATATCCCACCCCTCTTGCAGGGGGAACCTGGGCTTCCTGCTTGTAGTCAAAACTGTTTGCTCTGTGACAGAGGATGCCTGGCCAGCTGGGAGCCCCATGGGTCATTAAGAGTTCATTAGATTCTTGTGCACAGCTTGTAGAAAATGAACAGTCAGGCATGTGGGACTCTATCATGTTGCTCAAATGCTCAGCATGAATGACTGTAGCCACAGAGCTATTTTTCATTTAGACAAGGAAAATCTTTCCTAGCCAAGAGATTGCCTTCATCTTTAAGAAAGAGTCTTACTGAGTGGTACACTAAATTTGAATTCCCATTTTGGGCATACTCCTCCATCTCTCCAAAGTAGAGGTTTCCAGCAATACAAAGAAGGGAAATTTTTTGCTTTGTGAACAAGGCCATGCCAGCTGTGCATTTCCTCTCAGAGACTGACATGCCAGTCTACTGACATGCCAGAGGTCCTCTGGGATACATGCTTGCGTTATTAGTGACGGGCACTTGGATATTTTTTTAGTTTTGTTTGACTTTTGGCCTTAAAACTGAAACTAAAATGACAACTTGGAGATAGGGATATTCATGTTTATCTCCATTTTACAGATGGGAAAACAAACATACAGAGAAAATAATTTGCCCAAAGTCACACAGCTAGTAAGTGGCAGAGTTTGGGGTTCAGAGTTTGCATTCTTAACTACTGTGCAGTACTGTTAATGTCAACACAGTTTAGAGGCAAGATTGGCCATGGTGGGCCCCCAGTGCACACAGCATTCTGTAAAGTCATAACTTGGATTCTGTCAGTTCTCAGCCTAACCATTTCCAGGGTCTTCCAATATACTTGGAACAAAACTACAACTTTACTTTATCATGTAAATAACCTTGTGCCCTTGGCCTGGCCCCCTCTGTGTCTGTGTCAGCCCTCCTCCCATCCTGCTGCCTTTGCCTGTGCTCCAGCCCCCTGGCCTTTCTTGACTTAAGAACATGCTTTTGCGGCCTTTCTGTGGCTGGTTGGCCTTCCCCCAGACCTTTGTGTTGTGACCTGTGTCTTCTCAGTGAGGTCCCAGCTCAGATCACCTTTTAAGATGCTTCCCTGACCTCGCTAGCTGAGTAGTCTGTACCCTCAGCTGGTTACTGTATCCCTATCTGAAATCCTCCCTGGAATGTGTATCTCCTGATGGCACAGCCCCTACCTGTCTTATTTAACTACAGAATCTCCTCTATTGCCTAGAACAGCATGTGGGACATGACCACTCAATAAGTATTAATTAAAGTAAAGGAATATAATGAGGGGTTGAGCAGTTATGTCTCTGGAAGGCCCATGGCTTGCCTGACTCCAACCATTTAGAACCCTCTGGCTTAAAGGATATATGACACCATCACAGGACAGCTAAAGCCTGCCTTATCAACTCTGTCCCTCCAAACTCTGCCATCTCCCAAACTAAACTTACGGAGAGAATTTATCTCTCCCAGTTCCTCAGCAGCAGCTGAAGGTAAGGGAAGACAGCCAGGGGCACTTCTGAATATTACAGAAGGCTGCCTCTTATCTGTAAACTGGACCTTGTAGGATCCTAGGAAAAGGAACTCTTAGACCATAAGTTCAGCACAATGACTGCTTGTAATGGTGACCCTGAGACATCAGGAAAGCTGAATTCCAGAATATTCTCTGTAATAGACATGTCTAATACATTTTAGGAGAGTTCTATGAAATTAATGGAAAGTTGAGACATTTGGAATCAGTCCTTGGTTACCTAGGAGAATCTTTCTCCCGATAGACTTTAATTCAGCTGTGGGCCTGTTACTTGTTAGTGCCGGGGAGTCTTAGCTAAAGTTGTGTTATGGTTATTAAAGAAATGTTTCTCTCATTTATTCTTCCACTTATCTCAAATACAACATGTTCCTTACCTGAAATCAAAGTTACTTTGTGTTTTTTAAGGGTCATTTGTTGTCTGATTGAACTGTCCCAGTGTGAGGGCCAAGAGGCTCTGAAGGCTGCCTGCAGCCACCTCTGGTGCACTGGTCACCATTGTCCTGGGGCTCCAGGAGGGCGGGAGGGCGGGACTGCTGGGCCCTCCTGGGCGGAGACGGTACTTGAACATGGGACTGCTGGGCCCTCCTGGGCGGAGACGGTACTTGAACAAATTCAGGCTGGACTTCCTCAGCCGCCCCTCTCCTGTTGCGATTTGGCTGTAAGCCTGAGAGCATGTTCCATATCAGTCTGAAGTCCTCTGGACAGGTGTATAAATCTTTCTGTTCTGTACTGGGCCTTTGTCCCTCTTGGCTTTCAGTGAACATTTAATACTAAGAAAAGGAAGGCTTTACTTTTCCTTCTTTTTTGTTTCACTGGTATAAAAACATGCAAGTCTTAGAAGTTCATCATATATAGTGTCATATATCCTTTAAGCCAGAGGGTTCTAAATGGTTGGAGTCAGGCAAGCCATGGGCCTTCCAGTCTACTGAAACTTTCTCAGTTTACCAATCCCATCTGAGAAGACAAAGGTAGTCACATAAAGGAAGAGACGTTGTTAATTTCTTAGCCAAGATCATTGAACTCTTGGTGTTATGTGGGGCTGTAAAGGTATTTTTTTTCTTTCTTAATCTCTTTTTATAATCCAGATTTCCCATTGTGTTCCTTGCTTTAAGCATGGAGTGATGGTGGAATAATTAGGTTAGGGGTTTAGCTCAGTTCACAAATTTTTTTAATAAAATGTGCCACTTGAGAGAAGAATGGTGTCCCACCTTCAAACACATGATTATAGCAGAGTAGATGTACTTGCCTTACAGGGACCTCATGTTTTATGTTACTGCTGACCACTTAAGAGAGATGCAAACACAGTGCTCAAGTCTAGGCCTCCCTTCTTTGGGAGGTGATTTGCAGAAGCTTCTAGAGTTGGTGGCCAGAGAGCTGGATCTTAAAAGATGGGCAGGATTTTGGCAGGTAGATGTGACCGTTTAAGGCGCCAAGGTGCTTGAGCAAAGCTGCAGTGCTCCTGCTGGCTGGGGAAGGTTCTACTTTGACTGGGCTGTTCTATCGAAGCCACAGGGCCCTGCCTTGCCCCATTCATGTAGAAGCACCAGGACGGCAGACTCTGGTTCCCTCTGTAAGCTGGGCATGTAGATGGGGCCTACCCCTCCATAGTACTTGGCTGTTTATACAGTGACTAAAGGACGCTGGGGTAAAGACAACAGCTAACATTTATTGAGGGGGGTCTATGTACCAGGTCTGTGCTGAGCTCTTTTAGGCCAATTATTTAACTTAATCCTCACAACCATCTTGTTTGTTACTATTGTATAGTCAACACAGAACATGTTACAGTGTGGTAGAATTGTGTTGTTAATAAAACAATTTTGGTATTTATAAAAGTGAGAATTCATATTATACCTCTAGCATGTGATGGGATAATGGGACCCTGTGAGGTCTAGCCAGAGGTTCCACAGCTTTCCTCCCCCTTCTGAAACCACTCCCCACCACCACCACCACCCCAGTACCTTGAGACATTGAGACAGTTACTTCAGAGGCACCTGAATAGGGCTGGTCTCATTAGAATTATTGGTAGCTTGGATTAAACCTGTGAAATTTAAGAAGGGTGCTGGAGATCCATTAATAGGCCTTACAGCTGTCAATCTCAAAGAAGATAAGACCCAGGCTGTCTCTTCCGGCAGGCTGGTTTCTGACCTTCCTGAAATACCACTGCAGGAAATCTTTGCCTGCCTGTGCTTCCTGGGTGTTTTCTCAGAAAAGAAACAGATCCCAGGGCTCTTGCTAAGTACCTCCCCTGTGCATGACTTAAAACAAACTGGTGCAAAAGGGAAGGAAGGCACATAGGACAACATGTTTTAGACTCTTCCGCACCTTTTTATGTATTGTGGTGGTCGATATTGCCATAAACATCCACACCAGAGCATGCAGAGCTGCTGGTCAGGACTGATAATCTTTGTTTCTAGTTACTAAGCCAGAGACTAGCCAAGGGTGGAGTGCGCCTGGTGCAAAAACTCTCAGCTCCCAGCTTGGGGCATCAGCTGTCGCTGTGGCCTTCTGCACTCTCTGAAAGCCTTTCCTGGTCAGGGACAAGGTGGGTTGTGGAAGGTCGCAGTGAATTCAGTGGGGAAGTGGCTTTAGGGCACACAGAGCTTTGGTTGGTTGTGAATGTGGAGGAGGTTTATTTCAAAGATCTGTAGAGAGAGAGGTCTTTGCTTTTTTAAAAAATGTGTACCTCGTTTTATAGGAAGGCATCTACCGCATGTGGCTGTGACAGGGCCTCCTGGTGGGAATAATACACAGATTGCTTTTGGCACCTTTAGAACTCCTGAAGGAAGTAGGTCATGTCAGTTGCTCAGTGTTGTGGTCTGGGGGTTGCCTTTGAGGTTTTGGGGCAATGCAAAGAGCGAAGAAGGCAGCGGGAGTCATCATGGAGGGTGCTCAAAGAGGCCACTTTATTCTGCACAAAGCTGTACTTCTTATACTGCTACAGTGCTAATTCATGGTTACAGAAACATTTGAAGATTCACATGCTTGTGGCCTTCATGGCCAGACCTGGCCTTTGGAGCCTTTATCTAGGTCCTTTCTCACAGGTACAACACGCTGTGTTTTCAGGTTTCTCAGGCCAGACATATCTTGGGTGAAGCAGCGGGCAGCTGTCCTCATAGAACAGTAGGGGAAGGTGTCAGGGGGAGGGGGTCTTTCCTACATGCAACCAACATTTACCGAGAGGAAATAGCGGAGTAAGACATTAGCTCCTACCTCCAGGGACTCATGTTTAGGGAGACCCTATGTCCTTTTGCCTGGGATAGTCCCAGTTTATGCCTCTTGTCCTAGTGTAATTATTAATAATTCCCCAGTGTGGAAGATAAATTATTTGGCTACCTTACTCATAGTATACTGGTGAGAGGCAAACATGTAAACAGTTATCTCAGAATATCACAGAATTGAGCCTCAAGTGCGAGGTCTGGCCTGTTCAGGATGCTTCTCCCCCACTCACCTTGCCTGATGCACAGCTTCTCTCCTCTTCCTCGGCAGCCCCCTTATCTGCCTGTATTCTCCTATGCAGCCCAGTGTCCCAGTCCCTTCATGCCTCCTAGCTGCCCACAGAAGCACAGAACTTCCTTAGATCCAGATGGATGAACTGTCATTCCCGCCGCAACCCCTTGGAGCATATTCTGGGTTGTGGCTTGCCCTCTCTTTTCTTCTTGTAGAAGTGTATTTGGGGAAAAACTTCATTTGCTTACAGCCACACGAGTTCCCCTACCCCCCAATTCTCCAGGTTGTTTTTATTAATAGGCTTTTGTTTCAATGGGCTGTCAGGAGTAAAGATTGATAAAAATGTGTGCTTGGTTTCCTGTCTTCAGCCTGGCATGATTTTGGACCCTGATCCCAGCTTCTCTCCACCCCTGGGAAGAAAACAGTGCCATGGGAAGAGCTAGGCTTTGGAGCCCCTCAGACTCGGTTGTGAAGACAGGTGATAACGACTTGCTAAGACAGGATGGTGGTTAGGGCCCTTTCTGCCTAAAACTTGTGATAATTCCTCTTCAGTGGTTTGAGTTAGAGATAAGCTCTAATCATAGGAACCAAACCTCTTTGAGGTCATGACCACCCAGTGCTAGGCTAGAGAGATTCCGTGACAGCCTCATTTGGGATGGAACATGGCTCCTCGCAGGCTGCCTGCAGCAGAACGCATAGATGTCTGGGCTTCGCCTTCTTTTGTTTTTCGTCATTACCTTTGGGCCCTGAATTCCTCATTTGAAGTGATTCCATCATGAACTTTCATTTTCTTCCCTCGCCATTTCTGTTTTATTTCCCTCAAATGTGGTCCTGCCTACTTTTGAAATTTGAAGCCAGAATTTGATATGAGTAGGAGGTAGTACAGAACGGACCGGCTTCCCCAGAACTGAGAATTTTTCCCAGTTTCCCAAAACCTTTTTGTTTTCCAAGAGGCTGGTGGAAGTTAGAAGAAATTAGAGCAGCAAATTAATTTGGACTTCTCTTTCCTGCCTTTAAGCTTTCTTTGCTAGAACAAGTTGGCTTATTTTTCAACAGAAAAATAATGAATTCATTAAGTGAATAGGCATGTGTAATTTTTTAATATTTTGGCAAGGCTGCCGTGCATTGTGTTCGAAAGCATGAATGAGCTTCTGGAATGGAAGCGAAGGGACTCAACCCACAAATGAGGTTCCTGAGGGTTCTTCTTCCTCCTCTTTGAACTGTTACTTGCCTTCTTTGACAAAATCACATTGCTTTTACTTACCCCTTTTTTCAGTGTGATGTAGGTATTTCCAGTAAGCCACCAGATGGTCATTTTACAGATGAGGGAACTGAGACCTAGGAGGCACTGTGACTCCCTTTCCATAGTCTAAAAGAGCAAAATGAAACAAACGACTGGAGAGGTCCCTGTACCAAGCCCATCACGAAAAGATAGAACTCACAATCAAAACCTGAACAGCAACTCCAGAGGACGAAAGCCCAGCCTCAGTGAGACCTGCCTGTTGTTTGATCTCTTTGTGAATAATTAAAGGATTTGGGAGAGCTCCAAAGCCGAAAAGTTGCCAAATTTTATTTATCTGAAAGTTTCGGAAGAGCGGCTCAATATTCTACAGAGTTGACTTTTCATGGACGGAGAAAAAGGACTACATCAGTGTTGGGGCCGCCTCTGTTGGGTTCTACCCTGACGTGGCTTTGGAGTTACTGATGCTCTGCTGGATGACTAGATAAATCAGTGTGAAAGGCGGAATACAGGAAAAGGGATAAGAGATGTATTTGGGAGAACCACATATACTGAATGCCTCATTTGAGGCTCTGTGCTAAGTGTAAGTTCTTCCTAAAGTTATCTGTAACCCCCAGTCCTGGGAAGGATTCATCCCTCTCAGCAGATGTTTATATAGCACAGGATTATGGTCAGGGCTGGAAGGTAGACTGCCTGCCCGGGTTCTTATGCTATGTCCAGCTCTGGGTTTTGCTCTCAGTAGACAGAGAAGGCAGTCAGCTTGGCAGGCTCTTTCACTAGGGTACATAGTATAAAGAAGTCCATTTTTTGTTTATGTTGCAACCTATACTGCACACTGTGCCACAATCAGAAGAAAAATGTTTCACCCTAAAGAAACCACAGAACACAAGTACCCCTTATCTGACATTAAATCCTAACAGAAATGAAATCTTGACCCCTTTCCTGTGAGCTGCTGATTCCCTAATGAAAACCACTTTGCCCCTGATTTTAGCATCCTGGCACAGGCAGACAGGGAACGACTCTGGTTGATAACGCCAGTCCTGGGGGAAACTGATGATTTTCCGTAAGAGGAACATGAACATACTAATTCTAACTTTTTTTTTTACAATTTTAAAATCAAATTTATAGAGGTATAAATTACATAGATTAAAATTCCCCCATTTTAAGTGTACAGGCTGATTTTTTTTATATTGGTATCATTAATGTGCAATTACATGAGCAACATTATGGTTACTAGACTCCCCCCATTATCAAGTCCCCACCACAATACCCCATTAGAGGCACTGTCCATCAGCATAGTAAGATGCTGTCAAATCACTACTTCACTTCTCTGTGTTATACTGCCTTCCCCATGCCCACCCCCCTCCATTATGTGTGCTAATCATAATGCCCATTTTTCCCCCTTATCCCTCCCTTCCCACCTATCCTCCCCAGTCCGGTTCCCTTTGGTAACTGTGAGTCCATTTTTGGGTTCTGTGACTCTGCTGCTGTTTCGTTCCTTCAGTTTTTTCTTTGTTCTTCTACTCCACAGATGAGTGAAATCATTTGATACTTGACTTTATCGGCCTGGCTTATTTCACTGAGCGTAACACCCTCTAGCTCCATCCATGTTGTTGCAAAGGGTAGGATTTGTTTTCTTTTTATGGCTGAATAATATTCCATTGTGTATATGTACCACATCTTCTTTACCCATTCATCTACTGATGGACACTTAGGTTGCTTCCATTTCTTGGATATTGTAAATAGTGCTACAATAAACATAGGAGTGCATGTGTCTTTTTCAGACTAGGCTCCTGCATTTGTAGGGGAAATTCCTAGGAGTGGAATTCCTGGGTCAAATGGTATTTGTCTTTTGAGTTTAATGAGGAACCTCCATGCTGCTTTCTTTTTTAATTTATTTTGGTATCATTAATCTACAATTACATCTGCAATATTATGGTGATTAAACTACCCCCTTCATCAGGTCCCCCACACCAACCCCATTACACTCACTGTCCATCAGCGTAGTGAGATGCTATAGAATCACTACTTGTCTTCTCTGAGTTGTATAGCCCTCCCCGTGCCCCCCCTATCTTATGTCTGCTAATCGTAATACCCCTTTTACCCTCTTATACCTCCCTTCCCACCCATCTTCCCCAGTCCCTTTCCCTTTGGTAACTATTAGTCCGTTCTTGGGTTCTGTGAGTCTGCTGCTGTTTTGTTCCTTCAGTTTTTTCTTTGTTCTTCTACTCCACAGATGAGTGAAATCATTTCATACTTGTCTTTTTCAGCTTGGCTTATTTCACTGAGCATAATACCCTCTAGTTCCATCCATGGTGTTGCAAATGGTAGGATTTGTTTTCTTCTTATGGCTGTATAATATTCCATTGTGTATACGTACCACATCTTCTTTATCCATTCATCTACTGATGGACATTTAGGTTGCTTCCATTTCTTGGCTGTTGTAAATAGTGCTGCAATAAACATAGGGGTGCATCTGTCTTTTTGAAACTGGGCTGCTGCATTCTTAGGGTAAATTCCTAGGAGTGGGATTCCTGGGTCAAATGGTATTTCTATTTTGAGTTTTTTGAGGAACCTCCATACTGCTTTCCACAATGGTTGAACTAATTTGCCTTCCCACCAGCAGTGTAGGATGGTTCCCTTTTCTCCACATCCTCGCCAACATTTGTTGTTGTTTGTCTTTTCGATGTGGGCCATCCTCACTGGTGTGAGGTGATATTTCATTGTGGTTTTAATCTGCATTTCTCTGATGATTAGCGATGTGGAGCATCTTTTCATGTGCCTGTTGGCCATCTGAATTTCTTCTTTAGAGAAGTGTCTATTCATGTCCTCTGCCCATTTCTTAACTGGATTATTTGCTTTTTGTTTGTTAAGGTGCGTGAGTTCTTTATATATTTTGGATGTCAACCTCTTATCAGATACATCATTTCTGAATATATTTTCCCATACTGTAGGATGTCTTTTTGTTCTACTGATGGTGTCCTTTTCTGTACAGAAGCTTTTCAACTTGATGTAGTCCCACTTGTTTATTTTTGCTTTTGTTTCCCTTGCCCGGGGAGATATGTTCATGAAGAAGTCGCTCATGTTTATGTCCAAGAGATTTTTGCCTATGTTTTTTTCTAAGAGTTTTATGGTTTCATCACTTAACATTCACATCTTTGATCCACCTTGAGTTTACCTTTGTGCATGGGGCTAGACAATAGTCCAGTTTCATTCTCTTACATGTACCTGTCCAATTTTCCAACACCAGCTGCTGAAGAGGCTGTCATCTCCCCACTGTATATCCAAGGCTCCTTTATCAAATATTAATTGACTGTAAATGTTTGGGTTAATGTTTGGATTTTCTATTCTGTTCCACTGGTCTGTGGGTCTGTTTTTGTGCCAGTACCAAATTGTCTTGATTACTGTGGCTTTGTAGTAGAGTTTGAAGTCGGGGAGCGTAATTCCCCCTGTTTGATTCCTCCTTCTCAGAATTGCTTTGGCTATTCGGGGTCTTTTGTGGTTCCATATGAATTTTAGAATTATTTGTTCGAGTTCATTGAAGAAAGCTGTTGGTAGTTTGATAGGGATTGCGTTGAATCTGTAGATTGCTTTAGGTAGTATAGCCCTTTTGACAATATTTATTCTTCCTAGCCAAGAGCATGGGATGCATTTCCATTTGTTAGTGTCGCTTTAATTTCTCCTAGGAGTGTCTTGTAGTTTTCAGAGTACAGGTCTTTCACTTCCTTGGTTAGGTTTATCCCTAGGTATTTTATTCTTTTTGATGCAATTGTGAATGGAATTGTTTTTCTGATTTCTCTTTCTGTTAGCTCATTGTTAGTGTATAGGAAAGCAACAGATTTCTGTGTGTTAATTTTGTATCCTGCAACTTTGCTGAATTCAGATATTAGTTCTAGTAGTTTTGAAGTGGAGTCTTTAGGGTTTTTTATGTAAAATATCATGTCATCTGCAAACAGTGACAATTTGACTTCTTCTTTACCAATCTGGATGCCTTATATGTCTTTGTTTTGTCTGATTGCCATGGCTAGGACCTACAGTACTATGTTGAATAACAGTGGAGAGAGTGGGCATCCCTGTCTTGTTCCCAATCTTAGATGAAAAGGTTTCAGCTTCTTGCTGTTAAGTATGATGTTAGCTGTGGGTTTGTCATATATGGCTTTAATAATATTGAGGTACTTGCCATCTATACCCATTTTGTTGAGAGTTTTAATCATGAATGGATGCTGAATTTTGTCAAATGCTTTTTCAGCATCTATGGAGATGGTCACGTGGTTTTTGTTCTTCTTTTTGTTGATGTGGTGGATGATGTTGATGGATTTTCGAATGTTGTACCATCCTTGCATCCCTGGGATGAATCCCACTTGATAATGGTGTATGATCCTCTTATGTATTTTTGAATTCGGTTTGCTAATATTTTGTTGAGTATTTTTGCATCTACGTTCATCAGGGATATTGGTCTGTAATTTTCTTTTTTGGTGAGGTTTTTGCCCGGTTTTGGTATTAGAGTGATGCTGGCTTCATAGAATGAGTTTGGAAGTATTCCCTCCTCTTCTATTTTTTGGAAAACTTTAAGGAGAATGGGTGTTATTTCTTTTTTATATGTCTGGTAGAATTCAGAGGTGAATCCATCTGGTTGGGGGGTTTTGTTCTTGGGTAGTTTTTTGATCACTGCTTCAATTTTGTTGCTGGTGATTGGTCTGTTTAGTTTTTCTGTTTCTTGCTTGGTCAGTCTTGGAAGGTTGTATTTTTCTAAGAAGTCCATTTCTTCTAGGTTTTCCAGCTTGTTAGCATATAGATTCTCATAATATTCTCTTATAATTCTTTGTATTTTTGTGGGGTCCATCGTTATTTTTCCTTTCTCATTTGTGATTCTTTTTATGTGTGTAGATTTTCTTTTTCTCTTAATGAGTCTGGCTCGAGGTTTATCTAGTTTGTTTATTTTTTCCAAGAAGCAGCTCTTGGTTTCATTGATTTTTTCTATTGTTTTATTCTTCTCAATTTTATTTATTTCTTCTCTGATCTTTATTATGTCCCTCCTTCTGGTGACTTTGGGCCTCATTTGTTCTTCTTTTTCCAATTTCAGTAATTGTGTCTTTAGACTATTCATTTGGGAATGTTCTTCCTTCTTTAAATAGGCCTGGATTGCAATATACTTTCCTCTTAGAACTGCCTTTGCTGCATCCCACAGAAGTTGTGGCTTTGTGTTGTTGTCATTAGTCTCTATATATTCTTTGATTTCTGTTTTGATTTGATCATTAACCCATTGATTAATTAGGAGAATATTGTTAAGTCTCCATGTATTTGTGAGCCTTTTTGATTTCTTTCTAAAATTTATTTCTAGTTTTATACCTTTGTGATCTGAGAAGTTGGTTGGTGGGATTTCAGTATTTTTGTATTTACTGAGGTTCTTTTTGTGGCCTAGTATGTGGTCAATTCTGGAAAATGTTCCATGTGCACTTGAGAAGAATGCGTATCGTGCTGCTTTTGGGTGTAGAGTTCTGTAGATGTCTGTTAGGTCCATCCGTTCTATTGTGTTGTTCGGTGCCTCTGTGTCTTTACTTACTTTCTGTCTGGTTGATCTGTCCTTTGCAGTGAGTGGTGTGTTGAAGTCTCCTAAAATGAATGCATTGCTTTCTGTTTCCTCCTTCAATTGTGTTAGTGTTTGTTTCACTTATGCCAGCACTCCTGTGTTGGGTGCATATATATTCATAATGGTTCCATATGAATTTTAGAATTATTTGTTCCAGTTCATTGAAGAAAGTTGTTGGTAGTTTGATAGGGATTGCACTGAATCTGTAGATTGCTTTAGGTAGTATAGCCCTTTTGACAATATTTATTCTTCCTAGCCAAGAGCATGGGATCCTTTTCCATTTGTTAGTGTCCTCTTTAATTTCTCTTAGGAGTGTCTTGTAGTTTTCAGAGTACAGGTCTTTCACTTCTTTGGTTAGGTTTATCCCTAGGTATTTTATTCTTTTTGATGCAATTGTGAATGGAATTGTTTTTCTGATTTCTCTTTCTGTTAGCTCATTGTTAGTGTATAGGAAAGCAACAGATTTCTGTGTGTTAATTTTGTATCCTGCAACTTTGCTTAATTCAGATATTAGTTCTAGTAGTTTTGGAGGGAGTGTTCAGGGTTTTTTATGTACAATATCAAGTCATCTACAAATAGTGACAATTTGACTTCTTCTTTACCAATCTGGATGCCTTCTCTTTCTCTGTTTTGTCTGATTGCATGGCTAGGACCTACAGTACTATGTTGAATAACAGTGGAGAGAGTGGGCATCCGCCTAGTTCCCGATCTTAGGTGAAAAGCTTTCCGCTTCTCGCTGTTAAGTATGATGTTAGCTGTGGGTTTGTCATATATGGCCTTTATGATGTTGAGGTACTTGCCATCTATACCCATTTTGTTGAGAGTTTTAATCATGAATGGATGCTGAATTTTGTCAAATGCTTTTTCAGCATCTATGGAGATGATCATGTGGTTTTTGTTATTCTTTTTGTTTATGTGGTGGAAGATGTTGATGGATTTTCGAATGTTGTACCATCCTTGCATCCCTGAGATGAATCTCACATGATCATGGTGTATGATCCTCTTGATGTGTTTTTGAATTCGGTTTGCTAATATTTTGTTGAGTATTTTTGCATCTAGATTCATCAGGGATGTTGGTCTGTAATTTTCTTTTTTGGTGAGGTCTTTGCCCGGTTTTGGTATTAGAGTGATGCCAGCTTCATAGAAAGAGTTTGGAAGTATTCCCCCCTCTTTTATTTTTTTGGAAAACTTTAAGGAGAATGGGTGTTATTTCTTCTCTATATGTCTGGTAGAATTCAGAGGTGAATCCATCTGGTTCGGGTTTTTGTTCTTGTGTAGTTTTTTGATCACCGCTTCAATTTCCTTGCTGGTGATTGGTCTGTTTAGTTTTTCTGTTTCTTGCTTGGTCAGTCTTAGAAGTTTGTATTTTTCTAAGAAGTTGTCCATTTCTTCTAGGTTTTGCAGCTTGTTAGCATATAGATGCTCATAATATTCTCTTATAATTCTTTGAATTTCTGTGGGGTCCGTGGTTATTTTTCCTTTCTCATTTCTGAATCTGTTTATGTGTGTAGATTCTCTTTTTCTCTTAATGAGTCTGGCTCGGGGTTTATCTATTTTGGTTATTTTTTCAAAGAACCAGCTCTTGATTTCATTGATTTTTTTCTATAGTTTTATTCTTCTCAATTTTATTTATTTCTTCTCTGATCTTTATTATGTCCCTCCTTCTGGTGACTTTGGGCCTCATTTGTTCTTCTTTTTCCAATTTCAGTAATTGTGTCTTTAGACTATTCATTTGGGAATATTCTTCCTTCTTTAGATAGGCCTGGATTGCAATATACTTTCCTCTTAGAACTGCCTTTGCTGCATCCCACAGAAGTTGTGGCTTTGTGTTGTTGTTGTCATTAGTCTCCATATATTCTTTGATTTCTGTTTTGATTTGGTTGTTAACCCATTGATTAATTAGAATGTTGTTAAGTCTCCATGTATTTGTGAGCCATTTTGATTTCTTTCTAAAATTTATTTCTAGTTTTATACCTTTGTGTTCTGAGAAGTTGGTTGGTGGGATTTCAATATTTTTGAATTTGCTGAGGTTCTTTTTGTGTCCTAGTATGTGGTCTATTCTGGAAAATGTTCCATGTGCACTTGAGAAGAATCTGTATCCTGCTGCTTTTGGGTGCAGAGTTCTGTACATGTCTGTTAGGTCCATCTGTTCTAGTGTGTTGTTCAGTGCCTCTGTGTCTTTACTTATTCTCTGTCTGGTTGATCTGTCCTTTGCAGTGAGTGGTGTGTTGAAGTCTCCTAAAATGAATGCATTGCTTTCTATTTCCTCCTTTAATTCTGTTGGGTGCATATATATTTATAATGGTTATATCTTCTTGTTGGACTGACCCCTTTATCATTATGTAATGTTCTTCTTTATCTCTTGCTACTTTCTTCTTTTTGAAGTCTATTTTGTCTGATCCAAGTACTGCAACACCTGCTTTTTTCTCTTTGTTGTTTGCAGGAAATATCTTTTTCCATCCCTTTACTTTTAGTCTGTGTATATCTTTAGATTTGAGGTGAGTCTCTTGTAAGCAGGATATACATGGGTCTTGCTTTTTTATCCATTCTGTTACTCTGTGTCTTTTGATTGGTGCATTCAGTCCATTTACATTTAAGGTGATTATTGGTAGATATGTACTTATTGCCTTTGCTGGCTTTAGATTCGTGGTTACCAAAGGTTCAAGGGTTGCTTCTTTACTATCTAAGAATCTAACTTAACTTTCTTGTTAAGTTATTGTAAACACAGTCTGATGTTTCTTTATTTCTCTCCCTTCTTATTCTTCCTCCTCCATTCTTTATATATTAGGTGTTTTATTCTTTGCCTTTAGTTAGTATTTGGATGGTCTGCTTTCTTTGCTATGATTTTATTTTCTCTGGTGACATCTTTTTAGCCTTAGGGGTGCTTCCCTCTAGAGCAGTCCATTTAAGATATCCTGTAGTGGTGGTTTATGAGAGGCAAAGTCTCTCAACTTTCGTTTGTCTGGAAATTGTTTAATCCCTCCGTCATATTTAAATGATAATCGTGCTGGATACAATATTCTTGGTTCGAGGCCCTCCTGTTTCATTATGTTAAATATATCATGCCATTCTCTTCAGGCCTGTACGGTTCTGTTGAGAAGTCTGATGATAGTCTGATGGGTTTTCCTTTGTAGGTGATCTTTTTTGTCTCTCTAGCTGCCTTTAATACTCTGTCTTTATCTTTGATCTTTGCCATTTTAATTATTATGTGTCTTGGTGTTGTCTTCCTTGGGTCCCTTGTGTTGGGAGATCTGTGGGCCTCCGTGGACTGCGAGACTATTTCCTTCCCCATCTTGCGAAAGTTTTCAGCAATTATTTCTTCAAAGACACTTTCTATCCCTTTTTCTCTCTCTTCTTCCTCTGGTACTCCTATAATGCAAATATTGTTCCGTTTGGATTGGTCACACAGTTCTCTTAATATTCTTTCATTCCTAGAGATCCTTTTATCTCTCTCTGACTCAGCTTCTCTGTATTCCTGTTCTTTGATTTCTATTCCATTAACAGTCTCTTGCATCTCATCCAGTCTGCTGTTAAGCCCATCGATCGCTTTTCTGATTTCTGCATTGTCTTTCCTCACTTCCCTCACTTCCTCCCTCAGCTCTTGCACATTTCTCTGTAGATCCATCAGCATGGTTATGACTTTTATTCTGAATTCTTTTTCAGGAGGACTGTGCATTTCCATCCCTTCAGGCTCCTTCTCTGGGGTTGTCTGGTTGATTTTGGTCTGGGTCATATTCTGTCTTTTCATGGCTATAGAAGTGGTCGTTGGTAGTTGCCACGTATGTCAGCTGGACTCTTTAAGACTGCCTTGCAAGGTGCCGAGTCCTCTCAGGTGTAGCTGCACGCTGTGCACTTTCCCATGTGTTCTGGTTTCTCTTTTAGGAATAGTTGTATTTGCTGTATTTTCATAGATATATATAGTGTTGGGAGGAGATTTCTGCCACCCTGCTTACGCCACCATCTTCCCGGAAGTCCTTCTTTGTACAATTTATTTCTAGTTTTATACCTTTGTGATCTGAGAAGTTGGTTGGTAGATTTTCAATCTTTTTGAATTTACTGAGGCTCTTTTTGTGGCCTAGTATGTGGTCTATTCTGAAAAATGTTCCATGTACACTTAGAATAATGTGTATTCTGCTGCTTTTGGGTGTAGAATTCTGTAGATATCTGTTATGTCTGTTAGTTCTAGTGTGTTTTTCAGTGCCTCTTTGTCCTTACTTATTTTTTTCCTGGTTGATAACTTTTTTGTTTTTAACCCCTTTGAATACCTACATTATCCTTCATTTAGGAAGCGCAGTATCTCACAAAGCTGGACCCACTTGTCCTCATCTCAACTGCAAATACCTGTCTTACTGTTTTCTTTTTCTGAGTTTTCCTCTGATATTGGTTGTCTGAGGTCCGTGCACTGTGTAGCACTCTTTATGGTGTTGGCAGTGTTGAGGGTGAGGGACTAGAAGACCTTCTGACAGATTGTACAGTGAGTGATTCTTCTTTCCAGAACGTCAGTCATGAGTACTTGACCCTGATCCCTAAGCTCATCAAGAAAATATGGGTCCTAATGATAAAAAAATGTAGGTACCTTTTTTTTTTTCTCTTTTACTTTGCATTATGAAAAATTTCAGACCTACACAAAAGTTTAGAGAAAGTTACAATGAATCCACGTTTATCCATCATCTAGCTTGGTTGATTTTGGATGATTTAGATTACTTGTTACTGAAGCACTACTTTGCTGTTCCGGATGGAAATAACCTCGGGCAGAGGGATGTTCTTGGACGTGGATTCCTTCTCCACTTTTAAGACAAAACTAGATACAAGACATTCCTGGCAGGCAGCCTCTCAGGGCATTTAAATTTGTTAAAAATATTAAACATTTTTTATTGTGATTTTTCTGAAACTACAAAATTGTATGTGCTTGTTGTGAAAATTCCATAATTCCAAAATGCATAAAGTACAAGGTGGAAGATCTCTGTGCCTTGACAGAAACATACCTGCACGCAAACAGTGTGTGTATGCTTAGAAAGACCAGGGTCATTCTCTATGTATTGCTCTGCAGCTTGCTATTGCTTATTTGTTTGTTTTTTAATTCAATGTCATAGCATGGCTTGTCCGTTTCTGCAGAAAAAGGCAGCTGGAATTCATCAAATGCATTGACTCAATTTAGGGAGTGTTGTCATCTTAACTGTATTAAGTCTTCTGCCCATGAACGAAGGATGTCTTTGTATTTATTTAAGGTCTTCTTGAATTTCTTTGAATAGTTTTTGTAGTTTTCAGTGACAAGTCGTATAATTTGTTGTTAAGTTTATTCCTAAACATTTTCTTCTTTTTGGTGCTATTGAAAATGGAACTGTTTTCTTAATTTCATTTTTGGATTGTTCATTGTTAATGTATTTATTATTTTTAGTTGTGCAAACAGCACACATGCATCAGTGACTAATTTACCCAATCACCTATTGATGGATATTTAGGATTATTTTTAATGTTTTTCTTTTACAAAATAATGCTCTAGTGACCATTGTTGTGTGTACACTGTAACTTGTGTTAATGTTTCTGAGTTTGATTCCTACAAATGAACTCGCTGGGTCACAGTTTATACAAATTTTAAATTTGATAGATACCAAATTGTATACCAAATGCTCTGTCAGTTACAGTTACCAAGTTTGTAAGCAGCTTATGCTGGTGTCTACTTCTCTGAACCCTCCAAAAGCATAGGATATGATTAATCTAAAATTTGTCTCAATCTGATGGGTTATAAACGGTGTATCATTATTTTGATTTGCAGTACTTTGGCTATACATGATTGAGGAACTTTTTATGTTTATTGGTATTTTATATGAATGAATTGTCTATTGGATATCATTTGCATCTGTGTGTTCATTAAAAAATTATTTGTAGGTTTTTCTTTTAATAAAATGGGTATCCTTCACGACATATTTTACAGATTTTTTTTGCCCAGTTTATTGTTTCTTTTGCACTAGTGTTTATTCTTCTCTTCCTCCTTTAGGAATGTGACATGTCCCTTCATTTATTTTTACCTTCCTTAGGCCCATTAGTAAACTTTTTATAGTTTTTACTCATATAAATCTTATTGGTCTGTCCTAATTACAGTATATTTTTGTTAGAGTTGTGAATTTGATTTTTTTCCATTAAACTTTCTTCCTGCTTCTGTGTAATACAATGAAAAAAATATTTTTCTATATTTATATGAGATTTGGCTTATTTTTCTTATTGGTTCTAATTTTCTGTTGATTCTCTTGGGTTTTCTTTGTAGACAGTTATTCACAAATAATGGTAATAATGTCTCTCATTTTTTGGTTCTTTTCTATCTTTACCCTTTCTCTCTTCTAACTGTATTGCTGGGGCTTGTCAGGTGGTATTGGGAGTTTCCCTGTATGGCCATCCCATCCCCAGCTCCCACGGGGACGCCCCTGGTGTTCACTCTGGTGTGCTGGTGTTGGTTTCCAATGGGGTGCTTTTGATATGATTAAAGGTGTTTCCAGTTCTTCAATTACTAATAGATAATAATCATAAGCATAGTAAATAGCAGAAATGAGGGGTGAGGGTTTCCTTTCTTTTTCTTCCTTATACTGGGTGTTTTTATTCTGGTGCCAGGCTTTGTTATCACATTTTTTCCCCTTAGGATTCTCCCTTTCCTCAGTATCCCTTCCTGTACCTTTATTATTCATAAATTCCCTTCTCCTGTTCCCCAGAAAAATCCAGGGCAGTCTCATCTATTTATTTTACAAATACTCTGGGTGCTTATGTTAAAGAAGGCACTTAAATTTTGTAACGAACAATTACAGTTTTCCAGTTTTGTTAAGATTTCTGGGGATTGATTGCAGATGACATCATACCCCAAACCCTGATATCTACCCAGGTTCCAATCAAAAGAACTTTCTGTCAAAACTGATTTAAAACCCTGAATCCAGTTAGTTCCATGTATTTCTGTCTGGGCCACATCACACTTGGCAGTCCTCGCATGGTCAGCGTTCAGCACACTCTAGCATACTCTTCTTCTGTTCTTCCTTCTTCTCTTGCTCTTCTATCCTTTCCATGGTGTGCCCTGAAATGTCTGTAGGCTATAAACAAATTCTCTTACATTCCAGTGTCCTCCTTGCCAGTGACCATTTTCAGTGTATAAAATATGCTCATGTATCTGTAATTCTAAAAAGAAACAACCACCGCCTTCCCTTTATCCAGCAGAGTCTGCAGTATACCATACTAAATGTCACCTTGCACTTTGAGTTTCCTTCTTTGTTTCCACCTGACATCCAAGTTGCTCTTCATTCCATGTAGCTTCTTTTTCCGTGAAATTGCATGTGGGCTTATAAATTGCCAAATCCAGAGTCCTTTCCTTCCTGATCTTTTTTAACTTCCTACCTGATCAAGCCCCCATTTGTTAAGTTCTCTTCCTGATTTTGTTAATTCCTTTCTTCCAGCTACTCTTCCATCTTCACAAACAGCTCCTCTTGCAAATATTGGTGTTCACCAGGATTACATTCTTAATCTTTTCTCTTCGCATGCTACATGTTCTCACTGGGGAATCTCAGTCATATATATGGTTCACAGACTTAGATCTGTACCCCATTCTTCCTTTCTGGGCTTCAGATAGCAGACAGGATATTTCTGTTTTGATGACCCATAGACCCCCATGCTCAACATTTCAGAGATGAATTCAACTCCTTCTGTTGTTCCACAAACCTGCTCCAGTCCCTCATGCCCCATGTCAGGTGGTCATCAGCTTTGTTGCTCAGCTCAGAGACCTGGCATCTCCTCTGTCCTTGTTACACCCAGTGCCCTTCGTGCCTCAAGTGCAGCCTCCTCACATTGCAAAGGTGATCTGGCAAAACTGCAGACAGAATTGTTTCACACCCACATCCCTGCCCTCATTCCTGTCCTCCTTTGTTCCAGCCCCTTCCTCCTCCTTGACTTTCAGACCTCAGAGTGAAGTTCTAAGTTCTTACCATTTTCTGAACTTTGTTTCTTTCCAGACAGGTTTTTCAAATGGTGTTTTTTCTCTTGAGATGGTCATATAGACTTCCTAGCTCCTAGAATAATCTCAGGTTGTCATGATGTGTTATCATTTGACCAACATGCTTTATTTCATTTGATGCTATTTTGGATTTCTACCTCCTGTATTTGTAAATGAGATTGGATAACAATTTCTTTAATTTTGTATATGATCCTTTCCCAGTTTTGTAGCAAAGTTACACACTTGCTTTTAGAATGAATGGGTAATCTTCCACCTCAATGCCAGGTTTGTGAGTGGAGCTGTCATTTCTGACAGGGTGGAAAGGAAAAATGGTTTCCTCCAGCTTGACAAAGGTGAGTGTGGCCATTTTACCAATAAAGATGATGTTATTTTGTACTCAGCACTGTAGTGAAGAAACAGTTCTACAGCGAAAATGAAATACTGCAGGTGGTGCCAAAACAACTTGCAGCTCACATACCTACAGGGTGTCCTAATACTGCCATTTGTTATTTGTCCCTTGGTTTGTTTGCCTTGCAAACACTTAAAATTTTTTTTTAATATTCTGTTAAAATAAAATACACATAACATTTGCCATTTTAACCATTTTTAACAGTAACCATTGCCCATTTCCAGAATCTTTTCATCATCCCAAACTGAAACTGCATTCATTAAATAATTACTTTCTGTTTCCTCCTCCCATCAGGCACTGGTAACCAGTATTCTCCTTTGCACCTCTAAGAATTTGCCTGTTTTAGGTCCTCATATAAGTGAAATCATAGGATACACGTACTTTTTGTCTGGCTTATTTCACTTAGTCTAATGGTTACTAATACTGTTGAAGTTGATTTTTACCTAGGAATAAGGGAGGGCAGGGCCTTGTTTACCATGTGTGGGTCACTGTGCCAGGTTGCAGAAATAGATTGCTTCAGTAATTCTCCCAGTCATCTGCAGAAGGGGATGAATACCATGCTTCCTATTTTAGGGGTAAATACGTGGACTTTGAGACATTAACTTTGTTGAGGTTCCCTAGCTCCTAAGTGTGGTAGTGCCAGGTTTTGTGTGACTCCAAAGCTAGTCCTCTGCTGCTTGGACCCTCCACCCCCAAATACTGGGTTGCTGACAATTGAGCATTCTGCTGGGTTTGTCTTGAGCTTTGTGACTTGCACATCTCACCAGATGTGGCCCACAACTCGCCTGCCTCCACTGCAGGGGCCTTAAAGCTTCTCCTTGATTGCAGATAGGGATGGCTCTTGGGTAGTGATCTTTGCAGTAGTTTTGCTGATTGGGGCAGGTCAGGGGATTGATGTCTCATAAAATGTCTTTAAGGTACCCATGCTGTGTTGAAAGCATCAGTTCATAGGATTATTCTTAGGAAATTCTGAGCAGAGTGTGATGGAATTTGGCTGGCTCTGACATTCTTTATGAGTTGGAGTGTCAGGAACTTGGGACTGTATCATGTTAACTGTCACGTTTCCCCTGACTGGCAGTGAGATGCTTCCTAGAAGTGGGAGACTAGAGGATTTCTTTCTGTTCTGTTGTTGCCTCATTTCCAGTCTGGGTGACTGCAAAGTCTTCACAGTTAATACTTTCACCTTCTAGATTAGTGGGTTTCGTGGTAGGGGCAGGCCAGGCCTTTGGGCTGCAGCAAGAACATAGTATAGCTCCTATTAAAGTGATTTTCAATTTCATTCTTTAAAATTATATTTTGCAGAGTTGTAAAATTGCAAAGTAGATTCTATTTTACATATATTTTGTAATTTTACAGTGTATCTGCATAACAGTAGATATGACTATAAATAAATGCACATCTTAAGTATTCTAATAGGCATATACAGTCAAAGTTTAGAGGCCACTGCTTTAAGCTATCAACCAAGTGAGGCAGGCACAAACAGAATCTGTTATTGTAACTGATAACTAGGCAGGAGTTCCGTCAGGTGCTCTTGAGAAGGGCAGAAGTGGAAACCCAAGGCAGGGTGCAACAGTTGGGATTCACAGTGAGTGTTGCTGCAAAAGAGGCGACTGAAGCTCAGAGCTTGCAGGGCCTGAGACCACTGGTTTTAGTTTTGTACATGGAGACCCAGAGATTAGAAGTGATGCACTGCCAGTCATTTGGTGGCAGAACTAGAATCCAGGTCTCATGACCTAACGCAGGACTTATGGCATTGGTGCCAGCCCTTTCGTGATGCTTGAGTTGTATTAGCTTCTGCCTATTTGTATTTTGGCTTCACTTTTTAGCATAAGGAAGATATAGGAGCTAATTTTCAACTTTATTTTGAACTTCGAGGAAAGACATTTTTCCATGTGAGCAATAAGGCATCTCAGTGGGATTCGTTCATTTAGTCAACAAAGAAAGTTCTGGACTATAGCAATGAATAATTAGACAAAAATTACTTTTTCATTAAGCTTACCTTCTGCTTGGGGGAAAGAACCCATAAACAACTTAACTGAATGAATTTTTTGGAATACTAGAAAGTAATAGTGCTTTGGAGAGACATCAAGCAGAGTGGGTGGAGGAAGTCTGTTAGATACATACTCACAATATTCAGTAGTGTAGTCAGAGTAGGCCTGGCTGAGAAGATGACGTTTAAACAAAGGCTTTAATGAGCTACTGGATTGTTCACTTGTTGTTATGAGAGTCATCTATACTGTTGAGTGTAGTTTTGATTCATTTATTCTCATTGTTTATTGTATTTCTTGGTATGAAAACCACAACTTAAACATTCTACAGTCGGCAGACATGGATTTCTAGGTTTCAGCTATTATGAACAGTGCTACTCTTAAGCATTTTTGTACCTTTCAACTGTTGCCTGAATTTCTGTTGGGCATACTCCTAGCAGCATAACTGCTGCATGTTGTGTACTTTCAAATTTGGTAGGTAATGCTGAGATGTTTTCTGGTTGTACCATTTACATTCCTGTCGGCATATATGGGCATTTCTGTGTTACTATGTTCTTGTCAATACCTGGTCTTGTCAGTATTTAATCATTCTGGGTAAATTGAAGCAGCCTTTAGATGGAGTACAGACCAGTTTCCAAGTACTGAGACATGTAATAATGTGTTGTTATTTTAATTTCCATTTCTCAGATGATTAATGGAGGTTGAACAACTTCTCATATACATACGACCATTGGTATCTTTTGTGAAGTGTGTATATATTCAAATGTTTTGCCCATTTTTCTGCTGCTGGGTTGCCTACTGATTGGTTTGTACAAGATCTCTATATACTAGAATCAATCCTGTTGTTGCTTGTTCTATAAATATCTTCTAATGCGTCTGGCCTTTCACTTTCTTCTGGTGTTTTGGTATGCTGAAGTTCTTAATTTGGTCCAGTTCATCAGTATCTTCCTTTTGGTTTTTGTTTACTGTGCCCTGATATTTTACCTGGGACCATGAAGCTATTTTCCTATGTCAGTTTCTAAAAGCTTTGTTTTACTTTCTGCACTTGTATCTGTTAGCCAGGAACTTATTTTTATGTGAGATAGGACTATGTTTCTTTTTTATTCTATATAGATATGCCATCGACTTAAAAGAGAATTTACTTAAAAGAGCCACCCATCTTTAATGCTCTGTGGCACCTACTTTGTCAAAAAAGGTACCCTATATGTGTGGCTCTGTTACTTTATTCTGTTCCATTGATATATTTATCTTTCCTTGGACTGATAGCACATTGTCTTAATTACTGCTATTTAATAATAAATCTTGATATCCAGCAGGAGCAAGTTTATCACCTTGTGTCTTGCCATTTGCATTTCCACATAGAGTTTGGAATCAACTTGTAAAAAGTTCCTAAAAAAAAAATTATAGTTGGGATTTTCAGTGTAATTCTACTGAATATGTAGATCAGTTTGGGAAAATTCTGCAATACTGAGTATTGCAATCTGTAGTTTATCTCTCCATTTAGCTTAGCATCTTAAAAATTTTTTTTATTGTTCCATAGCTTTTTGGGTAGACTTATTCCTTATTTTGGCTAGATTTATTACTAAATGTTTATTTTTATGCAATTAAAAATGGAAACGTTTGACATTTCCTCTTTGGCTTGTTGGTATAGAATGTAATCGAATATTTTATATGTTTACTTTGTCTTAGTCTTGCTAAACTCACATTAATTTTATAAGACACCTATATATATTCTTTATATTCCAATTAATAATGACAGTTTTGTTTCTTTGAGAGTTTTATACCTTTAATTTTTTTTTCTTGCCATAAAGCCACATTAACCAGGGCCTCAGGTAACAATGTTGAAAATGTAATTGTAGAGTGGATATTTTTGTCTTGTTCTGCATATCAGAAAGAAAGCTTTCAGCATTTTCTCATTAAGTGTGATGCTTGATTTTGACAGGTCAAAATTTGGCTGTTTTCACCTTTTGGGTGTTATAAATAATGCTGTTAGGAACATAAGTGTACAAATGTCTGTTGGAATCCTTACTTTCACTTTTTGGGGGCATATTCTCAGAAGTGGAATTGCTAGATCATATGGTAATTCTGTGTTTAATTTTTTGAGTAACACCATACCATTTTCTACAGTGACCATTTCATTCATACTAGCAGTGCATCAAGAGTTCCAACTTCTCCACATCCTCAGCAACATTTTTTTGTTTTGTAATAGTGATCCAAATGGGTGTCAGCTAGTGCTTTTTGCCTATGCTCACTGACCTCTTCTTTATTTAATGGTTTTTCTCTGTCCTTTGTCTCTCACCTACTCTTTTGAATTTTCCATCCTTTTGCCTCTCTGTGCTTCATTCTGGATTTTTTTTCTGCAGATTTAGTTTCCTGTTTAATTCTCTATTTATGGCCTGTGTGTTTTTAAAGCCCATCTATTGAGTACTTAATTTGGATATTGCATTTTTGGGGTCTTTAAAAATTTTGATATTTTTTCAAAAGTTGCCATTTCTCTCCCCCAAATTTTAATTATGTATTTTATCTTCTTATGCATAGTGAGAATTGTTACCTTAACATCTAATTATTCTCATTTGCATAGTTCATATAAGTCTTTGTTTCTGCTTGGTTTCATTTTTATGTTTCCTTTGTGCCTGGTTATCTTTGGTTGTTTAAAAATTGTTTTCAGAGGCAAAATGAGTACTAGACTAGGATGATGTCCTCTACATCCAGGTACGATTTGTGTTTTTATCTACCAGGGCCTTTCAGGCAGTAGCCACCTAAATCACTTCCGTCTGATGTCAGGAACTGACATTTTTCTGGGGCATCTAGATTCTTGGAAACTGAACTGCAGTCAATACGAAGGCTACTTTATTTCCAATTCATTCTCCTAAGGTATAGCCATTTGGATTTCCAACCCAAGTTGTAGGATGTTATCTGGGCCACCAATTTTTGAGGGCTTTGGAATCCAACCTTTGTTCTCATAGACTGAAGTGGTTATTAAAAGTAATTCTCAGTGTCCTGGTTGCCCCTTCCCAGTGTGTGAATGGCCCTAGGGCAAAAGTAGGCCATTTGCCTCAGGCTTGCCTCTCTGGATTTGTTTTCTTAGTTTTGTGACCTGGTAATTCTGTGCCTTCTTACCCCTCTGATGTTTACAAGTAGATGTTCTTTTACATCATATCTAGTATTTTTAGTTGTTTTCAGCATGATAGTTGGTCTGAATTTCCTAGTCAGCCATTATTACCTCCTTTTAAAAACATCTTTTTAAAGTTTTAGGATAAAGGAATTGTGCTGAACTTTGAGAACTCCCCCCATTTGTTCCATTCATTACTAGTCAGTAAAGTAGTATATGATCACCTACTGTGTACCATGCTAAAAATGTTTATGACGATTTCAAGGAAACACAAGGCATAGTATACTGTCCTTATACTCAAGGAGTTTAGCTGGGGAAATAAGCTAAGCCCAGAAAATTAAGTAGAATATTGGAGGAGGTCCTCAGGGGTAATATTGAGTTAGTGGCTTAGTGGAAACTAAAGGCAGTAAGTGCGGAATGTGAGCCTGACCCCCTCCCTACCTTTGCCCTTTATCTCCCAGGCCATCTTCCCCATGGTTGGTCCCACTGCCCTGTCTGAAAGCTCCAGCTTCCATTGTTTCCTCCTTATCTTTACAGCTCTTCAGTGGCTTCCCCACTGTCTTTAAGACATGTCTGAGGCTCTTCACTAGCTGTCTCCCCTGAAATTTCCCAGCCATCCCATCTCCCACCTCAGCTCTCCCTCTCCAGCAGCTTGTTTTATTCTCCACACCTTTGCATGCACTCTTTCCTCTGCTTGGAGGTCTTCTCTTCCTTTGGTATGAGGCTAGCTTTCAAAATAGCCTTGTGCAATGCAGTTCTTTCTGGTAAGCCTTCTTTGCCAGATTGGTGCCTGTCCTTAGGAATCATAGGCTTCCACTGGACCACTGATCAGTACCTTATTGCCCATGGTGACAGCAGTTACAGTGAGCTGGTGAGAATGTTATGTCCGGATCGCAGCATCCTCAGAGACCAGAGACCACCAGGGAGACCGAGTCATGCATGCAAGAGCAAAGGGTGTTTATTACGGGCTTAAGCTCGGACTCTCAGCATTTTCACCCAGGTGGTGGAGGTGAGCTGAGAGCCCCGGACAAAGGCAGGCAGGATTTTTATGGGCTTTGGGAAGGTTGAGTTACAGGAAACTGGGACAAGGATACAGTAATCCAATCATAATCACACAACATCATTGACGACAGTTCTAGCCATACAGGTTATCTAGAGTATCCGTTACTTTTGGCGGGGTCAAATCACAATATTTGGGGTATCTTTGAAATTAACCAATTACAGAGCGAGCCTAGGGTCTTTGCTTAGTGACCAACAGGTTAATCTTTACTCTGTAATGGGGTCTTATCTATCTCTTCCCCGCAGACCTCATCCTCAGGAATGTGGGGAGAGGGCTCTTGGCCTTTCCTAATTGGATGGCAAGGGGGTGGTTACATGCCTTGGGTGATGTGTAACTACTTGATAGTTTCGGGGAAACTGAAACTTAGGCCTTCTAGTTTCTGAGGCTTCCTGAAGCCTGTCATGGCGCTAGTTTGGTTCTTTCAAGAATAGCCAGGTTGTGTGTTGTCTAGGCTTTACCATGCACTTAGCACTATTAACAGCACTTCACACATGATGGCTTATGAGGTATTTAACTGTTTTCCTCATTTTAAAGATGAGGACACTGCGGCACAGAGAGGCATCACAGCTAATAGGTAGAGTGGCCTTCTGGGCAAGGACTTCATTCATTTATCCCCTTCCTCACTAGGGAAATGGGAACATGGGAAAAGAGCCCAAGCTGTGAAGGTTATTTGTGGGTGACAGTTCCCTCCTTGCCCACTGGGGCTGTGACTAAGAGTGAACTAGACAGTTATGTGTGACTACCTCTGCTTCCTTCTAACACCTAGGGGTTTATTCCCCTGTGAAGGTGCCTGGGACTGTGTTCTGTCCTCTCCTGCCAGTACTCTGGACCTCTCCTGTCCTATTGGATTTGGCTGCATCCTGGTGAGTCTGTGGATGCCCCAGTCTATCTGGGTGAGACTTTTTGAACCTACCAAGTAAACCTCCATCCTGGAAAAGATTAAAGTCTGTGTTCCATCCACCAAATTCCATAGGTAGGTTAACTGACATGTGCTGTCATACCTGAAAATACAATTGTCCTCTTCACACCTTGTCCTGAATGAATTATGAAGGGATGTGGTAAGAACTGATGGTAGGGTATTGTTTCTGTAATAAATAACACTCCCACCTCTAACCAGTAGAGCAACTGCACCAATCCTTAGGATTTCATTAGGGAAAAGGCAATTCCAATGAATTGATAGGAATTTAAATTATATAAAATATAAACTTTAATTTTTAGAACAGTTTTGGATGTACAGGAAAATTGTGAAGATAGTACAGAATGTCCCCATGTACCTCACACCCAGTCTCCCCATTTTTAACATCTAACATTATATATTTATTATAATTAATAAACCAACATTGATACTTATTTTTATTAATATAAATATAAATACACAAACGTTTATATTATAAATACACACACACACATTATCATGTATTTATTATTAAAGCCCATAGTTTATTCAGGTTCCCTTGGTTTGTATCTTAATGTCCTTCATCTGTTCCAGCATCCCATCCAGGGTACCACATTACATTTAATTGTCTCTCCTTGGCCCTGGCAATTTCTGACTTGCTTTTGATGGTTTTGAAAAGTACTGGCCAGGCAGTTTGTTCTGAAGAGTACTGGTTAAGGTGCCCCTCTATTGGAATTTGATGTTTTCCTCATGATTAGACTGGGCTTACGGGTTTTGAAGATGATCACAGATTGTAACCTGACATTTTTATCACATATCAGGTATAAACATATTATGAACATGATTTATGACAGTTCTGTAGACCTTGATCAACTGGCGAAGGTAATGTTAGTCAGGTTTCTCTGAAGTAGTTACTCCCCTCTACCTCCGTTCTGTACTCTTAAGAAGGAAGTCAGTGTGATACCTAATCTTCTTTAGTTCATCAGTAAAGTCATTATTTTAAAAGTTTTATATATTGTTACATGTTTTTAAAACACTGTCCACAAACCAGTGTTCACTTTGTAAAAATTTTCACATGATTCCCATTAATGTCTTCAAGTCACCAATCTTTTGCAAGGACAGTTTTGTGCTGGTTATTAGGCAAAATTGGATTCCTTAAATTCAAAGCTGAATAGAAAAGCCCGCGGGTTTTTGCGTTTATTGGCTCCAAAATGCAGGCGCAGAGAGATGCAAGGAATCGTATCATTGCCTGTCCTTTCACTGGTTGCGGTGTACTAACAACGCTCAACTGTGCTTCCCTCTATTTTCGTGAAAAAAAGTCTAGGACTATCATTTTAATGATAATTGAACACAACACTCACACCGAAGTGCGAAATAATGCTGTGAGAATACTGTAAACATTATAACAAGTACTGCTATTTACTGATTTCCAACGAATAAACGCTGAGTCATCTTATCCTTTAAACTGAAAGAAGTTCTGTTTTCCAAAAATTGCACCAAAGTAAAGCAGAGCTCTAGTTGATGCGGGTGTGTTGTTCAGGCGTTAGCAGTACTGTCCTCGCTAACCGCTCATTGGACAGTAGCGCAACCCCAAGAAAAGGATGGTTGGCTGGTTTTTTGCATGTGCTACAAGGAGGGAGCATCAACACCAGGTTGGGTTGTGGTGACTAATTGGCAGGTCCCAGTCTAAGCGCCACGTACTTAGTGTACCAATGCTGACCACAGTGTACTGAAGCAAACCACCAACTCCCTGTTTTTTGAGGCTCTGTAGGTCGCGGAGAGGCCGCTCGGTTTTACCCAGAAGGCTACGCGACAGCCGCTAGACAATTTGCATACGCACTCCTCGCGGGGGCGGGGCCGCAGCGTGCCCGCCCCCACATCGCTGTCTCAGTCTCTCTGGCGCCCGGGAAGAAGCCGCGGTGTGACTGCTATTTAGCATGTTGCTCCCGTATCTCCTCGTAAGCCTGCGCAGGCTTTTTGCTCCAGAGCAGCTCTCCTCCTGTTCTCTTGATGGCCAGTTTAATCTTGCCCGCCGGCGGGCGCTCACTGGGTGCTGGGACAGCGTCTGGGCCGGCGATACGGGGGCGTCCTCGGAACTGCTGGGGGACAATGCTGGGCCCCGCGCGGGCCGCTAATGGGTTCCGGGTGTTTGCCGTTGCAGGTGGTCCTCCTGGGCATGGACATCCTGTCCGCGCTGGTCACCCGGCTGCAGGACCGGTTCAAGGCGCAGATCGGCACAGGTGAGCTGCGGGCAGGTGGGGAGCAGGCCCATCGCCTTCGCCCGGTCTCTTCCACTTCTCTGCACCCAGCCTTCCCCCCTTAACCTCCCCGCCTACCCCGTCAGTCTCCGCCTGCTGGGGCTGCGCCACTGAGAAACACCCCCACCCCGCCCTTGTCTGGATCCGCTCGCCTCCCTCGCACTTGCTGTCTTGTTCGTCCATTTTGCCTGTACCATTTTACTGGCTTTTTACAACCTTCATGTTCTAATACGAAGCTTTACTGATAATTCTTTTATTTCTCATTCAAATTAGCTATCACACTTTAGTGCCAGTGAAGTCACATTTGTCCTGGATCCTTCGCTTTTCAGAGGCATGGTTTTCCCTCTGAGAAGCCTTACAAATGGGATGCAGTTGTATTTTTTCCAGGTGGTCATTCTTGGTATTATTGTCGTCACGTTGATTGTACTTGTTATTACTAGTGAGTAGTAAATGATCACTGTCTTATTTTGAAGGGAAAACAAGGTGTTAGGAATAAAAAACAAAAGTAACCACAGATTTCATAGGTTTAGAGGTGATTTAGTCATCTCTAAATTCCTGATCTCTGGGATTTCATAATGACTATAAATACCAAGCACCTCTGTTTATGTAAGCATTTCTTCATAGAATTTCTCCACTTAAATTGGCACCTGTGTAATTGTTATTTTCTGTTAACTTCTTGGTCAGTGTTTCTTTAGATAAGGTTAAGAATTCCCATTTTGGCACTATCTGCAAATAAAAATCCCCCTTGTAGAAATTTGATACTTTAATTATTTTCCTTCTAGGTTAGCTCAATTGTTATGGATATCTGTTGTAGGAGAAAGATTTATAGACTCAGAAGTAAAGTAAGCTGGCTTTTGGTATGCGAGTGCCCTTGGAGCACTAGGGGTGGCCCACACCCAGGTGTGTGGAGGAAGGATGGGTGGAGAGTCGTGCTCTGATTTACATTTACGTAAAATCACAATCCCACAGTGTATAAGAGATGAGCCGTAGTGCCTGCTCCTACCACCAAGCAAATGTGCTGGTGCCTCCCCCCCTTACCTGAATTTCCTTTTGTGTTGACTTTTCTGCCAAAGTTTTACATTAATATCCATTTTAATATTTCACCAGCTTAAAAATATGTTGGGAGCTCACTGGAGGAAGGTGGGTTAAGGAAGAAAACAAATAGTCCCTGCAAAGGATTTTGCAGATTCTTACGGTAGCTCCCATGGATTTTAGCAAGGAGAGTGGAACTGTAGGTATTGAGGGCTTTAAAATAAAGTGCATCGTTGAGGCCAGAATTATATTCTAGCTAGTTGAAATATCCACAGTTGGTGACTGCAGACCCCCCCAGATAGGTTTTCATTTGATTGATTTGCATTTTGATTTCCAGTGCTGCCAAGTTTAATAGACAGACTGGGAGATGCTAAAGACTCTGTGAGGGAGCAAGACCAAACTCTGCTGCTAAAGATCATGGATCAAGCTGCTAACCCCCAGGTAGGGCAGGGGAGGCCTTCTGTGGCTAGCGGGTGTGTGTGTGCTCCGTTGTATAACGTCTGTGGGTGACTCCATATCAAAAGATTAATTTCTTTTAAGCTGATATATTTCAGAGGAAATTTTTCATAGCATTTAATAAACTCCTCCTTCCCCCAGGACAGGATATCTAAGTAAATAATAAATAGCAAAGGGTATACTTTGAATGAATTAGTAGACTTAACATGGGTATTGAGTGCTTGGTTTAATCCATTAAACTCTGAGCTCCTTTATGTAACTGATTCTCAGTTTCTCTGAAAAGAGGCAGTATATGTGTGCGAGTCAGAAGGCCTGGCTAGAGCCCTTGTCCCTGTCTGTTAGTGAGCTGGGTCAGATGGACACAGGGACACAGCCCTGTTTTCCAGAGTCTTGCTCCATTGTTCAGAGGCGGGGGTGGTCTTGGAGGTAGCAGAAAACCCTACACTGGCCTTAAAAGGGAAGTAGATATTTGCCTTGTGGACATGTAAGGGAGGGGACAGCTGTTCCACACCAGGAGAGCAATATGTCTAGTGATCTTTGGCAAGTCACACAGACTTGTTCGGCCTCACTGTCCTCACTCATAAAACAGGTACAGTTACACCTCCCTTTCAGAGTTGGGAGAATTAAATGCGGTTATATAAAGGAATGAATCTTGAAAAGTTTTAACTTCATATACAAACGTAAGTCACTGTTTTCAATATGCTCTTGAGAGGACTAAGTGGGTTGGTGAGGCTGGGACTGATGGTCCCTGTTGAGAGGCCCCTCTTCTGTCCGCCCTGCATTAAATGAAAGGCCACAGAAGTCCCCTCGCCTCCTCTGTTCATCTGTGTTTTGCTGTCTGCAGTATGTGTGGGACCGAATGCTGGGAGGCTTCAAGCATAAGAACTTCCGGACCCGGGAAGGCACGTGTCTCTGCCTTGTTGCCACACTCAATGCGTAAGTTGGATGGGGCCTGATGGTTTCCTTGGTTGAGCTTTTCTACTTCAACTTTTTACTTAGAAATAGCTACAGATTTCAGGGGGTTACAGAGTAATGTGCTGGGAGGTACTGGACCCCTTGCTCCCTGAATGTTAAAACCTTGTATATCTCTAGTGCAGTGGCAGTACCAGGAAATTGGTATTAATGCAGGCCACAGAACTTACTCAGGATTCCTCCAGTCATACACATACATGGTGTGCATATGCACATCTGCACACTTCTCTTGCACAGTACTCCTGTACTATCACCACGATTAAGGTACATCCCAGCTCCCTCATGCTGTCTCTTCATAGCCAGTCTTTAGCCCCTGGCAACCACGAATCTGTTCTCCATCTCTATGACTTACTTATTTCAAGAATGCCCTAGAAATGGAATCATAGAATGTCACCCTTTGAGATTGTTTTTTTTTTTTTTCACTCAGTACAATTCCTTGAGGTTGCATTTATGTTGTTGTGCAAACATAGTTCATTTTTTTTTACTACTGAGTAGAAATCCATGGTAGAGTCATATCACAGTCTGTTTAACCATTCATTTATTGAAGTTCATTGGAATAATTTATTGCTTTTGGCCATTGCAAATAAAGCACATAGAGCACACGGACAAGTTTCTGCATCAGTGTGACCTTTCATTTCTCTTGGGTAGGTACCCAAGAGTGCAATTGCTGGGTCATTTGGCAAGTTTATTTTTAATTTTGAAAGAAACTGTTAAGCTGTTTTCCAGACTTGTCTATACCATTTTACATTTGCACTGGCAATGTGTGGATGATTCATATCCTTGCTAGCAATGAATATTATCACTATTTTTTTTATTTTAACCATTTTGATATGTATATGGTGTTATTTCATTTGTGGTTTTAGTTTGTATTTCCCTAATGACTATTGATGTTGAAATTTTTTTCATGTTGGAGATGCTTTTTTAAAATTAAAAATTACAAAGCACTTTTTCTAATTATGAAAGTAATATATATGTCATAGAAAATTTACACAAGGAAGAAAATAATGATTACCTGCAATTCTACCACCTTTAGGTAACCACTGTTAATTTGTGGTGCATTTTTTTCAAGCCTGTAAAGTTAATTATTTTAAAAAATAAAATTGGGATTATAATGTTCCTACTACTTTGTACAGTTTTTTCCCTCTTAAGGCGTTGGCTTTTTCAGTGTCATTAAATTTGGCCACATGTATCTGAAGCTTTTAAAAAAGCTTTCTAGCCTTCAAACACAGTAGTTTCATGCTTAAGGAAGTAATCAGATTGCCAAAGAGAGTCGTATTCACAAAAGCTATCTGTGACATCATTTGTAAAGGGAACTTGTAAAGAACTTAGGTGTCCTCCAGCAGGCCAGTGCTAAGCTGGAAGCATCTGCAGCCATGTTCTCTCAGGCTTCCGTTCAGCCATTAGTAGCTGCGTTCCTGTATAGCAGAGACCTCTGCACAGATGGAGAACATTAAGTGAGGGCCCTCGAGGGACTTGCAGTTTAGTTGAGTAGACCGAGTTGGCCAGATAGGAGCCATGACAGGACTAAATAGTAATGCAGAGACAAAGTGTGTGAGCACTCAGGTCTCCGGAAGAAGCTGGGGCTTTGGCATGGCCTTAAAGGTTTGGGGCCACATCGGAGAGAAGCCTGCGTGCCAGGGAGAAGATGTGCAGTGAGACACACTCACAGTGTTGAGCTCTGCACAGAGGGGCCCTGGTGGTACCTTTATTTTGGAACTATATGGGAAGAGGGGAAGGAGTGAGCCTCAGTGTGAGGTGGCAGCAAGGCCCTGGGATGGAGAGAAGGGGTGAGTGACAGAGCAGCTTCTTTCTTTCCTTTGTTCTCACCAGCAATAAATATCCTTTTGTTTTCAGCTCTGGAGCACATACTTTAACATTAAGCAAGATTGTACCACATATATGTAACTTACTTGGAGATCCAAATAGCCAGGTGAGTGTATTTAGTGAGAAAGAAATATCACAGGTTATAGACAGTTAAGATGTATTTTGGTGTTCTGCGTATACCTGATAGGTGGGTAGGACTTTATCATTATAGGACCCTGATTATGGTTTAGTATAATTAACATTATTCCCCAACAGCATTTATGAGGTGCCAGCCATTTGCCCTCTTCTCCAGGTGGGGCTGTGACCTCACTAGCCTGTAAAGTGACATCATCCAGACCAGCCTCCAAATAATGTCACCCTGGCTACCATCTCTGCAGCCAGAAGGAGTGGGTTTGGGAAAGAGTGACAGATGCTAATTGAAATCAGTGATTGTTTCCTTCTGGGGCTGGGGGATTGCTTGGAAAGGACCTGAGGGAACTTTTCTGAGGTGATGGAAAAGTCTGTATTTTGCTTTGGGTGGTGGCCACACTAGCACACAAGACTGGAAATGCCTTGAATCTGTAGGAACCGTGGATGTTATCTTATGTCAATCTTACGTAAATCAAAAAACAGAAACACAGCACCCGCCCCTGTTGTTGGGGTCAGAGAAGAGTTAGTAATCTGATAGTTCCCAGGCAATTGGTCAGCTAGGGAAGCGCCAGTTCCCTCTCAGAGTTTAATTCTCTTTATTACCAAGAGTCGCTTTTATTATATTAGTTCATACAAACTGTTAAGTAAGATGCCTCATTAGAGAAAGGGGGCAAAACTGAAATGATAATTTACAAAAGAAGCACCCATGGTGAATAGGCATCTCATTTTAAATCCTGACTGCTGAGCCCCTGTCATGCTCCCAGGCCTCAGCCCCTCCTGGTCTCCCGTCCTTTCTCTGTTCTTATCTCTGTCCCGCTCCAGGCCCACCTTCTCACCTCTCTGCCGCCCTGTGGCCCTGCCTCCTCTTCCTGCCTGGCCCCCCTGCTCACTGCTGTCTGTTTTCGAGGCCCCTTCGCTTGCTCCTACTTTTAACTCATTCTTCACCAGCCTTTACTGTAAATACATGACACTGGGAATACAGTTTTTAGATATTTTTATTTTCTGAATCATATTTTATGTTCAGTATTAATTTCAAAGTTAACTATCTTTTAAAGAAGACTCTAAATTACCGAATGCATTATAGTACTCAAGGACAGGACCATAACTTGCTCCTCCTCATTGTCCCCGGCCTGCTTTCCAGCGCCTCTAGGATAGAGTGGATACCCTGTAACTATTTGAAGGACTTTACCTTCTAAGCTATTTCCATCTCAGAGCAGAGAGGACAGTTGTGTCCTGCCATTGCTGTCACTGCACTGCAGTGCCCGACACCGAGGTCAGGCTCCGGCTCTTGTCTCTAGTGTGTGTGGAGCTTTCTCTCACGACTCCACAGGCAGCTGCTACCATTGGTTGCACTTGAATTTAAGGTGAACTCTGCCCACTCTTCTGCCTTAGCTGATGCAAATTCCTTTTGGTATTGGTCTGAGTGCAGAGTGACTCAGACCCTCAGAAGCTTCTCAGAGTGGCCCACAGATGTACAGAATGTGTGTGCCGGGATGCTTTCAGGTACAAGTAACTGAAAACCCAACACAAAATTGCTAGAGAAATGGGGAAAATATCCCTCATCAAGTGGGTCCGGAAGTACGGGGGCCTCAGTTTTCTCAGTGGTTCAGTGATATCCCCCCAGACTTAGGGTCTCATCCATCTTCTGCTTGGCTGTCTCAGCCCTAAGGTTTGTCCTCTGCAGCTCTCATCATGGGCACAGCACAGGGGCAGCCCAGCCATGTGTGTGGATGGCAGGCCTGGTAGGTGGAAGCCTGGTGCTTCCAAGTTTCTCTCCTGTTTTCAACTTCTCCATATTGAAAGGTTTAAACTTATATAGAAGTAGTGGGAGTATGTATCCATCATCTGCTTCAACACTTAATAAGACAAGCTCAGTTTAGTTTTAGCCACTTTCCCTCCTCCATCCTGATGCCAGGGTTCTTGTTCATGAAGCCGAAGAATGAGCTTCACAAACACTCAAGGTAGGAGAGCAAGGTACAGGCTTTTATTTAGAGATAAAGTGAGAGGAAAGACCTCCTGGCTCACGCCAGGAGGGGACAAGAGAGCTGGGGTGGTGTGTTGTCTAGGGGATTTATAGGCAGTTGAGGATTTTTTTGGAAATTGAGGGCTTAGGGTGTGGACTTGTACCACCTGCCCTGCCCTCCAGGTGGGCTGGGTTATTGTCTGTTTGCTAGGGCTGTTTACAGTGAAGTCACGGGTTATGCTGAGATACCCTTGTGGAACACTCAAACATTCCAGGTGAAGTTGCTCCTGGCCTTTTGACCTTAAACTGATTTCACTGAAGATGTCTATATTCCTAGTCTGGTATCTTTACCCTAGAGAGTTAGTGTGACCTTGACTTTGCATAATGCTGAACACAGAGTTTGATAGGGACGTTACATTGCTTTGACTGTAAATATCCTGCCTTGCTTTTTTCCAGAGGTCCTCACCGTACTCTGACTACACCCACAGTCCCTGTCTCAATCCCACTATCCTGAAGCAAAATTTAGATTTTGAAACAATTTAGATTGTTTTGAAGGAAATCTTAGACATCATTTCATTTAATTCTTAAATATTCCAAAAGATAACAACTCTTTTCCCTAAAAACATTCCGTTAATAATGTTATCATCTATCAAAAATGACTAATCCTCTCAAATCATTAACTGCCTACTGTTTACTTTCTCTGAGAGTCTCATATTTTTTCGAGTTCCCTGCATTTCTCTTTCCAAGAGTGGAGAAGCATTTTCCAAATGCTTTCCTTCAGATTTTCCCTCCTATTTCGTGGAGAATTGCGTGCCATGCCCCTGTGTCAGTCACACAGGGGACTAGGCTTTTGTGAGGGCTACACGCTGAGGAGACTGCCTCTGAGCTGAGGACAGGCTTGCCTTCCTCCAGGAGAGCACTGCAGAACAAGGCCTGTGTTTGTCGACCAGGAAGATGGGCAGTGGCTGCAACAGAGGCAGCCTGCAGACAGATGTGGTACACAATAGGAAGTCCCTTTGCTAGATGAGGAAAACTCCATTTCTGCTTAAAAACCTTTGATTTCATCTTTACAACTCCTCAGTTAGCCTGGGGCAAACAGTAAGGGTTACCCCTGAAGGGTCTTGTCCTGACTGCCTTCTGTCTTGCTAAGAAGTTTGATACATATCTTCAAAGCTTAAAAACATCTTAAAATGTAAAAGGATGTTGATCTCTGGCACTGACCCTGTTGGACAACACCCGATGTTGGGGGAGGTGGGCTGGAGCTGGCAGTGCAGTGCAGAGGAGGTCTGTGACGCCACTGTCTGCAGTAGGCCACTGTGGAGCTGTGCTGCTGCTCTCAGGGGACTGAGGGTCTGGCTTCCTGTCAGTTAGTTCATAGGTGCCCTCCCTCTCCCTGGAGGTGAAGCCCTCCTTTGAGTTTTTGGCTCCGTAAGGAGCTGGTGTGTTTTCCTTCCTATACAACAAAAATAGTATTATGCAGTAATAATAGTTCAACTCCTTTCAGGTTCCTAGACCTGATTCCAGTGTTTGCATGGGGTGTGTTTATGGGGCAGAGGTGGGAGGGGGGGTTTTCCCACACACACAACGCCAAGCAATTCTCAAACACCAGCAGGGTGTCCGAGAACTCGATTCTGATGCTGTCTGTCCAGAGACAGCACCAGATTCCCCAGGTTAAGGGCTCCGTCCTACAAGACTGCCCTCCACCTTGTACTTCAGACGCAGGTCTCAAGCCCCAGGCAGTTTACCTGTGCTTCTGACCTACCCACTACAGATTGGATAGCCTCACAACCTCCCCCTTAGGTTCCATTAATTTGCTAGAGCGGCTCAGAGAACTCAGGAAAAACACGTTCATCAGTTTAATAAAGGATATGGTAAAGGATACCAATTAACAGCCAGATGAGATACATAGGGCAAGGTCCCTTTATTTAAAGGAGGTTGGGGCTGGTGGCACGTGGAAGCATTCTGGTTCCCCAGTGAGGAAGCTCTCAACAGAGAATCAGGATGCAGAACAATGATAAGCTCCTCTCACGGGCTTTTGTGAGGGCTTCCTTACATAGTCATGGTTGGCAGTTGGCTGATTTGCCTTCCAGCCCTGCCCTTTGTGTGGGGGGGGGGTGGCGGGGCATTCCAAAAGTAACATTACAAGGCATCCATTTACCTGTAAGACTCTGCTGTGTCTTCTTCAGGAACTGGCTGAAGACCAAATATACCTGGGAAATGCATAGTTGGTCATATGAATGTGGGCCAACTCAGAAATGGAAGTTCAGCTCCTCCTCACCCTGCCGTTTACATGCCTTGGGCCCCGCCCGTGGCTGGCCTTCTCACCCTCCTCTGTGACAGCACACAGTGGCCCTGTGAGGAAGTTCATAGATTTGAAGACCTCAGGTTTTATAAAGTGTTAACCTGGGCCTGGCAGGTAGTGCTTAATATCTGGGGCTCTTGTCTTTTGTAGTCCCAATGGGCTGGAAAGTTGGGGTTCCTTTATGTGAGCAGGCAGAAGCAGTGCGGGACCTGTGGTTGTGTGTAGGAACAAAGGCTACATTGTGCCTCCAGCCTGAGCCGAGTTGCTTTTTATGAAACTTCCCTTCTTGGAGTGTAGTACTTTCTAGACCAAAAAAGGCCTGGTCCCTGTATTTCTTGAATTGTTGGTTTACAAACACTCAAATGCTGTCTGACTCTGTAGCTTTCTAATCCTGAGGAATGATTATTTTAAAGACTAAGGATGTTGGTCTAAAAGATGTAGGTGATAGTAGTTCCCCCTGCTGTTGTAGTGAGTGCTTTTCATACAGCCTGTAGGTCACAGACTGCTGGCCTGAAAGCTAATTTTAACCTGATTGGTGTGTGTGTACATCTGCAGAATGTTTTAATTGACATTTAGAGTTTGGGTGTTTTTACAATTGGGAGATGTGTGTTGCTGACTTGAAAGATGAGAAGTGTGGCAGAGCTATACCTACATTCCTCCAAGGCTGAGTGGTGGCAGCCTTTTGCCTGGGCCTCCACATTCCTGCTTCTCTCTGTCAGTGGGGTCCCATGCCAGTGCTATTTGTCATCACACACACACCCTGCTCCACTTGTTTATCCTGCTCCCTGCCTGGGCTGTGCAGGCACTTCAGTTTGGCAACTAGTAAACCCTCGAATATTTGTTGAGCGAATCCATTACTTCTTTTAGCTCTCAAGCAGCCTCTCACTTAACAGAGGAAGAAATTGAGACTAAAAGAGTTTAAATATTATGTCCAAGGTTGCACAGCTCCTAAATGGCCAAGAAAGTACTCAGGTATACTTTTTGACTCTATGGCTAGTAATTTTCCTCCCAAAACTCTTAAATTCTTTATGGCCCAGACTTTCTCAGTAGCATGCAAGATACTGATTGCTCTTTGGGGTGACCACCTGGTGCTATTAGTTCTGAGAAAATGTCATCTTTAGAAAGTAAGCAAAGGTGATGCACTTTCTGCTGATCTTCAAGACACATGACATTACTACTTTTGCAATATATTCATGTTTCCACATAAAAATGTTTCTTAAAATCAGAAATTCTTTCTTTTCCAAGAAAACCTGACTGCATCAGTCCATTTGGGCTGCCATAACAAAATGCCATAGACTGGGTAGCTTAAACAACAGGATTGTATTTCTTACAGTTCTGAAGGCTGGTAGATCCTGGCTTGCAGACGACACCCTCAGCGTGTGCTCACGTGACCTCTTTGCACATGCGTGGAGAATGGAGTGAGCTCTTAAGTGTTTTTCCTTATAAAGACACCAATCCTGTTGTACCGGGGCCCCACTTGTACGATTTCATTTAACCTTATTTACCTTTTCATAGGCCCTGTCTCTAAATACAGCTACAATGGGGCTTAGGGATTCAGCATATGAATTTTGAGGGTGAACACAAAATTGAGTCTCTAGTGGAGATTTCGGTGAGAAGACAAGGCCTAGGATTTTGCCTTTTTCCACCATAAGGGGAAAAATTATAAGTAAAATTACCTGTCATTTGACACTGTAGTAATTTAGAATTGTAAATTGTTGTTTGTATACCTACTGTCTTCCTCTCTCCTTCACTCTCTGTTACTTTGATTTCATTTTTGAAACCAAATCTAAGATCACTTGGCTTCTCTGTTTTTGCCTATTGAATTCAGTGTGCATCTCACTTCCTCCCTACCCTTCTGTACCCTCCATAGACTGGCCTTGGCCCAGTTGTATATTAAAAAACACTTTCTTCCCACCATTTTATTTGCAAAATTTTAAACCTGTAGAAAAATTGAAAGAGTAGCATAATGAACACCCATATTTACCCCATTTGTTTTCTCTCTGTATGTATGTATATACCCACACACAGAAATACACTTAAAATTTATATTGAGGTATGTACAATAAAATGCACATAATTTAGTGTGTAGATGAATTTTGACATGTGTATACATTCATGTAACCATTACCCAGATCAAGATATCAAATATCTCACTAATTTTTCCCCTTCACCTATTTCACCCCCCAACTACACTTTTTTGTCCTGAACCATTTGAAAGTATCTTAGACATATTTTTATACCTACATATTTCAGTATCTTATCTTCAGATTCTTATCTCCTAATAACAAGGATATTCTTACATAACTGAATGTCATTTTCATATCCAAGAAAGTTAACATTGATGCAGTGATAATACTTAATATACAATAGTCAAAGTTGCCCAAGTGTTTTTTGTTTTTGTTTTTTAATCCATTCTGTCTCTTAAACCTTATTTATTGCCACTTTCTTAGTTTGTATTTGGCCAGACTGCTTACTTGCTTTTCTCAAGCTTATGCCATGCATCTCCACTTTCCTGCCTTTGCACAGGCTGCACCTTGCTGTACCTGGTAAAATGCTGTCCTTCTCAGCACACTTAAGTGGTTCCTTCCTCTGGTGTGCTTGCTCCCTCCCCTAAACTGTGTGAACTCTTTGTACTCTTATGTAGCTTTTATTACATCCTGCCCTGTATTAAATGTAGAATTTATGGACTTTTTTCCTATCTCCTTTTTATCCCATCTTGAATAGTCTGTGTATTCAATAGTAGGGCTCTTTATATTCTATACTGCCCATTTTTGTTGCTAAGAATTTTTTAATTGACTTAAATCCAGAATGCTTTTTACTTGGTGTTTTAGTTTCAGTATAATTCATTTATTTGTAATGTTTGATGTTTTGGAAATGTGGTCTGAAAATACAGTTTTCCTGACATCTGAAAGAATGGAAGGAACTAAGGGATGAATGGTAGCATGTTTACAGGGATGGGAACTAAAGCGGCCTACTCTTTGGAATGGTATCCCCAGTGAAAACTTCGACACAGCTATATCTGTTCACTGTCTGTAAGGAATTGTATTCACAGTTGCATTGGTACATTGGTGATAGACTTGGGGTGTTGTGTAGCCTGTTGTGCCCCAGCAAGAAGTGACACAGAGCTGCTGTAAGATCTCTTCTTTTACATCCAGGTTCGAGATGCAGCAATAAACAGCTTAGTGGAAATTTACAGACACGTAGGAGAACGTGTGAGGGCAGATCTCAGTAAAAAAGGATTGCCTCAGTCCCGGTGAGTTCAGACTTTTTCTTTTCTTTTGCTCTTTCCCCTACTCTTTTCCGTTAACATGTGGGTTTACACTTCATTTTGTTATTTTGTTGTGATAATTTTACTCAAAGAATGTAGGTTAGGAAATTGGTGGCTTGTGACCTTGTCCAGATCTCATGTCTGGCCGCCACCCACCCAAAGGTGGGATTCTCACCCAGACACCCAGGGGGTCCCAAGCCACGTGCTGATTTGAGAAGCATATTTACAATTGATTGGTGTTGAAACAATGTAGCATTCTTTTGGTCCATGTGGTTCTTTATCTTGTATACACACAGTACCTAGTATAGTAGGTGATTAGAATATATTTGTTTGAATGAATGAAGCCTTTCCAGAATGAGTCTGGTACAAAGAGAGAAGTCATAATTCTGGAAAACATCTTTGAAATGGTAGTTGTCTGATCAGTAATGTCAGTCTCAACATGTAGAAGCCAGTGCAAGGGGATCAATGTCTTACCAGATCCAAGACAACTTTAGTTTACAGATGTCTCTGTTGCAGTAAGAATTTAATAATGAACGGTTGGATATCTATAATTTTAACTATGATGGAGAAACTTACACCAAATGAATTTTTAAATTTTGTGCCACCCAATTACCTTAAGGGAGAAAATAATGCGAAATCCTGGAGGGGTTAGACCTGGACCAGACTCCCAGGGCAACTTGGCTGAGTCTCTCCTCGTGTCCATGGAAAAAGCAGGGACCCAGAGACATGCAGTGACTTGAGAGATCACACAGCTAGGAAGAGTCAGAGCTAAGCCTGAATCCCTGTTCTTCTGACTTACTGTTTAATTTTCTCTACGCTGTTTCACAAAAGAGTTTATGGAGTTTTGGGTATCTAAATATGGGGTAGAATATGGAAATATATAGGAGTCATCTGTCTTGTTGTCCCTCAGCTGGACATAATGGAAGTGGGCTGCTGCCCTCAAGCAGGGGTTCCACGAGCGGTCAGGTGGGGCTGGGCTTTGTTGTTGAGAGTCATATCTGACCCCAAGGGTTTCTCTCACCATGGCCCCTGAGCTGTGTACAATAGTTATATGGGAATAAAACTGCTTTCCATGTTTTTTACAAAAGGCAATCCATGACAATAGTATCATTTTTTATTCCTGTGTTTTATGAATCTCAGCCTCTGGTCTTTGAAGATGTGGTGAGAATGTTTAGAAAAACAGACTTAAGAACAAAAGTACTAAACAGTCTCTTAGGGACAGTTGGAGAGCAGGGACTGGAGGGAGAGGGCTATTTAATGGTGATGTCACCATCAGTGTTGGGAAAACAGACCTTGAACAGTAAAATCCCTTCCTGCTCCAGTGATGGCCTCACCATGCCATGTAGCTCATGGTGGCCGTAGGTCACCACCTTACATGATGGGATTCCTGTATAATGGTATAAAGTTGCTATAGCAAGTTAATAGATCTGGGAAAGTGACATGATGAAACTGAGATGTAGAGAGGTGAGCACAGAAAAGACTTCACATAGCAGGCTTGACTGCTTTCCTTAGGACGGCCTGCTTGCAAGGTCAGTGCTGGGCAGCTGTTTGGAAACTTGGATTTGGGGAGGATTCCACCATTCCCAAAGAGCGGTATGAGAGACGCTCAGTGTGACTGGACTGTGCAGGTGTTAAGCTGATCGCCTGCTTCCCTTCTGGGAGTCTGGCATTCTGGTAAGTGCTACACAGAGGGTGTCCACATGGCCAGCCCCAGTAGAAACCCTGGCACTGCATCATGATGGGGCTTCCCTGGTAGGTGGCATTTCACACGCATCGTCTCTCTCATTGCTGGCAATTCAAGCACTTCCTATGTGACTCTGCAGGAGAAGCTCTGAGAAGCTTGTGCCTGGTCACCTCTGGACTTGACCCTACTTGCCTTCTCCCTTGGCTCAGTTTTCTTTTTGTCCTTTTACCATAAGAATCACAGCTATGAGTATGACTATGTGGTGGGTGTGTGAGTCCTCTTAGTGAATCATTAAACCTGGGAGTGGTCCTGGGGCCCCCCAACACAGAGGGTGATGTAGGTAAGGTCCCAGAGGAATGCTGAAACTGGGATTAGAACCCTTTCTTCCAGACTCACAAGGTAATGTTTTTCTACTTTTTTTTTTTAATATTGAAAAGAAGCTAATGGAGCATGAATAGATACGAGAGTGTCCGCTATCTTATGTTACCTAAAATCCTTCCTAAAAATTCCAGACCAGATGGAGAGGGTTGTCCTAGGGAGATGGACCCACATCCTTTGCAGCCATTGTTTAAAATTCTAGCAGCCACAATGCTTAGAGAACTCGACTGTTAGTTCTTTAAAAACATTACCTTAGTGAAAGAAGCCAAAATTTCATGTTTCTTTGTATTTATTACAAGACAGTTACCTCAGATCTAGCACTGTGAGGGTCAGAGGCTCTGTTTGCCACCTTTACTTTGTCAGGGGATGTGTCCAAATGGAATGAGATTTAAAGAATCATGCCATTGTTTGGGAAATTCAGTATCTACTATATGTGGCTCAAGTGGCTGTCTTGAATCGTGAATATTCTAGACTTCTGTTACATCACTTACAAATTTTTTTTGTTACTGTGTGAACATAGATTTCTCAGCTTAGTAAGATTCCATAGGACTAATAAAATACTGTATAATTTGCTTAATGCTTTCTAAAGCTTGGGTTTAGTTTGGAATAAAATGTCCTCTCAAGAGTTTATTCACTAAGTGCTGTATTTGAGAAAAAGGTTAATTATATCTCTAAGAAATGAATAATGAAAAATACCTTAGTATTATCAGCTACATGACTTAAGAAGAGTAATAATGTGACTTGAGTAGCAGTGTTCTTTGTCTATTTCATAGTTGAGACAAGAGACTTGTCATACAGGCATCAGCTTCACTTGGAGAAGCCAGAATTCTGCTTTTGGGCCATGTGTTTAGTTGCTCTTTAAGTCTTGTTGTCTCATGGCAGAAATCCTTTTGAGCCAGGTACTAAAGTAGAGATATTCAACCAAATCTTCATCTTAGAAGGTCTCTCCATCCACATGGGGCCTTAGCATAGTTGAGCTGTGAACTTCAGTCAGTGTAGTATTGGCCGTTATGCATTGTTTTACTTGTAGTATCTTCAGAGTTCATGCACATGGTATGTTCAGAAAGTAAGTACCCGATAACTTTTAGCTATCTACTACAATATGCCATATCATTGTGTAATACTTAGGAGGCATGCTTGGGGCAACTAGATAAAATGTAAATAGACCCCCTGTAACTCTCTTTGCTTTACTTTCCTAGACATATGCTTTGACAATCACTGTCATTTCATTGTATATTCCAGAAAACATTTTTATCCAATATAGTATATTTCAGTTTGCGAAGCTTTGGGAAAAAGACACACTCTGGTGTTAAATTTCTTCAGGGACTCTCATTTGGGAACCAAGCTCCTAAGACAGCAGCTGCTATAAACCTGAAGAACTTTTAATTTATAGACAGAGCTGATGCATGTCCTCTGACACACAGTAACCTTTTGGTAAACTTACCTTGTGAACCTGCAGTGTTGAATAGCTCTGATGATACTTTTTTGCTACCTCAAGCCACTTAAAAATTTTATAAACATTCACTAGACATTATTACTTAATGATTGTATTGTTAAGGGAAGAATGGAAACTTTCTCATTTTTAATTTGTTTCTAAAGCTTTAATGTTACAGACAGAGCCAGGACAAAAGCACAGATGTGAAATGTGCTCTGTGATATCTCATGTTTTTTTTTATTAAGGTATTATTGATGCACACACTTATGAAGGTTTCACATGAAAAACAATGTGGGTGCTACATTCACCCTTATTATCGAGTATCCCCCCCATCCATGGCAGTCACTGTCTATCACTGTAGTAAGGTGCCACAGAGTCACTATTTGCCTTCTCTGTGCTACTGTCTTCCCTATGACCCCCCACACCATGTGCACCAATCATAATACCCCTCAATCCCCTTCTCCATCCCTCCCCACCCACCCTCTGCCATGCTTCCCCTTTGGTAACCACTAGTACCTTCTTGGAGTCTCTGAGTCTGCTGCTGTTTTGTTCCTTCAGTTTTGCTTCGTTGTTATACTCCACAAATGAGGGAAATCATTTAGTACTTGTCTTTCTCTGCCTGGCTTACTTCACTGAGCATAATATCCTCCAGCTCTATCCATGTTGTTGCAAATTGTAGGATTTGTTTGTTTCTTATGGCTGAGAAGTGTTCCACTGGGTATATGTACCACATTGTCTATATCCATTCATCTACTTATGGACATTTAGGTTGATTCCATATCTTGGCTATTGTAAATAGTGCTGCAATAAACATAGGGGTGCATATGTCTTTTTGAATCTGAGAACTTGTTTTCTTTGTGTGAATTCCTAGAAGTGGAATTCCAAGATCAAATACCATTTCTATTTTTAGTTTTTTGAGGAACCTCCATATCACTTTCCACAATGGTTGAACTAGCTTACATTCCCACCAGCAGTGTAGGAGGGTTCCCCTTTCTCCTCATCCTTGCCAACATTTGTTGTTCTTAGTCTTTTTGACGCTGGCCATCCTAGCTGGTGTGAGGTGATATCTCATTGTGGTTTTAATCTGCATTTCCCTGATAATTAGTGTTGTGGAGCATCTTTTCATGTGGCCATCTGAATTTCTTCTTTGAAGAACTGTCTCTTCATAACCTCCGACTATTTTTTAATCGGGTTATTTGCTTTTTGTGTGTTGAAGCATGTGAGTTCTTTATATATTCTGGATGCTAACCCCTTGTTGGATATGTCATTGAAAAATATATTCTCCCATACTGCATACTGAAGAATGGCTTTTTGTTCAGTTGATGGTGTCCTCTGCTGTACAGAAGCTTTTTAGTTTGATGTAGTCCCATGTGTTCATTTTTACTTTTGTTTCCTTTGCTCGAGGAGATGCGTTCAGGAAAAAGTTGCTCATGTTTATATTCAGGAGATTTTTGCCTATTTTGTCTTCTAAGAGTTTTATGGTTTTATGACTTACATTCAGGTCCTTGATCCATTTCGAGTTTACATTTGTGTATGGGGTTAGACAGTAATGCAGTTTCATTCTCTTCATGTAGCTGTCCAGTTTTGCCAACACCAGTTGCTGAAGAGGCTGTCATTTCCCCATTGTATGTCCATGGCTCCTTTATCATATATTTATTGACCCTGTATACTTGGGTTTATATCCAGGCACTCTAGTCTGTTCCATTGGTCTATGGGTCTTTTCTTCTGCAAATTCCAAATTGTCTTTATTACTGTGGCTTTGTAGTAGAGCTTGAAGTCAGGGAGCATAATCCCCCCGGCTTTATTCTTCCTTCTCAGGATTGCTTTGGCTATTCAGGGTCTTTTGTGGTTCCATATGAATTTTAGAACTATTTACTCTAGTTCATTGAAGAATGAACTGATGAACTGTTGGTATTTTGATAGGGATTACATTGTATCTGTAGATTGCTTTAAGGCAGGATGGCCATTTTGACAATATTAATTCTTCCTATCCATGGGCCTGGGATGTGTTTCCATTTCTTGATATCTTCTTTAATTACTCTCATGAGTGTCTTGTAGTTTTCAGAGGATAGGTCTTTCGCTTCCTTCGTTAGGTTTATTCCTCGGTATTTTATTCTTTTTGATGCAATTGTGAATGGAATTGTTTTCCTGAATTCTCTTTCAGCTAGTTCATCATTAGTGTATAGGAATGCAGCAGATTTGTGTATTAATTTTGTATCCTGCAACTCTGCTGAATTCAGATATTAGATCTAGTAGTTTTGGAGTGGATTCTTTAGGGTTTTTTATGTACAATATCATGTCATCTGCAAACAGGGACAGTTTAACTTCTTCCCTGCCAATCTGTATGCCTTTTATTTGTTTGTGTTGTCTGATTGCCGTGGCTAGGACCTCCAGTACTATGTTGAATAGAAGTGGAGATAGTGGGCATTTTGTCTTGTTCCTGATGTGAAAGGAAAGGCTTTCAACCTCTTGCTGTTAAGTATGATGTTGGCTGTGTGTTTGTCATATATGGTTTTTATTATGTTGAAGTACTTGCCATCTTTCTGTACCCATTTTGTTGAGAATTTTTATCATGAATGGATGTTGAATTTTGTTGAATGCTTTTTCAGCCTCTATGGAGATAATCATGTGGTTTTTGTCCTTCTTTTTGTTGATGTGTTGGATGATGTTGATGGATTTTCAAATGTTGTACCATCCTTGCATTCCTGGAATAAATCCTACTTGATCATGATGGTGATCCTTTTGATGTATTTTTGAATTTGGTTTGCTAATATTTTGTTGAGTATTTTTGCATCTATGTTCATCAGGGATATTGGTCTGTAGTTTTCTTTTTTCGTGGTGTCTTTGCCCGGTCTTGGTATTAGAGTGATGCTGGCTTCATAGAATGAGTTTGTTAGTATTCCCTCTTCTTCTACTCCTTGGAAAAGTTTAAGGAGGATGGGTATTAGGTCTTCACTAAATGTTTGATAAAATTCAGTGGTGAAGCCATCTGGTCCAGGCATTTTGTTCTTAGGTAGGTTTTTGAATACCAGTTCAATTTCGTTGCTGGTAATTCGTCTGTTGAGATTTTCTTTTTCTTTCTAGGTCAGCCTTGGAAGATTGTATTTTTCTAGAAAGTTGTCCATTTCTTCTAGTTATCCAGTTTGTTAGCATATAATTTTTCATAGTATTCTCTAATAGTTTTTTGTATTTCTGTGCTGTCCGTAGTGATTTTTCCTTTTTCATCTCTGATTCTGTTTTTGTGAGTAAACTCTCTTATTTTTGTTGATAAGTCTGGCTAGGGGTTTATCTATTTTGTTTATTTTCTTGAAGAACCAGCTCTTGCTTTCATTGATCCTTTCTATTGTTTTATTCTTCTCAATTTTATTTATTTCTACTCTAATCTTTATTGTGTCCCTCCTTCTACTGACTTTGGGTCTCATTCATTCTTCTTTTTCCAGGTTCATTAATTGTGAGTTTAGACTGCTCATATGGGAATGTTCTTTCCTAATGTAGGCCTGAATTGCAATATACTTTCCTCTTAGCACGGCCTTCGTTGCGTCTCACAGATTTTGTGGTGTTGAATTATTGTTGTCATTTGTCTTCATATATTGCTTGATCTCTGTTTTTATTTGGTTATTGATCCATTGATTATTTAGAAGCATGTTATTAAGCCTCCATGTGTTTGTGGGATTTTTTATTTTCTTTGCATAATTCATTTCTAGTTTCATTCCTTTGTGGTCTGAGAAGCTGGTTGGTACAATTTCAATCTTTTTGAATTTACTGAGGCTCTTTTTGTGGCCTAGTATATGATCTATTTTTGAAAATGTTCCATGTGCACTTGAGAAGAATGTATTCTGCTGCTTTTGGGTGTAGAGTTCTGTAGATGTCTGTTTGGTCCATCTGTCCTAATGTGTTGTTCAGTGCCTCTGTCTCCTTACTTATTTTCTGTCTGGTGGATCTGTCCTTCAGAGTGAGTGGTGTGTTGAAGTCTCCTAGAATGAATGCATTGCATTCTATTTCCCCCTTTAATTCTGTTAGTAGTTGTGTCACATGTGTAGGAGCTCCTGTGTTGGGTACATAGATATTTATAATGGTTATATCTTCTTTTTCGATTGACCTTTTTATCATTATGTAATGCCCTTCTTTGTCTCTTGTGACTTTCTTTGTTTTGAAGTCTGTTTTGTCTGATATAAGTACTGCAACTCCTGTTTTTTTCTCCCTATCAGTTGCATGAAATGTCTTTTTCCATCCCTTCACTTTTAGTCTGTGTATGTCTTTGGGATTAAAGTGAGTCTCTTGAAGGCAGCATATAGATCGGTCTTGTTTTTTTATCCAATTAGTGACTCTATGTCTTTTGACTGGTGCATTCAGTCCATTTACATTTAAGGTGATTATAGATAGGTATGTAGTAATTGGCATTGCAGGCTTCAGATTCGTGGTTACCAAAGGTTCAAGGTTAACTTCCTTACTGTCTAAGAGTCTATCTTAACTCACATAATATGCTCTTACAAACACAATCTAAAGGTTCTTTTTTTGTTTTTTTTCCCTCCTCCTTTTTATTCTTCCCCCATTCTTTATATATTAGGTATCATATTCTGTACTCTTTGTCTTTCCCTTGATTGACTTTGGGGATAGTTATTGTAATTTTGCATTTTCTTAATAATTAGCTGTTCTACTTTCTTTACTATCGTTTTGTTAACCTCTTTTGACAGCTATTAAACCATAGGAACACTTCCATCTATAGCAGTCCCTCCAAAATACACTGTAGAGATGGTTTGTGGGAGGTAAATTCTCTCACCTTTTGCTTATCTGGGAATTGTTTAATCCCTCCTTCAAATTTAAGTGATAATCTTGCCAGATAATGTAATCTTGGTTCAAGGCCCTTCTGCTTCATTACATTAAATACATCATGCCACTCCCTTCTGGACTGTAAGGTTTCTGCTGAGAAGACTGATGGGCTTTCCTTTGTATGTGATCTTATTTCTCTCTCTGGCTGCTTTTAAAAGTCTGTCTTTATCCTTCATCTTTGCCATTTTAATTACTATATGTCTTGATGTTGTCTTCCTTGGGTCTCTTGTGTTGGGAGATCTGTGCACCTCCATGGCCTGAGAGACTATCTCCTTCCCCAGATTGGGGAAGTTTTCAGCAATCACCTCCTCAGAGACACTTTCTATCCCTTTTTCTCTCTCTTCTTCTTCTGGTACCCCTATAATGCGAATATTGTTCCGTTTGGATTGGTCACACAGTTCTCTCAATATTCTTTCAATATTAGAGATCCGTTTTTCTCTCTGTGCCTCAGCTTCTTTGTATTCCTCTTCTCTAGTTTCTATTTCATTTATCGTCTCCTCCACCATATCCAATCTGCTTTTAATACCGTCCATCCATGAGCATGTTAATGATTTTTATTTTGAACTCCCTTTCAGGGGGAGTCATGAGGTCAATATCATTTAAATCTTTCTCAGGAGTTTTATTAATAATATTACTCTGAACCAGGTTCCTTTGGCGTTTCATATTGGTATATGGCGCCCTCTTGTGCCCAGAAGCTCTTCTCTCTGGAGCTGCTCAGCCCCTGAAGCAATGGTCGGGGTTTGCAGGGGAGTGGTATTAGTGCCTTTGGGGATGAAAGATCTGTTTCCTGCTTCTTGGCTGCTATGCCTGTCTCCACTGCCTGAACCAGTGGGCCGAGCATACAGGTATAAGCCTCTGTGCTTTCCATTTTTAGTTGCTGTAGACAGATCTTCCCTCTGGCTGGTCTAATGCCAGGGTAGGGTTTCGTTTCCCGGTTTCGAAGCCCGGTGGGGCTGGCCAGGAGAAAGGCAGTAGTCTGCCTGTCACAGAAGGGGTTCTTGGAGCTGTGTAGGCAGCCAGGGAACTGGAGCACCTGAAGATCAAGAAAGCTCCCAATCTGCTGGGCAGAGTGCACCCGGACAATTTTGTCTACCTGTCCTTTCTCCTGAGCAGTAAGCTCTGTGCAATCCTTGCCCCTTTAGCAGCCCTCTTGCTAAGGGCTTCTTTGTTAGGAAGTCTCTCAGACTGCCTGCCTTTCTTTTGTCCCAGAGCAGCTGGATATGGATCCCTGCTTTCCACAAGCAGCTGGAATCTTAGTCTCTCCAGGAATTCTGCCTTAGCTTTCCAAACCCCTAATTACAAGATTATCATGCAAGCAGCAAGAAATGTAGGTTTGTGCTCCCAGAGCAGATCTCCAGAGTTAGGTATTCAGCAGTCCCAGATCTCCACTCCCTCTCTGCTCCATTCTTCTTCCTCCTGCCAGTGAGCTGGGATGGGGAAAGGGCTTGGATCCCACAGGACCACATCCTTAGTATGTTACCCTTTTCTGTGGGGGGTCTGCTCTTGTCTCCAGGTGTATGCAGTTTGTTGCAGTCCTCTTTCCTATTGCTCTTTAAAGAGTAGTTGTATTAGTTATATTTTCATATTATATGCAGTTTTAGGAGGAAGTCTCTGTCTCACCTCTCATGCCACCATATTTAATCTGTTATTTTCTAGTTTTGCTGTGTTTTGATAATAACCATCCTATTATCCTATATGTAATGAGAATCTCGTTGTGGCTTTGATCCTCATAGCATTTTTATGGGATCTTTGTTGAAAATCGGTTGACCATTAAGGTAAGGATTTCTTTCTGTAATCTCAATTCCATTCCTTTCATCTATATACCCATCTTCTATTTAGCACCATATTGTTGATTGTTGTAGCTTTGTAGTAAATTTTGAAATCCATGTTTTTTGCTCTTTTCAAGAATTTTTTGGCTATTTTGGGTCTTAGGTGTTTATGTGAATTTTTGGATGAATTTGTCAATTTCTGCAATAAAGTGCAGCTGGGATTTTTGGTACTAAATCTGTAAATGAGTTTGGAGAATATTGCCATCTTAACACTATCCTTCAGAAGTGATTTTGAAGAACTACTTAGTGGTTTTCAGTGGACAAGTCTTGCACTTCTTTTGTTAAATTTATTCCTATGTATGTTATTCTTTTGATGTTATTGCAAGGAGGTTTTTTTTTCTTAATTTCAATTTCAGATGCTTCTTCACTAATGTATAGAAATACAGTTGATTTATGTGTATATCTATTTATCTTGACTTCTGCAGCCTTGCTGAATTCCCTAAATCTAATGGTTTTGCTCTGCACTTCTTGGAATTTGTATATATAGCACATGTCATCTGCCAGTAGAGATAGTTTACTTCTTCCTTTCTAATTTTGATGCCTTTTATTCCTTTTTCTTGCCTAAAATTTCTGGCAAGAACTTGCAGTGTAAAGTTGAATAGATGTGGTGAGATGGTACAATGTTGTTTTGTTGCTGACCTTAGGATGAAGCTTTCAGTTTTTCACTGAATTATATACTAGCTGTGGGGTTTTTATGAGGTTGAAAAAATTCCTTTCTCTATTCTGATTTGTTGATTGTTTTGATCAAGAAAGGATGTAGAAATTTGTCAAATACTTACTCCACATCTATTGAGATAATTATGTGCCTTTGTTTCTAAGTCTACTGATATGTTGTATTACATTAATTGATTGTCAGATATTAAACCAACCTTGCATTACTTGGACAAATCCAGGAATATAACCTGGGACAAACCCAGGTTTATAACTGTTTTTATATGCTGCTGGATTCAGGATTGTTGTACTGCATTTTCCTTTTATTTTGATGTCTTTTTTCTGGCTTTGGTGTTATTGTAATAATACCCTCATAGAATGATTTGGGAAATGTTCCTTCCTCTTCTGTTTTTTAGGATTATATTTTCTTCTTTAACAAAGTTTATTTTTTAGAGCAGTTTTAGATTTATAGAAAAACTAACTGGAAAGCACAGAGGGTTCTCTTATTCCTCTCCTCTCCCACCCAGTTTCTCCTATTCTCATCTGTATTTCACAAGAATCTGTGAAGGATCAATGCTTATTCTACTTTAAACATGTTAGAATTCACTAAATGTGAAGCCATCTAAGCTTGAGCTTTGCTTTAGGGATGTGTTTTGATTACTAATACAGTTTCTTTACTTGTCATAAGTCTTCAGATTTTGTTTCTTCCTGAGTCAGTTTTGGTAGTTAGTGTCTGCCTAGGAATTTGTGCATTTTTATCTGTGTTATCTAATATTGTGACCCACAGTTGTTCATAGTTTCTCTTGTAATACTTCCTGTTTTTGTAAGGACAGTAGTAATGTCCCTTCTTCCATCTTTTAATTTCAGCAATTTGAATCTTGCTTTTCTTCTAGTCAGTCTACCTAAAGGTTTGTCAAATGTGTTGATCTTTTCAAAGAGCTAACTTTGTTGATTTTCTCTATTGTTTTTCTGTTCCTATTTCATATATTTCTGTTCTGCATTATTTGTTTTTCTTTTCCTTGGTTTGTTTTGCTTCTCCCTGCCACCGCCCCCCCCACCTGAGTTTTTAAGGTGGAAGATTAGGTTATTGATTTGAGATCTTTCTTCTGTATGCCTGTAAATTTCTCTGTAAGTACTACATTAGCTGCATCCCAAAAGTACTGGTATGTTGTGTTTTCATTTTCACTCATGTCAAAGTATTTTCTAATTTCTTTTGTTATTAAAGTGCTTAGTTAAATTCCTACATTACTTGTGACTTTCCCATTTCTCTTTATTACTGATTTTCTCATTTATCCTCTTGTGGTCATGGATTATAATTTCTGTGTTCTGTGGTTTCTGTCCTTTGAAATTTGTTGAGATCTAGCATGTGGTCTGTCTTGGAGAATGTTCTATGCACATTTGGGAAGAATCTGTTCTGTTTTCTATTGTTAAAAGGTGTGATATTGAACTCTTCAGTTAATACTGCTGATTATTTCTCTCTTCAATTCTGTCACTTCTTGCTTCATATATTTTGGGGTTCTTCTCTTGGGTGCATATAATTGTTATGTCTTCCTGATACTTGACTCTTTCGTCATTGTAAAATGCCCCTTGTCCCTGGTAGCAATTTTTGTCTTAAAGCTATACTGTCTGATGATAGTCTAACTGCTCTAGGTCTCTTCTGAACATTTTTGCATGAAATAGCTCTTTCCATACTTTTACTTTCAACCTCTGTATCTTTGTATCTTGAGTCTCATAGATAGCATATAGTTGGGTTTTGTTTGTTTCTTCAGTCTGACAGTCTTTGCCTTTTCATTGGAGTGCTTAATACATTTATATTTAATGTAAATTTAATGTAGTACTGATAAGATAGAATTTCTGTTCTTTTGCTATTGTGTTCTATATGACTTCTTTGTTTTTCTGTTCCTCCCACCTTATTTTGTATTAAATAGATATTTTCTAGTGGACCATTTTAATTTTTCTTGCTGTTTCTCTTACTATTCTTTTTTGGAATTATTTTCTTAATGTTTGCTCTGGGGATTTCAGTTGACATTTTATAGCAGTCTAGTTCAAGTTAGTATTCTTAATTTCAGTATTGAAAACCTTACTCCTACGTAGCTCTGCTTTCTCCCCTCCTCTCTTTTGCTGTTCTTGTCATGCAGTTTACATTTTTGTACTTTTATAAGCCTGCCAACACACACAGGTTTATAATTATTGCTGTATGTGATTTCCTTTTAAGTCATGTAGTACAAGAAGAGTTAAAAAATACATTTATAGTTTTATATTTACCTTTGTAGTTACTTTTATTGGTGTTCTTTACATCTTCACATGGATTCATGCTATTGTATAATGTCCTTTCATTTCAATCTGAAGGAATTTTGGAATTTTTGTATATCTAGGAATGTTATAAATTTTCCCCCTTTCCTCATCTCCAGTCTGCAGTTTATTATATTTGTTATTATGCCTTCATGTAAAGACTGAAATATCTTTGATCTCGAGAGGATCCAGAGGTCCAGAGAGGATTCTCTGCTTCGTTTTTGAAAGATGATCTTGTTGGATATAAACTCTTGGTTAAGATTTTTCATTTCAGGACTTCCAATATATCATTGCAGTGCCACCTGATCTCCATTGTTTTTTATGAGAAACCAGTTATTACTTAGGATCCCTTGTACATGATGAGTGGCTTTTCTATTGTTGTTTTCAAGATTTTCTCTTTGTCATTTCTTCCAACAGTTTGCTTATCATTTGCCTGGCTTAGGATCTCTTTTAAGTTTATCCTATTTGGAGTTTGTTGAGCTTGTAGAATGTGTAGACTGTCACATGAAATTTGCGGTTTTTTTGCCCATTATTATTAGTTTTTTTATTTTTCATTTCTTTTATTACTATTGATAAAGACTTGTATTTCCTTTTCTTTGATTTATTTGTACATGTCTTCTGCTTGTTTATCTACTGGGATCTTATCTTGGTGGTCTTTCAGCTCAAGGAATATTTTTTTTAAGGTATTCGTAATACAATCTTTTGATGGTTTCAGATAAACAACACAGTGGTTTCAGCATTGACCCATATTATCAAGTCCTCACCTCCACTATTGCGATCACTGTCTATCAGTGTAGTAAGATGCTTTAGAGTCATTACTTGTCTTCTCCAGGCTGTACTGCCTTCCCCATAAATTGTGATTGTGAATTATAGTGCCCCTTAATCCCCTTCTCTTTCCCCACCCATCCTCTCCAGCCCCTCCCCTTTGGGAGCCACTAGTCCCTTGGTGTCTGTGAGTCTGCTGCTACTTGTTCTTCAATTTTGCTTTGTTTTTATACTCTACAAATGTGTGAGGCTATTTCATATTTGTCTTTCTCTGCCTGGCTTATCTCAGTAAGCATAATAACTTCTAGATCCATCCATGTTTTTGCAAATGGTAAGACTGCTTTTCTTTTTATGGCTGAATAATGTTCCATTGTGTATATGTACCACATCTTCTTTATCCATTGATCTGTTGATGGATACTTAGGTTAAAACAGTGCAATGATAAACATAGGGTGCATATATTTTTTTGAATCAGCGATCTTGTTTTCTACAGGTAAATTCCTAGCAGCAGAATTACTGGGTCAAATGGTATATCTATTTTTAGGTTTTTCAGGAACCTGCATATTGCTTTCCACAACAGTTGAACCAGTTTACATTCCCACGAACAGTGTAGGAAGATTCCCCTTTCTCTACATCCTTGCCAGTATTTCTTGGCCTTTTGGATGTTGGGCATCCTAACTGGTGTGAGGTGATATCTCATTATGGTTTTAATTTACATTTCCCTGATAATTAGTGATTTAGAGCATCTCTTCATATGCCTGTTGGTCATCTGTATTCCTTCTTAGGAGAAGTGTCTGTTCAGATCCTCTGCCAGTTTTTTAATCAGGTTATTTGTTTTTTGAGTGTTGAGGCGTGTGAGTTTTATATATTTTGGATGTTAACCCCTTGTCGGATAAGTAGTTTACAAATATGTTCTCCCATACTGTGGGATGCCTTTTTGTTCTACTGATGGTGTCCTTTGCTGTACAGAAGCTTTTTAGCTTGATGTAGTCTCATTTGTTCATTTTTTATTTTGTTTCCCTTGCCTGAGAAGATGTGTTCAGGAAAAAGGTGCACATGCTTTTATTCAAGAGATTTTTGCCTACGTTTTCCTCTGAGAGTTTTATGGTTTCATGACTTACATTCAGATCTTTGATCCATTTCGAGTTTACTTTTATGTATGGAGTTATACAATAATACAGTTTCATTCTCTACATATAGTTATCCAGTTTTCCCAGCACTAGTTGTTGAAGAGGCTGTCTTTTCCCCATTGTATATTCATGTCTCCTTTATTATATATTAATTGACCATATATGTGGGGTTTATATCTGGGCTCTCTGTTCTGTTCCATTGAATTATGGGTCTGTTCTTGTGCCATTACCAAATTGTCTTGATTACTGTGGCTTTGTAATAGAGCTGAAAGTTAGGGTGCATAATCCTCCCCACTTTGTTCTTCTTTCTCCAAATTGCTTTGGCTATTTGGGGTCTTTTGTGATTCTATATGAATTTTAGAACTATTTTGTTCTAGTTCATTGAAGAATGCTGTTAGTATTTTGATAGGGATAGCATTGAATCTGCACATCACTTTAGGCAGGATGGCCATTTTGACAATATCAATTCTTCCTATCATGAGTGTGGAATAGATTTCCATTTATTGGTGTCTTTAATTTCTCTCATGAGTGTTTTGTAGTTTTCAGAGCATAGGTCTTTCACCTTCTTGGTTAGGTTTATTCCTAGGTATTTTCTTCTTTCTGGTGCAATTGCAAATGGAATTGTTTTCCTGATTTCTCTTTCTGTTAATTCAATATTTGTATATAGGAATGCAACAGATTTCTGTGCATTAATTTTATATCCTACAACTTTGCTAAATTCAGTTATTAGATCTGATAGTTTTTTTGGTGGAGTCTTCAGGGTTTTCTATGTATAATAGCATGTCATCTGCAAACAGTGACAGTTTAACTTCTTCCTTTCCAATGTGAATTCATTTTATTTCTTTGTGTTGTCTGATTGCCATGGCTAGGACCTCCAGTACTGTGTTGAACAAAAGTGGGGAGAGTGGACATCCTTGTCTTGTTCCTGATCTTAGAGGAAAAACTTTCAGCTCTTTGCTGTTAAGTATGATGTTGGCTGTGGGTTTGTTGTATATGACCTTTATTATGTTGAGGTATTTACCCTCTATAACCATTTTATTGAGAGTTTTTATCATGACTGGGTGTTGAGTTTTGTCAAATGCTTTTTCAGCATCTATGGAGATGATCATGTGATTTTTTTTTTCTTTTTGTTGATATGGTATATAATATTGATTGATTTTCAGATATCGTACCTTACTTGGTCATAATGGATGATCTTTTTGATGTATTTTTTAATTTGGTTTCCTAATATTTTGTTGAGTTTTACATGTGTGTTCGTCAGGGATATTGGTCTGTAATTTTTTTGTGGTGTCTTTATCTGGTTTTGATATTAGAGTGATGCTGGCCTCATGGAAAGAGTTTTAAAATATTCCTTCCTCTTTTGGAATATTTCAAGAAGGAAGGGTATTAGCTCTTCTTTAAATGTTTGATAAATTTCAGCCGGAAAGCATTCTGGGCCAGGAGATTTTTTCTTAGGTTTTTTGATTACCAATTCAATTTCATTGCTGATAATTGGTCTGTTCAGATTTTCTGTTTCTTCCTGGGTCAGCCTTGGAAGGTTGTATTTTTCTCCATTATTTCTTCATACATATTTTCTGGCTACTCTTCTTTCTCTTTGCCTTCCTGGCTTCCCATTATGTATATGTTGGTACATTGGTATGTAAGAAGATCTCTTAGTCTCTGTTCTTTTTTTTTTTTATAATTTATTTTAGTATCATTAATCTACAATTACATGTATAATATTATGGTTATTAAACTACCCCCTTCATCGGGTCTCCCCCACCAACCCCATTACAGTCACTGTCCATCAGCGTAGTGAGATGCTATAGAATCGCTACTTGTCTTCTCTGAGTTGTACAGCCCTCCCCGTGCCCCCCCCCAACATTACATCTGCTAATCATAATGCCCCTTTTACCCTCTTATCCCTCCCTTCCCACCCATCTTCCCCAGTCCGTTCTTTTTGTTTTTGTTGTTCATTTTATTTCCTATTTCGCACAAAGGGTATTGTTAATTGACTTGTTTTCAAATTTGCTGCTGCTTGCTTGCTTCTCCTACCTGAAATCCATTTTGAAAGTCTCTAGCAAATTTTTTGTTTCAGTTATTGTACTTTTCATTTCTTAGAATTTCTGTGCAGTTCTTTCTTATATTTTCTATTTCTTCATTGATGTTCTCTTTTGGGAGACATTGTTCTCATACTTTCCTTTAGTTCTTTAGAAATAATTTACTTTTGTTCTTTTCAACATATTTATAGTAGTTGATTTCTAGTATTCATGTAGTAAATTCAGTGTCTGGCTTCCTTTAAGGATAGTTTTAGTTGACTGATTTTTTTTTTCCCACTTTGTATGGGCCATCTTTTCTTGTTTCTTTATGTGTCTCATAATATTTCGTTGAAACCTATCATTTTAAATAATGTGGCAACTTTGGAAATTACCTTCCCTGTCCCTTTTTGTGGGTGGCGTGTTTGTTGTATTGCTTGTTTTGTGACTTTTCTTAATGAATTTTGTAAAGTTATATTTTTTTGTTTTGTGTGGTTATTGAAGTCTCTGTTTGGTTAGCTTAGTGTTCAGCTAATGATTGGACAGAGATGTCTTTAAATGCTTTCAATCCATAAATCTCTCAGCCTTTGCTGAAGGGCTCTCTATGTATGTTGGGGCATGATTTCAATGCTCTGCCAGGCAGTTTATACATCTTCAGTTTTTCCCTTTACTGCATGTTTGTGCAGAGCCTCAAGACCAGTTAGCTAGGTGAGATGTTAGTGCTTTCTTGGGTCTTGTTTGGGCACGTGCAAAGCCTTGCACATATGTGTGACCTTCTAGATTCCCAGGAATATGTCTGAGCTTTTCAGAGTTCCCTGTGAAAATTCATTCTCCAGTGTTTCCTTGTGAGCTTTTTGGTCAGTTTCTCTTCCCCTGTTGTTATTACCATCTCAAGCAGCTGCCGTGTTGAACAGTTGTCACTGATTATTTTTGATGATGGCCTCCATGGCAAATCTCACACTGAACATGCTCTGAATCAGGTCAAATAAAGACAAACCCTGTGAATGGCGATTCCACAATATGCCAGACAGATCAAATAATGACAGATCTCTGGGAATGGGGATTATTTTCTTGGAAATGGGGATTTTTATGGAGCTTCAAACTTGTTCAGCTCTTTCCAGTGGGTGTGAAACTGCTGGTTTTCAAACTACTGTGGTGGTTTGAGGCTGTTGGTTTTCAGTTGGTTGAGTTGGAGCTGGAAATAAGGCACAGCTAAACATTGGAAAGCTTGTTGTTCTCATCAAGATTCAGCCATTTTTCTTAAAGAATATTCCTGGATTGTTGCAAGCCTTTGTTAAATTTCCAGAGTTTTGAAAAACTTGATTTTGATAGATTTTTGCCAGTGCTTTCTTTGCTGCTTTGAGGAGCAGATTTTCAGAGGTCCTTATTCTACCATTTCAAAGTGCTCCTTCTCTGTTTGCTTTTATGATTCTACCATTTCAAAGTGCTCCTTCTCTGTTTGCTTTTATGATTACAGTACTTTCTCTAATTCTTTGGGAAGTTATTAATTACTTATTTTAAAAACTTTTCTCTTCATAGTCTCCTCTGGATTGGGGTATATGTCTGTTCATTTTGGTCTTCTTCATGTTAGAAGTTTTGCTCATGTATCTTAGAGTTATCTGCTCATATTTAAGAGTAGTGGACTAAAGAATAAAGAAGCCAGTTAGGAAATCTGAGTGCATGAGTGGTGCTTGTTGACTATGAGATTACTAGTATTTGCCTCTAGGAATTATTTTAAACTTATTATAAAATATTCTAGGGAGGAATAATTAAGTCTAAATCTTATAGTAAAATGAACACTAATTAGATTGGAGAGTTGAATATAAAATTGAAATTCAGAAAAACCAGGGGAAAATGGTATTGGTTATTTGTCAAACTTGTAAAGAAATTTATTTTAAATTTGATATCCAAAGATTTAAAATTAAAAAATGAAAGAAAGTTGGTGGCTTCAGAGAGTAATTGTTATTTTATTTAGTGTCATTGAACATATGAAACTCACCCTTACAAACTTGTGCAAATTGGTAGATTCCAAGATTGTGTTGCTGTGTTCACAAGTGCAGACAAAAGCCATTCCTAAGGGGATGACCTTCACAGGGCCACTGCACTGGCATTACTGAACAGAGAAGGAGGCAACTAGTGAGACAGGAATGAGAAACTGCAGGAAGAGGCCTGCTTGCCTGAGGGATTCTTAATTAAGGTGCCAGAGCCAAAAACAGAATCTTTTTAGCATTCTCATATCTAGTTGTTTGGGCCTGCCAGTTGTGGGTAATGTGGCCACAGGGAGTAGACATTACCACAGATAGAGACTCTCTCAGCTCTTCCAGAATTGTCATTTTCCCAGGACTAGAATAAATACTTGCTCCCTCTCAGTAATTTAAGGAAGAAACAGACTAGAGGTATATACTTTGTCCCCAAGTTGCAAACTTGCAGATGTGGTCACATCAGTGGGTATAGTTGTGACACAGTAAAGTGGTAACTTGGTCACAACACGTCCTGGGAACCTCTGAATAGTGATATTATTTATGGGCTTTTTCAGCCATTGAAGCTCTTTGTTACTTATTAAAGGGAAGATGACGGAAACATCGTAAGGAATTGATTCTGAGGCATCTTTCCATATCTTCAGTAACCACTGGATTTAAAAGTGAGTGACAGTTCTACTCACATCTGATCCTGAGAAGACAAGTAGATTTTTAGTTTAGTGCCAATTTTGATTAATCGGTAGTGGTTGCCTGAAACAGTTTTGAGAAGGTTTCTGAGGCTACATCTAGGCTTAAATAGAAAGATGGGTCCAAAAGATTATTGATAGCTGCCATGGGATGGGAAGGGGGAGAGGCCGTATATCAGGCCAGTTCATCCCCTTCATTTTATCTGTCTTTGCTGATACGTATTTTTGACTCCTCTGTTACTTAGAATGTACAATGGAAAGAAGTAGAAGCTATAAAGGGTAGGAACTTTACACATGGAGTATCTAGGCTCCGTGAATGCATGATAAATGAACTGAGACCGGGAGGTGTGAGGTGCCTTATTTTATGGAGTGAGGTCAGGGACAGGTCTTTCTGATACAGTGCTCCTGCATGGTATCATGCTTGGTGTGTACAGAATACCAAAAAAATAACAGTTCGTACCCCACCCCCAAGGAACTTCCTTTCTGGTTAGGAAGAAAAGGTGTTTGAAATTATTATAGAGCTTTTATGTAAGGATGGTTTGTAAGAAAGTGCTAAAATTTCCAGTCCAGTCACTGAAATAGGTGGCATAGGTTTGAATGCAAAGTACATAACTTGGGAATCTCAACCTTTATACTTATTCCAGTGTATCTGAGTTTGGCTTGGGGAAGCCTCCTTTTTCTTGACTTTTTCTACAAAGTAAAGTACCAAGCATCCACACCTGCCCTGCCCCCAGTTTTCCACTCAATTTTGGTGTCACTGGGATGGAATATTTTGACTGGTTACAGAGTTCTGCATCAATTTAAATGTCAAGGTGAAAATGATCCATTCATGGAAAAGAAATGTCATGTAGGTTTTTTTAAGCTGAAGATTTTCTAATTACAATGTTTCTAGGGAAATTATGGCATTTTTTAATTAATCATAAGTCACAGAAAAGCTTTGTATTATAATATCTGTGCATCTGGAAAATCTTTATCCTAAGTAGTCAACAGTTTGTGCTTAGACAAAAATAGAAGTATACATTTCATAATGTGTGTTTTGTGTAGAGCAGTCAAGTCGGTTTAATTAATGTCTGAAAGCATGGGCTCTGTTTTTACTGTCAGGGCTGATGTCTCCACCCTAACTAGCTATGTTACCTTAAGTAAATTATGGGGTCTTGATTTCCTCCTGGTACAAAGTGGGAATGATGATAATCTCTTATAAGGCTGCTAGAAGTATTAAACAAAATCTTTCAGATGGAGCCCTTAGGTCAGTGCCTGGCCTATATAGTATGTGCTCAGTTATTGTTGGCTGTTGTTAATGGTATTGTTATAGTTACTGTTTTTGTTAAGTGGGTATCAATTTTCTTTGGAGTGTGACTCAACTTCACATTAGTATTTTAATGTACTTGACTGTAAACAGTGTTGGTTATTTGTTTAAATATTTTTTCTTTTCTTTGCACAGATTGAATGTAATTTTTACAAAATTTGATGAAGTCCAAAAATCCGGAAACATGATACAATCTGCAAATGGTAAGTAGAAAAAAAGTCATTCTATCTTTGCTTTTTCGGTTTTATATCAGTAATGCTGATGCTATTTCTGAAGAGCTGAATTTGTTATCTCGGTCAGGGTTTCTAAGTGTTAAGACTTACCCTCCATTTACTCACTTTCCCAGGAACACTGTGGAGATGTCATTGGCTTTCTCTCATAATCTACTTGAATCCATTAGTCAATCTTGTTGGCTTTATGTTCAGAATACATCAGGATAAACATGATTCTCAGTGTAACTGCTCCCCCTCCCCAAGAGCATACTGCCGTGGTATTTCACCTGTGCTCTCTTGGTAGTCTCTCACCAGGATCCCTGCTTTTATTCTTTACCAACATCAAAATCCATTTATCACCCAGCTATCCGAGTGAACCTTTTTTGTAACTAGAGTGACATTACTCCCCTGTTCAGGATCATTGAAAGATTTCCTGTCATATGTGGACTACAGTTCAGTGGTTCCCCCTGGCCCGCCAGGCCCCGCAGACCTGATGCTGACCACCATTCGGATGTCATCTCGTATTGTTCTTCCCAGAGGTTCACTGGCCTCCTGGATAATTTTGTACATTCTAGCCTCGTTTCATTTCTCTTGTGTATATATCTTGCAGTGGAATTATTGCAGGGTCATATGGTAGCTCTATATTTAACCTTCTGTATAAATGCCACACTACCTTCCCAAACAGCTGCACCATTTTGCATTCTCACCACAGTGTATGAGAGTTCCAATTTATTCATATCTGAGTCAATACTTTTACTGTCTGTTTCTTTGATTATAGTTTTCCCAGTAGGTGTGAAGTGGTATATCATTGTGGTTTTGATTTGCCTTCCCTTAATGACAAATGCTGTTGACCTCATCTTTTCATGTTCTTATTGGCCATTTATATACCTTTCTTGGAGAAATGTCTGTTCAAGTCCTTACAGGGCTGTCTGTTGTTGAGTTATGAGTTCTTTATATGTTATGGCTAAAGAAACCTTATCAGAAAGGTACATAGTGAAGATATTTCCCCATTGTGTGGTTTTTTTATATCACTTTCTCGATGGTACTGTTTGTAGCAGAAAAGTTCTTAATTTTGATGTAGTACAGTCTTTTATTGTTTGTGCTTTTGGTCTAAGAAGTAGATTGATATCTAGGAAATCATAGCCTAATTCGAGGCTATGAAAATTTACATCTATGTTTTCTTCTAAGAGTTGTGTAGCTTTAGAGCTTACATTTAGGTTGTTGATCCATCTTGATTAAATTTTTGTATATGGGGGGAGATAGGTATCCAACTTTATTGTTTTGCATGTGGATAGCCAGTTGTCCCAGCACCATTTGTTGAAAAGACTTTTCTTTCCTCCCTTGGACTTTCTTGGCACCCTTCTCAAAATCAGTTGGCAGTAACTGTGTGGATTTATTTCTGGACTCTAAATTCTGCCCTACAGATGTGTATACTTAACCCTATGCCAGTAACATGCAGTCTTGATGACTTGAGCTTTGTGATATGATTCCATGTTTAAAAGAATTTTTTGCAGCTTTATTCTTTTCAAGATGGTTTTGGCTATTATGGGTTCTTTGCATTTCCATGTGAATTGCAGGATCAGCTTATGTCAATTTTTATAAAAGAGGCAGCAAATTTTGTTACATTTTTCCTATTTTATTCTTTTTGGTGCTATTGTAAATGGAATTGTTTTTTTCGGTTTACTTTTGGATTGTTCACTACTACTATATAGAAACACAGTTGAATTTATGTTTGATCTTGGATCCTGCATCCTTGCTGAATCTGTTTATTAGTTCTATTTTTTTCCCCCCAGTGGGTTTTTTTCTTAGCATTTTCTATATACAAGATCATTTAATCTGTGAGTAGAGACTTTTGTGCTTCCACCTTTCCAATCTGGATTCCTTTTAGGGTATTGGGCTTTTTATCAAATGCTTTTTGGGTATCAAGTGATACTAGTATTTTTTTTAGCCTGATGAGATTATGAATGATACTGATTGATTTTTCAAATGTAAACCAGCCTTGCATACCTGGAATAAATCCCATTTGGTCATGGTGTACAATTCCTTTTATACTGTATTTGGTTTGCTAATAGATTGTTGAGGACTTTAGTATCTAAATTCAGTAGAGATATTGGCCTGTATTTGTTCTGATCTCCCACCCTCTTTGTGCTGGCCTATTGATTTTTGAACATACTGAGTGTCTTTCGATAAAAGCATGCATACTTCTATCTCTATCCATCTATTTTCATTGCTCTGCCTCTCTCCCCTGGACAGCAAACTTCTCCTGGGTTGCCTATATTCCCTATGCTAGTTTCTTCACCTAGTCATGCCTCAGACTGTGCCGGGCTTGCTGTCTCATTTCACTTGCGCAGCTACTGGTGCAGTGATCATAGTGTCTGTGCTGCTACCCCCAATAGGCAGTTTCAGTCTTCACGCTGCTTGGTCTGAGCCTCTTCCTCCTCTTAAAACATCCTCCCTTCTTGGCTACTCTGGTTTTGATCTCCTCTTGATTTCTTCCTGCCTTTGGGCCTGCTCCTTTTAGGTCTCCTTCATTTGTTTAATGTGTACCCCTTGCCATTAAATTCTTAAAGCTTGATCCTGGCCTTTCCCTTTCTTAGACAATGTTCTCACTCTGGTTATACTTACCTGTGGCCCGAACCTCGTTTGCTAGCCAGGTAACATTTTTTTCCACAAATGTTTGTCTCTTGCCCATACCTTCCCTCAGCATTGTAACTCTACGTAGAGCAGGTGCATATCTGACATTTCTCCTTGGATGTGAAATACATATCTAAATCCAAATCACACTCTACCTCCTACCCAAAACAAAATCAAAACAATGTAACCTCATCTGTGCAGACATGCAAATAATTCACCTACCGTACGGTCACCCATTTAGAGTATATAACTCAGTCATTTTTAGTATATTAACAGGCATGTGCAGCCATCACCTGTTTTAGAATATCTTTATCACCACAAGAGGGAAACTTGGTATTCCTCAGCTATCACTCTCCTCTGTCTCTCTAACTGCCCACCGCAAGAAATCACTAATTTACTTTCTCTATAAATTTGCTTACTCTGGACATTTCTGTGGAAACAGAGTAATACGATGTGTTCTTTTGTGTCTGGCTTCTTTCACTTGATGCAGTGTTTTCAGGGTTCATCCATCTTGTAGCATACATCAGTACTTCATTCCTTTTAATGATATTTCATTGTGAAGCTACACCACACTTTGTTTATCCATTCATCTATTGATGAACCTTTGGATTGTTTCTACCTTTGGGGTATTATGAATAGTGCTGCTTTGAACATTCATTTTCAAGTTTTTGTATGAACAACTGTTTTCAGTTCTTTTGAGTAGAATGCTGGATCACATGGCAATTATAATTCTGTGTTGAGTTCCTAAGGAACTGTCAAAATGTTTTCCACAGTGGCTTCTCCGTTTTATATTCCCACCAGAAATGTGTGAGGGTTCCAATCTCTCCTCATCATCTTCAACAAACAAAACCCCCAAATTTTTCCTTTTTTAAAAATTTTTTATTATGGTCATCCTAGTGGTTATAAAGTGGTATCTCATTGTGGTTTTGATTTGCATTTCCCTAATGACTAATGATGTTGCACGTATTTTCAGGTATTTGTTGGCCATTTGTAGATCTTTGGAAAACTCTATTCAAGGCCTTTGTCCATTTTTAGATAAGTTTGTCTTTTTGCTGATGAGCTATAAGAGTTCTTTAACTATTCTGGATACAAGGTTCTTGGCAGATACATGATTTGGGCTTATTTTTCCCATTGTGTTTTGTCTTTTCATTTTCTTGGTGTTTAAAAGTTTTCCATTTTTATGAAGTATAATTTTTTTCTTTTGTTACTTGTGAACAATAATGTTCTTGAGTAAGAAAAGCTCTGGATTTGAGCTAAGTTACAAGAAACTGTTAACTTAATTAGCAATACTCTTAGGGAGAAATGGGTTTCGTCCTGGGTTGTATTTTTTGACATGTTCAAAATTATGTTGTTCTAGTATTTGTAATTGATTATGTTTGTATAAAATTTGTGGACTTAATTTTTTTAAGTGTAAGAATTGTGACTAAAACAGCAATGGAAAAGCAGCTGAGTAGCAATTGGAAGTGAGTGTCCTGTCTTTAATAGAATACTTCATCTGTGTATGATTCTTTTTTGTTGGCTAGGTTACCCAGAGGCTTTCAGCTTTGAATGGCAAGAATATGGGAGTTAAAAATACGTTGTTTTATAGATACTGCTTTTTCTTTTTCCTACCTCCATACAATTAGCAAACCTCTTGAAGCAAAAATTACAGTGTTTTCCTTTCATGGGTTTCAAAAAGCAAATTATTATCTATGTAAGTTTTTTTTAAGCATGCAGATGTGCTTATGCTTATGGGAGAATTGGATTTTCAGCATGAGAGAGCCAGTAATTATAGACTAGTCAGTGTCCTTTATCTGCAGCCTCTTAATGATCTTTAATTGGATTTTATTTAAGTAAGGCCCATAGTCATTGATGTGGTTAAAATGTGCATGCTTTGAGTTTCTTAAGCAAAAGGAACATGTTTATGTGGAGAGAATGAAAGTATCATGCTGGTTAAATCCATGAAAATTCCATAGTAAATCTGTAGTAAAAGAAAAAGACAGAATATTCATCTGTTGACACAACTATAAGCTAGATAAATAACAGAGAGTCATAAAATTATTGGCTCTTACACATGAAACCTGGGGCATCATTTTGCTGCCAAATGCATTCTACCTTACTGTTTTTCACTAAAAAAAATTTGTGTAATCTGAAAAATGTTAGATAGTTTCTAAGTTGTTGGACACAAGAAATACCTAGACATCCTACAATATGGGAAAATATATTCATAAATGATGTATCTGATAAGGGGTTGACATCTAAAATATACAAAGAACTCACGCACCTTAACAAACAAAAAGAAAATAACCCAATTAAGAAATGGGCACAGGACATGAATAGACACTTCTCTAAAGAAGAAATTCAGATGGCCAACAGGCACATGAAAAAATGCTCCACATCGCTAATCATCAGAGAAATGCAAATTAAAACCATAATGAGATATCACCTCACACCAGTGAGGATGGCCAACATCCAAAACACAAACAACAACAAATGTTGGCGAAGATGTGGAGAGAGGGGAACCCTCCTACATTGCTGGTGGGAATGCAAATTAGTTCAACCATTGTGGAAAGCAGTATGGAGGTTCCTCAAAAAACTCAAAATAGAAATACCATTTGACCCAGGAATCCCACTCCTAGGAATTTACCCCAAGAATGCAGCAGCCCAGTTTGAGAAAGACAGATGCACCCCTATGTTTATTGCAGCACTATTTACAATAGCCAAGAAATGGAAGCAACCTAAGTGTCCATCAGTAGATGAATGGATTAAGAAGATGTGGTACATATACACAATGGAATATTACGCAGCCATAAGAAAAAAACAAATCCTACCATTTGCAACAACATGGATGGAGCTGGAGGGTATTATGCTCAGTGAAATAAGCCAGGCCGAAAAAGACAAGTACCAAATGATCTCACTCATATGTGGAGTATAAGAACAAAGAAAAAAAAAAATGAAGGAACAAAACAGCAGCAGACTCACAGAACCCACGAATGGACTAACAGTTACCAAAGGGAAAGGGACTGGGGAGATGGGTGGGAAGGGAGGGATAAGAGGGTAAACGGGGCATTACGATTGGCAGACATACGGTGGGGGGGCACGGGGGGAGACTGTACAGCTCAGAGAAGACAAGTAGTGATTCTCATCTCACTACACTGATGGACAGTGACTGTAATAGGGTTGGTGGGGGGGACCTGATGAAGGGGGTAGTTTAATCATCACAATATTGCTCATGTAATTGTAGGTTAATGATGCTAAAATAAAATAAATTGTAAAAAAAATAATAATAATAATAATAAAGCAATTTACAAAGTAAAAAAAAAAAAGAAATACCTGTGCCAAGTCTGAAAGCAAATAGACCCGTGACAGATTGTTATCTAAAATCTGAATTGTTGCCCAGTGTAGCTAGGGCAAAGCATTTATTTAAAAGTGAGTGTCTGTCTTTTATTAAGAAGCCAAGCTATTAACATCTTCATGTGGTCTTTAAAAACAATGTGAATAGGTGGATCAGGTTCTGATGGGTTCCCACCCCCTCTCCCTGCTTTTCTATTAGATTCTGCATGTTACAAGGTTTGAGATTCTCTTGGTATTTTAGGAGTAAGATGTATTTCCATAGTCACAGGTACAAGGATGATATGTTACAAGACTGGCACTTGTACTGTGCTGTGCTGAAGCGATAACCTGAAATAGCCTGGAGGAGACTTTCTGATACCAGCTTAAGACATTTAAGCTACAAGTGACAGCTTACTGCATCGCTTACATGGAAATAAGATTGCTTTTTGACTTTCTTATTTAAGGTTTATGTTAGGAATGTTCTCTGGTTTTTTTAGGGGGAAAGTCAGGTAGTTAGTTAAAAAATTTTTTAATACCACTTTTAAAGGAGGCTCTCTTACCATGAGTAAAGTCAGATGGAGAAGGTTCACTCCCCTTGTTAGAAATCACTGTCATATATAGTCTAGGCCTTCCTTGTGGAATAGGGTGGCAGTTGTCAACTGGCACTGGATCACCCAGGAGAAGCCATGTGGGTGGAGAGTTTGCTGGTGCATAAGTTGCTGTGAGTAGGTAATAGCTTTCAGAACAGTGTTTTCATTTGACCAAGATCACCAATAATCATGACTACTGGGAAAGATAGACTATTCTAATACATTGTGAAAAGAGTTTGTAATTATTGCTGATTAAGAGTAAACGAAATATTTAAGACGTTTTGTTTCAAAGTATGTTTGTATCAAAGCAATTGGCTTGATAATTAAAAATCGCAGATGAAGTTTAGGAAAATAATTGCCTGGAATACGTGCATTGAGTTGAGGAAAAAACTGTGAAACCTACAACTTTATTAACATCGTGTTAGCCTTGGAGGATTAGGAGGAGAGTAAGCAAAGAGGCCAGGGTTGGCTGTGCCCTCACCAGCCTCTGTTTATTTAATGTGCTTTTAATTTTCTTCTGCTCTCATATTCACAGTATGTGGATTGTGAACATAAATTATTTTGCAATTTCAAGACATTTGTTAATAAGCTGTTGAAAGGAAACTATTGGCTAGATAAAGGGAGACCACAGGTAGATCGACAGTGTGGGGATACTGCTCCTGTCTTGAGAATCATTGTTTAAAAATTTATTCTTCCCTTTTAAAGATTTGCTTTTTTAAAATGCAAAGATGAAATTGAAAAACTACAAAAGAAGTATGGTTTACAACAAGTCTTACTGATTAGCCTTTGGTTTTTCCACAGAGATCTTACCCAGATTTTGAAAGTATTGAAATGATTTTGTGGGAAGTCGGTGTGAACAAGGTTTGTGTTTGAGGAAAGGGTGCAATTGATGTGATACAAACAACTCGCAATCACTGCCTTGCTCTCCTTATGGGATGGTCTTCCTGGCAGGCTTTTAGTTTGGAAAGGTATTTCCAAACCCTTCCATAACAAGTGTTCATTTATCTCTGGAAGTTGGCACACATCCAGCTCATTATCTGTTATTTTGTAGAAGATTGTGAAGGTGTTTCTATCTCTTAAACTAAACTGGGTTAAGTTAGCTGAAAATGGCCATAGTTGAAGATGCTGCATTTCTGCTTGTTAGTTATATTTTAAAATGGAGAGTTTAAAGCGTACAGTGGTAGTGTTCCCTTCCCTTTCACCCCTCATGGCAGTATTCTATATTCAGGTTAAGCTGCTGTAGGACACCAATACCTGGGCAGGAGGGGTAAATAATTCATCTTCTGAAGTGACCTTTTCCAGAGCCCTTCATTTGAGAATTTGCAAAAGTGTATTACTTATAAGTAGCATTTGTCTTAAGATGTATTTTGGATTTGTTTTTAAACAAGGCAAATAATAATTACAGGAATCAGCTATTTTATTTAAAGGCCATGGAGAAAGACTTGTAGACATGAGTTTAATATAAAGACTGTTGTAAGTCTGGGGAGAGGAAATCCCGGGGCAAAATAAAACCGGAATCAGTCAAAGTGATGCCGGGGTTCTTGTTTGCGGAGTCGAAGAATGAACTTAGCAAACAGTCAAGGTAGGAGAGCCAGGGAGAGGCTTTTATTTAGAGATACAGTGAGAGAATAGGGCTCCTGGCTCACACCAGGAGAGGGGACAAGAGAGGCCTTAGTGATGCACTGTCTAGGGGATTTTTAGGCAGTTGAGAGACAGAGAGCTAGGGATGTAGATTCACCAGATGGTCTCTAAATGTTTATTTTTAAAGAGACATTAAGTTTCTTATCAGTTTTCCAGACTATATTTTAGAGTTAACGTAAGAAAGTTACTGCTTTGATCCTTTCTCAGAATAGCAGTTTCTTGGTTTGCGAGTATATCAGTCAAGGCTGCTTGTCTTGCTTTCAAGGTGAGCTGAGTTATTGACTTGATTAAGGCTGGAGGAGGAAAAGCAGCATCTGGGCAAAGTTAGATAAACTGGGCCTTTTAGCAGGCTAAAGTAAAATTTACAATAGCCTCATCTAATTGACACAAATAAGACATGGGCTATGTTGAGGTATTTTCTTTTCTGGGAGTTGTTCAAACATTTTAGGCTAAGTTACTCCTGGCTTTTTAGTTTTAACTAATCTTCACTGAAGAATGCTTATATTCCTAGTTTGATATTTTACTTTAGAGAATTAATGTGACTCTGACTTGCTTAATTGTTTAACACAGAGTTTTGGTAAGGGTCTTTTTCTAGAGGCCCTCACCCTATTCTGGCTACACCCATGGTCCCTTCTCAAAAGGGAGAAATAAAGTTTAAAATCCATTTATTGCTTACAAACTGCAGTCTGGGGCCTTTTCTTTTTTCCTGCTCTGGCAGAAGCAAAACCGACACCGGCCATGACCTCTCAGGTACAGATAAGCCATCCATTGGCCAGGTAATTACCCATTGATATGAGATGAACTTCTCTCCACCCCTGAACACCTGTTGATATGCAGATGTACTAAAGCCACGTGAGATATTCTGGAAGTATTGCACTTTTACCCACAACTGCTCTTTTCCTTGATTAATTTCCTTCAAATCACCTACCTTACTAGTTACTGTTAACCTGAAATGCAGGCTTAGAGGCATTGATAACTTTTACCCTAAGTAGCTGCAAATATAGTAGGAAAGAAGAATGAAAAGCTGATTCTTGTTGCAGTGACATTCAATATCTGTCTCTGTCAATGTATATAATAAAGGACCCATTAACAGTATGTGAAAATTTATGATACCAAGCATTTAACCATGATTATGGATAGAGTATTTTAGTATTTTTTTATTGATCATAAATGGTGTATATATATATATACTTTTTTTTTGCTATTATTAATGTACAGTTACATGAGCAATATTATGGTTACTAGACTCACCCTATTATCAAGTCCCCACCACATACCCCATTACAGTCACTGTCCGTCAGCAGAGTAAGATGCTATAGAATCACTACTTGTCTTCTCTGTGTTATACTGCCTTCCCCATATAACCCCCACACCCCCTGTTACATTATGTGAGCTAATCATAATACCCCTTTTTCCCCCTTATCCCTCCTTTCCCACCCATCCTCCCCCATTCCTTTTCCTTTCGTAACTGTTAGTCCCTTCTTGGGTTCTATGAGTCTGCTGCTGTTTTGTTCCTTCAGTTTTTTCTTTGTTCTTATACTCCACAGAAGAGTGAAATCACCTGATACTTGTCTTTCTCTGCCTGGCTTATTTCACTGAGCATAATACCCTCTAGCTCCATCCATGTTGTTGCAAATGGCAGGGTTTGTTTTCTTCTTATGGCTGAATAATATTCCATTGTGTATATGTACCACATCTTCTTAATCCATTCATCTAGTGATGGACACTTAGGTTGCTTCAATTTCTTGGCTATTGTAAATAGTGCTGTGATAAACATAGGGGTGCATATGTCTTTTTCAAACTGGGCTGCTGCATTCTTAGGGTAAATTCCTAGGAGTGGAATTCCTGGATCAAATGGTATTTCTATTTTGAGTTTTTTTAAGGAACCTCTGTACTACTTTCCACAATGGTTGAACTAATTTGCATTCCCACCAGCAGTGTAGGAGCGTGCCCCTTTCTCCACATCCTTGCTAACATTTGTGGTTGTGTTTTGAATGTTGTCCATCCTAACTGGGGTGAGGTGATATCTCATTGTGGCTTTAATTTGCATTTCTCTGATGATTAGCGATGTGGAGCATCTTTTCATGTGTCTGTTGGCCATCTGAATTTCTTCTATGGAGAAGTTTCTGTTCAGCTCCTCTGCCCATTTTTTAATTGGCTTATTTGCTTGTTGTTTGTTGAGGTGCGTCAGCTCTTTATATAATTTGAATGTCAACCCTTTATCAGATATGTCATTTATGAATAAATTCTCCCATACTTTAGGATGTCTTTTTGTTCTATTGATGGTGTCCTTTGCTGTACAGAAGATTTTTAGTTTGATATAGTCACACTTGTTCATTTTTGCTTTTGTTTCCCTTGCCTGGGGAGATATGTTCATGAAGAAGTTGTTCATATTTATGTCCAAGAGATTTTTCTAAGAGTTTTATGGTTTCATGACTCACATTCAGGTCTTTGATCCATTTTGAGTTTACTTTTGTATATGGGGTTAGACAATAATCCACTTTCATTCTCTTACACGTAGCTGTCCAGTTTTGCCAACACCAGCTGTTGAAGAGGCTGTCACTTCTCCATTGTATATCTATGGCTCCTTTATTGTATATGAATTGACCTGGTATGCTTGGGTTTACATCTCGGCACTCTAGTCTGTTCCATTGGTCTATGGGTCTGTTCTTGTGCCAGTACCAAATTGTCTTGATTACTGTGGCTTTGTAGTAGAGCTTGAAGTCAGAGAGTGTAATTCCCCCCACTTTATTCTTCCTTCTCGGGATTGGTTTGGCTATTTGTGGTCTTTTGTGTTTCCATATGAATTTTAGAACTATTTGCTGTAGTTCATTGGAGAATGCTGTTGATATTTTGATAGGGATTGCATTGAATCTGCAGATTGCTTTAGGCAGGATAGCTATTTTGACAATATTAATTCTTCCTATCCATGAGCACGGGATGTGTTTCCATTTATTGGTTTCTTCTTTAATTTCTTTCATGAGTGTCTTGTAGTTTTAAGAGTATTAGTCATTCACTCCCTTGGTTAGGTTTATTCCTAGGTATTTTATTCTTTTTGATGCAGTTGTGAATGGAATTGTTTTCCTGATTTCTCTTTCTGCTAGTTCACTGTTAGTGTGTAGAAATGCAACAGATTTCTGTGTATTAATATTGTATCACGCAACTCTGCTGAATTCAGATATTAGATCTAGTAGTTTTGGAGTGGATTCTTTAAGGTTTTTTATGTACAATATCATGTCATCTGCAAACAGGGACAGTTTGACTTCTTCCTTACCGATCTGGATGCCCTTTATTTCTTTGTGTTGTCTGATTGCCATGGCTATGACCTCCAGAACTATGTTGAATAAAAGTGGGGAGAGTGGGCATCCTTGTCTTGTTCCCGATCTTAAAGGAAAAGCTTTCAGCTTCTCGCTGTTAAGTATGATTCTGGCTGTGGGTTTGTCATATATGGCCTTTATTATGTTGAGGTACTTGCCCTCTATACCCATTTTGTTGAGAGTTTTTATCATGAATGGATGTTGAATTTTGTTGAATGCTTTTTCAGCATCTGTGGAGATGATCATGTGGTTTTTGTCCTGCTTTTTGTTGATGTGGTGGATAATGTTGGTATTTTCGAATGTTGTACCGTCCTTACATCCCTTCGATGAATCCCACTTGATCATGATGGATGATCTTTTTGATGTATTTTTGAATTTGGTTTGCTAATATTTTGTTGAGTATTTTTGCATCTGTGTTCATCAGGGATATTGGTCTGTAATTTTCTTTTTTGTCGTGTCTTTGCCTGGTTTTGGTATTAGAGTGATGTTGGCCTCGTAGAATGAGTTTGAGAGTATTCCCTCCTCTTCTACTTTTTGGAAAACTTTAAGGAGGATGGGTATTAGGTTCACTAAATGATAGATAAAATTCAGAAGTGAAACCATCTGGTCCAGGACTTTTTTTGTTAAGTAGTATTTTGATTACCAGTTCAATTTCTTTGCTGGTAATTGGTCTATTCAGATTTTCTGTTTCCTTCTGGGTCAGCCTTGGAAGGTTGTATTTTTCTAGAAAGTTGTCCATTTCTTCTAGGTTATCCAGTTTGTTAGCATATAAGTTTTTCATAGTATTCTCTAATAGTTCTTTGTATTTCTGTGCTGTCCATAGTGTTTTTTCCTTTCTCATTTCTGATTCTGTTTATGTGAGTAGACTCTTTTTTTCTTGATACGACTGGCTAGGGGTTTATCAATTTTGTTTATTTTCTCAAAGAACCAGCTTCTGCTTTCATTGATTCTTTTGTGTTTTATTCTTCTCGGTTTTATTATTTCTTCTCTGATCTTTATTATGTCCCTCCTTCTGCTAACTTTGGGCCTTATTTGTTCCTCCTTTTCTAGTTTCATTAATTGTGAGTTTAGACTGGTCATTTGGGATTGTTCTTCTTTCCTGAGGTAGGCCTGTATTGGAATATACTTTCCTCTTAGCACGGCCTTCACTGCGTCCCACAGATTTTGCGGTGTTGAATTATTGTTGTCATTTGTGTCCATGTATTGCTTTATTGCTTGATCTCTGTTTTTATTTGGTCATTGATCCATTGGTTATTTGGGAGCATGTTGTGAAGCCTCCATGTGTTTTTGGGATTTTTCATTTTCTTTGCATAATTCACTTCTAGTTTCATACCTTTGTTGTCTGAGAAACTGATTGGTACAATTTCAATCTTTTTGAATTTACCGAGGCTCTTTTTGTGGCCTAGTATATGATCTTTTCCTGAAAATCTTCCATGTGCACTTGAGAGGAATGTGTATCCTGCTGCTTTGGGTGTAGAGTTCTGTATATGTCTGTTAGGTCCCTCTGTTCTATTGTGTTGTTCAGGGCCTCTGTCTCCTTACTTATATTCTGTCTGGTTGATCTGTCCTTCAGAGTGAGTGGAGTTTTGATGTCTCCTAGAATGAATGCATTGCATTCTATTTCTCCTTTTAATTCTGTTAGTATTTGTTTCACATATGTAGGTGCTCCTGTGTTGGGCACATAGGTATTTATAATGCTTATATCTTCTTGTTTGATTGATCCTTTTATCATTATGTAATGTTCTTCTTTGTCTCTTGTGACTTTCTTTGTTTGGAAGTCTGTTTTGTCTGATATAAGTACTGCAACTCCTGCTTTTTTCTCCCTATTAGTTGCATGAAATGTGTTTTTCATCCCTTCACTTTTAGTCTGTGTATGTCCTTGGGTTTAGAGTCTCTTGTAGGCAGCATATAGATGAGTCTTGTTTTTTTATCCATTCAGTGACTCTATGTCTTTTGATTGGTGCATTCAATCCATTTACATTTAGGGTGATTATGGATAGGTATGTTCTTATTGCCATTGCAGGCTTTAGATTCATGGGTTCAAGGTTAACTGCCTTACTATCTAAGAGTCTAACTTAACTCACTTAATATGCTATTACAAACACATTCTAAAGGTTCTTTTTTTTCTCCTCCTTTTTCTTCCTCCTCCTTTCTTTATATATTAGGAATATGATACCTAATACTCTTTGTCTATCCCTTGATTGACTTTGCAGATAGTTAATTTTTATTTGCATTTTCTTAGTAATTAGCTGTTCTACTTTCTTCACTGTGGTTTTATTACCTCTGGTGACAGCTATTAAACCGTAGGAACTCTTCCATCTATAGCAGTCCCTCCAAAATACACTTTAGAGATGGTTTGTGGGAGGTAAATTCTCTCAGCTTTTGCTTATCTGGGAATTGTTTAATCCCTCCTTCAAATTTAAATGATAATCTTGCCAGAGAAAGTAATCTTGGTTCAAGGCCCTTCTGCTTCATTCCATAAAGTACATCATGCCCCTCCCTTCTGTCCTGTAAGTTTTCCATTGAGAAGTCTGATGATACCCTGATGGACTTTCCTTTTTATGTGATATTATTTCTCTCTCTGGCTGCTTTTAATAGTCTGTTCTTATCCTTGATCTTTGCCATTTTAATTACTATATGTCTTGGTGTTGTCTTCCTTGGGTCCCTTGTGTTGGGAGATTTGTGCATCTCCATGGCCTCGGAGACTATCTCCTTCCCCAGATTTGGGAGAGTTTTCAGCAATCATCTCCTCAAAGACACTTTCTATCCCTTTTTCTCTCTCTTTTTCTTCTGGTACCCCTATAATGTGAAATTGTTCCGTTTGGATTGGTCGTACAGTTCTCTCAATATTCTTTCATTCTTAGAGATGCTTTTTTCTCTCTGTGCCTCAGCTTCTTTGTATTCCTCTTCTCTAGTTTCTATTTCATTTATCGTCTCCTCCACCGTATCCAATCTGCTTTTAATACCCTCCATTGTGCTCTTCAATGATTGGATCTTTGACCAGAGTTTATTCCTGAGTTCTTGAATGTCTTTCCATACCTCCATGAGCATGTTAATGATTTTTATTTTGAACTCCCTTTCAGGGAGAGTCATGAGGTCAATGTCATTTAAATCTTTCTCAGGAGTTGTGTTAATAATTTTACTCTGAACCTGGTTCCTTTGGCATTTCATATTTGCATATGGTGCCCTCTAGTGCCCAGAAACTCTACTCTCTAGAGCTGCTCAGCCCCTGAAGCAATGTAAGGGGTTGCTCAGGAGTGGTATTGGTGCCTGGGGGAAGAAAAGAGCTTTGTCCTGCTTCCTGGCTGCTATGCCTGTCTCCACTGCCTGAACCAGTGGGCCGAGCACACAGGTATAAGCCTCTATGGTTTGTGTTTTCAGTTGCTGTAGACAGATCTTCCCTCTGGCTGGCCTAAAACCACAGTAGGGTTTGCCGGTTTGTGAGCCAGGTGGGGCTGGCCAGGAGAAATGTGCAGTAGGCTGCCTATCTCCTTGGAGCTGTGTAGGCAGCCAGGGAGCTGGAGCACCTAAAGATTGTGAAAGCTCCCAACCTGCTGGGCAGAGTGCACCCAGACAATTTTTTCTACCTGTCCTTTCTCCTGAGCGGTGATTTATGTGTAATCCTTGCCCCTTTAGCAGCCCTCTTGCTAGGGGCTTCCTTGTTAGGAAGTCTTTCAGACTGCCTGCCTTTCTTTTGTCCCAGAGCAGCCTGTTTGGATACCTGCTTTCTACAAACAGCTGGAATCTCAGTCTCTCCAGGAATTCTGCCTGTCTTAGCTTTCCAACCCCCTAATCACGAGATTATCATGCAAGCACCATGAAATGTAGGTTTGTGCTCCCAGAGCAGATCTCCGGAGTTAGGTATTCAGCAGTCCCAGGTCTCCACTCCCTCCCTACTCGGTTTTTCTTCCTCCTGTCTGTGAGCTGGGGTGGGGACGGGCTTGGGTTCTCCCGGGCCACAGCTTTAGTACATTACCCTGTCCTGTGAGGTCTGCTCTTGTCTCCAGGTGTATGCAGTTGGCACAGTCCTGTTTCCTGTTGCTCTTTTAGGAGTAGTTCTGTCAGTTATATTTTCGTAGTATATGCTGTTTTAGGAGGAAGACTCTGTCTCATCTCTCATGCCACCATCTTTAATCTCCTGGCTAAAGTAAATTTTACACTGTAATGATCTAATTGATACAGGAAGTCACAGGTTATGCTGAGACACTTCTGTTTATCTGCAGAACACTCAAACGTTCCAGACCAAGCTCCTACTTTTACCCTATTACTTAGGGTAAAAGTTATCAATGCCTTTACCTGATGTCTATATTCCTAGTCTGGTATTTTTACCCTAGAGAATTAATGTGACTCTGACTTTGCATAATGCTTAACACAGAGTTTTGGTAGGGACTTCTTTGCACATTGTTACATTGTTCTGACTGTAATTATCATGCTCTGCTTTTTCTCCAGAGAGGCCCTCGCCCTACTCTATCTAAACCAAGGGTTGCTTTAAACATGGACAGAGGTGGTTTCTGGTTTGCTGTAATTGTTGTTCGTGAGACAGGACAGAGAGCAGAGCTAGATAGTTTGTTGCCTTAGACTAGTCTTTCTTCCAGCAAGCCCTGAGCAAAGCTCAGAGGTTCCTACTCTTCCAATAAACACCTTAGCTTGCTTTGTTTCCTTGATTCTGAAATGGTGCCATTTTCAATAGTTGCCTTAGGGAATATTAAACAATGAAAGCATTCAAGGAGATATTAAAACGGGCATTAGCACTCCATAATGTAGTTTTAGATGATTTGAAGATGTGATGTTCCTAATTAGTTGTTTGCCCAGTGAAGGGCTGGGAGAGACAATTATACTATACACACGCTGAGTTTGTTTTTAAAAGCATTTGGTATTGCTCCAGGGGAAAGTGCAGGGGAGATGGACAAGTAAGTGCTAAGATTTTATTGTAGGCCACTTACTTCTCAGAGTTTAGGTTTTAAAAGTTGCGTTGAGGGGGAGCTAAAACAGAGTGACCAGCTTTAACTTTACCAAGTATAACAAGATCAGAATAAAACTCCACTTTGTTGCTGTTTCATGAAACCAGGGGCAGTAATGATGCCGGGGTTATTGTTTGCGGAGTGGAAGAATGAATTTAGCAAACACTCAAGGTAGGAGAGCCAGGGTGAGGCTTTTATTGAGAGATACAGTGAGAAGACAGAGCTCCTGGCTCACGCCAGGAGGGGACAAGAGAGTCCCGGCGTGGTGCGTTGTCTAGGGGTTTTATAGGCAGTTGAGGATTTGGGGGAACGTGATAAAAGGCTTAGGGGTGTGGACTTGAATATTTAGAATTACCTTGAACACAAGGAACTTCCTGCTCTCATTTCTCCCTGAGATACTGATGTCTTGGTCTGGGAGCATATCAAACAAGGCCTCCTGCCAAGCCCACAAGGTGGGCTGAGTTATTGTCTGTTGCTAAAGAGTAAGTTAGAATCATGCTTCTTAAATTCCTGGGTATTAAAATGCAATCTTATCTTTAAGGTGGAATCCTTCCTGCCTTTTACTATGTTGTTTATGGCTGGGCTTGCTTGCCATTATTAGTTGCCCAGATTGCAAATCACCTCATCAGGTCTGAAGGTAGAAAAACAGCACACAAGCCTGGGCCTTTTTGTATGCTAAAGTGAGCCTTGCACATGATTACAATTGATTAGTATAATAAAAACATGGGCTACTTTCCTTTATCTGGGGAATATTAACTGATCTCACTAAATAATGACTCTAGAGCTTAATGTTTAACGTGGAGTTTTGGTAGGGGGTTTCCTTGCATGTAGTTGCACTGCTCTGACTGTAATTATCCTACCTTGTTTTTTCCAGAGCAGTAAACGGATTTTAAACTTTATTTCTCCCTTTGACTGATTTCTGTTTTTGGAGGTATTTTGCCCCGGGATTTCCTCTCCCCGGACTTACAAGATGTTATTATAGAGTTAGAAAGTTCACATTTTTGAGGGTGGCCATTTTGAGACTCCCTGAGTTAATGAAACCTGCAATACTCAGGCCTTAGAAGTCTTTATGGTGGGCCCTGGTGTGGTGGTCAGCTTTCCTTTTGAGAGGTAAAAGTTGGGTTTAGGATTAAAATGATATGGTTGATCGTTTTGTGTAGATGTGAAAAGCTCTCAAGAAAAACAAGATACAGAATCAGGGGTATAATACTGTCTTTTAGAAGGAGATTGCCATCCAGTTCCCAGATCTTTGTTTCTAATGCTACCAGGACTTCTTTGGGAAATGGCTGATTCTAGAGCTAGAGGAAAGAATATGCAAGATTAGCCTGGTGCATCTTGTAGTGCCAGAAAGCAAGGAAGTGCTCAGAAAGCAAGATGAAATACTGAGGTAAGTCAAGGAACACAGGGGTCAACTGGAAGATTCCCAGTGGCCATGCTGGAACATTTTGAGCAATGAAATAAAGTAGTATTAGATTATAATCCTGAGTATAAAATAATTATTGATGAATCCACAAAGAAGTGAATGATTGAGTAAATATATGCATGGGGGAGAAGAGACAAGTCTCCTGTGATGAGTTGTTCCAAATCATTTACAAATCATCTACTCCATCCTAGAGGAAGAGAGCATAGCTTCCCACTCTGTGTGATGTGCATAGTGACTTCTTTCGAAAAAGTACAATACAGAAAGGGGAAAAAGAGTGATATGGTCGAGAAACCTTGCAAACACTACCAGGGCCAGGTGATCAAGGTCAACATCAAGTCTTGTTCATAGTACAGAATTGGATATGATGTGAAGAGAATGGCATTTTTACCTCTATGATTTTCCTCCCCCAAACTCAATAGCTCTGTCAAAACATGACAGAAACCTCAGACAGAACCAAGGTGAACGATATTCTATAACTATCCAGCCAGTATCCTTTGAAACTGTCAAGGTCACCTGAAACAAGAAGCCATCATGACCTAGAGGAGTCAGAGGACACACAATGACTAAGTGTACTGTGGTGTCCTGGGTGGGATCCTGGAGCAGATTAAGGATGGTAGGAAAAAAGTAAGGAACTCTGAATGCAAACTGTGAAGTTCAGGTAATAATACATCAATATTGGTTCATTAATTGTAACAAATGTTACACTTAATGTTAGATGTTAATAACAGGGAGATTGAGAGCGAGTATATGGGACATATACCCAGGTCTAGGCTGCCCTCACACCTTCTCTGTAACTGATACTGTTCCAAAATGAAAACTTAATTTAAAAAAAAACTGGGAACTGGTAAGGGAGGTGGATGAAGCTTTCTGTTATTATTTTGTTTTCTTCTGGTAATAGTTGAATTTTTTAACAATGTCAATGCATATATTAATTCTGTTCTTTGAAATAGGTTACAGAATTTATCTGGGCAGCATGATTATTGCTTTTATTTTTTTATGTTTTTAATGTTCTGTTTATTTAAAACATCTAATGTCATTTCTTTTAAAAAAAAACAAAAATTGGGGCAAAGAGACCAGTTAGGATATTTTGGTAACAAATCCACCTACAAGCTGAGGAGACCTGAGTTGGGCCAGCCTCCGTGGGACTGAGAGATGAGAGATGGTCGCAAGTGGCTCTGGCCACATGGGATGATTGGGTGGGTGTGGGAAGGTGTCAGGGAGAAGGAAGAGTCAAGAATTCCATATTTTGGCTTGGTTGACTGGGTGAATGGCGGTTGGAGGGAGAGCAGGTTTTGAGAGTAGGAAGAGGATTGTAGCATTCAGCACTTGACCTAGGAGCTTGATTTGTTTGTGGGTCTGCTTCAAGTGGGTCTGTATTTGGAGCGGAGATGGGGTTGGTGTTAGAGGATTAAGGCTTATTAGAATGTAGCTGTTTAAGTCGTCATCTTATTTCTGTCTGTCCTCCTCTGCAGAAGTATGATCATCCCCCTTTTGAGGGTTCTTGAGAATGAAGTCACTAAGGCATGCAGATGACTTGAAGAGTTACTGCACCAAAGGCAAACAGCTCTTGGTATAGTCACTTTTAAGTATGAGAAAACATTCTGGTAGGAAACTGTTTCCAAATTTGGCTCTGAATTTTTCCAGCTGACTCACTTGTGCCTACGTATGGTTGTGAAGAAGAATTGGGTCAGGATTGGTACAGTGATAATTAAAATGATGTTTCTGAAAGAATGCAAGGTGTAAATCTCATACCTGTGGGATGGGGCTTCAGACATTTATTAAAGTAAATGCCATTTCAGGGCAAGTTCAAAGGTGAAAACAAGTACTGTGGTCAAAAGGAGAAAAGAATATTGAATCAGTGATAGGATGCTTCAGATTGCTTCAAAGTAGCCCCTTACCCATTAAGTAGTAAAAATTTAACTCTGGGTAATATTCACTTACAGTAAATGTCTGCACTGTACCTTTTGAATACTTCTATAAGAAATAAGTAACAATTTTAATGCCCTGTTCTCTTACTAATGAAGATATTTGGCATTATTATTGTTAATTCTTGTTATTAATAATTATAGTTCCTGTTTGTACGTCTTTGTGCCTGTGCTGTACAGTGACAGTCCTTCGAGCTGCCAGGAGCTTTGTACACATCATTCCCACTAGAATACGCTTTGCACTCTAGCTTAATGTCTGCTCAGTTTTGAGGCATCACTTTTCATGGTGCAAAGGCTTTCTCTGGGAATGCCTCTCCAGGAACTCCTTAGCCTATAGGAATTTATCTTCCAGAGGCCCATCATGCTGACTGGCTGGCAGTTCTGAGTAGGGCTGAGGCACTGCTTCCTTCCCTGAATTGTCAGCATCCAGCTCATGGCCCAGTATAGGTGGGCTTTGAGAGACATCTTCTGAATACCCAAATCAAAATTATGTGGATGATTCTCATTGTACAGATGAGAAACAGTCTCAGAAAAGTTCAATAACTTGTCTAAAGTAAGAAATATTGCCCAGAATTTTGAAGTCTGCAGAGCTTTTTGAAATCTGTCGTTTCACCAGTGTGAGTCTCAGTCTCCCAAGGTTAGAGTCATATGTGGAAGATGAAACTCCAAGTATTGTTTCATTTTTCTCTGAAACGGCATACTGTCTAATTGATTTACCCCCGGTGTTAGAAGTGCCAAAACTCTTGTTCAGCATGAAGGAGTGTAGCTCTGAAGTCAGGAGGCTTTCATTGGATCACTGCGACAATGTACGTGCACCCAGAAGCTGCTTCCAGGTTCCCCCAAGACAGGAGCCGAGCCAGCTCCGTGAGCCAACTGCATCTCATGTGGCTGCACCACCACCTCATGTATGATGTCCCATCTGGCTCGTGTGCCCAGTCACTGGAAACAGATCTACCCAGTGACCTTGGGAATTGAGAGAACTGATCAAGCAAGGCAGGTGGAAGTTCTTGTAACATGGTTAGGATGGGCTTCATGTTTTTTTTTATAATCTGTATAACCAGGTTAGGTTAAGGCTGAATAGCTAATACATTTGATTTTTATAAAAATGAAGTTGGGAAAAAATATACAATTGAAAGACCCCTTTTTCTATCGTAAAATTCATTTTTACAACTTCAATTTACTTGGGTTTCTTTGTACAAAAATGAAAATCATGTTTGTGCTTACTGGATTCGGTTTTCTGCAGTTAGGCCAGGTTGAAATGAGCTACCTCTCAGCTGTCTGCATGTGCCAGTGGCCATGAGGCTAGACCCACAGGGTCCCTGAATGCATGGCAACTTTTCAAGGACCAAGAGCAGCCTCACCATAGGGCCTCTTTTCTGGCTGAGTGCAACCCTGCTGCTTAATCAAAGACATTCTTTTGCTTCATTGTTCCTCCTGAACTAGGCTTCCCCCTACCCTTTTTTCCCTTCCTATTCTTGAATTCCCCATCCCTGACAGAGATACCAGATTCATCCTTACCCAGTAGGTGAGCCATTTATGCCTTTGCTGAACGCCCTGCAGCATGAGGGCTTCCCTGAGCCATCCTGTCCAGAATGTCTCTGCACCCTCCCTTTCTTCTTCCTGTGACACAACACTGGCCTGTCCCTGCATCCCCTCAACAAGATGTGGTGGTACATTTGTGTTTACAGATGTTCTCTCTCTGTACAGAAGTCAGCTGCGGGTAGTTAGCTTGTGTGTTTTGGTCTTACTGTATTCCCAGGGCCGATCAAAGTGTTGAAAAGGTAGCAGATCCTCATACATTTATTGAATATTGAATAAACAAAGGGAGGAGACAGTTTTCCAAGCCAGCCGGCACCTAGCCTGCTATTCCTTGTATAAATTACCTTGGCTGTTCTTTTCAAGTAAATCAATGCTTTGATCTGAACTGAGAGCTGCAGAAAGAGAATCTGTTCTGTTCTCTTCTTGGCTATTCCCTTTCATTCCGTTCCTTTCCTGACCCCTCTCTCAGTTTCCTCTTGTATTCCCCTTTTCCCTCCCACTTCCATCAAGGAGCCCATTATCTACTGGAAGAGAATCCTAGCCTCTTGGGGCAGAGCACAGTTTTGACCTGGACTGAGGGTCTGTGATAGCTTCGAGACCCCTGGCCCCCATCTGAGTGCCATTTGCAATCAGTGATGCCCAAATGTAATTAAAAGGATTTTGGAAAGCTACTACTATGAAATTTCAAAGCAAGTTATTTTTGGTTTATATTACCATTTGCTTTGTAATTATGTAAATAATTATCACAATGTGAACTCCAGGTAGCTATTGGAGGAGGCTCAACGAAACACACTAAGGCCTTTGCAGTAGTAGATTTGTTTTAAACATGTGTGTGTTATCATTATCCAAATGTCCTATTCTTATTAACATGGAAAGCCATCCACTATAATGACTTTGAGTTTCCAAATTGTAAGACTGCAATTTTTCAGATTTGAATGAACATTGCACTAAAGAAACATGACACAGTAATAGTTGGAGGAGATAAAACAAACTCTTGATATATTATTTATTCAGAGATAGTTAACTAGGAAAGATCTCTGAATTCTTAAAAGAGTACTGTAATTTTTTCTTCATTATAATGGTTAATTCTTTCTTAGACTCTCTTCTTGAGCTATCCTGAGCTGGACTGATCTGTGGCAGTGTAAATAGCTGCCTTTTGTTGAGTACCTCCAGTTTTTCTGTCTTTACGTATGTTCTTTCTAATCCTCATGACACCCCTTTAATATAGTACAGAGATCTGGTTGCAAGTGCCAGTGACACAAGCCCACTCCAGGTATGTAAGGAAATAGGGCAGTTCCTTGGCTCATGTCACCAAGGGGATCTCTTGCACAGGGAAGCATCTGGTGCTGGTGGCTCAGCTCCCTCATCCTTCTTGCTCTGCTTTCTTCTGGTTCGTTCCACTCAGGCAGGTGCCTCCATTTTATTGGCTGCAGCAACTCTAGGTTTGCATCTGCACATCTCCAAGTCCAGGAGAAAGAGCCTCTAGAATTAGTTACTATGGGGGTTGGGGCAGAGCCTTAGTGCTGTGGCCAGGCCTGAGCTCTGCCCATTCCCTGAGGCAGGGGCATGGCCACTCTGGTGGGCGTGGTCACCCAGAACTCTACCCTGTCAGTAGAAGGGGTTTGATGTGGGGCAGGTAGCCCTTTGGATGCTCCCTGTGGGTAGGTAGTATTATCCCTTTTTCACAGATAAGGAAACTGAAGCTCACTTCCATTCTCTCTTTAAACCTTGAGGTTGGTCTTGAGGAAGTTCAGGCCTGTGACTAGTGGCCCCACCCTAGGACAGTGGCACTGCCCCAGCCAGCTGTGTGCTTCCTCTCCAGGTCATCCCTGGGTTCCTCTGGTGTCAGCCATATCTGCATCTCCCTGAGCCTGCTCAGTGTTACCTGTTCATAAACTGTAGAGTAGCAGCCAGCATAGCTTCCAGCTGAGACCTGAAGAAGTGAACCCTGAGCTGCACCTGCAGAGGGCATTTGCCAGTTCTTGTCCTGTGCGCACCGTAGCTCCCAGCAGAGTGCTGGGGAATAAGGTGGTGGTGGAGGGTTGCCTCACGCCCTCCTCATACTCTGTTCCCTCTCCAGTTTCTGATGATGTATTCTTGGCTTGTCTCCCCCATTTCTTCCCCGTTTAAAGGATTAATAAAACTGAAAGGCGTCTTTGGCTTGTCACACTGCCTTTGCTCCCATTCTCTCTTGTTGCTCTATCTGCACTCATGGTGCCTTGCTGGAGATGGTCTGTGAGCACCAGCCTGGCTCTGGAAGTGAGCTCTTGGCTGGAGGAATGGAAAGGAGCCCTCACTGGACAGCTTGCTCGTATTTCAGGGTCGCCTTTTCTGTGTAGAGAGGGGATTACTGGTGCCAGACGGGCAGAAGAAGCACTCTGAGCACCTCGTAACTTCATCATGCCACCTCTATTTTTACTGTGAAATACATCAGGGTTTCCAGCCAGCTTGAAGTTGTGTATACCCCTTGTGCTCTGACAAAAGCATTTCTTAATTTTGGAAGTAGGGAGAGAATTTTTTTGTTTTAAAGTATGGATATTGAAGGGTGGTTCAAAAAGTGTTATGTCGTTTTCAGCATACATGTCTTATATTCCTTTTGTTAAAGTTACTGCTAAGTATTTTACTTTTCTTGATGCTATTATTAATTGACTTGCTTATTTCTTTTGTGGCTTGCTCATTGCTGATGGATAAAATACAGTTGATTTTTCTGTATTGGTCTTATAGCCTGCAATCTTGCTGACCTCATTTATTCTAATAGTTTTTAGTGAATTCTTTAGAACTTTCTATATGCAAGATTATGTCATCTGTGAATCGAGATAGTTTTAATTCTGTCTAATCTGGATTTTTCCTTTCTTTTCCTTCACTCACTGTCCTGCTAGAACCTCTAGTACAATGTTGAATAGAATTAGTGAGCAGGGCATCTTGGCTTGTTCCTGGTCTTAGGCGAAAGTGTCTAGTCTTTCCCCATTACATATGATGTTAATAGTGTGTTTTTCCCTTCTCATCCATGTTTGTAGTTAGCATGAAAGGGTTTTGTTTGTATATTGTCAAACACTTCTGCATTGATTAAGCATGTTGTTTTTGTCTTATTATATTAATATACATTAAATTAATTGATGTTTGTAATTAAACCAACAGTATATTCCTGGGATTAATCCCCCTTGGCCACAATGATAATTCTTTTTATACGTTGCTAGATTTGGTTTGCTAGCATTTTGTTGAGGATTTTATGTCTATATTCCTGAGAGATAACTGCTGATTCCGTATTAAGAAATTATTCAAATTATTTTAAATAAATAATTTTCTAAAAAAGCATCTGTTATGTTACAAGAATTAAAATAATGTACAGAAAGCCACTTAGCAGTGCTCAGCACATAGTAAGTGGCCAGCTTCTTCAGATTGTCTTTTTTGGGTGGTGGTTATTTATATCATGACTCAGATCATGGGGTCTTCAGTCGAACAGACATGGACTTGAATCCAATCCTGGCTCCATTTACTGTCTTGTTAGCCATGTGACTTTGGACATGTTATATCTGGATGCAGTTAAGTTCTTTCATCTTTAAGAGTAAAGTGATAATTGTCCTTCACTCTTACAGTCGTCAGGATTGAATGAGAATATGCAAACAGCCAGTACAAGGGTGAGATGGAATAAAGGGCACATGGATGGCCATGTAGCACTGAGAAGGGCCTACGTGACCCTTCTTGGACAGAGGTGGGCAAGAACTCCAAGGAACTCACAGTACATTGGTGTTTTCAAGAACATATAAGCATGTGGTAGGCACATTGGGCAAGACTGGCAGATCCCAAAGGCTTTGGATCTGTGAAAAATCAAGGAAGAAGAAATTTTGGAATATTTACAAATGCAGCCAGCCTTTGGGCTTATCACCTCTCTGTACGGCCTCCTCTTGGGAATGCTAATCATGTTGTGGCTACTAGGCTGCCACATTTCTTACTCCCTTGGAGGAGAGGTAGAGTAGCAAGGAGTGGGTGAGTCTGAAAGTCTGTCAGGAATATTAGCTTACACAAAATGACCCTGCTGCAGTGAAACAGAGAGTTAGTTGTCTTTGCTTTAGAAAGTGAGGCATTTCCTCCCCACGGGGCCTCCCCTAGGCAAAGCGTGTCTCAGGAGAAGAGAGAGGGAAAGCTTCCTGGTTGAGGTTCTGGCCTTCCTGGCAGATGGACAGTCGGCACAGACAGTTCTTAGAGTCGGTGATATTTTGCTGGTCCTCACAGACGGGTGTATAAATTGTCTAAATGGACAATATTATCTAAACCTTGTAATTCCACATTCCAGACATGAAACTTGAAATCTGTCCTTAGACTGGTATGTTTCTCTGCCCCCCGTGTCCCCAGACCTATAGTCATAGTGGTGTATAATGTTCCTTCCAATAATTTCTCACTTCTAGAATCTGTCTGTGTCTTGTTCCTTTGTATCTTCCCCATCCAGCCTGACTGAAGTTCAGTTCTGAGGTGCCTGGGGCTCTGCTAGGCCTTTCTTACGGATTTCAGAGTCCATCATCACTTAAGGCTGACTCAGGGCCCACTTGTGCCTTCTGGGTGCTAGCCTTGGGCGCTCCCCAGCCTCCATCCAGCCTCTGGACTACAGTTCAGGACTTGCTAAGGACAAGTTCTTAGACTTGGGTAGCTCTTAGGGTTATGCAGGCCTGCTTTTATGTGTGCCCATGGATGGCCACAGTGCTTGTGCTCTGGCCTTCTTGTTTTTTTCAGAGTGTCCTGTCTCTTCTGTGCTTTAAAGTCTCTTGTATCAGTTGTTCTTCCTGGTATGCTGTTTTGCTGCTGTTTCTCACTTCAGTGTGCTGAGTAACTGGATTTCCAGGAGCAGGGTGATTGAGAGTTGGATGAAAATGACATCTCACTCTGCAGAAATTTCATGAGTCATTTTTTAATGTCTTGTCCCAAAGCTGTAAAAGGAGGAATGGAGCTCAGGTGTTGTGAAGGGATTAAGGGAAATGGTGGCAGCTGGGAAACTGAAGGCTCCAGTGAGCTTATTCCAGTTTCTTCCAGGACTGTCTAATGAGAGAAGTGACCCCCAGAGCACAGCCATTGCAGTGCTGGCTAAGATGGGGCTCAGGAGAACACATCCTTCTGCAGGACCATTTTCTTCTTTTTTTTTATTTTTTATTATTTTATTTTTATTTTTTTATTAAGGTATTATTGATACACACTCTTAATGAAGGTTTCACATGAAAAAACAATGTGGATAGTACATTCACCCATGTTACTGTGTCCCCCCCATATCCCATTATAGTCACTGCCCATCAGTGTAGTAAGATGCCACAGAGTCACTATTTGCCTTCTCTGGGGTACACTGTCTTCCCCATGATTCCCCCACCACTCCCTCTTGGCAGCTGCTAGTCCCTTCTTGGAGTCTTTGAGTCTGCTACTGTTTTGTTCCTTCAGTTTTGTTTCATTGTTATACTCCACAAGTTAGGGAAATAATTTAGTACATATCTTTCTCTGCCTGGCTTATTTCACTGAGCATAATATCCTCCAGCTCCATCCATGTTGTTGCAAATGGTAGGATTTGTTTCCTTTTTATGGCTGAATAGTATTCCATTGTATATATGTACCACATCTTCTTTATCCATTCATCTACTGATGGACACTTAGGTTGCTTCCATATCTTGGCTATTGTAAAAAGTACTGCAATAAACATAGGGGTGCATATGTCTTTTTGAATCTGAGAAGTTGTATTCTTTGGGTAAATTCCAAGGAGTGAGATTCCAGGGTCAAATGGTATTTCTGGTTTTAGTTTTTTGAGGAACCTCCATATTGCTTTCCACAGTGGTTGAACTAGCTTACATTCCCACCAGCAATATAGGAGGCTTCCCCTTTCTCCACATCCTCACCAGCATTTGTTGTTCTTAGTCTTTTTGATACTGGCCATTGTAGGTGGTGTGAGGTGATATCTCATTGTGGTTTTTATTTGCATTTCCCTGATAATTAGTGTTGTGGAGCATCTTTTCATGTGCCTGTTGGCCATCTGAATTTCTTCTTTGGAGAATTGTCTCTTCATATCCTCTGCCCATTTTTTAATTGGGTTATTTGCTTTTTGGGTGTTGAGGCGTGTGAGTTCTTTATTTATTTTGGATGTTAACCCCTTATTGGATATGTCATTTACAAATATATTCTCCCATACTGTAGGATGCCTTTTTGTTCTGTTGATGGTGTCCTCTGCTGTACAGAAGCTTTTTAGTTTGATGTAGTCCCATGTGTTCATTTTGCTTTTGTTTCCCTTGCTTGAGGAGATGCGTTCAGAAAAAAGTTGCTCATGTTTATACTCAGGAGATTTTTGCCTAATTGTCTTCTAAGAGTTTTATGGTTTTCTGACTTACATTCATGTCTTTGATCCATTTCGAGTTTACTTTTGTGTATGGGAATAGACAATAATCCAGTTTCATTCTCTTGCATGTAGCTGTCCAGTTTTGCCAACACCAGTTGTTGAAGAGGCTGTCATTTCCCCATTGTATGTCCATGACTCCTTTATCATATACTAATTGACCATATATGCTTGAGTTAATATCTGGACTCTCTGTTCTGTTCCACTGGTCTATGGGTCTGTTCTTGTGCCAGTGCCAAATTATCTTGATTACTGTGGCTTTGTAGTAGAGCTTGAAGTTGGGGAGCATAATCCCCCAGCTTTATTCTTCCTTCTCAGGATTGCTTTGGCTGTTTGGGGTCTTCTGTGGTTCCATATGAATTTTAGAACTATTTACTCTAGTTCGTTGAAGAATGCTGTTGGCATTTTGAGAGGGATTGCAGTGAATCTGTAGATTGCTTTAAGGCAGGATGGCCATTTTGACAATATTAATTCTTTCTACCCATGAGCACAGAATGTGTTTCCATTTATTGGTATCTTCTTTAATTTCTTTCATGAGTGTCTTGTAGTTTTCAGCATATAGGTTCTTCACTTCCTTTGGTAGGTTCATTCTTAGGTATTTTATTCTTTTTGATGCAGTTGTGAATGGAATTGTTTTTCTGATTTCTCTTTCAGCTAGTTCATCATTAGTGTATAAGAATGCAACAGATTTCTGTGTATTAATTTTATATCCTGCAACTCTGCTGAATTCAGATATTAGATCTAGTAGTTTTGGAGTGGATTCTTAGGGTTTTTTTATATACAATATCCTGTTATCTGCAGACAGTGATAGTTTAACTTCTTTCTTACTGATCTGGATGCACTTTATTTCTTTGTGTTGTCTGATTGCCATGGTGAGGACCTCCAGAACTATGTTGAATAAAAGTGGAGAAAGTGGGCATCCTTGTCTTGTTCCTCCTGATCTTAAATGAAAGGCTTTCAGCTTCTCACTGTTAAGTATGATGTTGGCTGTGGGTTTGTCATATATGGCCTTAATTATATTGAGGTACTTGACCTCTACACCTATTTCTGTTGAGAGTTTTTATCACGAATGGATGTTGAATTTTGTCTAATGCTTTTTCGGCATCTATGGAGATGATCATGTGGTTTTTGTCCTTCTTTTTGTTGATGTGGTGGATGATGTTGATGGATTTTCTAATATTGTACCATCCTTGCATCCCTGGAATAAATCCTACTTAATCATGATGGATGATCTTTTTGGTATATTTTTTAATTCAGTTTGCTAATATTTTGTTGAGTATTTTTGCATGTATGTTCATCAGTGATATTGGTCTGTAATTTTCTTTTTCTGTGGTGTCTTTGCCTGGTGTTGGTGTTAGAGTGATTCTGACCTCATAGAATGAGTTTGGAAGTATTCCCTCCTCTTCCACTTTTTGGAAAAGTTTAAGGAGGATGGGTATTAGGTCTTCACTAAATGTTTGATCAAATTCAGTGGTGAAGTCATCTGGTTCAGGAGTTTTGTTCTTAGGTAGTTTTCTTATTACCAATTCAGTTTCATTACTAGTAATTGGTCTATTCAGATTTTCTGTTTCTTTCTGGGCCAGCCTTGGAAGGTTGTATTTTTCTAGAAAGTTTTCCATTTTTTCTAGGTTATCCAGTTTGTTATCATATAATTTTTCATAGTATTCTCTAATAATTCTTTGTATTTCTGTGTGATTTTTCCCTTCTCATTTTTGATTATGTTTATGTGTGTAGACTCTCTTTTTTTCTTGATAAGTCTGGCTAGGGGTTTATCTTTTTTGTTCATTTTCTCAAAGAACCAGCTCCTGCTTTCATTGATTATTTTTATTATCTTATTTATTCTTCTCGATTTTATTTATTTATGCTCTAATCTTTATCATGTCCCTCCTTCTACTGACTTTGGGCCTCATTTGTTCTTCTTTTTCTAGTTTAGTTAATTGTGAGTTTAGACTGTTCATATGGGATTGTTCTTCTTTCCTGAGGTAGGCCTGTATTGCAATATACTTCCCTCTTAGCACGGCCTTCACTGCGACTGCAGGACCATTTTCTGTATAATATATGTTTTCATGTTGTGTGAAAAGTTTTAAACTGATATAATGGCACAAGCCAACATAGCTAAAAATACTCATTTTCACATGTTTTTGCCTTACTTAAAGCTTTAGAAAGATATTCTATCCTAACATTTATTTGCTTAACTGAGAATCCTGAAGAAAATGGAATTTCAATGAATGGTAGAGTTTGGTATGGACTGACTTAGTTGAGAACTACTGAGCTGTACGAGAACCTGAGACCAAGAGCTCCTCGTCCTGGGAGGACTCAGAGCACCTCCACCCTATGCCCACACCACCCAGTTGCAAAAACAGCTCATTTGTCCAGTTAGGGATGGCACGTTCTACATGAGAGAATTTCCCCGTTCACTGAAACTGAACACCCTTCCTGAGGACCTGTCCTCCTTTATAATTTAATTTTATTTTCTGGGTGTCCAAAAAACTGGGAAACATAGGGTGAACTTCTTTACACAGTGTGTTAGTTTTCAAATAAAGGCTCAATTGGCTTTATCTTCCAAACCACCTTTCCAAGTGAAGTATCACAAAATTTAAAGCAGTGTGTGCAACTGTTAGTCTAGGAAATGAATACACTCTTGATCCTGTATCCTTGAATTTCCAATTCAGGTAGAAAATATGAATTCCTTTCCTTATTAGTACACAGATCACATGCAAAAAATCCAATCTTGAGGCATGGGGTTGTAGTTAGGACCCCTTGTTACTGCGCTACTAAGCTGTGTAAATGTGATTGGTCCTCTGTACTGGCACTGTCATTCTGAGCAGTTGGGTTTGAAGGTTTTTTTATATGCGTATTTGCTTTTTTTTAGTGTCTATTCTGCTGTCAGGCTTTCTGCTGTCACTTCTCATTAACATCACTGCTTAACTCCTGCACCCCACTTCTCACTATTCCTATATTTAGTTGTTTCTAATCTTGTTAGAAAAAAAGGTAAGGAATTCTGCTAGATCTGTTTCCAGGAAGACTGAGTGGGTCTTGTAGAGCTCAGTTTTTAAAACCTTACATTGGCTGCTCAGTGTGCCTTCTGCCCATCCCCTTCCTGGGGATGCATTTACAGGAGTTGGGGATGTGACCCTCTCTGTCTCAGAGCAGTACTCCATTCTGTGACATCCTCAGTAAATGTGGACAGGTTTATAGTTAACTTTTAAAACATAAGCTCTTGAGGACAGACACTAAACTGCTTCCATTTCCTCCACACTTCCCCAGTTTTTTGTGTGTCATCCCATACATCCTAACTGCCACCATATTCATATGCCAACATACATCCTTTCTTTGGCTGTCAGGTTTCTACCTATAATGGGAATTAATGTTGAAGGTTTTTATTTTTGCTTTAAACAATTATCTTTTACAGAAGTTAAAATATGAGGAGAAAGTGTTACATTTAGACATATATTTACTATCTCCAGTGCCCTCCATTTCATTCTGTAAGTCCAAGTTCCCATTTGGTATCATTTTCCTTTTGCCTGAAGATCTTCCTTTAGCATTTCTTGGAGTGCAGGTCTACTGGTGATAAATTCTTTTTTTATTTGTCTGGATAAATTTTTATTTAGCCTTTATTTTTAAAAAATATTTTTGCTGGAAATAGAATTCTAGGTTAATACTTCCCTTTCACTGTTTTCCAAATGTCACCCCACTGTCTTCTGGCACACATGGTTTCTGATAAAGCCTGCTGTTTTGTTCCTGTGTGTGTAGTGTGTTTTTTCTTGCTCCCACGCCACGCCTGCTGGCACTACAGTTTCATGTGCGTTCGACTGCTTGGGTACTACCCCACAGGTCTCTGAGACTCTGTTCCTCTTTTTTCAGCCCCCCCTTTTTTTTCAAGTCTCTGTGATTAATTTAGGCTAAATTTTATTGCTATGTATTTAAATTCCCTGACTTTTTTTTCTACATTGTCTAATCTGCTTTTAATCCCATTCGATGAAATTTTCATTTCAGATACTGTGTTTTCTTAATTTCTGCAAATTCAGTTTGGTCCTTTAAAAAAATCTTCCTTTTCGCTCATTATGTCTATTTGTTCCTTTAATACTTGAATGTGGTTATAGCAATTTTAATATTCTTTTCTGCTGGTTGCATCATCTCTGTCATTTCTTAGTTGGGTACTATTTTCTGATGTATTTTTCTTCTAGATTATGGGCCACATTTTCTTGCTTCTCGTCACGTTTATGAAATTTTGAGTAGATGTTGTATATTATGTTACAATGTTGGGATGTCTGCACTCTGCTATATACCTTTAAAGAATGTTATTCTTTGTTTTGTCCAGCAGTTTTAAGTTACTTGCGGGTCTGGCTAATCCCCTGGGGGCCTGTTTGTAAACTCTATAGGGCAGGCTTGGTGTAGCCATCATTCACTCCCGAAGTAGGTCTGCCCTACTACTACGGCCTGCCCTCTTGGGTCTCTACTGAGTGCCTAGGGTGAGTCACCAACAATATCCTGCTCTGGTGCTTGAACATCTTCCTACTTTGTGTAAAGTTTGGTAATTGTTCAGTTTATAGCTTCCTGGTCCTTTTTTGCCTGTTTTGTAGATTCTCACTCATTGCATGGCCCAGAACCTCATGCATTTCTATAGCATCCTTCTGTGTGGCTTCCTCTTTTACATCACTCTGCCCTGTAACTTCGAGCTACCTCAGCTTCTCTGAACTCTGATCTCCATTTTCTTAACTTAGCAAGTCTACCAGAGTTCACAGTTTGGATTCCCCTTCCCTGTGCTTGGTGACCTGGAAATTGTCTCCAAGCAGAAAGTTGGGGTGATTGTGTAGCTCACCTTGTTTGTTTCCCTTCTCTCAGGGATCACAGCTCTGTATTGCCTACTGTCCCATCTGAAAGTAGTTGTCTGGTTTCTGGCTATTTACTGGAAGAGGTGAAGTCTGGTCCTTGCTAGTTTACCATTGTTGCAAACAGAAATCCCAGGAATTCCGGAGAAATTAGTCTGATTGAAAATAATTCTCAAAAACTGAATGCAGTTCTGAATGGTATGCTTGCCTACGTTAGAAAGACTAAGTTAAACATGATTTTAATGAATTTATATGACATGAAATTTACGAATTTTTCAATGAAGCCTTAGTGTCCTCACTTCCCCCATTCATTATTTACTTTCCCCTAGCCTAGAACCGTTATTGTTCTGAACAGAATGATGACAGTTATTCAGTATGGTCAAACGGTGACAGTGGTCCAGATGATCCTCTTGGAGCCTTTCCCCAAAGACAGAGGCTGAGACCAGTCCTTGTCACTGCTGACGCTGGGAGTGCTCAGAGAGGGACCTTGCCTTTGGGCTGTTCTTGTCCTTTACATTAGACTCAGTTTTACTCTTGGGAAGGGCCTTATTAATGTGCTCTGCAGTTTTAAGAATCACCTTTTGAATCCACATAGGAAGTCTATGCTAACAGACCACTGAACATCTGAATCAGTAAGAAATTGAAGTGTGGATGGGAAGACCTGTGACATAGCATAGCTTGATAAGGTGATCCCAGAAATTTAAAAAGCATGTTGAAGGAAGCTAATTTGCACAAGTATATACATTTTTAAGGATGTATTTTCCCCTTAATGTTGAACTAAAGAA
>JAQQAC010010508.1:35757581-35968355 GCA_029783875.1 Phataginus tricuspis
CAACATTTATTTACTTCAGACTTACTGGTAGATATCTAATGCCCTTTTTGAGAAAACGTGAGTATTGCCAGCTACAGGTGTTAGTTTTCTTTGTAATTACTCCTAAGTTCTTTGTGGAGCCTTCTGAAGGGCTCACACTTGCTGTGTGAACACTTGGTATTTTGTATACTGCACCATCCATGATAGCTTTAGTTTTATGTCATCAGATGTTTATAAATAGGTTGACTTTTGAAAACCCAAATGTTTTTTTAAATAATTTTAAATGCAACTTGAGGAATATTAATTGGTTTCACTGCTGCTTGGAAAGTTAATGAACTTATGAATAAATGATCAATCTCAGTAGCAGAGAAATACAACACTGAAGAATTTTTTTCACCTATCAAATGGGCTAAAGTTTAAAAATGATAACGTTCAGTGTCAGCAAGGGTGTGGCAAGGTGGGCACTTTGAATTTCCAGGAAAAGTATATATTTACATGACCTTTCTGAAGATAAGTTTGGCAGTATAAACATCAACATCTTTTATACTCTTTGACTCAATATATTGTTCTTAAGGATTGTTTTCTTAGAAATAGAAATTCAGACAAAAATGCAAGAAGGAAGGTGTTGCAATATTTTTTCTAATGGCGAGGTATTAGAACCACCCTAAATGTGTCACAGTTAAGGAGAGTTTGAGTTGTGGCATTTTCTAGTTACAAAGTGCCAAGCAACCATTAAAATGGTATCTATGAAGAATGTTTCATCACATGGAAAATGCACACATTTGAAATAAGCAGTGTTCCCAAATGATACATAGTCTCTTGTCAGCTATTAAAAAATGCATGAAAGAATGGTCAGAAATATGCCAAAATGGCAAGGTGAATGTTTCTGAGTGGTAGTTTTACGAGAGATTGTTTTCTCTGTTTTCCAAAATTTAAGTGGGAGAGCATTCTAGATGATGTGAAAGCAAATATGATTATAGCTGCATTCTGGACCTACCTAAGGCCTCTCTGGAGTCTGGACAGGCACCCCAGATTCCAAGAGTAGGCACACACTCTAAGACGAGTCTTTTCAAATTCAGGTGATAAAGTATTTAAAAACAAACAAACAAACAAAAAACACAATGATTTCTCTGCTTACTCTTCAGATAAAAATTTTGATGATGAAGAGTCTGTGGATGGTAATAGGCCTTCCTCTGCCAGTTCTACATCATCCAAAGCCCCACCAACCTCACGGAGGAATGTTGGACTGGGGACCACCCGCCGGCTTGGATCATCTTCTCTTGGATCCAAGTCTTCAGGTAAGGCCAAGCCCATGTGGGGTTGTGGGGGTCAGCTCTGCCAGCTTTTAAAACCAGACGTGCATGGTGCTTGCTGTCTGTGTCCTTCAGAAGTGAAGTAATTCTGTTTGCAATAGGTTCCTGTTTGCCATTCTTTAATTAACTAGTGCTGTGCTGTTGACACTGGTAAGCTGACAGGATGTTAGGTTTGAGCTGCTGAGTTACCGCGTTTGGGTAAAGCAGGGCTTGGAGAAGGTAGCCAACAGGGGAAAAGCTTTCCCAAGAGGAAGTGCAAGAGCATACCCTGGTGGCAGTGCCCAGAATTACCACAGGACCTTTCCACCAGTTTCTGTTTGTCAAGACTGAGACTACCTGAAAGTCATATCATGTACCTTCTCTTTAATAAGAATTATTTTGTTCCTACAAGTAGCATTTTTCCTGGTGAGACCAGTGTAAGTAAACGGTGGAATTAGCTCCCTGAGGCTTTGAAAATTGATTCACAAAGATTTCTTCCCTGAATGCCACCTTTCCTGCCCCCAATTTTAGATAGTTTGAGCTCTTGTTATGTACATGTTCCCTTTGCTGCTGTTACCTTTTAAATTTACATGCAAATTTCCTACTTTTTACCTCAAAATATTTGTGTAGCCACTGCTTTTTGAACCATGCTCACTGTTAGCATTGGGCTTTTGATCTTGGCTGGCTGAGGTAAACTGGAGTAAGGATTAGCATTAGAATGCACTGTCCCCCTGCTGGGCTCTCCTGCTTTCTGACCTGGCACTGGAGTGTTGTGAGACTGAGTCAGCAGAGGTGCAGGCACACCGCTTCCACCGCTGGTAGCTCTGTGTTAAAGAGCGGTGCTGCTGGCAGAGTGATGGTCACATCAGGATAGCAGAAGGAAAAGCTGTACTTATTTCTTACTGTCAACTAAAATGAACACAGCCGTTGTGTTTAAGAAAGATGGTTTATTCCTGGTCTTGCTGAGGACCACAGTCCGAGAGTGGCCCATCACTGTGCTCTGATAAACTTTGATGCCTCTTCGTTGGAGACATCAGTACCTCAAGAAGTGTGGCACAGACACATCTAGTTAGTGTCCTGAAGGACCGTGCTGTACACATTCTGGCACTACCTGTGTGTGAGATGAGGCAGGGATAAGCATCTTGTTAGGTAGGTGACCTCATCTTCCTTTGGGGACGGAGAGGGCATATGTGACATCCATGCTGACCAGAAAATTCCTGAGTGACTGCATTTCTGGGGGAGGTTGAAGCTACAATTAGGTTTGTAGTATGAAGCCCCAGTTTGGTGACTTGGCCCAGCAGAAGTGACTCCATGTTGGACCTGTGTCTCCTTTTTAACATTACGTTTTTTGTTCTTATTTCTTTCTAATCTTTTTTGGTGCGTTTTAAAAAATTAATTTTTCTTTGTTGAGCCTAAATTCACAAAATATAAAATGACCCATTCTATAGGTAACAATTCAATGACATTTAATATATTCCCAGTGTTGTGCATCCATCACCTCTATCTAGTTGCAAAGCACTTTAATCATTCCCAAAGAAAACTCCCATGTCTTTTAAACAGTTGCTTCTCATTTCTTCCTTCCCCCATCTTCTGGCAATCAGTAATCTACACTTGGCCTCTATGCATTTACCTATCCTAGGTATTTCAAGAAATGGAATCATACGATATGTGATCTTGTCTGTCCAGCTTCTGCCACATTGCATAATGATTTTGAGGCTCATCTACATTGTAGCATGGATCAGAACTTCATTCCTTTTTTATGGCTGAAAATCTTTCTAATCCTTTTTCTTGATCTGTTCTTATATGCCATCAGTCCCACAAACCAAGCTTGAAAATTTCCACATGATCAGACCACTTCTTTTCCTCCCTGTCTCTCATCCATACCTCTTCCAAAATGCCAACTGTATAGGTTATACAGTGATGTCAACCCTGTCTTCCTCCCGAGCCCAGCTCTCATCCTTTTTCCCTTTTATAGTATAGTCATGAGTTTCTTTGTTGCCTCTGTGAGATCCCTGGGCTCAGGGAACTGTGGTCAGTGTATGGGCATGTGGTGTAGTGCCTCACACAGAGATGGCACTCAGGACCTCTGCTCAGGGGTGCAGTCTATGCTAAAACAGGACACTCCACATCATAGCATGCTGCTATTGTGGTCTCTTTATAGTATGCTTGTAAGCCCAGTGTGAGTGATTTTCAGCAGGAGGGACACAGCATTTACTGTTACCAAGAATTATCTGTAAAGCCCTTTTCTGTCTAGGAAGTCCATCAGGTCCCTAATACCAGATAGCTTGTCTGGTAAGAAGCTTTAGAAAAGACTTTAGTCCATCAGTTTATATCATTAATGAGGGTTACAAAGATGACCTTGGACACCAATTTTGAAAGCATTATTATGGAAATCTGACAATGTCACATGATTTCCTCCGAAACGATAGCAGTTACCTTTTAACTATACAGAACATCTTACAACAACTTCATGGGGGATACTTGATACTGATGCATGAATAAAAAACTGTTCCAGTTATCCTAATTAAAAGAAATGGAAATGTTTTGAGACTCACATAAAGTTAAAATGAAACTGTTAAGTTCTTTAGAAGGCATTTGCATATTTCATTGAAGATTTATGCTAAATTTGTAATAGTAATGTAATTAATTTATTCCTTGAATTAAATTTTCTATTACATCTATTAGGAATCTTTCAAAAGATTTGTATATTGATACAGTATATAAATTATTAAATCCTTTAAAGGCTAGACTGTCCCTCAAACAAGTAGTCTCTTTAAGTGACTTTAATAATGTGTATAATGTAGAATCACTGTATTTCATCTTGATACTAAAAGTAATATTTGTCAATTCCCCAACACTCTAAATTTTTATTAAATCTTTAAAAAGAAAGTACACTCTTCCAAAATGTAGTTTTGACAATGTATATTCAGACTCCAATGCACATTTACATTTTAAAAATTAATCTCTTTTATAGCTGCAAAAGAAGGAGCTGGTGCTGTTGATGAAGAGGACTTCATTAAAGCATTTGATGATGTACCTGTAGTGCAGGTGAGTGGGGATATTTGGGTTTGAATAAAAATAAGTAAAGGCTCACTTGTCCAATTTCATGTTTCAGATATGTGTTATATGAAGTTCCTTTTTTTTCTCTTTTGATTACATTTTGTTTTTATTGGCACTTTGGAACAGTATTAGTGATTGATTATTTTTTTACTTTCCATAATCAATTTCAGTGTTATATCTTAATAATAGGAAATATTGATATTTGCATATATCAGAGTCACCTTCACAAATCACTTGTGGGGATAATACAAAAGCAAATGTGAGAACACACATTCTTAATCACACAGGCCAACTAGCTGCACTATGGATCATTTGTGTAAAGCTTGAGTTCAAAGTCTTATTAATGTTGGTAAATATCCTATATTGACATAATCACTATTTCTGGTTTACATTTGCTTAATCTGTGAATAATAGAACAGGGGGTCTTTTACTCATTTAAAGCCAAAGAATTTAGACTTTTGTTTTATGTTCAACTTAGGCAAGTTGAAAATGATAAAGCTACAAATTTAGGGATATTAATCTACATAAGAGTATTCCTACTAACACATAGTTACAGCTGTTCTTCAGTCATCAGTGCACTTTACTTCAAGCATTGTATTTTCCAAATAAAAACAAGAATGCATTCCAAACTAAATTATTACATAATAACATGTAATTCATTTTTTTCTCTCTTCAAAATATTTTCATGATAGCATATGTTCTACGAGAGGGTACACCAGTCTGAAGCATTGTTTCTCCTTGTTGGTGTCTTGGCTAGAAGAATTAGGCCATTGTAGACATTCTAGGCTTGATATACACACTCACATGTATATCTCCAAAATCATTAAGAAGTTATACTAGAAGGTAGCTCTTAATAAGAATTTCAAGTGTTAAATCTCAAAGAACAAAAATACGCAGCAAGCATGGAATGGTAATAGATTTAGTGATATTGCTAAGATTAAAAAAATAATTCCTGAGATCTTGATCTCATGCCTCAAGACTCTTACAGCCAACTGGAGCACTAATAGGTGGCCTTGGCCAGAGAAGATTATATGGGGTGACATAGAACTGCAAGCTGGAATTTAGGTGAGGCTTGAAGTTCCTTTCTAGGTAAGATAATTTTAACTATCAAGACTCTAGGAGATCTGAGTTTGCAGACCAGAAAATGTTGGAGCCTTTATTAGCTGGAAAGAAGAGCAAAAGTCAAGTCCTAAGATGAATCTTTGAATAAGACACGGAGAGAGGTTGCTTGCTCTAGTAATAAGTTTGTGGGTCAGGTCATGTAAAGGAGGGGGAGGAGGTGGATTAGATGAGAAACCAAAGAGGCATGCTTATTTAGGGATTTTTCTTAGAAAGAAAAATTTGTAAATTTGAAAGATGTAAGTGTCTGAAAGGCTATAAAGAATGGTTTAATAAAAGCTTAATTTATACCATCTTGATGTTTCACTTTAAGTAACAGATGAAGCAAAGATTGTGTGTAAAAGTTGGGGGGCAGTTACACTCTTTAACTGCTTTGTGCCTCACTTCCATCTGTTGCTGAGTGAGGGCTAATACTGCTTTCCCTCAGCTCACATTGATAGCCGTGCTTGTATTTCTACAGAGCACCTTGTCTGTGAATCATGGGTAGCCTGCTGCCTGGCTGCCATATGTGGATAACTCAGATAACAAGCAGCTTAGGCTCAGGTTTATCCTTAAGTCCTTGGCCTTCCCAGCCTGCCTTATTCTTGGTTGATTATTCCCCTACCTATCTAGTAAGTAAGATGTGGAGATAAATGAGAAAGTAGTTTGAAAGTGTTTAAAGTTACAGATAAAGTGTGATGTCACAAATAATACTAAGGGCAACAAATGACTTGGCCATCACTGACAGGGGGACTTCTCCATGGGCTCCTTTCTCTTTTGTACATGGCATCATCTGTTAAGTGTTCAGTAGAGCTGAATTTGAGGCAAGATTATCCATACATGGGCATCAAATCTAGTGGGTATGTACTCATGATAGGAAGAAGCTCATTCTAAGAGAAAACTGTCTACATGTTCTAGGTCCTTCTGAAAAATGAAATGATTTGACTATACTTAAATGCTCTTGACGCCATGTAATTAAGAAATAATATTTGTTTATTCTGTAAATTTTCTTAAGTTAATTGTAAATTAATTTTGCTTACAGATTTATTCTAGCCGAGACCTTGAAGAATCCATAAACAAGATTAGGGAAATATTATCTGATGACAAGCATGATTGGGAGCAAAGAGTGAATGCTGTAAGCCATTGATTTCATGTGATTACATTTTTGTTAGATTTATTTAAATATTCTACATAATTTATTTAGAAATTGGGATACAGATGTAATGAATTTTAGGTAGGAAATATTTTACATATAAATGACCATATTTACACTTACCTTTTTAGTGGAGTACCCCATTTCTATTTCTGCTTTTGAAACATGCCCACATACACCTTTATGTATTTCCTGTACTTTGAGCAAAGACCATAATGCAATGCTTGGTCATGGCCTTCACTCTCACATTAGAAAACGTCTAATCTGTGTTTTGGGGCCAGTTAAGTGGCTTTTGGTGGCATTTTCAGTACCTATCCCTCTATTCCTTTATTCATATCACTTGCTGGAAAGTTCTGTCCCCTTCTGTTTTTAAAAATGGATTAATGACAGTAGGTGGGCTGACCGTTGAAGTGAGGGTGTGTTACCTGAGGAAAGCTCTTTCACAGTAGTTGGCTGGCAAGGAGAGGGGCTATAATTGCTATTGCATTTTATTTCAAATTCAGACTAGCCTGTTAACAGTCATTCAATGGAGGATACCATAAAGAGACTGAAGGGGTGTTTCTCCCTTTGAGTCATTAAATAAATGGCAGCTGGAGTGGAAGAGAGGCTTAGGGGAGGAGCTTTTTAGAAGCTAAAATGAAGGTTTTAGTTATTCTATCATTAGCATAGAATCTATAAGTACACTAAAATGTTCCCAATTAAAAAATACATTTTGTAGAATTATAATGTGTTTATCACAGACACTACATTTTTTAAATGATTTGTTCTTACTTGTGATACGCAGATTTGAAATATTAGTCAATATTTAATTGGCTGAATTCTTTTTGGAAAACTTGCTATGTCATTTAACTTTGATACTGATAACACATCATATTTGATGGCTTCTGGCTTCTGTTGTTCTGTTAATTCTGTTTTAAGCATTGTTTTGTACATCTCTTAATTTTTTTCTATCCCATTAGCTAAAAAAGATTAGATCTTTACTTTTGGCTGGCGCAGCCGAATATGATAACTTCTTTCAGCATTTGCGTCTTCTGGATGGAGCTTTTAAACTATCTGCTAAGGATCTGCGGTCTCAGGTAGTGCGGGAGGCTTGTATCACGCTGGGGTAAGGATTGCAATGCTCCTGATTCTCCCACATTGTGAAATAGGCTTGAAGTGCTTCAGGGGTAGGTCATTGAATATGTCCAGTGGGCTTTTCAGTGTAAATCGTGACTGGTCTCCTTGATCCATTCCAGTTATCCTTTACTGATACTTCTACAGTGTTCCCTGTCCAGTTTTGTGAAGTATGACAGACCTCATTATTTTATTCAGTGACTTAACTCTGAAAGCTCTATTTTAAACTTGAAGCAGTTATTATTAATAATATGGAAAAATGAGATTTTATAAACTTCTGTTGCTCAGCTTTTTCACTGATTTTGTTGGGAGGATATAGCATGAATACCAGAGTCCTTTGTTTCTAGAAAAGTATTAGAGCTATAAAGTTATAGAGGCATGTACTGCAGTAGAATTACCTAGCTAAACCTGTGTCAGTGTTTGAAGCTAGAATTTTTGTGTTAGAAAGTGTGTCAGATGTGAGAGAAGCAGTAATAGCAGAAGGCATTGCAGCTGCTCAAGGTTTTAGCTACCGTTGGACATTACGCATGAATATTATATTTTAAAAATAAAAAGGTAAAAAAAGGGTGATGGAGCTGTTTCATATTTCTTTTATTAGTATATAATCAGTTCGTTTGTTTTTGCTATTTTAAGACTAATTAGTTGGAAATAATTTATTTAAAAAAGAAAAAGGAACACACTCTTGGGCTAATGTCTGTTTGCCAAGTCCTCTCCATGAACATTGGGAGTATTTTAAAAGTATCTTACTTAGACCTTTGTCCTTTATCTCTAGAAAACTTTAAATGAAGACTCTAAAATGTTAAGAGGTTTACATGCTTCACTGTTTGCAAGAAATATAACTATAGTCCAATGTTCATTTTTTTTATTGTAGGCATCTGTCATCAGTTCTGGGAAATAAGTTTGACCATGGAGCTGAAGCCATTATGCCAACTATCTTTAATTTAATTCCAAACAGTGCCAAAATTATGGCCACTTCTGGTGTTGTAGCTGTTAGGTTAATCATTCGGGTAAGTATATTTTGGGGCCATGCACATAAAAAGCAAGTGGTAAATACTGGTGATTGATAGGCAGTAATAGAGACATTTTTCATTAGAGTGATTATATGTAGTTGGAATCAATCATTGCATTTTGTAGTTGTACATACAATATTGGCCATTTTCCCCCACTTAGTTACAGCATAAGAGCCTTTTATATTCTGTAATGTGGATTATGGATGTGATGTATAGTTACTGGGGTGTTGATCATTGACTCATCATTGGTTTAAGTACTTGAACATCTGAATCTGCTTTTGAGTTTATACTCTGTTCTTATGTCTCTAGATGTGACTCTTGTTCTCTCCTTAATCCTCAGTCATTCCATTTTAGGTGTTTGTGCTTGTGGTTTTGCTATTCACCTAAAATTTTTATTTAATTAATTGTATATAAGCACAGAAACAGAATACTGTCTTCAGTTATATTTTCTAAACACTTACTTGTTTAAATTTTAAATAATCATCCTAGTAATTTATGTACAAGTTTTCAATAAAATCTTAATAGTTCATAAAGGCTTAAAATGATAGTTCTCCACATCACCTTCTCCTCTCTGTCCCTTTGCCCCAGAGGTGACCCTTGATGATGTTAACTAAAATCTATGCAGAATACTCCTGATTATCATGGGTTACTTTGTATTATTTTTAGTTCTTACTGTTAGCACTGCCTACTTCAACTGTTAAATCCAAAACCATGATTGGACATTTTCACTGAAAACAATATCAACATATATTGGTCTGTTGACCTATTTTGAACTTAGTCAGATCTATACTACTTAGATAACAGGCCAATGATATATTTTGGTATAGGATTGATTTATACATCATCATGTTATCTGCTTTGGCTCTGTAAGTTTTGTCATGACCTCTGGCAATATCCAATGAAATGCCTTTTCCTTTCTAAACTCAGTGAAGTTCTAAGCTGAATGTGTGTTTGCTGTAGGTCTGTTAGTAAGGAAGTGGTGGTCTTAGTTTGGCTTTATTTGTGTATTTGTAAGTACTCACCCGTTTCTTGTTCTCCACAGCACACTCACATCCCTAGGCTCATACCTGTCATAACAAGCAACTGTACCTCTAAGTCCGTCGCAGTTAGAAGGTAAATTTTTACACAGTTTTCTTCTTATTTTTGAATTGTTTAGCAATGGAAAAAATTGCAGATTTACCTCCACAGAAAAAAGTTCACATTTGAAATGTTTAATATTACTTGAGATTGCTGCAATAAATGCCTTTGGATTGAAGGATCATGATCTTAATAGTCTGGAAAGTAAATTTGGACATCTTTTATTATGTTTTGCATTTATGTGTGGGAGAGAGAGAACGTGTGTGTGTGTGTGTGTGTGTGTGTGGACATGGGTGGGAGGTTAAGGGAGAGGGAGAAAGGACCCTGTACATTTTTCCTGAGGTAATCCCTCTGCCTGTATCATTGGTTTACCCCATTCTCTACATGCAAGAAAAAAAACTGTAAAAATTAGTGGCCATTAATTTCTCTTGACACAGGTAGGAGGAAGTGTATGTTGTTTGCATCTTCTGATAGTGATTTCTGAGATTCTGAGCCTGACCGGTCACCTTCTGCTGCAGTTAGGGGAGATGTACCCAGACAGTATAGCTTGGGTTGCTAGCGAGGGCTTTGTTCCCAGATCCCTGTCTTGTCTTGTGTCCTGCTGAGCAGCCCTAGACCACATGCCAGAAATATGGGTCTTCTTGCTGGGATCTGTGACCCTTGACTGTCACAGTCTTTTGAGAGTCTATTAAAATACTCAGAATATAAAATTACAGATTTCAGGGGATTTGTGGGTACCACTGGAACCTCTCAGTGGATCGTATCAGGAGCTGAATAGGGTAAATTAGTGGCAGCCTTGGGCCCCATTCCTGTAGTTCTGTGTCTTAATCCTAGCCCAGTGAAGAGCCCAGGTTACCTTAGCTGCCTGCTGTTTCCCACCTCTCCTAGGTGTCAACGTTGGTCCTACCAGGTTGCTACCAGTAGGGGTCCCTTGTAAGCATAAGGTGGTCCCATAGCCATCTTTTTAACAGCTGTGTGGAAGGCATGAGGGAGGACAGAAGGGGAATAATCCAACTGTGTAAACCCAGGAGGGGAAGAAATTTGCTCCTTCCTCTGAAAAAGCTTCATTTCCAACTGCATGGCTCAATTGTATATGGCTGAGGAAGGCAGTTTGCCCTTTACCCCACCGTTCAGCTTCTCCCAGCGCTATAGAACAGCTTCAGCCACTCAAAAGAGGAGCGTGTGAAGTCAGCAGGTAGAAGGGCAGTAGTGAACTTGAGAGCATGACAAACTGGGGCAGACGTGTCCCCTTTTCTTCCTATTCACCATAGGAGTGAGAGTACTCTTGTTGGAGTTACCTGTGGGTTCCAGGTCATTTAGGAAAAAGGAGTTTGAACCTTAGCAAAAGCTTAGTAAGCGGTAACTGTTCCTGGCATTTGTTGCTGCTACTGTTATTTTTATTGTCACTATTGTTTTAGATTTCCAAGCAGAGTTGAGCAGGTCTTTCCTTTGTGTACGTAGGGCTCCTCCAGTGACCTGACACAGATCTGTGTTGTGATAGATGATGGGATGTTTAGCGTATCAGTCAGCTTGGGCTGCCATAACAAAATGCCATACACTGGGTGGCTTAAAAAATAACATCAATTTTCTCACAGTTCTAGAAGCTGAAAGTCTAGATCAGGGTGCTAGCTTTGGGGGGCAGGTTCTGATGAGGGTGGTTTGCAGATGGCCGCCTTCTCGCTGTATCTTCACATGGCAGAGAGAAGGCAAGCTCTTTGGTGTCTCAAAAGGGCATTAAGCCCATCCTGAGAGCCCCAACCTCATGACCTCCTGTGACCCAGTTACCTCCCAAAGGCCCCATCTCCAGATGCCATCATGTTGTGGGTTAGAGCTTTTGTGAATTTGGGGGGAACACAGTTCAGTCCATAAGCATTTAATAATTCTAGCCTCTGGCACTAAATATGAATAGTGGCCTACAGTCCCCTGTGACAAAAGAAATGCCATTCCTTCACCAGTTTCTGAGTCACACACCTAGATTGTTGTTCCTGTATTTAGAGTGAATGTTAATCAGAACCATATGTCTTAATGCTGAAGGAAGTAATAGAGACCAGCTGCCTTCCCAGACCCTCTGCCTTCCGAAAGGTCAAGAGCACCAAAGAGGGCAGTGTGTCAGAGGCATGCGCGTGCTGTTCTGTTCAACCTGTACCTAGCTTTGCTTTGTAGAATTTGTAAAAAGTGGATTGTACAATCTCCCTGCCTTTAAGCAGGTTATAATTTAGTTGGGGAGATTTAAAAAAATAATGCAAAGCAATGTACCAGTGAGTTGCAACATATATATTGAGGATTAAGGAAATCAGAGAGCAGTGATTAAAACTAGCTGATATATTTCCAAGGCGCTTCATAGACAAGTTGAAAATTGAGCTGCTTTTTGATTGATGAATAGGAGTAGGAGAAGAAAAAAGACAAGTTATAACCTGATGTGATTCAATAATGATGTCAACATTGATACACTTCTTTGTATGATGTTAGTCTAAGAAGCTGAAAACAAAAAACTGAATTTACAGGTGATATTTTTTAATTCAATTATTTTAACACATTTAAGACAAGGATGAACATTGAAGCTGAGATAGCTAAATAAATATAGACAGGCACAAACACATTTAAAAAAAGAAGAAAAAAGAAAAGAGATGAGAAATCAAACCAGGAAATGACACGGGGAAAGTATGGAAATGCAATGAACATGGTCTAGGTTGGGTCTGGGAGGGGAAAGTGACAGTGAGGAAAAGCTGTGGGTTGAGGCGACTGTCTTTCCTTGGAGAAAGTCAGCTTTTGCTCCCATGCCCCCACTGTTGGCAGCCTGAGGACTGAGTTGAATGGCTCTCCTGTGTCCTTCTAGAGCCCCTTGTGCTCCTGGCACATGGTAACTGTTTCTTGTCTGTCATGCTTGCTGGACTGTGTCTTGGTTACCATTGTGTCTCTAGTGTCTAGCATAGGGTAAGCATTTACTAAAGATTTATTGAGATTATAATTGTATGAAGTATGAGGTTTTGAATTGGGAGGATAATGGGAAAGAAAGTATGGTTATTGTTGTGGAAAGCAATATGGAGATTCCTCAGAAAACTAAAATACAAATTAATACAATTAATTATTACAAATTAATAAATACAAAGACTTGTTCTTTGATTCTGTAATGTTAGTGTGCGTTGGCCTTTTGTGTGTGTGTCCATCCTATATGAACATATTGGAGGTATAAAAACAAATGACAGTGATAGGCCCTTTCAGTAATATTGCCTTGTACGTCAAGTTTCTAATTTGAAGGGAATGCTTGCTTGCTTCCTGTTCCTATATCTCTGTGATTTTTCTTTTGACCACCACAGATGTTTGATTATTATTTTTATTTGCTTTGGTTTTCAGTCAGTTCTGATTCCATCTTTATGTTGCAGCTTTTGAATCATAAAAATTAGAGGAAATTACTAATTATAAAAAGTAGTGTTGGGTCACTTCAGAAAAAAAGCCTCTATTTTCACTAACATACAAATTACTAAGTTACATTTTTTTTTACAATTCTCAGGCGCTGCTTTGAGTTTTTAGATTTACTTTTACAAGAATGGCAGACACATTCACTGGAACGGTGAGTATCTGGGTGCTGAATTTTTTTTTCCTCTGAATTGAATCTTGAGATTTAATGCCTCAGTGAGTGGTCCAATCCCCTTTATATAAGAATTAGAAGAGGCTAAGCATTTGTTTGCATGACTACTTCTGTTATTTCTGGTGATGTGAGGCACATGACATTGGCAGAAGCTTTTAGTGAGTTACATTGATCAAAATATGTGCACAGTGATGACTACAAAGCAAGGAATGACTCTTCATTGACTTGAATCCTGCTGCCTGACATTCCTGTTGGTTCCAGTGAGGTGCATGTTTAAAGATGCTCGTGGTAAATAAGCAAGGTGAAACCCTTATGGCCTTAAAGGAATTTCACTCATTTGAAAGTTTTCTTTTTGATTGTTCTGTATAAGAAGCCAGCAGCTTTCTCTTTATTCAGGTTGGTCTGTGGTAGGTTTCACATCATCATAATGAAAAGTAGGCTTAGTAGAATTCTTTGAGATTCATTCTTTGTCATTTTTAGTTCCTGTCATTTTTAGGTGTCTGTTATTCTTTCTGATTAAATTTGTAAACAAAATGGTGTCTCTCATAAGGTTTGTGAAGAACTTTTCAGCATACTAAACATGTTATTAGTACTGGAATTTTTATAAATTGAGTACTGCTGAGAATCTCATTCCATACTGCAGTGGTCAGAGATGAAATGAAGCCAAGCCTCCTAGAGGTAGTTTCATCTGAAAATACTTTGAATATAGAAGATAGCAATACTTCTTTGTTCTTTAATCTTGTGGACATTATATCCACTTTATTTGGCAATAGTTTTGGACTTCAGAGGTGTAAAGTGGAGGGAGGGATTTAACATGGGAACAGGTGAGTAGAATAGAAATTCATGAAGAATTCAGAGGTCACCTGTTGTATTCATTCGCCTCCTAGCTCAGCATCTGCCACCTCACAGGTGCTCGCTAATTACTGAATGAAAGAAAGAATGTCTTCTTTCATTTCTTCAAAAAGAAGAGTTTGCTGGACTGGTAACTAGTCTTTTTGCTATAAAACTATTCATTCTAGTCATTTCCCTTTTCTTAAAACCCTGTTAAATATTCAGTGAAACAGTTTAATGATTTCTTCTCAGCCAGGGTAGAAAATAACTAAAGAGAATACCTATTTATAAAATGGTTGCATAATTTTATGTAATTGTTGATGTTACATAATGTAACTTGTAAAAAGTCTGTTGAATTACAGAAACATGATGCAGATACCCCCTTCAGTGTCAAGATTATTATCTCATTATAATTTTCATACTAACTAGTTCTGATCATGGAAAAATAGGCTTTGTTGTGTGGGTTCATAAAGGGTTGAGCTAAGTAAGTATGACCTGAAGAAAAATTAGCTGTTATTTTAAATAATCACACAGGAGAGTAGGGTGACCCGTGTACATAGGTGGGGATGGGGTAAGGTAGGGGGCAGGGTACTGGGACAGAATTAGAAGTTAGAAGGTCTGCAAAGAGTGTTGTGACTTTCTAAGCTGCCTGTTAGTTGACTTACTTGGCACAAAGGTTCCGAGTTACCCATCACCATTTTGAAGTTATCTGTCACTCCTATTTTCATCTGAATGAAGCTGTATATTAATGACTGTTACTGCTCTCCTTTTTAAATATCTAGACACATATCAGTATTAGCTGAAACAATAAAGAAAGGAATACATGACGCTGATTCTGAAGCAAGGATAGAAGCCAGAAAGTAAGTGTTTACTGTTCACCACTTTTTTTTATTAACTACTTTTACATTTGATATCCTGTCTAGATTGTCTTATTAAAAACTCATTAAGTTATGTGAACATGTTTCATTAATCATGACTTAAATATGACCCCAAAAGACCATTTCAAAATATTTCTCTAGTTATTTGTTAGGAGGTTGTTCAGTGCCTAGCCTTAAAAGACTGACTGATGTTATTTGAATATAAACAGGACTGGAGTAGACAGCAAAATGCTCATTTTTAAATTTATGAGAAATTACTACATGAATCAGAAAATCACTTGCATGTACTCTCAATGTCTTCTCTTACTCATTGAGCTAAAAGCCAAATCATAATCCAAAGGAACTTTTTGATTTACTATGAAAAATCACCATCACAGGGATCTTTTCCTGTGATCACATCTTCACAAGAATCATTGGTTGCTTGGGCAGCGTGAATAGCCCTGAGGGAAGGTTGGTGGGGGATCTGATGCTCTGAATTATCACAGTGGTGACTCGGTGTGGTTGCCCTTTCAGGCTTGAGGCAGTTTGCCATTAGGACTACACTCCAGCCCTGGGGCAGTGGCCCCATTCATTCAGTACCTCCCCAGGAATAATTTTGCCATTGTGACTAACAATACCACCAGAAGTTTTTGAAGCTGAACCTTATTCTCTCTCAGTCAGTGCATAGATTAGTACTGCCAATTTTTGTGCCTGTAGTGGTTTTTTCTGTACTTTGACAATTGACTACCTCTTCTAACTGATACAGTTTAAAATGCATTCTTACTAGCGTGGAATATTTCTGTTTTACTCAGCTGCATTAATACATCCTGATCATGCTTTTTGACTGCTCTCCCAGGGTTTCCCTGGCTTCTTATTCCTGTGGAGGACTTCACCATAACACTGAAATGCTTACCACACCCTCATCTTGCTATTTAGTTCCTACCAAAAAAAACGACATATTAAGAGTTGATAAAAACTATTAGAAATATGTTTGTTAAAGATCTGTTTATGCTCCTCTTATTCTTGTATTGTATTCTCCCCTTCCCTAATTTTTTTTTTTTACTTCTTCATTCATAATGCAACACAGATTTTTAAGTAGCTCTGAATGTCTTTCCATTTTTCCTTGGTACAGTTACCTAGGGTAATTTTAAATACTTCAAATCAGTGAGTGTCAAATTGCATTTATGAAAGCAACCAATAACGAGTCCCTGTTGTGCTCTAGGTACAGTTCTAGATGTTTTAGCACCATCTTTGCTAAGGCTTCAGTCTTGCAAGTTAACTCCTTTAATTTCCATTTTATACATGAGACTGAGATACAGAGAAGTAATTTGCCCAGTGTCATAAAATCAGTTAGTTGTTAGGGCATGTTCATACCAAGCTTCCTAATGCCATGCTGCTACTGATAGCAGGTAAACTGAGTATTCTAGTTCTTGGAAATACGTGGTATACTCCAGAGCTCAGGGAAAAGCCTGTTACGATCTGCTGACTATACCAGGCAGTTGTGTGTCTCCCCTAGGTGTTACTGGGGTTTCCACAGTCACTTCAGCCGGGAAGCAGAGCACTTATATCACACCTTGGAGTCCTCCTACCAGAAAGCCCTGCAGTCCCATTTGAAGAACTCAGACAGCATCGTGTCTCTGCCCCAATCTGATCGCTCATCTTCTAGCTCTCAAGAGAGTCTCAAGTAAGGAATTCACCTATGCTTTTCATTAGTGTGAGGTCTTATTTTTTAAAGTTTTCTGCATGAGAACACATATTCTGAATGTGTTTTTTACCTATGTGTGCCTGTTACAATTCCCTCATATCCATCTTCAGATGGATTTTGGTACAAGGTAAGATACTGTGGCTAATGAGGAAAAATGGTGGCCTTAGTCTCTGCCATAAACAGTTCTTAGTTAAATTTATATGGCAGTCCTAGATGACAGTTTTAGAGGGACATAAGTGAATTATTTGAAGTGTCTTCTAAGAGAATATAAGTGTTAATTTGGAGACAGGTTTGGAAAGGGAGGACATTCGGAACCTGGGACTTGATGTATTACTATCTTCACTCTGTATTCCTAATGTCTGTCTCTAGTTAGGACTTACCTCTGTGGATTTGGAGATAGTCCAGAATAGCATTCATGCAACACTAAAGCTTTGTCTGAAATTGGGGGTTTATAAGATTGTGGTGGTCCATATTACCTCAAATTTTGAAACCTCTGAAATAATTTGTTACCATAATTTCCTGTTGTAGATCATACATGCATGAATGTACATAAAGTACACATTTGATTGTCTGTTTATTTCAGCCGGCCACTCTCTGCCAAAAGAAGTCCTACTGGAAGTACCACCTCTAGAGGTAAGATTGACAGCGTGGAGAAGGCTGTCTGCGGGAGGCCTCTGTGCTTCCCTCCGCTGGGCAGCAGTGTTCCCAGAGGCAGCTCAGTTGCTGGAAGCCAACAACGTGCTGGCAGGTTGCTCAGGTTTGCAGACCATGCTGCTCTGCTCTGACTGCCACAACACAACCCTGCTTCCCAGGGGCTGATGGCTGTGAGGAAGACATTGTCAGGAAGACATAGGTGGGACGACATGGGCAGGCAGAAATTGAGTTCTGTTGCCCTTTTCTCAACAACCCTCCAGTATGTGGGTACTGCTTCAAATAGTGCCACTCCTTTGCTCCCATCACTTGATGAGAGAGTGAAGATCATTTGGGGTGCTTTGAGCAGCAGCAGCAGCTTGGTGGTACCCAGAGGTGGGGGAGCAGAGTATTTCCTGAGCAGGAAGGGTAGCCAGGAAAGGGTGCATGTTTACACCCCACTGTGAGGAAACTGGCCAGATGTGAACGGTTTTTCATTACTTCACTTCTCCTCTTAACCCGAAATATGATCCATTTCTTTGGAGTTTGCAGTGTTTGATTACAAGACAGTAGGTGTAACAAGTGTATTGCTGTGGTCCCTTTCATGTTCCTTCACACTGGCTGAACTGTGTCTGCAGTGACCAGAAGAAGCTGCTGGTCAGTGCTTATGTGCTCCAGCCTTTGTTACAACTTAATATTTGTTTTCAACAAAATTCTTGGAATTAGTTTGTAACAAGTTTTAACAGTATGTGTTTCGCATTCTAATAGAGTCCTTACTAACGTTTCTTCTTTCACCACTAAAGCTTCCACAGTTAGTACCAAATCGGCATCAACGACTGGTTCCCTCCAACGGTCTCGAAGTGACATTGATGTAAATGCAGCGACCAGTGCCAAGTCCAAAGCCTCCTCAGCTTCAGGCACCACGCCCTTCAGCTCTGCAGCGGCCTTGCCTCCAGGGTCATACGCATCCTTAGGTAACCGGGGCCCCACCGCCTCTTCCCCCAGTTCTGCTGTTTAAGGTGATACCTACCTCTGCTCAGGATTTTTAGCAACTTAACAGAAAGCCATAACCAAGGAAATACTCACTGTTCACCAGTGTTTCAGTGTGAGTGACTCTGTGCACTTGCTGCTGGATAGCAGCCACCCTTTGTTGAGTGTCCCTTTTCCTTGGAGCATCATTTTTTTTCGTGGTGAATCAGCACACTGGTGCCCAAGGGTGTGTGGCACTGAGCACCTCCTTTGTGCAGCTTTCCCCCCCTTTGTGGCAGCCCAGCCAGCACTAAGCCACCTCGTCAATGCCAAACCCAGGCTTTCTCCCCTCCTGCCATTGCTGGGAGCAGAGCCAGAAGGGTTTAGTGAGGGATTCAGCACAGATTGTCATTGCAGTGAGATTATTCCCAGTTTGTGAATATAACTGGAGTAGGGGGGGACAACTTCTAGGTAAATGTGGTGGTGGACTAGGTAACACAACCATATTGTACCATCTTTCCATGTGTCACCTTGGGAACAGCATGCAGTTACTCTAGCAATAACCAAAAAGATTTTTTTTAATTGTTTTCAAAAGAACTAATTTCTGACAGAGTGGTAGACTAGTTTTTCAGGTTTTGGGCAGATGGTTAATGCCCACCATATGTAAGACTGATAGTTTATTTCAATTGTATTTTTGTTAGAAAAAGTCTTTCAAAGCCAAAGTCTGGGGACTTAGATGGATGGATTTTATTTTGGACTTTATAGGAATGAATACAATTTAAACTTGATGAAACATTGATACTGAATTACTTTTATGTGGTTTACAAACTAATTCCAAACTCAGTTCTAAAACTAATGTTCTAAAAATGTTTTGAGCATAGAAGTGAGCCAACACCAAGAGAAGGTTATTGGGCCTGTGCTTGTCAGCTTGGTGACCTTGAGCAGCCCATGGGATCTTTGAGTCTGTTTTCTCTACCCATCATTATAATAATAGTCACCTAAGCCAGATATGTGATAGGGATAAAAAAAGTGATATAAAAGTTCTTTGTAAACTATTATCCTGTAGGGGGAAAGAAACCATGATTGTGATAGGAGCATGTTAATTTGAAAGGAATGTCTTCTGGAATGTCTGTCAAGTCCATCTTGTCTCTATGGCAATACCTCAAACGTAGAAAATTCCAGTTGGGAAGAAACCCAGTAGGAGGCCTCCTTTTCTACCATTTAACTGCTGGAACATGACATAGGAGTGTTTATAATACCATGTTGATATGTAATCATTGAGTAAGGGGGAAGTCAGTTCTGTTAATTTTAGTTCACTTTTTATTTATCTATCTTTCAAAACATTTGATCCACGATGAGCATTTATAATTAGTGTTTGTTTTATTGCTTGAACACTTGCGTAAAAACCAGCTGTTAGAGTACTCATTGGTCTCTTTTCTGTGCCTGTTTGGGATATTTCAATGTGGACATGTAGACTTCCCTCAGTGCTGATAAAAGAACTCGGGCCTTTTGGTCTGATGTATACAACTGACCTTTTGGAAGCTTGATGATAAATTTTCAGCCCAGTGTTACTTCTTCAAATAGCAAGAGGAGCATATTCCCATTCCCTTACCGTTTCCTGAGGAGTCTACCTCTACTTTCCTTATGTCCAAAACAACCGAAAAATCCCTAAAATATAACATAATCCTGCTGAGCAGTTGCCACATTTACTTTTTTACTGAAGTGTAGCATTAAAGCTGATGATCCTTTTCCGAACTTCTAGAGTCCAGACACATGAGGGAAGATGTGGAGTCCATAGGCCTTGATTCAGGTACCATGTGTCCAGCTTCTGCTGCTCCCCATGTAGCTGGGATAGGTGTTGCCAGAGCTAGCTTCTCAGAGCTCGTACTTGCCTCTGTCCTTGCGGTGGGTGACTCTGAAGTATGTTAGTTTTTAGTCCCCTTCCCCCCCCCACCTTAAATTCTGCTAGTACTTTGTTCTAAACCAAAAAGGAAAAGTTTTGTTGGCTAAAACAAAAAAACAATCACTCTATCAACTAAGGCACCACCCTGGTTGCCCTTTTTGGTATTGTTTTCCAAAGGCAAAAGCACATTGTACTAAGCTGATTGCAATATGAAGTGCACTTACGTGCTTCAGACTCTGCTTTGCCATTCAGTTTGTTTCCTTCTTTATTTTATTTCAAATTGTGCTTTTGCTTTCTTAGTAGCTAATAACATTCTGCTTTTTAATTTTTTTAATGTTACTAACTGTTCCCTGTTATCCCTTCCCTTGTTTTTTAATTTGCTTAAAGATGGTACTGCCACTAAAGCGGAGGGTAAGCGGTTTGTTTTTGATTGAGGTGTGTCTCCCTCTCCCGGTGCTTTGTCCTCACTGAGAGCTGCCTGCTGCCCCCTGTCCTCACTGAGGCCCCTGCATGCTGTTGCACGCTGTTCCCTCTGCCCTTCATTATGTTGCCCTGGATTTTCACCTGATGTCCACTTGGTTTCTCTTCTCCTTTCTTGGTCAGTCGTTCTTGTGAATTTTGGCACTTGAATATGTGTGCGTGGTGTGATGCTAAGTCCACACTGGGGAGGAGCATCGGTGTGACGTCGTGTGCGACTGTCCTCAGGGGCTGCTTACCTCAGATTTTATTACTCCTGAAACACCACCTTAGCTTTCATTTCCTCTTCTTTACTTTTGTGCTTTTGTGGGCCTCTCAGGATTTGCCTTTCCTATTTTGAAAGTAAATATCAGTGTCAAGTATTCAAGTTAAAGGCTGGTAAAGGCTTTCTACCAGTAATTCATAGAAATTTTTAAAAATGCTTTTCTCTCCCCTAAAGATGTTGGTGAGTTTTTGTTTTTTGTTTTTTTCCTGTATCACTGACACATACCCCATGTATTAATTTGCTCTTATTCATCCACTTATCAACCTTGGATTAAATGCCTTCCATGTGCTGTGTTCTGTACCACTCATAAGGATATAACATCCTTGTGTGAAAGAAGGGCATGTTCCCAAACCCACTTTTTCTTTTTGGGCTCTTTAGAAGAGGCTTTTCCTGATTTGCATTGTCTTCTAAATTTTAGGTAGCTATTCAGTCTATACAGGTCTTTGATTAGTACTTGCTAGACAAGATCATCCCTTTGCAAAGTCTCTAGATAGAAAGCATGGTAATACTTCAAATAATTGAAATTTAGAGGAACCTCATCTGCTTAAGATAGTGATTTCAACCCACCAACCCTCAGGATAATGATTTAACAAATTAAGGACTATTTACTTTTCATATATTACTTGGCCACTTGTAAAGCACTAGCCTGCAAAGTAGACTGGGTTTTATCTTAATGTGGGCATTTCATAGTACTTTTAATCCACATGCTACTTCCTAAGGGACTCATAAAGGAAACAGTTAGGAGTGGAATTTTTTTTTTAAGGTGAACTAGTCCCAAGATCACTGTTCTTCAAACTTTCCTCATTATAAAAATGACCTAAGTGCTTGCTGAAAGAATAGTCCTGGCTCCTTCCCCACTGAAAATTTTGATTAAGTTTGGGAGCACCAGGGGAATCTCAATTTTCATGAAGCCCTACTGCAGGTTCTTGGAGTCGAACAAGTTTGTGAAATGAAAAGTTTCCACAATGAAAAATGGGTTAAGAAGCCTGTGTTCTGATGAGGAACTCATCTGTGATAGTAAAAGACTGGGACTGGGTGTGATTTTTCATAATTTTTAGCTGATATGACTAATTTTATATTCTCCTTCCCAAAGAAATGATTGTTAAGTATTTCTTCAGCGTCGATGGAAAGGGAGGTAGAGAGTGGAATCCAATCATGTAGAGGAAATGGAAAGTGAAGACATTACATGGGAAACTCTATTTTTTTTCCAGAATTCCTTGATTTCATATGCCTGTACAACCAATTGGAAATGAGCCAGTTATTCCACCCCACAATAGGAATTGTTAACTTTCTTCTTTTTATTAGTTTTCTAATAAAACCAGTCCAGAGCAAGGTCAGAAGATTGCCTGCTCAGTTATTGTGCAAGAGACTAAGAAGGCGGGGTCTCTCTCTGGCTCTCCTTCTAGTGGAAGTGGTGGATGGTGAGACCCTTGATAGCAGAGAGGTCAGCGTGAGGCAGAAGGGCGCCTCACTGAGGGAGCAGTCATTTATGGGCCTTTAAAAAATTTGTTAGTAAGTACTAAGTATTTTACTTTCTGGTTCCTGAGGCAAGATGAAATAGGTACTTTGATCATTAGGAGGCAGAGATATGGTTTTGAATCAGTAGTTGGATGCTCAATTCAAAATTCAGACATTACATTTACTTCTGGAAACTTCATTATTATAGCAACTGAGAAAAATATATATCCTTTGGAAGTTTTATAATCATACACATCAAGTAGCTCTTCTAACATTGATGACTAATAAGAAATATATTTTGTATGGAGAACCTAAAAGCTCAGCTTTTGGACAAAAGTTTATTTCTAGAGTCTTTCAGTGTGTTTGTGTTAATGTAATTTTGGGGATTTGGAAGGGGGAAGCATTTATGTTGTCTATGCTGCTGCTGGTGAGAAAGTTCATGATGAGAGAGATGTTGAAGTTGTATGACAAATGAGTGCACTCTCATCTGATGTTTTTTATAGCCACTATGGTTAGAAAATTCATTATTCATAGTTTCCCTGAATTCAGTTAATTGAGTGCATTCAAGAAAATGCACAAATCTTAGTGTACAGCTCAGTGAATTTTGACGTGTATACACTCATGCAACCATCATCCAGATCAAGATATCAAAACATTCTCACTCATTTTTTTACCCCCTTCACCTTTTCACCTACCCTCCTCCCCTATGGGAAGCACCAGTCTGTTCTCTGTGTTCCTCAAAATCATTTTAAGTGAGGAGTTAAAATGCTTGAGTGATCTTTGGCTACTGATGACTTATTGATAGTTTCAGAGAATAGATAATCATGTTATTAAGTGTAGTCAGAAGCCATGCTTAACCATTGGTGATTTGAAGATTATAAAATAAAAAACTACGTAGCCTTGTCTGCTCTTCAGGGAAAGGAACTTAGATTTTAGTTCAGTTTTACTGAGAATTAAAACATTTGGTGTTGCTATATGTTATCCAAGAACTCTGAATTTTAAGTAATTGGCTTTTTTACACAATGAAAAAAAAATGTTTATGTAGAAGTAAAAGCCTCTTTTATCTTTAAAAAATATAAGGAAAGGTTTTATTGGTAGCATACTTAAAGATAGATTTGCAGTTGATCAACTTGGCAATTTTTGATTCCATCAAAAATGTCACATAGGAGTAGATGTTGGTTAATAGTGCCTCCAAGCAGTGAGTTGTAAAACAGTACAATTTAACAGTTGTAAACAGACAATGCCAAATGTCTCAGTGTGCTGAGAGCTGAGATTTACCTAGGAGACCTTTTAATTTTTATAACCTCTAAATTGAGAATTGGCTGACAATAAGCTATGTAGTGATTTTTAAATTGTCTTAAGCTTTCCTTTATTTAAAAGGAAAGCCATTCCTACAAACTAAACTAGGTGCACAGGTTTCATTTCTTGTTTTGAAATAATTCCTTAAGCAGCACTATTAAAAAACTATGAGATGTGGATATTCTTTCTTTATTCCATGAACTTCAAAAGCTGCACTCCCCTTACACTTCCCTCTGGGTCTGCTTTTCTTTGGGAAGGTTTGTTTGTTGATGCATTGTGAGCCCTTGCCCAGAATTTTGTTTCTGTTGTATAGCTCTCTAATGTATTTTACTTTTATTTCTCTTACTTCTGCTGTTTTCTTCTTTCCCATCTACTTTCTGTCTCCGTCATGACACACTATGAATGAATATGAATATGTCATTAACAGGTTGTAATGTAGAACTGAAGTATACTTTCACTGTGTTGTGACTGAAGAGACTTTGTTTTTCCTAATTACCATGGAACATTTTATATCATCTCTTTAAAACGTATACAGACACTTAAGAGTTTTATTGCCAAATTAATAGAATAGAAATCAAAAACAAATAAAATCGCTCCTTTTAAAATAAATTTTGTCTGCATACAACACAACAGAGGTCCTTTCAATGCCCCCAAAACTGATTTTAAATGCACCTGAGGGCTTAGTTACTAATGTGAGTCCCTAGGGTAGACAGGACATGAGCTCTGAAGCTCAACCCAGGTGTGAAGAGAGTCAGCATTAAGCATTGTCAAGGTGCTATATAGCCATGAAAAGGTGAACTGCGAAAGAACTCTTTTATCTTCAGTTTGACACACTATCTCCCTTGACTTTGTCATGGGCAGAGGAAAAAACAGTCTTCCCTAATTTGTGACTTAAGTTCTCTTCTGAGACTAATAGTGGTTTCAGTTTTCATCATCTGTGGTGTCTGGGATATGCTCACCTGATGAGTCCAAGTGGTCTGTGTACATGGCCCCCAAGGGTGCCTGGTGGGAACAAACACTGAACTACAGAGGAAGTCACTCTCAAATCTGGTTCCTCAGGGTTAACACAGAATGAAATATGCCAAATCCAAGTTCATAGTCCAAAATTAAATGTGTAATGAGTTAGAAGCAACAGACAAAAAGAGTAAAAGCAGTCTTTCAAGACTTAAGGATCTTTTATATAATACAAAATAAGTATATGTTTTAAAAAAATAAGAAAACTTGCATTGTTAGCAATATGTAGAATTTAATAGTATGAATCATCCTCCCAGTTGAGAACAAATACATCCCTCATCTGGGATACAAGCAATGAATGCACATGTCTCCAAACCTAAGCAAAAGCAGGAACCCTCATAGTGAGGGCCAGAGTTGGCTTACACCCTGACATTTTTGGCTGAATCCTGGAGACCTTGGGCATTTGCTGTGATGAATGTGCAGAATATGGAGGACAGGAAGTAAACTGCAGTCCACTCAAGACCTAATCATCATTGGTGACCAAGAACTTTACTAAACTGAAGAGAACAAGAGAGAATTTTGTCCATATTAACCTCAATACTGAGCGGAGAGGGTAAGTAATCTCCCCTGACAGTTTGCAATCATAAATTGGACATTCCTGCAAGTTTTTGGTCAGAGTTTATACTGCCTTTAAGGTCTGAGAAACTCAAATAGATAAATCACTTTGAAGTGGCTACCGATTGCTCATATCCACAGGACACTAGCAGAAGCAAACATAGATTCTCATTGGAAGAATTCAGCTTCATTTGAGATCTTAAAGAATTCCCACAAAGTTCCAAGGAAAGCTATAATTCCATTGCCTTAATATTTGAAGAGGTGATAATTGGGAATCCCAGAACTGATGAACGACGCTAAACCACAGACTGAGAAAAAAACAACAGTAATTCCTAAGCAAGACAAAAGGAAATCCAGAGTTAAACACATGATAGTGAAATCGTAAAACACCAAAGATTGAAAAAGAACATGTTAGAAACAGCCAGAGTGAAAAAGTTCCCACAAAGGAAAGCCAGAGTTTAAAAGCAGATAAAACTGGGGAAATGTAAGATTTACAGAGCCTGTCAAGGTCCATATCCTGTCTCTGATTTTGTAAGAAATTACCACTCAGAGAAAGTGGCCAAGGAGCAGCATAGGATCCTTTTGTGTTATATCTTATAATTGCATCTGAAATCTATAATTACCTCAAAATAAAAAGTTCAGTTTTGAAAAGGAGGCCCTTTTTAAAGCTACTTCATCTCCCGAAAAGTATGAGTTAATAGAAATTGTGTTTTTAATTTATAAGACTGTTACCTTCAAGGCAGTAGCATATCTTTAAAAAATTAAGATGAAGTCTTACTACACTGATGGACACTGACTGCAATGGGATATGGGGGGGTACTCAATAATATGGGTGAATGTAGTAACATTATTTTTCATGTGAAACCTTTATAAGAGTGTATATCAATAATACCTTAATTAAAAAATATTGTATAAAAAAAAGAAAAAGAAGTACCAGGGATGGTTCTTAGGATTCTAGATTGTACCCCTCAATAGGTGACAAACCCATTCAAAGAGATGGGGGGCACTGGAAGAGGTCTAAGTCTGGGGAAAGATCGTGAGTTCACCGTGGTATGTAGTACATTTTGTGACATTAAATATCGATATTCAACACTTTTTAATGATAATTTTATTTTGTCAGAATAATTAGTACTGAATGCTGAAGCAGATACTAACTACTAATGCCTTAAGACAACAAAAGTTTCTTGTTTATATTAAAAAGATTAAGATGAAGGAAATAAAAGGAAAAAGGAAAGACAAAAAACATGCATATAAGAATGTAAAAATAAGCTCTAATGAGCTAAGCTTTCCAGTTAAACAGGAAGATTGTTTGATTGGTTGTTTTTAAAGATCTAGCTATATGATATTTAAAGGGATAAATCTAAAATATTAGGCTACAGATGTAGTAAAAGACAAAGGATCAGAAATAAATAATTAAAGAAAGCTGTTGAAGCTTTATGAGAAACGCCAAAATAATAAGGCAAAAGCTTTACCAGAGCTAATGAGGATTGCTGTAACATAATAAAATTTTAGTAAATCACAAAGATATCATAATGCTAAATTTTTATGGACCTAATAAAAATAGCGTCAAAATATATTAAAAAGCACTTACAAATTCACCGTAATAGTGGTTGATATAAAAATATAAATTTCTGAATTAGGTAATACATTCATATAGTTCACAACTCAAAAAATATAAAGTTAAACACAGTTAAAAGTTTTCCTCTTGTCCTCATCTTTCATTTGCCTAGTTACTATATCTTTCTACTCAACCCCAGTTTTTCCAACTTGTAGCTTCGATTTTATCCAGTTGCCTTGCTTTTAGAAACAAGATGCAAACCATATTTTCTCCCTTTTCTTAAATATAGAGGTAGCAAATTTACACACACTGTTCTTCATCTTGATTATTTTCATTTAATGTATCAGGATCCTTCCATGTTATATTTTAGAGAATCTCTTCATTCTTTATTACCATTGTACTATATTCCACTATATGGGTTAACCTTACCCAGACAGTCCCATATTGATAAACATTTGGGTGATGTCCAGAATTTTGCCATTACTAAAAGTGCTGCCACAAATAGTCTTTTTTTTTTTGCTATTATTAATATACAATTACATGAGCAACATTATGGTTACTAGACTCTCCCTATTATCAAATCCCCACCACATACCCCATTGCAGTCACTGTCCATCAGCGTAGTTGGATGTTACAGAATCAATACTTGTCTTCTCTGTGTTATACTGCCTTCCCTGTATCCCCCCACCCCCACCCCCACTACATTATGTGTGCTATTCGTAATAGCCCTTTTTCCCCCTTATCCCTCCCTTCCCACCCCTCTTCCCCAGTCCCTTTCCCTTTGGTAACTGTTAGTCTGTTCTTGGGTTCTGTGAGTCTGCTGTTGTTTTGTTCCTTCAGTTTTTTTTCTTTGTTCTTATACTCCACAGATGAGTGGAATCATCTGACACTTATCTTTCTCTGCCTGGCTTATTTCACTGAACATAATACCCTCTAGCTCCATCCATGTTCTTGCAACTGGAAGGATTTGTTTTCTTCTTATGGCTGAATAATATTCCATTGTGTATATGCACCACATCTTCTTTATCCATCATCTACTGATGGACACTTAGGTTGCTTCCATTTCTTGGCTATTGTAAGTAGTGCTGCGATAAATAAACATAGGGGTGTATATGTCTTTTTCAAACTGGGCTGCTGCATTCTTAGGGTAAATTCCTAGGAGCGGAATTCCTGCATCAAATGGTATTTCTATTTTGAGTATTTTGAGGAACCTCCATACTGCTTTCCACAATGGTTGTACTAATTTGCATTCCCACCAGCAGTGTAGGAGGGTTCCCCTTTCTCCACATCCTTGCCACCATTTGTTGTTGTTTGTCTTTTGGATGGCAGCCATCCTAACTGGTGTGAGGTGATATCTCATTGTGGTTTTAATTTGCATTTCTCTGGTGACTAGTGATGTGGAGCATCTTTTCATGGCCATCTGAATTTCTTCTTTGGAGAAGTGTCTGTTCAGCTCCTCTGCCCATTTTTTAGTTGGCTTATTTGCTTTTTGTTTGTTGATGTGCATGAGCTCTTTATATAATTTGGATGTCAACCCCTTATTGGATATGTCATTTATGAATATATTTTCCCATATTGTAGGATGTCTACTGATGTATTCTTGGTTCAAGGCCCTTCTGCTTCATTGCATTAAATATATCATGCCACTCCCTTCTGGCCTGTAAGGTTTCTATCAAGAAATCTGATGATAGCCTGATGGGTTTTCCTTTGTATGTGATGTTTTTTCTCTCTCTAGCTGCTTTTAAAAATCTGTCTTTATCCTTGATCTTTGCCATTTTAATTATTATATGTCTTGATGATGTCTTCCTTGCATCCGTTGTGTTGGGAGATCTGTGCATCTCCATGGCTTGAAAGACTATCTCCTTCCCCAGATTGGGGAAGTTTTCAGCAATTACCTCCTCAATGACACTTTCTATCCCTTTTTCTCTCTTCTTTTTCTGGTACCCCTATTAGGCGAATATTGTTCCATTTGGATTGGTCACACAGTTCTCTCAGTATTCTTTCATTCTTAGAGATCCTTTTTTCTTTCTGTGCCTCAGCTTCTTTGTATTCCTCTTCTCTAATTTCTATTCCATTTACTGTCTCTTCTACTACATCTAATCTGCTTTTAAATCCCTCCGTTGTATGTTGCATTTCAGATATGGAATTTATTAATGATTGAATCTCCAACTTAAATTCGTTCCTGAGGTCTTAAATATTTTTCTGTACCTCCATAAACATGTTTATAATTTTTATTTTGAATTCTCTTTCAGGAATATTGGTGAGTTCAGTTTCATTTGGCCCTCTTTCTGGGGTTTGTGAGATTTTGGTCTCAACCATGTTCTTTTGTCGTTTCATATTTCTGTGTGGTGCCCACTAATGCGCAGAAACTCCGGTGTCTGGAGCTCCTCCGCCCCTAGAGTGAGGTTGGGGGTCGTAGGGGAGCAGAGCTGGTGCCTTGGGGGGAGGAAAGATCAGTTTCCTGATTCCTGTCTGTGGTGCCTGTCTCCAGTGTCAGAGCCAGTGGGCTAAGCACACACGTGTAAACCTCTGTCCTTTGCGTCTCTAGCTGTTGTAGGCGGGGCCTCCCTCTGGCTGGTCTGACACCTGCACAGTGACTGCCAGTTTGTGAGCAGGTGCCTGCAGGCCAGTAGGAAGGTTTGGCAGGCTATGTGTCACAGTGGGGGGCTTCAGAGCTGAGTAGGTAGCCAGGGTGAAGGAGCACCTGAAGCTCCCCAAAGTTCCCAACCAGCTGGGCAGAGCGCGCCCAGGCAACCCTGTCCAGCTCTCCCTTCTCCCGCACAGCAAGCTCCATGCAAACCCCGCCCCTTCAGCAGCCCTCTGGCTGCTAGGAAGCCTCTCAGACTGCCTGCCTTTCCTCTGACACAGAGCGGCCGAGTGTGGATCCCCTCTTCCACAAATGGCCGGAATGTCAATTTCTCAAGCACTCCGCCTGTCCCAGCTCCCTATCCTCCAAAGCACCACACAGTGTAGTTTCTGCTTGCAAAGCAGATCTCCTGGGCTAGGTGTTCAGCAGTCCCAGGCTACCACCCCCTCCCCCACTCCGTTTCTCTTCATCCTACTGGTGAGCTGGGGTGGGGGAAGGGCTTGGGTCCCACCAGGTTAAGGCTTTCCTACGTTACCCTGTTTCGTGAGGTCTCTTCTGTTCGTGAGGTCTGTTTGCAGTCTGGTTCAGCCTTCTTTCTTGTTGCTGTTTTAAGGTTAGTTGTATTAATTAACTGTATTTTTGTACAATTTGTGGTTTTGGGAGGAGCTCTCCATCTGACCTCTCACGTCGCCATGTTGCCCACAAATAGTCTTTTATGTATATCATTTTGTATGGGTACCAGTAGTATACTGGTAGGATAAATTACACAAAGTGGAAATGATGGATTAGAAAGTATATGCATTTATAGTTGTGATATATGATGCAAAATAGCCCTATGTGGGGGCTATACTAATTTTCACTCCCAGAAACAGTGAAAGTGCCTGTTCTCTGACAAGCCAAAATGTTGGTAAAATCATAGATTTTTGCTGATCTAATAGGTGATAAATAGCATTCTTAATGTCATTTTAATTTCTTGTCTTACTGTGAGTGAGGCTGAATACTATCTCATACATTTAAGAGCTGTTTCTGTTGAACTATTCCGACCCTTTGTCCATTCTTTATTGGTTTGCGACAGGTGTGCTGGAGCTACCTTGCACTAGTTTAAGAGAGCCAGTTGTTAAATTTTCAGGAATTTTGTAAGTTGGTTGACATCATATCAGTAGCGTGAAATTGGCCATGGTCGTAATATTTACACCAGAGAAACTGGAAAACAGCACATATCAGCAGGACCCCCGACAATCATTAAACATTTACCAGCACACCACTGGTTGTTGGATTTATTAATTCCTAGGAACCTTTTATACATTAAGGCAATTAGTCCTTTGTGTTGTGAATTACAAACTTTTTTCCCAATTTGTCATTTTCTTGAATTTGTTCATAGTTTTCTTTTTGCTGTGTTGAGGTTTTGAAAAAAAGTAGTCAAATTTATCAGTCTTTTCTTTTAATGGCTTTTAATTTTAAGTCACAGTTAGAATGGACTTTTCTGCCACAGGTTACAAATAAGTTCTCCCTTTTTTTTCTTTTTTAGAACTTCTTTGGTTTCTTTACATTTTAAACTTAGGTCCATTTTGCTGTTTTTCTTGGTATAAAGTATGAAGTATGGATCCAAACATTAAAACATTAGCAAATGAGATCCAATAATGTATTTTTTTTTAATGCATTGTATCAAACTATGTATTTGTGGAATGCAGCAAAAGCAGTGTTTAGACGGGTGTTCATAGCCTAAACTTCATTAACAAGAGAAACTGAATTAGGAGCTTGTTTCCACTGTTAGAAAAAGATCAGAATAAACTCGAATATTAGGAAAGAAATAATAAAAATAAAAGTAAGAGTTAATGAAATAAGAATTAAACATTCACCAGAGAGGATTAAGAAATATAAATCATGTGGAACATTGATAATTCCAGTCTTACATAAACTCAGAGAATACAAAGAGGCAGTAATTCCCTCACTGGTTTTATGTGCCTGGTGTAACCTTCATACTGGAAGCAGATAAGGTACAATACAGACATTGTATGTGAGTGTGTACATCATGACTGAAGATAGAGCCCACGTTTAATGTTTAAAAGTTAACTAATGCAGCTCAGCACACTGAGGAGAAGAATTCTTTTATCTCAGAAGATGCAGACAAAGCATTGAAAAATTCAAGAAACATTTTTGACAGAAATTTCAGCAATTAGGAATAGAAATGAGTTTTCTTAACTGTTGAAAATATCATACTTTTTGTGAAATACCAGAATTTTTTTTTTTAAATGTGGCTCAAGGTGACAAAGCCTAACCTCATGCTTTCTTTAGCATTGTACTACATGTCTAAGCAGAATAAAGGTAGAGAAATGAAACAGAGTTTGGCAGGAAAAGACTAGTCTTTTTTGTAGATGATAATCTATTTAAATAATCCCAAATAATCTAATGTACAAATTAGGAGAATTAACAGAAGCTTAACAAGGTCCTAGAGTTAAGATCAAAACATAAAGATTAATTACATTCTTATTTGTCAACAAGTTAGAAAATATAATAAAATGTGTATAATAAATATAATAATTTGAGTAAGTCTATAAAAACTGAGTAAGACTTTTGGAAAAAATTATAAAGCCTTACTGAAAGACATTGAAGAAGTTGAAATAAATAAAACATTAATGAATGGAAAGGTCAATATCATAAAGCTATCTTTTTCCCACAAATTAACCCCAAATTTGTCATAATTCCAGGTAAGAACTCAAAAGATCTTAGTATTCTATCTTCACATGCATATGGAAGAGAGCAAAGGGCCTTAGGAAAAAAGTGGATCGGTTCGCCTTACTAAACATTGAAATGATGTACCACTGTGACCCATAGACTAATGAGACAGCCTGGACAGCAGAGAAACCGAGCTGTGATATACATAAGTGCTTGGTGAGTGGCAAAGATGGCTGTGTAGGTCAGTATGAAAAGGCTTAAGTAAATTTATTTGAACATTGGTTAGTCATATGGAAACAGTAAAATGGATTGCTCCTTTACCTCCTACAGAAAAATCAAGTCCATAAGTGACCTCACAAATAAAGTGTTGAGCAAAACAGGTTAAGTTTTAGAAAAATATATACCCTATGATGTCATTAAAAACAGAATATATAAAGTAATGCCATCTATTTCTTGATGGTACAACTATATGAAAAATAAAATACACAAGGGAATGATGAACATTGGCTTTAGGATCGATCACCTGTTACCAAGTGTTGGGGGAAGGTAGAGGATACAGGGATGGTAGCAAAGAAACTTTTCATTATTTTAAGCTGAATAACTATGGATGTTCACTTTAGAAACTTTTTTTGTAGCCTAAGTATTTTACAGTAAATTAAAATAAGAAATTCAGTTGTTCTCTGTGTGTTGACTTTGCCCTGGTGACTGCCTTGTCTTCCTTAGGAAACTGAAATGCCCTCTCCCAGGTCATCTAGCCCGCTGGGCTGGCATAGGTATCTAGACCAGTAGTGTGAACTTGCGCAAATTAGTCAACCCTTCTGTTTCTCTGTTTCCTCATCTGTAAAATGAAAATAATTACATGTTGTCATGAGAATTCTGAATTTACATATATAAAGCTCTTAGTATAATATATGGTATACTCCTAGTATATATCTTGAATTTGTATTCTAGAATTTCTTTAAACTTCTATTAAAAGTTATTGGTTCTTTTGAGTTCTTTTTTTTTTAAAGCAGTGCTTTCTTTTATTGGTCCTTACTTTCCTTGAACCTTTTTCAAGCTTTTGGGTTTGTTCTTCTACTTTACTTTTCTGCAGTCTTTCTCAGGTGATGAGGTAGAAGTCATTTTGAACAATCCAAAAAGCCAGTGGGAGTCCGAATTGCTTTGTGTTTTCCCTAATCAGATTGCTGTTCTCATTGAATTAGGGCAGTAGAGGCATCTGTGTCCCTTAGAAACCAAAGAAGTCCTGAGTTTTTAAAATACTTTAATCCCTAATTATACTAGTCTCATAATCGGAGATTTTGCATTTCTGAATTCATTTTTATTTTTATGGTTTTATGATTTAATATTTGGAGTTCACAGATTACTTACAATGGCAAATTCTTTTCCTAAATGCCTATAATGTTGTGTGATTTTTAGGTTGTCGTTTCACTAGGCACTCTTCATACTGATTCTTTTTATCTTCATCTTTTGCAGCCTAAAATATTGTTGGCATACATGCTTTAAAATAGAGTTTAATGCTACTTATCAAAAGACATTTATTGTCCAGGGTGTGGTAGCTTGTGTTGATTTCTTAATTAATGTGGGTTTTTTTCTATATTTTTCTTAAGATGGCAGCTAATATTTTCTTTTCAGCTTTTGGAAATTTGGCAGATTCGTAGACAAATTGTGGGGAAAAAAATCCTCAAATGGGTGTCTCCTCCTCATCTGAAAGTATAATAATTGAATCACGAGCACCTGATAGCTTCATATCACTCTTAGGAGTTCCTAACATATCTGTAGAATTTGTGCATACCAGTCATATGCACATGTGCATGTACAGGGAAGCAGGACAGAAGCACACGTAGGGTACACGTGATCTCAGGAGGCCCAGTCAGGCCTGTTGCTTGTGGTATGAATTGTTTTCTTGAGTAGGTCGCCCTTATTGAGAACATTAAGCAAACACTGCTTTTTGCTGTATCCCGTAGGTCGGATCCGCACGAAGCGGCAAAGCTCTGGAAGTGCCACCAACGTTGCCTCTATACCTGATAATCGAGGCCGCAGTCGCGCTAAAGTGGTTTCACAGTCCCAGCGTAAGAAGTATATTTTATGCTCCCTGTTATCTTCGTCTTACTCAACAATCCATTTTGCAGTTGAAAATTTTATAGTATTTCATTGACTTAAGGGGAAAGACTTCATTTCTGTGGCTCTATGATAGTGTGAATAATTTTCATGTTTCTTGGGTAAGTTTACAAAATGGAGATTGCAAGTATACTTTTTCTTCTTTCCAGGTGATTTAAATTTTGTAGCATTAAACATTAAAATGTTTCTCTTCCTCTGCCCAAGCATTTCAAACTGACATATACTTGGACTGTGACCCATTTTGCTATTGATAAAGAATCCTACTAAAGTAATTTAAGCACAGTACTTGGGGAAATGACTGTTAGTTAATGTCATGTTCTCTTCCCAGTGGTCTAAGTGAATCCATTAAAAGCTCTCTCCTGAACCTCTGTTCTGACACTTGCAGCTCGCTCCCTTCTTGCCAGTGTGCGCTCTTGCTTTGCCCAGCTGCCCTCCCTTCCATTACTGCCTCTTTGTATATGTTGAATCACTTGGTTTGTTAGCATCAGCCATGAAAACCACCATGGGTGGAATGAATGTATTATGATCACTTTTAGGATCCACCCCTGGTGTTTCTCTGCCCAGCTACCTGTGACTTACAGAGTTCCCTTCTCCTCCCTGTGCATGTAGAGCAGAGGCCGGTGTCAGAGTTCTACTGGGCAAGGTGTATGTGGCAGAGGAAGACTCTCCTTCTCCAGGAGCTGCCCATGTCCCCTCACCCAGCACTCTTCTGCTGATGTGCGTCTGCCTCCTTTGTGGCCCCAGGACCTGTCTGGCTTGTGTAGAGAGCACTTAGTCTGCAGCCATAGCATAGGTTCACTCTCAGTATTTAGAATGCCTTTCTTAGCTCCTCCTGAATTCAGAAAGTTTTCCATGTCCCTTTGTTAACTGTGGCCCTCGTGTTAAGCACGCTTATTTCCACCAGTTAAGGTAGTAGTGATGCACAGATGAGTAAGATACAACCTCTTCTCCCAGGTTGCTCAGAACTAGAGAATAGATGTGCTCCTAGAGGACAAGGCACTTGTCTTACTGTTCTCTGCATCTCCTCTGCTTAACACTGCCTGATACATTGTAGGTTCATAAGTGTTTTGTGAACAGATCTGAAATAAATGCTAATATAGTGTGGTATGTATAAAATAAAAAGTACAAAAGTAGACTAGGCAGAACAAGACTTAGAAAAAGTAGTTGTTTGCTAATGTGTTTGTGAACAAAGATATTGGTGGTGTGTTGCATGCTGACCTTCTGCATTGTGTTACTGTCTTTTAATCCATTTTTTGCCTGTCCTTTGGTCTGCTCTCATAATCAAGGATCCAGATCTGCTAATCCCGCTGGTGGTAAGCCATTTCTCTTCTTGCCTTTTTTTTTGTATTTTCCCTCACCCCATATTCCTTGCACAATATTAATTTCTCTCTTTTTTTATGAGCTTCAAATTCTACAGCTTGAAATGGATTTCTTTCTCCTTTTACACAGCTTAATGGTGTATGCTCAAATTTTAAAATTAATAGGTCCTAAGGCAGGGTCTTGATAGTAATGTGTACTAGTGATTTTTACAATGAATTTCACTTCAAATTGTAGTTAAACCATTAAAAAGTACTAATTTTTGTGAGTCCTTCGTGATTTGTTTGATGGAGGGGTGTGTGTGTGTGTGTGTGTGTGTGTGTGTGTGTGTGTTTAACTTCCAGATAAGTGTTATCTCAAGTTTTTACCTCAGGGTTATTTTACTCTTGTATATAATGTGCATTCTATGTTTTAGAATTTTATTGCCTTCTCTATTTAAGAGGATGATCTAAGTAAATGACTGCATTTGAATGTATTGGTATGATCCTTAATATTTTGCTGTTTTCTTTGAGATTTTTGTTTCTAAGAAATGGTTGTGGAGGTGTTTAGCCACTTAGTTATTAATAAAAGTTACTAACACTATTATTTGTTTGTAATTTCTAATTTTATTGCATATGTCTCAAGCAATGTGTCCTATATAATCTCTCCCTTTATAGATTTTTGAGATTTCCTTTGAGGCTTACACACAGTTGGTTTTTGTAATGTTTGTAAGTGGAAAGGTAAAAGAATGTGTATTCTGTTTATCGGGATATTCGTGTGTGTGTATGTGGGAGGTATTTTTATATATACCTATATAATTTTGATTGCTTACCCTGTTAATTTCTGAGATGTATATTAGTCTTCCATTAGTTATTAATCAGTAATTATGTATTATCTAGTTTCTCCCTTATTTTTATCATTTTCCTGTTTCTATTTCAAAGCTATGTTGTTTGGAGCATAAAGTTTCATGTTTATATCTTCATGGAGAATTCTCTTATGAATATGAAATATCTTTCATCTTTTTTTAATGCTGTGTTTTATTCTGTTGTTTTGTTCTAAGCATATTGTTTGTCTCCTCTAAACAACATACAGTTGAATTCACAATTTTTTTAAGCCAATCCAAGAATCTTTTAATAGATTAATTTAATTCAGCCACATTTATTATGCTTACTGAAATGATTGAGCTTCTTCCAACCATCTTATTTTATGATTATTTACCATGGTTCTAGTTACTTCATTCCCTTGCCCCATTTTCTTCCATTTGGTAGGTTAATGGAGTTTTCTTGGATCCATTTTCTTCCACTAATGTTTAATAAATTTCTGTTATATTTCTTCTTTTCCAGCAGTTATACTTAAAATTTTTAACATATCAACTCTTACAGAATGAAAAAGAACAATAAATAAACACCTTTGTGATTATTTGTAGAAATTTGCTGTGGAATGGGGAGGCTGTTTGTACTCAGCCTGTTCTTTGAATCAGAAATTTTGCAGTCATTTTTGTAGAACTCCACCAGTAATTCTTCTATGAATAAATATTCTTTTATAACAATTTGTTGTTCTTTTATGCTCTTATGGTTTTGAAAAAGTAGTACTTCCACCAACTAAAGAGCTATTTTCTCTATAAATTCTTAGTGTTTGATCTAAACTAATGTGTAAACTGGCTTCTGAAATTACTATAATTTATTCCCTGATTTACATCCATTGTTCAAATTTGTTTTGCTTCATTTTTAGCTGGCAGCCGGTCAAGTTCCCCAGGGAAATTGTTGGGAAGTGGTTACAGTGGCCTGACTGGGGGTTCTTCAAGAGGCCCACCTGTGACACCCTCTTCCGAAAAGCGAAGCAAGATTCCCAGGAGTCAGGGATGTAGCAGAGAAACAAGTCCAAACCGAATAGGATTAGGTAAGGATTCTCAAAGATTGTGAAATACCATTCCTAACTTGATCATAATTTTGATTATCATGTAATGACTTTGTTTAATGTAGGAAATAGAGATCCATTTTTGAACTGAGGATGTCACCTTGCCTGTGTTTAAAAAAAAAAGACATTTTGATTTGTGCTTTTTATAGATTATGGCATGTTCAGGTTTCAGTTATAACTAGAAAGTATGTGGAGTTTACCATTCAAATTGACGAGAAGGGAAAGGATTGCATCATTGTGGACCTTGTGTTTCAAAGTCATTTTGAAAAATGTTAGAATTGAGGGTATGGACACGATTTTTTGTCATCACAATTAGAAGCAATGTTGCTTTTCATTTTTCTTTTACTGATAAGCACTACGTAGCCATTACCCTATATAAATTTTCAAAATCAATTTGTTGGGTGCACTTTGATTTTGATCTTCTCTAACCTTATGGTTAAAGAATATGTGTAGTTACTTTTGACATAATATCGTTCAAACATGAAACTAGAAATAGATGAAAATCAAATATGTAATATTTATTTTTGTGTTGTAATATTTAGTTTCTTCATAATAGTGTGTAGAATTATATGAATTACTCTCAGCAGATTGAAGACCTTGTACTCTTAAAGTCTGATTTGTATGCTACCTTTTCATATTAGGTAAAAGTCTTTTGGAATATATTATGAAAAAATCCATGTTCATCTTCCAATATTTTTACCTACTTTGTAGGGGTAAAAAAAAAAATCTGCTAATGTGAAGTCCTAGAATAGGTCCTGTTCTGATTAAGTATGAGGTGAATTGAATTGGCAGGGTAGGGAGATAATAAAAAAGGTATTCTAGGGCACAGAGACACATGTACAGAAGCAGTCTGACTGGAGAGAGCATAATGCGCTCTGGGAACCACATGCAATAAATTTGGCTACAGCAAAGGCAGTTTGTCAGGGTGGGAGACAAGGGGAGATGGTCTGAAAGGCTCCAGCTCAGAAAGGTCCTTGAAAGCCACCAGAATTAGGAGAAGGCAGGGGCAGATATTTAAGAAGTAGGATGGGTAGGATATGATTGACTACCAAAGCAAGTGAGAGATGTCATCAAGCAGTGGTTTTTGTTAATTCTACATAAGGGCAGCTTTCTGTTGGCATTGCATAGCATGGTCCCCTAGCTGACAAGTTAGTTGGAATAGTACTAGCAAGTAATGTGGGTATGGTCAGAGAAAATACCATGAACTGGGATATTTAAATTTCACATTTGATGCTGTAACATATGTGTGTTTGGATCTGGTTTTGCTTGGAAAATGCATGTGATTTCAAATCCTGGCATGAGGTTTCAGCTGCCCTTTTTCCATAGGTCATTGTTTAAGTTTATAGGATGTCACTTGGCAAGCCAGGTTAGTGTCATAGTTTTAAAAATTCGTTTCTTCTTTGAGATTTTCTTTTTAAATTTGCATTTTTACCTTCTTCAAATTGGGTAATAAACCAACTTTAGTAATCTAACATGACTCTAGGCCCTGGTATTTCATGGTCTTAACTATGAAGTTTGTGTTATGAATAGTTGAAAGACAACATTTAAGTAAGCCTTTCAAAGAAGGACTGTGAAACATAACATCAGTAAAAACTAAATAGGAGTCTGTTCCCTTTGCAAAAAGTTCTTTTGAAACATTATTTTGAGGAAAGTTATTTCCTTGATCCTCATTTAGAGGACTAAAGCTTTGAGATCATAAATACAGTTCTGATGAAAGAACATATTTAAATTTCTACCCACTGTGGAAATACACATATATACAGAGACATAAAGATAAATACATGAATAAAGAATATGTTTATACTTCTTATAGTACAGAAAATCCATTTTATAGTAATAGATTGTATATTTCTGTGACCATTTCATTTATGCTGGGTATAATGCCTGTGTGCTTAGCATTTGGTTTATTGCATAGCAACTTGAAATATAAATATTCAAAAAAGAGGAGAGCATCTTTTAAGAATATTTTCTATAATCTCTAAGCAATCATAACTACATTAGGCTTGGGATTTGTACTAAGAATTCATTCTAGTTATCTATGAATTGTTGCAATATGCCTTTTTTTGCTTGAAATAATTTCTTAACTAAATTTTCCTTTCTCACCTGTGATAAAAATGATGCCAAAGCTTTTCTTCTTTAGCATTTAAGGTTTCTTAAGCAAAACAGGATGCAATTCCTGTTGGATAACCAGGGAACAAAGTAAAACCCTGCCATTCTCTTTTTTCGTGGCAATTTATTCCTTCCTAAACTCTCCAGTCAAATAGAAAAATGTATTCATAAATCATTTCATTTTTGTTTCATCCTATTTCTGACAAGTAATGAGGTCACATAGATAGCCGACATCTACAGCGGTTATGTTTGGGGGTTTGCCTTTGGTCTCCTTCCTCCATTGATCTGTTGAAAAGGCTATAAAAATATTTGGCTTTTTGCAGCTTACATTGCATGGATATGCATTCAAAATGTTTTCAGGTTAACATTTTTTTGAAAGAATTAAAAATTAATAATAACCAATTCAGCTGTTGAATTAGACTGCTATATGTAAGACCAAACCATGAAAATATAAAATTAGACATTTCATATCCCTAACTTTTGGTAGTATTCATTAATTCCTCTTGCACTTCTGCTTTTGGTATGAGTTTTGATAGCCATCCATAAGAGGCAAAAGTCAGAATTACCTTTAAAATATTATCACGGTGGAGCAGAGTGTCTCAAGAATCGAAAACCAATGAGCTGATTTTTCAAGGCTTTCTGGTATTTCATATGCTTACATGTAAGCACAAGACTCCAGAACTAAGAATAGTGCCTTTTGAAAGTTCAAAGGGCAAGTATGTTTTTATCATCTCTTCCTCCTCTGCTATACCTTTTCCTCCATAACATTCTCACATACAGCTTTCAGTTTTGTTACTGAGTTGATTTGGTATATTGACCACTTCATTGATTAGTCTTTTTAAAGATCATTTGTTTGTGTACTTATTTTAAATCCTTGTAGATTGGTCTTTCAAAAAGGGGGTGGGTGTTTTCCTCTTGATTTTAAGTTAGCCAACATTTGATCTGTTGTTATCACTTTAATGAGGTTTAGGGCAACTATAAGTATATTTTTACAAAATTGTAAACAGAATTCTTTTTCTACATGTCACCATTAAGTCTATGTTAAAGAAACCAGTGATCAAATAAAAGTTGAATTAGTTCATGCTAGACTGTCTTCCCTATTGTAATAGTTACTGAATAAAATTTGTCTTTAATATTTAAAAAAAAAAGTCAGTGATCACGGATGGGTGAATGAACTTTCAGTAAAATACTAGGAGGGTAAACCTTATTAGGGACTATGCATATTGTTATTTCGGAGCATATCTACTTATCTCTTTCTCTGCTCTTTATTGTCTTTACAAAGTGTGTTCAGCCTGGGAAGATGGGAAAGATTTCCCATTGCTGTAGTATGCATATTTAACTGAGGCAAGACTATAAGAAAATACTCAACTACATATGCACATTATGTGAAAAACTACCAAGACAGTTTTTATTACTTTTTGATTGTTTTGGAGTGGGCAGTGGAATAAGACAAGATTTTCATGTATGCCTTTCAGCAGGGAATTCAGGAGTACTTCTGTATGTACCCTTCTCATTTAAATGATGGGACCATTTCTTCTAACCTTACTGAGGGAAGCTGAGAGCCAGAGGCTAGGTGGCTGGACCAGTGGGTTAGCATGCACTGGAAAAGGTCATTCCATTAATTAGATGTAGTACTGCTCCTCTAGGCTCTAGGATAAGTGGTATTGCTTTGTTGGTTCTAGACAACTTCTTGTATATTGGTGGGGCCAATAGATGCTCTGGTTTTTTAAGAGTTTAATTTAGCCCCTCCTGCTTTTTGCCTTTATTTATCAGCTATTCAGAGTGTGATCAAGAATTGCTGATAAAAGTCACTGCTTCTTTGAGTGAAAACTCACATACAGCTTTCAGTTTTGTTACTGAGTTGATTTGGTATATTGACCACTTCATTGATTAGTCTTTTTAAAAATCATTTGTTTGTATACTTATTTTAAATCCTTGTAGATTGGTCTTTCAAAGTAGTGTTAAAAGTAAGTGGGTGCTTTCCTCTTGATTTTAAGTTAGCCAACATTTGATCATGTCACTATGGCAAAAATGAAGACAAATTTAGGAATTACTGAAGAATGCCAAATGAAGCCCTGTTTTGACTATTGCTGGGGTCGCATCTCTATGTGTGGCCTTTCCTTGCTTGCCAGTGCAGACCTAAGCATTTGGAGGATACTTAACATACCTTTAGTGTCTAATTCAACTCTGGCCCTGAGCAGAAACCACAGTGGGAAGTTGGTTGGATTTTCACTTCTATATTCTTCTTTTTCAGGGGGCTTCATGGTTCTGGTTGGTAATACATTCTTGTTATAGTTTGGCCATACAGTAAATCTACCTTTCCTCAGAAATAATATGCTCTGCTCATTACAATATAGTAAACATGGCTGTTTTTACACCAGTGAATCAGGTTTATTTTTTCCAAAATTTTTGAGAAACACATTTCTTTCCAGTGCAGAAGTATTAGTAGATCCTCTCAAGATGGAAACATTTGTTGTCCTGTCAGCTTTTATGTAGGTGGTTCCACGCATTCAGTATGCAACAGTTGTTTCTGAGTATTTTGTCAGTACTATATTTCAAGTTAAATGGAAAAACAAGGGTATCACAGTCTTTTCTAAGCTTTACAGCCAAGTTATTTTAGACCTTAGGCTATTCATGTGACTGTGTCTTCTTGGTGTTTAATAACGTGAATATAATGAATTATCCAGAGATGATCATCAAGTAATTAGCTGTTCTTACATCAGTGGAGGGATCTTTTAACATGAGTACCGGGATTATTAGTCCATATGCTATAGACTCGTGTCAGGCTGGGGAAGTGAAGGGGCTTGAGTAGGGGCCACAGGTAAATCTTTTTGGATTTCCATGGGAAGAGAGGAGATTAAATGTTAGGACCAGTAAATAAAGGGATAGCAGTCGCTACTCTTCATATCTGTTGGTTTAGATTATTAATGTGTTTGAAGCATCTGCACACTTAGCACAGTGGACGGCTTCTCTAGCTGTGTCAGTCCTTACGACTTCTCTTTGTAAAGAAAGCCAGGCTGGGAGAAGTGCACCCTCTTCCTTTCCATTAGGTAAGTTCATGGATTCCATTTTTAAATCCAAATTAAGTTGTCTAAGGACTCAGTGTGGATGAAAATGGCTTTGGTCTTTTATCCTCTTGAGAAATTTGCTAAAGCCATAAAGCTGATCAATTCCACTAGGCTTCTGATCTTGTATTTTCTGATGCTCTTTAGAAAGCTTTGTTTCATTTCTCACATTCAGGTATTATTTCACCTACACACCAAAGTTCACAACTTTCTAAGGCATGAGCATAAACGAGTCCTGCTCTCTTATTGTTGGCTTTTCAGTCAGGGAGGTGACAGCCTGGACAGGTCCTGAGCCACCAGAACTCCCAGCTTGGACAATGTCATGATTACGTTAACAGAATGAGACTGACGTTTGTGAGTTTTTCTGTCTTCATTAAACTTGCTCACCTTCTCTGAAACCCCTCATGCCGCACACTAGCACGGAGCAGCCGTGTCCCTCGACCCAGCATGAGTCAGGGGTGCAGCCGCAACACCAGCCGTGAGAGCAGCCGTGATGCAAGCCCTGCTCGGGGCTTCCCTCCACTTGGTGAGTACACGTAGGCGCTGGCTCTCGGAGCACACGTGTCCTTTCCCTGCTCCAAGTGCTTGTCTGACACACTGCTAGGTGGAATGACCTGCTTTCCCTCCTCTACTGTCCTGTGATCCTTCTTTCTTTCCTCTTCCTTTGTCATCCCCCTCTGCATGCTTGAACTTTGGCAATTTCCAGTTTTCTATATTAGAGGAAAAAAGCACCACTTCACTCTGTACTGTTGTCATTTATGACCACTTGCTACCAGATAAGCCCATCTGTGGTAGTTTCCACCATCAGGTTAAACTCAGATAAAGTTAATTGCTTGAAAGTAGAGTTAATCCAAAATTTATTCTCTGCCATTGAATTTCTATAGTTTGATTTTAGTTTTATCAGAGGTCAGGTCATACATGATTTAATTCAGAGAAGGAAAACAAGTAAAATGATAATGTATAGGAAACAAAATGTACTCGGTTTAGGGATGTTGACCTTAATCTAAAAAGCAGCGTGAATGAAGATATTACTGTGTTTTTGTTAAATGAGTCATTTCAAAGCTTTCTTTAAAGCAGTCTAAAAATAGCTATTTGATAAACTGCTTCGGTATACAGCACAGTGCAAAACAAAACTTTATACTTTCCATTGTTTTTCAAATATTTTCATTCTTCCTGAGCTCAATAAGCTATTTAATGTCTTTGACCTAATGCCATCCCAGGACAAAAAAATTACAGCATTTGGTCACCATAAGGTGTAGTAAATACCATATCTCATGTCACCAGCCAGGTGACAACTGGGGTTATACAACCCACACTCCCCCTCAGCTTTTCTTACAGCCAGAATTTGTATTTTAACAGTGTCTGGGATTCAGGTAAAACATGTATCCTTTACAGAATATTTACCTTTTCTTTTTGGTTTAAATACTCTGAAATGGACATTATAGCTTTTTACCTAGGGCAAATTATTAATCCCCAAACATGTACTTTCACAAAAAAGAAACATTTTGTGTTCAGTAACTGTACTTTCGTTCTTTGGCATATTAAGTTTTATACAGCTGTATATTTGCCTCTTGATAAGCTTAGCAGGTAGAAATCATTCTGTATGACTAGGCCTAGGCTATCTTCCAGGAACATGGACCACAGCAGTCTGTTATTTTGACTCTTAAATGTGTAACTGGTCTTTCAAATACAAAAGTGTCACTACACAGATAGATGTTAGATCAAAAGCGTAAGCTCTTAATTTTGCCTCTATCTCCTCCTAATACCAATACACTTCTTGCCCATATCTTTCTCTCTCAGTCATTATCAATAATCAAAACCTAGATCTATTTCTTTATGTCTCATTGTCCTTTATGAAATTCTGAGGAACAGCCACCAAAGCCCTGCTGGATGAGCCACTTGACTGATGAGCACGGGAACCTAAGTGGGCAGCCTCTCTGGTGCCTGTCAGATGTCCACAGCGATCTGAAGCATTTGCCCAGAATTCTCAGTAAATCAAGGGCAGCAGTAATGATTGTGTTCTGAATGAACTGGTGATTTTTCCTTTGAAGTAAGGCTTTGTGTACTATGCATCTTGCCCACTATTTGATCTTCTAAATGACCTATTACATAAGTGAACAATTTAATCTGTTGATTGGTTATTTTGTCTCTTAGAGGCAATTTGGTATTTTTATTTCATTTTATTTTATATACCAGTATTTCCGTTGTCATCCATGAAAGCAGCCTTTGTAATCCAGCATGTATGTGGTCTATGGATCTGGCAAAGTGTGCTGAATCTTGACGTCCTAACTGAAGCCTGAGTAGTTGAGTGATCTGTTCTGTTTTTTGCTTCCTTTGGTGAAATGGACCTACTTATGTGCTTTGGTGGCAACTCAGAATGTTGAAATGTTAGTTGCTACACAAAAGCAGATGTGGATACAGATATTTCCCTTCCTAACAAACTTCAACAGCACATCTTCTGCTGTGGTCAGGGCAGTAGTTAACATCTGCATTTTTATACCATGCCCTTTTTTCCTTCCTTGGGTTAAGTCTGTCTGGAAAGCTGTTACCCAGTGATAACAGTAGCAGTGTTCACGTGTATGCCACACCATTCCGAGCAGCCAGTAGGCGTAACCCCCTGTGGCTCCCTGTTAGCCCTCTGGGACAGGACTCGCATTATCCCTCTTTAATAGATGATGAGACTTAGGGAGAATAAGCTACTTCTTCAAGGTCACGCAGCCAAGTGCTAGAGTCAGGTTTTGAATCCAAGTCTGACTTCAAAGCTTGGCTGTTCTGAGAATTTAGTGTCTTTCTTTTGTTCCTCCAGAATGTTTTTAAATGCTTTCTGTGAGGCCTCTCTTCAAGTTAGGCACAAAGTGCTGAGCAGTGTTTCTGAATCATGATTTCCAGGCCTGGGGTTAGGACCTAAGAATTCATAGATAAGTCCCAGAATGATGTTGTTCTTGGGAGAACTTACTATACCCTTCAGAGAATGTGAAGTGTCCTTCCTTTGCTCATTCACTTTAATAATCATTTCCTACCCCTTCTATAAATGAGTGAGGTTTTGTGTTAGTGCCCCTTTGAATGAACTTAACATACCAACATACCAACCTTCACTTTTTAAAAAGGAGTGGAAGTAATTATGTTTAAGTGAATACATACTGGTTTTAAGTTTGCATTTATATTACATAATAGTTCAGACCATTTAAATGGTATGAATATATATTTATATGGTTACACTGACAACTTTTAAATGAAATTAAAGGCACTTGGATACAAATCTGGCATTGATGTAAATGAGTCTACCTTGGATCCCACTGTTGGGTGTTCACTTGAGAACTTGACAGAGGATTCTTTTTTTTTTTTTTTTTTTTTACAATTTATTTTATTTTAGTATCATTAACCTACAATTACATGAGCAATATTGTGATGATTAAACTACCCCCTTCATCAGGTCCCCCCCACCAACCCTATTACAGTCACTGTCCATCAGTGTAGTGAGATGAGAATCACTACTTGTCTTCTCTGAGCTGTACAGTCCCCCCCGTGCCCCCCCACCCTATGCCTGCCAATCGTAATGCCCTCCCTGACAGAGTCACTGTAGGATATTCTGCTGAAACCAAACCAAAGGGTGACTTTATAAGGAGCCTTCAAAGCAGGTATTGCTTAAAAGCTATTTTCAGTTTAAACTACCAGGATATGATACTGATATGCTTGTACAATCAATGAATAGTTTGCTTCAGTCTTACAAAATATTTTTGCCAACTTCCTTACTTAAGGAAAGTGATTATTTTATAATACCTATTTTAGAGATTGCAGGTTTATTTTTGTGCACCTTGAGTAATTTTCTTTTCCTTTTACAAGCTGATAAAATTTGTCCGTATTGACCAGGTAACCTTTGCTCTTTAATGCCACATACCACAGAGATGGGTGTTTCATAGTGACATGAGCTTAAATAAATCAATTTATATTGAAGAGTTTGAGGCTTTGATATTTTATGACTAAATTATGACTAAATGGATAGGACTTAACATGTGCAGTATACTGTCCTCTAGCTGTGTGGGTGAAAAGCAACACTGTTAAGTATTACTTAAGCCTTTGTATTTTCTATGGTCCAGTCACTGTGTTCTTTTCAGAGTAATGAATAGAAGCATATTTTCTTTTTTTTTCCCCCTGTGGTAAAGAAAAGCCATATACTGCATGGACCTCTGGTCAATAAATACAATGTCTTGAACCAAGTCTGTATTTCATAATTATTTCTGAAAATTATTCCCTCTACATGAGGATGGAGTTTGGAATATATTTCCTCAAATTAAAGAATTAATATGCTTTTTCTGCATACTTGCTAAGAAAATAATATTTAATGTCTAGATGTAAATTGGAGTTCACTCTTAACTATTACTACAGCACCTCACTACTGCTGTTTACCACCACCTTTTATTCTGTGCCTGGAAGTGTTTTAAGTGCTTTATGTATGATCTCTTTTAATCCTCTTAACTCCCAAGAGGTAGGTACCATCTTTAGCACCATTTTATAGATAAGCAAACTGAAACAGGTTTTGTTCTTTGCCCAAGATCCTACAGCTAGTTACACTCAACCCAGAATTTGACTCCAGTTTATTACAGAGCTGGTGCTCATAACCAGAGTACTGCAAAGGTCTCTCCAAGGAAGGTCAATTAAATTTATTGCAGTGAAGTTTCCAACAGTTAAAACAGTTAAGTCCATTAATAATCAGATATTTGTGCAAGAAGAATTTTGACTGGAGAAAATGGCATTCCAGCTGTTGAGCCCCTTGTGATTTCATTCTGTTTCTGTTCAAATAACATCATGGACTTCCCTGCTTTTGTTTTGGGTGCATGGTTGCATATGCATCACATCCTGATGAGACATCTCGTGAGCTGAGTTAATAATCCATCCTCTTGCTGTTCCACTCTGGGATTTAATGATGCTCTGACTTCTGATGCTCTTCCTGTTGCATATTTCCATAAGGGCTGATTGAGGCTTCATGGTTTGAATATAAACCTGGTGCCTGAGCTAGTGGTGCTTTAGGAATGCCTGAAGGAGTGCCTTTGTCATGCCTGTGCATTCAATAGCTGTGAGAGAGCCAGCAGGCCGCCATGCAGTCTGGGAATCAGGGCTTACTGTCCATTCAGATCCAGCACCATTTCTTCTAGTGAGAAAGCATGGCCTTGTTGGGAGCACTCCCTGCGTTTCCTTTGGACTCTGGCATTTTCCGTCTTGGTACTTCTGTGTTAATCCTGTGGGTGTTGCCGTTCCTTTTACCTGCAGCCTCTCGACGTCATTCCAGGTCCACTAGTGCTCTCTCCACTGCTGAATCTGTTGGGCAGTCAGGTGAACAAGTGCTAACTGCATGACTCAGCTTCTTCATAGGTTCTCTTTCACGCTCATTTTAACATTCATTTTCATCAGTGTCAGCTAGCACTTGGCATGAATGCACCTCATATTTTTTTTCCCCAATGTGCTTTTATTTTTTTAAGTTGTTGAATGTTTACGGTTCTGTTAATAGGCTGTAGATGCTTTATAGCCGTTTGACAACACCATTTCTCCAATATTCATTTTTATGTTAAAACAAGAAAATGGGGAAGCCCCTCTTCCCCTTCTTTCACTCCCTCCCCAAGGAAAACAGCCACCCCAGATAGATATACCAGAGGGTCCCTGTGGAGCCTTGGGGGATGGCTGTCATCCAACAGTCTCTGGTCTCCAAAATCTTTGATCCCATTAAAGTGTTGATTATTAATGTTACCTGGTAGTGTCAGGTTCTTATTATTTAGAGGTACTATTTAGTTACCAAGTGTTCCAAATTATAACATATGTAATTTCATATGTATAAAAATAAAAGGATTTCCCTAAACCTTTCTTTGAAATTTTATGGAAAAACAAGATCACGATTCAGATAATCAATCAAGTCAGGCTAAAGGTAGCCTTACAGCTACAGACCCCAAACGAACTTTCCATCTCAGCCCGGATTTAACAATACCGGTAATCCCCTGGTTAGCCACTGGGGCAAAAAGTAAGCATACAATAATGCATCAGTGTGCCATATTTAACTGGCATCATTTTTTTATTTACTAACACTCCTAATGACTATATAGGGTTTTCTTAATTACGGCACAACCTGTTAAATCACAGACTGTTGATGGTGACAGCTGTGACCAATTCACTGAGTTAGATATTTTCTCTGTTCTTCTAAATGAAGCCAGCTATACATTTCTTTATGCATATTCTGATCAGTACATTCCCCTCAAGATTAGGGCCAGAGGGCAGTTATAGGTAGCCATCTCTTGGAAAATGGGGCTTCACCATATAATCAGAGCACTGAGAATGTAAAACAGATTTTGGTCTGGTGAAAACAAATGACTTGTAATTTTGCTTAGATTCAGATAAGCATTTCCCCCTAAGATTTGAAATTCAAATTACCTATGCTATGTATCAATGATTTGCACTCACTGTGTATGGCAAAGTTGTGTGCATCTGGGAAGCACAGAAAAACTGCATTGTTCTTACAGTTTTAATTTTGTGTCTGAAAAATAAGTATTATCCCTGGAGCAAGTTTGGCTGTCATGAGATCTACCTTTTACTTATTTAAAAAATTTTTTATAGATTCCATTTTATTTAAGTTTATGCTGGGTAATTTTTAAATGGCTTATAACTGAATATTACTTTTATTTTGTTACTCATCCCTTGCTATCTTCCCTTTTTTAATGGAAAAAACAACTTGAAAGATCATTTGTAAAACTGCACAGTAAACCCCAAATTTATACTTGTTTCATATTTCTTCAACAGATGAGACATAATTGCTTTGTGGTCCCCTTAGTTTATATGACAGATTAATTGCCTTTTAAATATAATGGCTAAGATGACATTCAGTATGATCAGTAAGTACATTAAAAAAGGGGATAGTATAACATAAAATTTTTGTTTCTTTATAAAAATTCATGACTGTCTAACATTTTTGATTGGCAGTATTGAAATTATTTTCCTTTCTGTGGCGGTGGAAGGTGTAATGTTTTGAAGTGATGTTTTTATGAGGCTGAATAACAACTTCACCTTTTTAAAGTTCACCAGTTTTGTAGGTTGTGCTTATTACATACCAAAAATTTTAAATATATCACTTTATAGGAAAGATCAATTCATTTAAATCAGATACTAGCTTTCCTTTTATAGTAAATGCTTCATTATTAGAATGTGGCTAATAAAGTTTCCTTGTCCAAACAGTGTATTGTTAACAGAGAAAGCATTTTTTATCTTAACATTTTTCTTCCAAAGGTTTTTTTTTTAATACATTAGCATTTTAAACTTATAGCAGTATTTGATACATATAGGCAGTATAGTTGACACTGACTTTCTCCTATTAGTTTTAATCTCAGCACTTCTTAAAGAAGGCTGGTCATTTGGCTTAATGGGACTTTAAAAAGTTAGTTTTCATTGTCCATGATTATTAACATTAGAGTAGTTGTTTGAACTAAAATTTGTTTTAAATTCTTTGGATTCTATCCATTTTGTTTACATGTGTAAAGACTATCATTTAAACATCATTTGAGTGACTCAGGAAAATTTTATACTAACATTATCTGTGATTTATGTTTTGCAGTGAAGGTGCTAGCTTACTGTGGTGATTATGAAAGGATTTTTAAAAACTGATTTTTAAATAACAGACATGATGAGCAAGTACCTACAATGAATTGTGCTTAATAACAGTTAAACAGTGACACTAATGAAAATTTGCAGAGATCAATTTTAATACATTAATTTCAAATTTGAACTTTTTATTACACATTATATTAGAACTCATTTGTCAAACCATAAAGTTTTCTAATTAGTTTGACCAAAATCAGGCCACTTGCCTCCAGATAGAATGCTAAACAGATTAAAAGACTCGACTCACAGCGCAGTTCCCCACTATGATGAGTTCCCCTCTCTGGCCCGTGTCTCAACACTTTTCAAAACCAAATTATCATTAAAGAACCTTTGCAGTTGTCAGGATGTTTTGTGACACAATAGTATTAAGTATAAACAACTTAACTTATACCACTACTAAACTAGTCAGGTATAGTTGAAACTATAAGGCACGTGTAGTTAATTGAGGAGAGGTTTTTTTTGGTGCCTCTTACCAGGAAGTGGGAAGAGGCGGGAGCCCTTGCAAAGAACTGAGAAAATCTGAATTAAAGTGACATATCTTCTGCTTTTGTTTTCTTAAATAGATCGGTTTGGGCTTAGCCCGGCAGGAAGAGTTCCCGGTGCTGGGAGTGCCATGCGGGCTCTGAGCACAGGCGCTGATCTCGAAGCTGCTGTCGCTGATGCTCTGGTAGGAGGCGCTGTGTGTGTGTCTTTTTATTCCTCATCCACATTTTTCTCTGTCTTAACAGGAAGTTGCCTCCAAATCAGGTTACTAAAACCATCTTTGACACTTTTTAAAATTGTGTAACTATTGAGTAAATTGATATTATTGCTTTCTTAAACTTTGTGTGTAAGTAAAAATTGGCCTTCAAAAAATATTAGCATCCAGTATTTCTTCTGTGCTCCTCAGTGCCAAGGAAGTTTTGATGACATTGGGCTTCGCTGATGTCATTGAGCTTCTTTTTTTTCTTCTTACCAGTGTTTTTTTCCAGCATTTCCTTTTTTTTATTCTATCGCTTCTATTACTGCTTTATAGGCTTTGATGGCACAGTCTAAACATGTCATTAAAGTAGTAGGTAACAGTGTTTGTGGTTTGAAAAATCTTGCAGTTATTCCATTGCCTCACTAGTTCCGTTTCTTTGTTTTTGAATGAGTCCTTAAATAATTATTTAAGGAAACTCAAATTTTAATTAAGATGAACTCTTTGAGGATATGAATCACTGGTAGAATATGTTTTGTGTCGTGATAGTGTAATATCTAAAAAAAAAACAGTGTGAAGTGGTTAGAGGTGCTTAAGTTTGTTACAGCAAAAAGTTCCTTGGTAGAGTCAGCTTGTGGTCAAATTGCTCTTTAAAGGTGGAGTTCAGCCAATGGTAACACTGCCTCTTGCGCATTCTGGTTTATGTGCTCGGCATTTAAAGTAGATATTCTTTCGAACTATATAATCTCTGGCCTTTCTTGTGCTGTTTTAAGATTTATTGTCTTCTAAAGGAAAAAGTATTTCATATCCTGCTTTCAGACCCTGAAGTTTTAAATCCAGTCGTGTTTCATCTGACCAGAGTGTTACGGTCTGTGGCTGCAGTGATTCTAACTTTTATCTCTGTCTCTCCCTCACTTACTCTTAGATTTTTTTGACAAGCATCTGTGAGCAACAGTTTGCTGTTCTTACAATGCTTCCCTGGTAAGCCAGGGGTGCCTGGCCAGCACTGTTCATCAGCCTTATATATAAAAGGGCTTTTTTCCTGGCGTGTACTAGAGTTGGTAAATGCTCCAACCATGGCTTTAACTTAAGAGCCATGAGCTGGAACAGAACCCATAAAGCTATTTTCCTTCCAACTTGCAGTACTTAGAATCTGTCTTTTATTTATTCAAAGACCCTAGGAAGTAGAAGTCAGGGGGTGAAAAATGATGGATGTTCAAACCCTTAGTTAAATGGGACTTCCAGTTGTGGTGGTGGTGGTGGAGGTTGGGGGGAGGTTCTTAGTTCCTTAAAGAACTGCGTAAGGGACTGTACAAAGTCCTAGGAGACAGAATAGGACTTGATAGTGTTAGCTGTGGCATTACTTGATTTGGGCTTTTCTCTGAGCCCTAGCACCCATTCCACTCATCCTGCCCTTATTACTTTTTGTCCAAACTGCTTGTTCTCTCCGAATGACCCGCTACAGAAGATACAGTGCAGGAATGGTACCCAGTCCTTGCCTCACAATAGAAACCCCAGGGGCAGGCAGAGTCCATCATAGATCATAGGAATAGACAAGGTAATTAATGGTGACTTTAGAGATGTACCTCAGTGGTGTGGAGAGAGTTTTAGCAAAGAATTATAGCAAGTCCTGGAAGGTCTTAGAAGAGCCATACAAGGGTTAGGAAATGCCATTGTGAAAGTGTCCTTTATTGTTATTCGCTTGATACAAATTGCTCACTAACCTGTATTTTTGGTTTGCTAAGATATGTTTTGCTGTACACTTTTGTTGCGAGAACAATCCCCACATATGCTTCTGACATAATTCTCTATGCTTTTTCCCCATCCTTCAATATTTTCCTGCCTACAGCTGTTAGGAGACTCCAGGAGCAAGGTATCAGTGCTTTAACTTTTGTTTTACGACTTTATTTTTTCTGTTGCAAGTATATTCCTTTAGGAGCTAGTGAAAGCAACAAAAATGGTAATGTAGTGTAGAAATTCTGGTCTGATTATGATTTTGTTGAATCCAGTGAAGCTTTTCTTAGTGATGGAATCAGACACCCCTCATATTTGTTGTCGTATTTACTTTAAATGTCAAGCTCTGCTCTTTCTCCTATTAGTGTTTCATTTTATTTATTAACTCAGTTTGTCTACTTTTATGTTGTTTTTATTTCATGAGTGGATAAATTCAACATTTTTTCTCATTTAGGAACCTAGTATAAGTAAGATGATCATATAATTTATCATCCTAACAAGGAAACTTTGGAGAATAAAAGGAGAGTGTTATTAATAATTATGCTGGGACAGTAGGCATAAAGCAAAGCTGTCCTGAGCAAATTGTGATGTATATACAAGCCATTTTATTGGAAAATTACATTTGTATGGATTAAGTTAATAACTGTTTATTTGGTTTCCTCTTACTTAGACAAATTGTATTTTATAAATTCTATCAGTTTATGTAGCTGTTGCTATATTGTTTAAGGTTTTAATGTAACAGTTTTATATCCAGAGCAAGAGAAATTATGAGGCAGATATAGTCTATAGGAGGCCTATCTGTGTTGTAAAACTTTAAGTCTTTCATAAAAGTAGCTCAGATAATTTAAGAATCTGTACATAGGACATTGTGTCATTGACATTTCCATTTCATACTTTTTAAAGGAAGCATGAATATTCAAACAAATATACCCATAGACCATGCTCATGATAAATTGCTTTTGATTGGAAAGGGGCTGGTGGGTATACATCTAATATTGTTATGTCACAGGCTGAGCCAGTTTCTTTAACATACAATTCCATTCAGCTCTCAGAAGCCTTTGATGAGCATAATTATTATCCCTGCAAAGCTGGGGAAGCTCAAGCAACAAGGTTATGAGGCTTCTGAAGTCACACAGCCAGTCACTGGTGGCAGCAGGATTGCAGACCATCTGTCTTACTGAAAACTAGAGATGATACTCTGATACTCTTTCCTCTCTGCTGCAATTGCTCTGCTTATTACTTACACCTACCAGAAGTCTTCACTTTTGTTTTTATTTCCCTAAGCTGTAAACATAGGGAAGGTGTGCACACATGTGGGTGTGGATCTTTTTACATTTAGCTGCCAATTTTGTGTGGTCTGACTCATGGTCATTTCACCTTTTCATTTCTTTCTCCATCCCCCTGATCCTTACTGGATCTGACAGAAGAAGCCTGTGAGGAGGAGATACGAGCCATATGGGATGTATTCTGATGATGATGCCAACAGTGATGCCTCGAGTGTGTGCTCTGAGCGCTCATACGGTTCCAGGAATGGTGGCATTCCCCATTACCTGCGGCAGACCGAGGATGTTGCTGAAGTTCTCAATCACTGTGCTAGTTCAAACTGGTCAGAAAGGAAAGAAGGGCTTCTAGGCCTGCAGAACTTACTGAAGAGCCAAAGAACACTGAGGTGAGAACAAGAGGCTAAGTTGTGAGCTCAGTGTGAGTCCCACAGTACAGTCATTGGGGCTCAAATGGATTCCCTGTTGTTGTGAGTCCTTACAAGTTCCAGGTGCTAGAGCAGACAGTACAGGTGCCAGGATGACTGAGACGTGGTCTTTGCCTTCCAGAGACCTTGAAATATCTGGCAAATATGCTATACATTTATTAGGGTTATAAACCATTTGGTTCATGTTTGTTCACATGAGTATTATTTGAGAAGTCTTGGTATAGTTTGCAGTTTAGGTAAAACAACTCTGCAGGTTTGTGTGGTTCGTTACACTTTAGGGTCATGGATAAGCGATAGCAGTCTCGGTCTAAAATTTTTTAATATACGCATGTACATATATATAGCTTATATGTATAGTAAAGAGATGCTAAAACGGAGTACTTCGAAAAGCGTGCTGGTAACATCTCTAGCATTGATTATTTTTGCTTTTTTCTTTATGTTTCTGTATTTCACAGATTTCCTAAATTGAGCATATATTACACATTACCAAAAAGATATGTGTTTATACCATATTTCATCAAATCTAAACCACCATTGACACACCATTATTTTATATCCCTCTGAGAAGAAATGCTGCTTATTAAATTATTACAATACTAATACATGTCATTGATTATAAAATGAATCTCAAAATTACAAGAGGTTAAAATGTGGAAAAAGTGAGCAACTTTAGGATCCAAGAAATACAAATTTGGATAATTAAAAAAAAATAAGTTGTGAGACTGGATAAGTTTGTGGTCACAGATGGGCTCTGCAAAGCTAAGGGAGTGTGGACTGCTGAGTGACTGCTCTCGGGCTGGCTCTGCCCTGCTGTATTGTGCTCTCCTCCCCGCCGCCCCCATCACTTCTTCCATTCTATTCATGAGGTATCATGAGACGTCTGTCATATGCCTTCTGAAAGGCAGGTAGCCTCTGACACTTCAGTGAACTGTCAGACAACAAAATGAGGATTTGTCATGATTATTCTTCAAAAATCTGTTTAACTCTGGTCCCAGTTTCTTGACTCTTAGTGTTCACCACGTATTCATTGAGTAATCTGAAAACCTATCGATTAGCATTAAATCTAGATAATATTTTAATATTGTTAAAGGATCATTGGACCAACTCTCTTATCAGTTTGAGGGGGAATTACAGATGATTTGGAAAAGAGATGACACAATCAAGCCTGAAGTAAAAATGGGACTCAGAAGTACAGTTGAGAATTAAGAAAAGGCGAAGGGGCATTATAGGAAATGAGTGCTTTGTGTCAGGCACACTGGTAGGTAGGACATATTCTCCCCTGTAATCCCTCAGCAACCATTTGTCTCACTGATAATGGATATAAAGACATCAGAGTATTTTGTCTGAAGTAGATCTGAGATTGAAATCCAGGTCTTTCTGACCCCACAACGCATGCTCTTCCTAGTTTATCCCATTGTCTTTCATCTATGGCAGGTGGGAACAGACTTGAACAGGAATTGGCTCGTCTTTTGCAGATGTGAACTTAGGTAGTCACTCTCTTGAGATTGTTTCCTCATTTGAAAATGAGAGCAAAATACTGTGGTTGTATATTCCTGTTTAATTCATCATGAATTTATATAAGATAATTCATTTGTGGAAAAATGTTTTACATATAAAAATTATACGAAGCTTATGCTGTTGACTGAAAAATATTTTTTTTAAACCTGTCAATTACAGTGTTGACTTACTAAACTTTAATTCATTTATTTCCATTTTATTTCCTCTAGTCGAGTAGAATTGAAAAGATTGTGTGAGATCTTCACCCGAATGTTTGCTGACCCTCATAGTAAGGTGAGTCTGGGAATCTGCCTACTTACATTCCTCTGCATGTTGGTGTAAACTGTATGATATACAGTGTGCTTAGGAGTAAGAGATGGGTCCGTATTTTGCAGTTTAGACCTTACAGATTTAACACCGATTTCATCAATAGTTTCTGTTAATTTTTTATAAATGGAATTCTTTAGAAACTTCAAATGTCCATAAAACTTAAACAGTGTTTCAAGTAAGAGTTATCATGGATAGAATCTAATGTACTCTTTTGTTAATTCAGCCAGTATTTTTGGGTACCCCTCTTAGCTGAACTGTGGGCTAGCTGCTAGATGTAATATTGTATTATAATGCCTTTTTTTTTAAGCTAGAGTAGTGAAGAAGGTAATCAAGTATATAATTTTTTTTTGTATCCCATGTAGAATTTGTCTGTAGAGGATGAGACAGAAAAATGGAAGCTTTTATTTAATAGATTTATTGAAAAACCAGGTTAGGTTACTTTAAGTAGAACTTGCTGGAGTGTGGCCATTTAGCTGGTGCCCACACTTTCTGGGGCAAGGAAAGCACTGAGCCTGAGGCCTGCCTCTTTGACATGGTAATCCCTGCCACGGGGAAGACACCCATGAGCAAAGAGACCAGGCCTTTTCTAGGAGTGGTGCTCAGTAGGGGACCCTTTGAAGAAGTTTACTTGGAGTCTAGATTTTAAATAAATACCGTTGCTTGGGAAGATGCCTTCAGAGGTTGTTAGGTGCTTTTAGAGAAAGAAAATGGGAGGGTGAACATACCAGCAAAGTTAAAGGGTGGATATAGGACAGGAACTGAAGTGTAGAAACTGATAGAGCCTGAAGTTGGCCTAAGCACATCTTAAATTCTTGATGTGTAGGATTTAACTGTCTTATACTGCATTTCCTTGTAGACATGGTCTCTCCTAAATCTTATTGGGAGGAAGAGTCCTGTGATGGCCAACAAAGTCCAGCCAGTTACTATGATCTCCCTTCTTTCCTATCTTTCCTTCCTCATAGGGATTGTCTTTTAAGTGTCAAAAATGCACCCATCCATCCATCCATCCAGTCATTCAGCATTTACTAAATACCCATTCTGGGTGAGGGATACAGAAAACATACACATGGCTTCTGCCCTCCGAGACGCCCCTGCGGGTGCAGGAGCATGAACGCAGGGGCTCTGCCTTCGGGGGCTACAGTGCTGCTCAGTACCCTTGTCGGAGCATGTCTTACAATTACTCTTCTGACTCTCATAGTAAGATTGATATTAACAATAGTTATAAAATTCAAGAATGGTTGAGTTAAGGGCTACACAGATATCCAAAGATACAGTTAAAATTTTTCTCTAAGATAGTGTCAAAAGCAGTAAGATTTAAACCATAAGATTCATAAGGGTTGTAGGTAGCATAACAGATATTAGATAGTTTTGGACATCGATAAAATTTCTGTTACCTATCACCTCTAGATTGCTGATTCAGAACCAGAATGTGAGGATAAAGGAGGAAATTTGTTTCTATCAGAAGGCTCTTGTACAGTGAGTTTGGAGGCCTCAGTTTAGTTAATATTTGCCATCTGCCCTTGAGTTAAGCCAGGAATCTCACGTGGTCTTTTCTTCTGAGCTATCTCAAGGGAGACCCCTGGTGGTTAATAGTTGCTCTGCTAGAACTAAGTAGGCATATAATTGCTGTGTTGTCCTTGCAGAGCAAGACTCATTAACCTAACCAAGTAGGCTACTTAGCTCTCTGAACTCAGGGATAGTGCACTCTGAACTCTGTCTCACCTTGATATAGAGGTAATGATTACACACAGCAGCACAAGAATTATGTGAACTGTCAGTATTATTCATTCTACACATCATGATCTTTTCGAAAGATTCTTATGGCTTTTATATTATCTTTTTATAAGATTACTTTATAACACAGCAAAATAAATGACAAATGAAAAATACATACACAAGTTACTATATTAATAGTATTTGTTGAATGCTAAGTAATGAACAATAGTATAGAATTATGATGGTTTAAAGGGTTTTTTGTTTTTTTTAAGAAAGGAAGGAAGGAAGGGCTCCAGGATTAAACCAGTACTTTTCAGAAAAGTTACTTTCTCTACTGAATTTTAAAGTCAGACTGAGGGAGGGAGAGTATCTTACCAGTTTGTAGGCTTTTCAAGTCTTTTTTAAGAAACTGCATGACAATTGTATTAATTCACTGTGGACTAACATGGAATTTGTTTCGTTGCATGGCCTGGTTTGCTGTGGAATTCACAACAGAGAGTAAGTTCCAGTCCTTTTTCCTTTACCTATTTTCCTTAATATACTTGCCTTCTATAATGTGACCGGTTGTTAACAGTGTTTAAATTAACCTAAATTATGAGTAGGGAAAGCCAGTATGGATGTTTTTAATGTTTTGGAGACTTTGGAGAAAATTATAAATTAAATGTGTGAAATACTTGATTTTTATTTGTGTCTAGGTTTTCAGTATGTTTTTGGAGACTCTTGTGGATTTTATAATAATTCATAAGGATGACTTGCAAGACTGGCTTTTTGTTCTCCTCACACAATTACTTAAGAAAATGGGAGCAGATTTACTTGGATCTGTGCAAGCAAAAGTTCAGAAGGCCCTAGATGTCACAAGGTAAATATTTAGGGCCTAGGACATTTTTTTTCCAGCTGTGGAGATAAATAATTGACATTTCACATTGTGTAAGTTTATACTGTTCGATGCAGTGATCTGGTACAGATACATATTTCTAAATGATTATCACTGCATTAGTTAACACACCTTCACCTCACACAATTACCATTTTTTGTTGTGGTGAGCACATTTAAGATCTCTTGTCTTAGAGATCTCCCATATCGCTAACTATAATCACCATGCTCTACATTAAATCTGCAGAACTAAATGTTATAACTGGAGGTTTATACCCTTTGACCAACATCTCCCCAATTTCCCCCACCCTGCCCACAGCCCTGGCAACTGCCATTTCACCCTCTGTTTCTATGAGTTAAGCTTTTGTTTTTAAGATTCCACATAGAAGCCAGATCATGCAGTATTTGTTTTCACTGGCTTACTTCATTTAGCATAATGCCCTTAAGGATCATCTATGTTATCACAAATGGCAGGACTTCCTTTTTTTATGACTGAATTACATTCCATTGTCTGCATCTACACTTTTTTTTAATCCATTTATCTGTCAACAGATACTTTAGGTTGTTCCCATGTCTTGGCTATTATAAATTAAGCTGTAGTGAACAAGGGGTCAGATCTTTGAGGTAGTGATTTCATTATGCCCAGAAGTGGGATTACTGGATCATATATTGGCTCTGTTTTTAAATTTGGGGGAACTCCCATACTGTTTTCCATGTACCATTTTATAATCCCACCAACAGGAACATAGAGATGCCCTTTTCTCCACATTCTCATCTGCATTTATTATCTCTTGTCTTTTTGATAATAGCCATTATGAATATTTATAAATATGTAATATTTATCCTTCTAAGGCCCTCAGTATTTTTAATACTTAAGTCACATTAGAAATTTTTCTATCCATGTATGATGTAGCATTGCTATTTGTCCAAGAACAGCATCTATTGACAGTTCACTGGCTCAGCAATTCATCATACACTTAAGAGCAGTTGTAACCCATCTGGCTATTGAGAGAAAAGAAAAGCTGCTGAGACTCAGCAAAGTATAAAAAACTGACAGTGTGCTGTCATTGTTTGGAAACCTCTTATCTATTGCCTGTGTAGTTGTAGGTCCTTGGCATACAGGTATTAGAAATTAAGTGATCTCAGGAGACACTTTGCAGTGATGGCTTGGTTGTGATTTGGTGCAAGATCAAAGAGAAACTGTCAGATCCAGTGAATTTTTTAAAGAATAAACAAATGACTTCTGGTCACTTAGAAAATTATCATGAGCTCAGTAACCAGCTACTACAAACTGGAATATTACTAGGTATCATAGGATTTTCAAAATGGAAGGACCTTCCTTGTTTTATTTATGAGGAAAAAGACATTGGCCTGACTTGCCTAGGGTCCCACTTCATGCTAGTGGTAGGGTGGTTTCTCTGTGGTCCTTTCCACTTAACCACAGGCTGGCCTGCAGGCATGCGTCTTTATGTCCTGCAGGAGAATGTGAATGGGGTTAGTGCCTTTTCTTTCCTCTCTGGTGCCCTCCATTAGCAGTAGCACATGGCGTCCCCCATGCACATTTCTGTTGGACGCTCTCGCCCCTTGCAGGCATTTGTCTCTTTGTGCTGCAGTGCCGATGGTTTTTTTTCAGTCCCTGACCCTGGAGATCTGCATGATTTGAGCCACTGTAGGATATTTTTATCATGATTTCCCTCTGGATTTTCAGTGAACTCAATGTAATATACTACATTTGCAATAAGGCTTTCAAATGCCACCCCCTCCTTTGGGTGATTGAGTTTAGTGGAATTAGAGAACATTCCTAAATACCAGTATATCAATGGATTTATAAAGTTTTAGCCAGGGGTTGACTAGAGGGGTGAGGCCGATCCAGCTAATAATAACCGAGTGAAGCGGACAGGCAGGCAGGTGGCACGCTGTTCGGAGGGTCTTGGTCAGTTGTGGCCATGCTGGGCTATGGGCCCAGTGATACCAGACTTGTCAGGAAAGTCCTTTTTGGTGACACTGTGAAACCCAAATAAAAGATCTGTGAGCCACACTTGGCCTATAGGTTGCTTCCTTAAGACAGGTGAATTTCTGAATGACAAGACCCAATTCATATTTTTAGGGATGTCAAGAATATTAAGATTACATCCTAAACTTTGGTGATTAAGAAAAACAGTTTTGTCCTCCTATTAATTTTCCTGGATGTCTCTTAACTTTAACAGTCCTATTCTCAGTAGATTTGATCGAAGTCTCTGGAACATGTTCCTCATTCCCTTTTTCTCAGCCGCTGAGGCATGTAGTTGAGCTTATCTAGGATCAGTCATGGTGGCTGAGAGCTGTTCCTCAGGTAATAGACCGGCCTTCGAATCTGCCTGTTTCTGTCCCTTTGGTTGTGTCTAACAACAACAGGGCATGTTCCCAGGTTCAACACACCAGTTACTGAGATGCAGTCTCCACTGTCCCCTTGCTGCAGATGAAAGGAGAGGCATTTTGTGTGTGGCCTGTTCACCGTGTTTCTTTAATTTATAGCCAGAATGAGTAACTTACTCATGTACCTTCACGTGTACCTAGCTTACAGAAGTGGGCTTCATAGCTTCCTGGATACAAATAGATGTGGAAGAAAGGATGTGCCTTTGGGTTAACTTTATTTTTTATTAGTAATTTTAATGATAGTAATACTAGTACCTAGTGTGTGCCATGTACTTTATTTTGTTCGTGTATCATTTAAGTTCCAAATCAGTCCTCTGATTTTATAGATTTGAACTTGCGTCCCTGCTTTTTTTTACTCTCCTCCTGTAGACTCTAAGAGAGTCCAAAGAAAGCAGCGCAGTCCCTCAACATCAGTTCTAATAGATGTTTGCATTGCCTTATCTTTCTGGATAGTGTGGAGGGCATGTCTGCCATACCCAATGGACTGTATTATGCAATTTTAAACAAATACTAGTAATCGCAGTATTTTAAGGGAGGGAACACTGACTCTCACTAGCCGGAAGCCCTCAATTGGGTCAAAGGTGTGAGATGACTAAAAAAGGGATCAATAACTGGCAAGAAATGAGGCAAGAGAGTGGCTCCTTGGGCCCCAAGCTTCTCTGTGTTTTGTAGCTGGATGGGGAATTTTTTTGGTGAGTACCCCAAAGCCTGTCATGGCTATGCAGTTACCAGCCAGAACAAAAGACAACAGTGAGCCTAGCATAAGCAAGGTCAGCAGTGAGCAGCGATGAGGATGTAGTTTTTGGTATAAGCAACACACAGAAAGGTAACTGGGACAAGAGGAGCAGATCCCCTAGAAGGCAGGTACAGTCTCTTCCTTAGTTTATTGCTTTGTCTTAAATTTTAAAATACCATACTCTTAAGTGTAGTATGTGTTTTGGGACTTAAAATAAGACTTCCCTTTTTCTAAATTTTATATATAATGTATATATTACTTCAGTATTTTTATAATATGAAAAGTACTATTTTTTAAGGTGAACAGCCTTGCTTTTTTATGTACATTCATCTAAAACAGTATATTTTTGTGTCTTGATATGGCTTTACATTATTTTTTGTAATAACTCTTTCTTTAAAAACAAGTACTCTTTTCTTTTTTTAAATCTAGGGATTCCTTTCCATTTGATCAACAATTTAACATTTTGATGAGATTTATTGTGGATCAAACTCAAACTCCTAACCTCAAGGTTGGTAACTATCATTACAGTTCACCTTCTAGAAGTCAAACTTGCTTAGAATTTACTTTTGTATATGTGACTCATATTTGCTATTATGAATAAATTTGCTGTGAGCATTCTTGTATAGCTGTTTGTAGACATGTTCCCATGTATCTTGGTTCAGTACCTAGGAGAGAAATTGCTGGTTCATTGGGTAGGTATATGTTTAGCTTTATTTTAAACTGCTAAAATGGTTGTGCCGTATTATATCCTACCATCAGTATAATGAGAACTCCAGTTGTTCCACATCCTCACCAACATTTGGGTGTTTTACTGTTTTTCACGATTCATATTTAAGCTGGGAAATTCTGATGTTTTGAGAATAGGTGTCTTATTGGAATGTTTATCATTTTAACATTCTAACATATTAAAATAATTGTTACATGTTTTTGGAAAAGTCATACCTATACAAAACTAAATTTGAGGGAGCTTGTGTGTTAATTAGATGATCATCTATTCTTTGATCATCAACTTCTGTAGGGGCTTTAGGATAGGCCCAACAAATGATAACCCCTTTCTCCTAAGGTCACAACCAATTGAGACGTCAGAGAAGTTAGGGCAGAAAATCAGCTTGATTACTGAAAATGCTTCCTTTCAAGATACAGCCTAGAATGTCTAAAAAAAACAGGACCAACTGCATAGCTATCCTTGCCCTCCTGGTCAGGGACAGAGATAAAAATTCCATGGCCTTCCATGTGGGCTTCTGCCCTGCGAGTGGCTTGAAGCATCCATGAGGGGCACAGCATGCCTTCTCGGCAGTTGCAGCAGTCTACAAACGAAAAGGATGACGCTGTATGGCACAGTTCCTGTCCCCGCCCAGACTTACCCTCAGTCGTTTCATGCTTTTTTTCCTGATGGGTGCCACTCCATGTGGAAACATATATCCAGGAGAAAGGAGGTGTCCCTCCGTAGAGTCTCTGATCACCAGGTAAGAATTCTGGTCAGACTTTCATAACGTCTGCTTAATGTTCACAATTACTGCATCTTTCAGGTCAAAGTTGCAATCCTGAAGTACATTGAATCTCTCGCTAGGCAGATGGATCCAACAGATTTTGTGAACTCCAGTGAGACAAGGCTTGCAGTTTCTAGAATTATAACCTGGACAACAGAACCAAAGAGTTCAGATGTGAGAAAGGTGTGTATGTCCAAGAGACTATAAAGTACAGCTTTAATTAGAGACTGTTCTTAGATGTGTATTAGAAAAAAAAATTATTTAGAAACTTGCAAATGACCCCCTACACCTACCTGGAAACCCTTGCCACTCCTTTTCCATGAAAACCAAGACTTTGCCGTTGCCCCTTATCTTTCTCCAGCTCCACCTAGTTCCAGTCTCTGAATGTCAAAATGAAAATCTGAAACTTTGTATGATGGGTTCATGGTTTTCTTATGTTATCTGCTTTCACTGTGAGAGCACTAGTAGTTTAGTTCCTTTTATATGGACATTGGTTTTCCTTACATCAGTTTTGGGACATGTACTTTGAAGACAGAATTGCAGATCTAAGGCTACCTGGCTGTAATGTGCCTAATAGTAACATGGTTGAAAGTTTGCTAAGATAGAATGGATTCTTGGCTTTAAGAAGAGCAAAAACCCTTCCAATTACCACACTTGGAACACACTTTCTTTGATTTGGGGAGTGAAGTGGGGAGATAGAATTCAGTGTTTTGAGACACCCTGATACCAAGGTGGTGTTTCATTGCTGCTGTTTTTTAATCAGCTACAGAGAAATATTTGCTACTTTCTTCTGAAATGGCCCTTGAGAGGCATATAACCTGGTAAAGAACACAGGATTCTTTCCGCTATTAGGTAGGTTGTGTTTGGCTCAGGTCTGTTACACAGTTTAGTTAACATGTAGCATTTAATCAACTCCTGACACATTATAAGCACACAAAGGGTGTAAGTTGTTCCTATGTTTGCCAGGCCTCTGATTCTCTTCCTTTCAGTGTCATCTTCTATGTTTGAGTTTCATAGGCAGCCATTGTTCTACTTTAGATATATCTAACCAGCCTTTTAAAAGTATTTTTCAATGCTAGATTTCTCACTTCTCCTTTCAGACTAAAAGTACAATTTGGGTTATTTGTGTACAATCTTGAACCCTGCATTTTTTCTTCTGTACTATATATATACTACTTCGACAGCCATGCCTGCCAATGGTCCTTTGCCCTTGGGGAAGAGTTGATAATATAAATCAATCACTTAGGTCCAGGCAGAGAAAGTGGGAAGGATGATTCCAAGCAACAGTTAGCAAGGTTGGTATGTTTTCAAATACAAATGAACACTTAGCTCCTTCTCTAATGGCATTCAAGTAGAACTGCAGAATTATATAAAAGGTTTCTTTGGAAGGAAAGTTGTCCAAGGTAAGCCTAGGTAAACTAAGGTAAACTTGTCCAAGTTGTCAAAGGAAGGAGGGCAAATCCTATTAAAGCATTCATTCAAAATTACTGTCTAGTCTTACCATTTATCAGAAGACTACTTTACTGCCAACCTTTAACCATTAAGCCAGTTTTGGGTTAGGACAATACAATGGGAGGTAGTTAAATGATTTGGTTGGTTTGTACATCAGAAACAAGTTATTTCTGTTATTTTCAAACTCACAAGGTCAACCAATAAATACAGAAGCCTTAAGTGCAGCTTTCTGTCTTTAGTGTAAAACTGAAGTATGTGTGTGACTGTATGTACTTTTAAATTGAATGTTATTTAAGTATTCCTTCCTGTGGGGCTGAATACATATCTTAGGCTTGCACATTACACGATTAGAGCCAATATAGAGCAACTAACTTTGATCATAAATACCATGTATATCCACTGTCTCTGGATATACACATTAAAAATTTGAACTAGGATTTATTCTCCTAACTTTTCTAAACAGGATATTATAGGACCTCTTATCCTTGGGGTTATTTAGCCTGGGACTACAAACACTCAAACTTATTTCATACTAGCTTAAGTCAAATATGGATAGGATCTTACTTTACAGTCAGAAATCACATGGTTCCTTTACTCTTTGATCTCCAGCTCTTAATTTCACTTATTTGGGATCATGTAGTTCTACGCCACAAAGCCTGCTCTCCCCTGGCATTCTGCTGCTGGTGCCTGCCCTCGTTTCTTCCTCATCCCCATTGTGAGGACTGCTTAACACCTCACCTTCGGACAGAGCTCAAACCTAGGTTCTGGGACACTAATCCTGATCTTCAGAAGAATTTGAAAGCTTTACATCAGTAGTTCTCAGTCCTCAAGACAATTTAAATCAGTGTTGATTCCTTGGCTCTACCCCAGGTAATTTGACTCAGTTGGTAGAGAGTAGAGCTTGGACATGGTTTTGGTTCTGGTTGGGATACCCTCCACTGTTGGCTGGTTTTTAATGCAGAGTTGAGACCCATTATTTTATACCATTACTCTGGAGTTGCACCTCAGGACATAAAGGCTGCTGATGTAGTCTTGACCTGGTTGCCACTCATTCTCTTGGCACCCAGCCTAGACCCTCGGCACCTTCAGAGCCAGGTTGGCCTTGCTGTTCCCTACTCCTTTCTCCTGTCCACCCTGTGTGCTCAGCACCTAGCACAATGCCTGTAGCTCTGGGAGGGGGGTTCCCTGCCTGGGGCAGGTTCTTTATGATGAGACCAAAGAAAGGCAAGGGCAAGAAGTTGGGAGAGATGAGGGTTACCACATTTACTCTCGTAGCAATCACAAGCGGCTTGGTACATGTCGTGTACCAAGGGACGAGGAAGAAACGAGGGCAGGCACCAGCAGCAGAATGCCAGGGGAGAGCAGGCTTTGTGGCGTAGAACTACATGATCCCAAATAAGTGAAATTAAGAGCTGGAGATCAAAGAGTAAAGGAACCATGTGATTTCTGACTGTAAAGTAAGATCCTATCCATATTTGACTTAAGCTAGTATGAAATAAGTTTGAGTGTTTTGTAGTCCCAGGCTAAATAACCCCAAGGGTAAGAGGTGCTATAATATCCGGGTTAGAAAAGTTAGGAGAATAAATCCTAGTTCAAATTTTTAATGTGTATGTCCAGAGACAGTGGACATTATGATCAAAGGCACTCCCCAGACTGACTACAGGTTCTGCTCTCCAGCACGGACTTAATCCTGTAGACAGTAGGTCTTAGTCTCTCCTCGCTCCCCACCCTTCAAGCTCCCTGGTCCCACGCTTGGGCTTAATTCTCCAGGAGCACCAGGCCTCCACGGCTCTCTCACCGCTCTCCCAGCAGTCCAGCACCCTGCTCCCAGACTCTGGGAGCAACTCTGTGGGCGAGTCCCTGGTGACTAGAAGATGTCCGACCAATTATGTACACAGGGAGAGGAGAGAATGGCTGTGTCCTCTTATCCCTCCCCTGGGCTGGTACTCCCGTGACTGAGCAGCAGCTCTGTTGTGGGTAAACGTCCCATACGGTGCAAACAGGCTCTTATTGTATACACAGTGGGTGCTGTTAAGGCAAGGTGGGAATCCTGGACAGAAAGTGTCTTTTTCCCCACAATACCTGTAGAAAAAACAGGCATATATTAAAAATATTTTAATAAACATTTTGAAAGAATTATGAATGATAAATGCCCAAAGAGAAATCCAATTTCAAGTAACATTTTGAAGCCATCGTTTTCAAAACCATAGTCTTGGAAGTTCTCCTCTTTCGGCTTCTGTGTTTTCTGTTGCATAGCAAATTACCACAGACTCAGTAGCTTGAAACTACACAGATATATTACCTTACAGTTGCTGTGGTTCAGGAGTCTGGCACACTGGGTCCTCACTTCTAAAATCAAGGTGTTGTCTGGATCTTTGATCTCACCGGAAGCCTCAACTCTTCTTCCAGCCCACTGGCCCTTGGCCAAATCCAGCTCCTTACAGGTGTAGGGCTGAGGTGCCTGTTTTGCTGTCAACAGGGTGTGTTCTCAGCTCATAGAGGTTCCCTGCCATCCCCTCTCACTAGATGGCAATTTGCTTCTTCAAAACCAGAAGAATATGTGAGGAAAAAATGTCTAAAAACTTACCAAATTTGATAGAAAACATTAATCCTACACATCTCTGAAGCTCAACAAACTTAAAGTAGGATTAAGAAGAGCCACATTTAGACACACCCTAATCAAACCGTGAACGACGAAGACAAAGAGAATCCTGAAGGCAGTAAGGGGGAAGCAGCTTGGCGTATCCAACGCCTCAGCAAGACAAACAGCTGATTCTCATCAGCAACCATGGAGGTTGGAGGCAGGGGGATGACAGAGAGTTAAGAGAAAAAACCTGTCCACCAGGAGCTATTCAAAAGCGAAAGTGAAATGAAGTCCGCACCTCTAACCTCACTTAAGGGCTCACTCAGGTGAGACCCACCCAAGATAACCTCCCCTTTGATTAACAAAGAGTCAGCTGATTCCAGAGGGGCTTGAATTACATCTGCTGAATCCCGTCTGTAACAGTTACTGGGGTGGTGTTCCATCATATTCAAATCTCATACTAGGGGAGGGGATTATATTGAGCTCATGTGCCAGGAGGTGGGATGCTTGGGGGCCATCTTCGAGTCTTGCCTACCAAGGTTTTGGTCGCAGTAGACTGGCAGGAATCTTCCCTAGTTATTTGGTAATTCCTTAGCTTTTACTCAAAATAGGGAGCTTTTTAACCTAACCATTCAAATTGCAATGACATTCAACTTAGCAGATGCATCTCTGCATTCTGGGTACCCTGTAGATTTTTTTTTTTTTTTTTTTTGTCCAAGATGTCTGTGGCTCTATGTCATTTGGCTTTCAGTTGTACTCACCCAACACTGGCTAGTAAAGCGTTACTTTATTCAGATAGGTGTTTTAAAGCACAATATTCAAATATGTGTTCTTTTGCCCCATAACTACTCACCCACAAACTATATGTTAGGGCACTGCAGAGTGGTCTTTCTTGAAGCTAGATTCCCTTGGATTTAAATACTTGTTTTGACGTATCATTGGACATTGTATAAATATAGATGCTATTGTAAGTGGTGCAGCTGCCTTACCCAAGAATTTGAGATGTATTTGAAAGATTGTCCAAATGAATATAGTGCCTAAATTAAAATATTTAGAAATTATGGTGTAGTTATGTATTGATGCCGGGGTTCTTGTTCACGAAGCCAAAGAATGAGCTTAGCAAACAGTCAAGGTAGGAGAGCGAGGTACAGTTTTTTATTTAGAAATAAAGTGATAGGACAGAGCTCTGGGCTCACTCCAGGAGGGGACAAGAGAGTCCGGTGTGGTGCGATGTCTAGGGGTTTTACTGGCAGATGAGGATTTTTCAAGAACATGAAAAAAAAGGTTTAGGGGTGTAGACCTGCCACGTGTGTCTGAACACCCCGAATTAACTTAACACAAGGAATTCCGCCCCCTGGATTTCTCTCCAGAACACCTGCGTCCTGGTCTAGGAGCATATCAAAAGGCAGCTTGCCCAGCCCCCAAGGTGGGCTGAGTTATTGTTTGTTTGCTAAAGAGTAAGTTAAGAATTCTGCTTCCCAAACTTCCTGGGTGTTAAAATGCAATCTTATCTTTAAGGTGGAATCTTCCCTGCCTTTTACTATGTTGTTTACAGCTGGGTCTGCATGCTAAATTAGTTGCCCAGTTTGTCTTGGGCCTTTTAGCATGCTAAAGTGAATCTTACAAATGATTAGCATAATAACAACATGGGGTACTCTTATTTATCTGGGGAACACCAGCTGATCTTACTGAAGAATGACCTTAGAGCTTAAGGTTTAACACAGAGTTTTGGTAGGGTGTTTCCTTGCATGTAGTTACATTGCTCTGACTGCAAGTATTCTGCCTTGCTTTTTCCGGAGGCCCTCACCCTACTCTGACTATACCCACAGTCCCTGTCTCAGTATCAATCTGCTCTAAGATGTAAAATGTCATTTTAAAACTGTAAAAAAATAAAACATGATTTTTTTAATCTTTTTTTAATCTGGATAATTTAATGCACTAAAGATACCCTACCTGGCTCTTTTAAATAAACATGTTTTGCCTTCTCTTTCATTTGCAGAGTTAGTACAATGTTTTATCAGGGAAATCATGGTGATTCCAGAGCACTTGGTGGTCATGAGCCAAGTTCTCTTGTTGGTGTCCTGCTTTAATTTCTTAAGAGTGGACTTGGTTATTTTTCTAAATACTAGAAGAACCCTTCAGTCTGAAATCTATGCAGTAAACCCTCATATTGACCCCATCCCTGGAGAATGTTAATTTTATGCAAGCAATACGTAGGGGATTGAAGACAATGTAACTCATTTAGCATATCTATAAGATGGTACTTGGGAAAGCATTTCAGAAACATTTTAAGCTGGTAGAGCTGGATTTGTTGACTTCAAGCATTTTTAATAATTATTTCCCTTTTTATCTCAGTGTTCTGGGGCATTGCATATTGGAGGGAGATGGGTGTTTAAAGATAGAAGATGTTTTGAACAGGAGGGAAGAAGCACAGCCCAACCCAGAGCGCAGGAGAGTCACCAGGATGTGTGCTCACAGGCAGCGACTAATTTGGGTGAGGATGAAAAGCCCCACCAGACTTTAACTGGTCTGCCTTTTTCCAAGAGTGACCTTTTTCATTTTCTAAGCGTGGGAGTCCTGACCAGTTTTTTGATCAAACTATTCAGAAGTACAGTAGACCTTTCTTAATGTACTGCATCTGTGTTAAGATAATAATAGTATAAATTAACAGTATAAAGTGGATTCTACAGTTTGACTTCCATTTGACTTTTGCTTCTGCCATTTGTCAGTGGTGTGAGCAAGTAATCTAACTTTGGAATTCTTGTTTATAAAGTAGGAATCATAATGATGCCGGGGTTCTTGTTCACGAAGCCGAAGAATGAGCTTAGCAAACAGGCAAGGTAGGAGAGCAAGGTACAGGCTTTTATTTAGAAATAAAGTGATAGGACAGAGCTCCCAGCTCACGCCAGGAGGGGACAAGAGAGTCCGGTGTGCTGCGTTTGTCTAGGGGTTTTATAGGCAGATGAGGATTTTTCGAGAACATGAAAAAAAGGTTTAGGGGTGCAGACCTGCTAAGTGGTGTCTGAACACCCAGAATTTACTTAACACAAGGAATTTCTCACTCCATCTCTCTCTGGGATACTGGCGTCTTGGTCTAGGGGCATATCAAAAGGCGGCCTGCCCAGCCCCCGAGGTGGGCTGAGGTATTGTCTGTTTGCTAAAGAGTAAGTTAAGAATCCTGCTTCCCAAACATCCTGGGTGTTAAAATGCCATCTTATCTTTAAGGTAGAATCTTTCCTGCCTTTTACTATGTGTTTACAGCTGGGTCTGCATGCTAAATTAGTTGCCTAGTTCGTAAAATCACTTGATCATATTTGAAAGAGGAAAGACAGCACATAGGCCTGGGCCTTTTAGCATGCTAAAGTGAATCTTACAAGTGATTAGCATAATAAAAACATGAGGCACTCTTCTTTATCTGGGGAACACCCACTGATCTTACTGAATAATGACCCTGGAGCTTAATGTTTAACACAGAGTTTTGGAAGGGGGTTTCCCTGCATGTAGTTACATTGCTCCGACTGCAAATATTCTACCTTGCTTTTTCCGGAGGCCCTCCTCCTACTCTGACTACACCCACAGTCCCTGTCTCAATAATAATTCTTGCCTCAGGCATTATTGGGAGTACTAACTGCAATAAAGTTAATCAAAACATAGATAAATATTACTTCATTTGCATTTGCAGCTCCCGCTATTACTGTTTGAGGGCTGTTTTGGTTTGGCGGCTGCTGTGTGGAACAAATTGAAAACTTAATTTTTTTCAGCATTTAGGAACATTTTTTCCCATCAACCAAAGGGAGTGTGGTAATGACAGAATTTCTAATGGTATGTTTATATTTTATGATTCAGAATCCCTGTATGTTTGCTTCTCATATGTGGTTCTCTGTTAGCACCTACTTTGTCAGCTGAAATAACAGATTTAGCCTCCAAATGTTGTTTTCAGAGACACCTGGGAAGTATAAAGACACTGTTGCCTGGAGCAGGAAAAGTATATAAGTAGCTTTCAAAAGTCAAAATTTCTAATTGAAAATTTTTTTAATGTATGATTATAGATAGCAGCATGGCCTAATTTAAAAGCTAAGAAGTTTACCATAAAATAGGGTTTGAATCACAACTTCACTCTGCCTGCCAATTTCTGGTCTCATTTTGACACCTTAGATCTTCCCTTTCATCTTGGAAAGCAGGACAACTAACCTTTCCAGGAGGGCTCGTTCATGAGGTCCAGAACTGGCAGTTACCGTTACTCTTAGCTTTTGCATTGTGTATACCTATATGATTGTGTCAAAGCAGCCAAATCCTTTTATAGCATATAATAACCCTCGTGTAAGCACTTGTTCCTTTCTGATTAAATCCTACCGCCTTTCCTGTTCATCAGTCCCTGCTTCAGCGTAGTCAAGTAGGTGAGGATTACCCCACTAGGTCAGCTTCAACCTGCTCTGGGCCTGGAGAAGGAAACTTGGAAGAAAATTGTAAACAGGTAGACTAAAACTGTGTACTAATTTGAAAAAAGGCACTTCACTGTTTGCATTTTAGATGATTAATACTGAGTACCCTTATGAAGACACAGAAAATTTTGAAGAAACTTAAAATTAACATAATACTATGTGAGTGTGTATGTGTGTGTATGCCTTTGTATACGTCTGTACTTGGTATGTTTTATGATTAACTACCTTCCCAAAGAAATAGTCATGTTGAATGCAGACCTCTAGTGTATTTTAATATAAAATAGGAAAGATACTAAATAAGATATACTTTAATATATAAAATAAAGACATGTAAGATAATAAGAAATGTATGAAGGTTTTGAAATCCCTTGTCTTTGGTAATTTTCTAGAGCACTTTTAACAACGGTCTTAAAGGTGCAGTAGTAGTAGTAGTGTAATAAATTAGAACACTCCTCCCAAATTTTAAGTCTTCCTAATCAATACCAGCCCTGAAGCATCTGTCAAAACTTTGTTGAGTTCCTGTCTTGAAGAATTCCTCTTGCTGGAAGGTACAACAGCATTCGAGGCAGTTGATAGTCCTGTGAGGTCCTTTCAAACAGCAGCAGAGAGTTGAAGAATCTTTACCCTCGCCCCCCAAATTCTACTGAAGGGACACGAGTGGGAATCCATTCCTTTTAAGTTGTCATTTGATCTGTGAAGTGCCCTAGAGCTGTCCCTCAGGAAGTCAGCAGCACTCTCAAGTTTTCCTGTTTGGCTGCGTGATGGCCCCGCCTCTTGTGGAAGGCAGGAGTTCAAAGACGGGACAAGGGCAGTGACATACTCCACTTTTTGGATTCATTATGGAACACGAGCTATGCCCTAGGCTTTTTAAAATTAATCTCTCCAACCCATGCCCATATTTGGAAATACTCTGCTAGTGGGAGCATGTTGATTGTAATGATAAATAAAAACCTATTTTCTCCCTTGCTTGAATTCTAGTATTCTGACTTCTCACTAATGCGGAGGGTTGGATAAAGTATTTTTGACCATAACAGTCCCATTCCTTTTAAAACTTGGATATAAAATCTTTTTAAAGTAATATATTTAAGTGATAATTTCTATCCATTTCATTAGAAGAGTATGACTTTGAAAACAGCTTTAAGCCAAAGGGTGACTTTTGAAAACTGTATGGGAACATTTACATTTTATATTTTGAAAACTAAAAATAAATTATATTCATTTATGTGTGTAAATCACACCCATGCCATCTCTTTACTGGGTCAGAAGTTAAAGTCTACTGCACTTTCTTTCCTACATGACGAGAAGTCACTTGCATTGAGTAGCCATGAATTAGCACAGTTTCTAGGCCTGTCATGTCTCAGCCCCCTGTTGCTGGCACATGGCACCAGTTTTCCTACGTACTTCATGAAGAACCTCAAGTTAACTTTGTGCTTAACAGATACCATGTCACTTGGAAGAAATGTGGTCTTCTAAGTAGAGAGAGTGGCATATTTCACATAAAAATACACTTTTCAAAAATGTAATGAATGATACATTTTATAATTTTCAAATGCCATTTCAGTCAACAGCAAAATAAGTGCCTAAACTTCATTATTGAGTTGATGACATTGATTCTTCTTCCCTGTTAAAGCTCAGGTCTGCTTCCTTCTTTCTCTTTGAAGTGCAGTTTTTCCTGCATGCATTCTTTCTAACATCTAATTAAAATTTTTTTTTAATGCACAGGTTACTCTGCATGATTTTTGGAATCTGCTGTTATACAAATACACAAATCATGTTAATATTAAATTGGTGGTGAAGTAATTTTCTTCTGATGATGGTTTATTAAGAATGTTTCAATAAGGAAATGTGGTCAACTTTATTTTAGTAAATAATTTTTTCTGCCTGGGTCATAAAAGCCCACTGGCCCCTTACAATTTAATTTGGGTGGGAAGACTACTAGTGGCTATGTATTTGGAGGTCAGCAGGAAAAATGTGTGATATTTTTGTGTAATTGAGTGTTTAATGAATGCTTTTGACATGTTGAAAACGTAATTTTTGATCCTATAAGAAATATCCCACTGATAATTCTAAAATTCGTAATTAATTTTTATTTTTGGTTAAATACATTTGGGTCTTTGGATTATATTTTCTTCCCCAAGCACAAATAGTAGTTTTGTCTTAACTGAACCTAGAATTAATTCTAACACTGTAAAAGTGTTTAAATACTCTGAGTGTTTATTTCCAAAGAATTTCTCAGCAAGTACATTTTTTGTAATATTCACATCATGGAAAAATATTCAGAGTAATTACTGCAATCCTAAAAATTACTGTCTTTGGAAAAATTAATATGCTTTTAGTCAAAAGACTTACATAATGTGTTTTCCTTTCCTTTGACTCTAAGAAATTTATAAGAAATGCTAGTATTTACTAAGATTTTCTTTTGGCATAGTTTTTCTAAATCAAGACCCTTGCTAACTAATTCCTCAGGCACTGGTTTTTAAGCTTGGATTGCCTGCTCCTATATTAGTACCATAGAAAGCACAAAAGGAGAAGTCTCTCTCTTTTGGCTACCATTGCTTCAGCTAATTGCTTTTCCCCACCTAGCTGCTACAGTGATTATAAGCAGTCCTATAGCATGTTGTCTCGATCAATAAAGAAAAGTAGGACATTTTCCAAATTTGTACCATTTTTAATTTGTACCATTTAAGTTTGGTTCACTTCCCAAAGACTGTCTCCTCAGTCCGTAGGTATAAAGTAGGCATTTTTCAGATATATTTAAACTCTGCTTTTGCCAGTGTTTTCTGTCACTAGGAGTGCAGCTTAGGAAGAATGATTTCTCAAGATAGCTCAGTGTAGCTTGTTCAGAAACTTGATCTTTCTAGGGTGCACTAGGACATTCTGACTTACTAGAGTGAACAACCTTAAGCCTTTCAAATATTTTTGATTGTTTCATTTACGTATTTACTAGCTTTGTTTCTAGTGCTAGACAACAAAGAGTTTCTGAGAATTTATTATTAACATGCTGTGGAAATCCAAGGCCAGGGAGTTAAAGTGAAACCAGAGCTTACTTTCCAGATTGAAGTCAGACTATGTGTTGATAATTAGTGATATTTTCCCCAGATGCTTTTTGTTTTTGTGTTTTATAGCAGAGATGCCCTCTTTTTATTTTTTTTACTCATACAAAATGTTTTTGTTTTAAACAATTTTAATGAATATTTTACCAAGATGTGCTATTGTACATTCCATAAATTAATCATATCATCTTTTTCTAGGCAGCGCAAATTGTGCTAATCTCTCTGTTTGAATTGAACACTCCTGAATTTACCATGTTACTTGGTGCCTTGCCAAAAACATTCCAGGACGGTGCCACCAAACTCCTGCATAGCCACCTCAAGAATTCCAGTAACACCAGTGTGGTAAGTGGTCATGATCGGGGCCTCTACACAATCTCGGCGTATCCCTTGTTTAGAACTTGCTCTAATCAAATAGCCAGCTTTCTTGTTCTCTTTTAGTAGATTGTGGGTGTCTCAAGGGTGGGGGCCAGTCTGATCCTGCCGTAGTCCCAATGAATGCATTAACCTGGTGTTTAACTTTTGCTTGAGTTAAGTTATTCAGTCAGTTAAATTTGACTAGGTCATTTGGTCAGTCAGTCATTCATTGCATTACTTTTTTCATATAGTAAAGCTGCAGATGCCCAACTGTGTCTATTACTCTAGTACGGCTGCCATCAGCCATTCAGCTTTGGGAATATTTATATTACAGTTATCCATCTTTGGTTTATAAGCACTTAAAACTGGACTTAGGATTCTAAAAAAAAACCACCTAGATTGTGCAGATTTTGCCCCTTTATTTACTATGGGCTAAAAGGCCAAGGAAGAAACAGAACTATGGTCTATATCTAGCTCTTGAATGAGGATGCTTATTCTACCTTCGCCCCAGGGCTCTCCAAGCAATACAATTGGCCGGACTCCCTCCCGACACACGAGCAGCAGGACCAGCCCCCTGACCTCACCCACCAACTGTTCCCATGGGGGCCTGTCTCCAAGGTAATGCCATTTCAACAGAAGTGGAGAAACTAAGCACTGGCCTATTTATAGATTTTTAGACCACGCTAAACACCAGGAAGTGTTATGGGTGCCAGGAGACCGTGGCTTCTAGTCCTCACCCAAATCCTTATTGTGTGGTCTTAGAGCAGCGAACTTCTATGGAGGAGTGAGTGCTTAGTTGTGAATGTTATCTGGGATTCTAGCTTTTAGAATTCTCTAGTACCTTAAAGATTTAAAAATTAAAAGTTGCATTTAGTAATGTTTTACACAGAAACCATTTAGAAATTCATCGCCTACTCTGGAAGTGATAACATGTGAAGTTATTTGTCCTCTAAGTAAATCCTTGATAATTCACACATAGTCTGAGGTGGTCTTCCAACTAAGAGGCTGTTCCAAGTATAGTTGCTGTCATTAGAGGCCACCTTTGAAGCAGAATGCTGCTCTGGAGAAAGATGAAGAGCCTGAGGACTAAAATGGGATTGGCATTTTCAGACTCTTGCTGGAACCATGGTTTTAGTGACCCCTCTGGCACGTGTTGGAGTCCCCAAGGCCTCACCCAAAGTAACAGCCCTTTGGCCAGACGTTTTAGGAGAGAACCAATGCCTGGACCAGGAAGGATCACACATGCTGTGTGTGTCAACAGTCAGTCCGGTTTTTTGGGATCACGGGCAACAAGAATCAAGCAGCTGTGTGCTAAGGGTTGCTGACACAAAGATCTTAAGAAAGAAAATACTGCAAGTATATGCCATTTTCCCTTGAAGGGTTACCTCTTTAATAGGAAGATATCAGAACAGTGCCTTTAAATTTACATTTTTAAATGATCAAAAGTCTCCCCAATTCCTCTGTCCTGACCACTGAAGTTCTCTTCAGTTCCTCAAATCATAGAAATATTTTGGAACATAACAAATTTGTATTTTCTGTTGGTGAAACAAAGTATTTTGAATACTTACAGTATCCTACTGTTTATATTGCCTTATTTTCTAATATTTATAAGGCCCCTGATACTGTATTTAGGTAGAATGAAGTACAGTGTTATGTCTCCAAATTTGGTCTGTGTTGTCATGATTTTGACAGGCTACTTAACATTAGACAGTTGAGGCCAGAAACTAATGAAATATGTCTGACTTTCCCCCAGGTGTGACTGAGGCTCAGTCAACTATTTTTTTAATGTTAACATTTATATCTAAAGTATATGGTTTGTCCTAAATGACCGGGGTCCATTGTTGACAGTAACGTCATGGACTTTTTGTTCTTGGTGGGGGAAAGTTTTATGGAAGACTGTATTCTCTGTAAATTATTGCTTTTGTCTAAAAATGATACTTCTGCAACATTAACTGGGAAATCTGTTCTTCTGTAATACGCAGTTCATACTTGTGTCCTTTAATTATTTCATTATTAGGGTGGAACATTATTTAGGAAATATTTAGGGAAGACTCAGATGATTTTATTAGAATATGTGCTAGTAGTCTAAGCGGAAGATTGGTGGGGGCTGCTACCATAATCCATCAAAGCTAAGAATTGGCTAGGTATTAATATTCATAGATCTCCAAATTATTAAAAACTTCGATTTATTTTTCCGGGTCACTATTCATTCTTAATTGGCCTGATCTTAATTTTTACTGTTAGGTTTACAGTTCAGTGGAAGAAATTAAAAGGTTTATTTTCAATATTCAAAAGTCCAAGTGTGGCCTAATATTTTCTTGTCAGCAAATTGTTCTTTAGGGAATTATTTAGTTAGGCAGTGAATAACTACCAGATAGCCATAGCCAGTTTGAACTCAGGAAAAGCATTTTTCTCACAACTGAAATTATCCAGAAGTAGGAAGAACTGCCTCATGTCATCATATCACTAGAAATATTCAAATAGGCTGCATCTTCTACCAGGAAATTATAAAAGAAACTAACTCTTGCACTAAATAGGAGAATGAACTAGGTCACCGTGTCCTGAGGCAGCAGTAAGACAAGGCCTACCATCTAGAGCCTCAGCCATGTTTCTGAACAGTGCTCTTGAGACATCTGTTTCTGTGTCTTGCCATTGTTTTGAGTCACCTTGGCCATATGTTAAAGTTTTTTATTCTTAAGGGGGAGACTTATTGCCAATTATTTGTTTTTAATATATTTTTTTGTATCAAAATGAACTAGTATTTTTTTAGTGCAGAAATTCTCTACTTGGATTATGGGGATAAAAAAGAAATAGTATAAAATGATGAACAAATCTGTTATTGTTTTTTAAAAATCACTAGTGAGGGAAGTCATTTCTGCCAACCCAGCAGTATTAGAGAAGCCAAAGCTAACAGGTTGAGCTTCTGTGAAACATCACGTTAGTCATTGTTTCTGTGTGAGAGAGGAGGGTCACTGCTTACTCCCAACTAGTGAACATGTACTGCTGGGTGTTTGGACAGGAGGTTTATGATCTGGAGTTTTTCCTCATTAAGCACATATTTACAGTTTAGTTCATTTTATTCACTGTGATTTGTCTTAAACGAAGAACAGAGTTGTAAGGGGCTTCACAAATCACATGAAGTCCATTCCCCAGTCTGCTGTACATTCTTGGCAAGCATGTTGTAGAGCAGAATGGCAGTAAATATGTAACCACTGTTACCTCTGACAATAAAAGGTAATTTAGGTGGATTTTACATTCGTCCCATCAGAGGATCAAGAGGATGCATAGAATCAAAGTGGGGATTAAGTGGGGGAACCCAGACTCCCCCAGGGAGCTGGTGATGTGTCTGCTTTCTCCTCTGCCTGTTAGCAGAGCTCCAGCCCCGACTCAGTGTGTGGCTTAGAGAAGGTCTTTAAGCCCTATGCTACAGTGACCTCTCATCTCCACATTTTTGTTCCTTAAACAATGGGGCCATAACTGTCCACAGGTAGAGACCGGCTCCCTGCCCGCTGCTCTTGGAACCCGGAGCAAGGCTCATGGCAGGCAGTGCTGCCTGGAGGAACACTGTCTCTGATACCGCTGACCCCGCCCTTTGGCCTCCTGCCCCATTTCCAGCCAGCTCAGCTCGCCCCTTCCCAGTCTCTGGTTCTTCTGAATCACTGCAGTTGTTAGGACTCTGTGTCACTTAGTGCTATGTGAGGAGAAGACCTGTGTTCTCAGATGATCTGTAGTTCTCCTGTGTGGTGATGTGAGCAGAGGACTTAGATTTTTGCTTCCCCTCTCTGATCTGCCAGCTGAGACTTGGCACCTGGGCTCCCTGAGGGAAATTTCCTTGGTGGCCTCTGGACTCCCTCAGATTGGATCCCAGCCTCCTCTAGTCAGAATGGCACTTTCTCTGAGTCTTCCTGCCATAGTCCCTTTGGTCCCATTTGAATTAATATCCATAATCCCTTCTTTGGTTCTTTATAAAATAATGATTGCATTACTTGACACCAAACATCCATATTTTTGTGACATGCATTCATGCCTTTGGAATCTCATGTGATTTAGAAATGTAAATACATGATTGGGCAGGGAAGGAAGGTTGCAGTCCTATGAGGACCAAATTATAAATGAAACTCTGTTCTTTTTCTCTGTACGGTGAAGTATTAATTTTGCTACAACTTTGTTATGGAAGAGGAAACTGTGGCACTCAGAATGTAATAGTGTGCTCTCCCCTGCCTCCTCCCCTCCCCTTTGCCTTTTTTTGTTTGTTTGTTTCTCTTTCTGATTTTCCTCTTCTGATCACTACAGTCGGTTGTGGGGCTGGAGTGCCGATGGGTTATCGAAGCACCCCCCTCCCTTTCCTCAGCCTAACTCCATCCCCATCGCTCCCTCCCACAAGACTCTCAGGCGCTCTTCCTCTCCCAGGTAACAAGCTACCTGTTACACTTGTCTGAGGTGTCACAATATTATTGCAGTTCCAAGGTCGTCTCAGGTCTTTGGGGAAGCCTCTCAGCTGCTTCCATGGGGCCTTGACTTTGGCTTAGACCAGCAGGAGAAGAGCCTTGGTTAGAAGTGTGAGTGGGTATGTGATTGTTGAACCTCACGACCACAGCTCCTACCATGTCACAAGAACAGGTGACCGTTTCATGAACTGCCCAATTTGCATCAACATCTCCTGTTGTGAGGCTCTTGACCCAGGGAAATGCTCAGCCCCCACAAGTAGCTCAGGTGATGCTATGAAATCAAGACCAGTGATGGTGGGCATGGTTTCCTTAACATTCTTCTTAGATGTACAAGGCATTCCCACTAAGAAGCAGATGAGATCTGCACTTTCCCAAACTGCCCCTGTAGCCCACAGTCCGGCTATTGATTACAGAGACTGCTTTCTTGCATAACATACTGTCACATACATGGTTGTAGTCTGAAGCCCAATATCCAGAAAGGAAGCCTTAGAAGCCCATTCACTGTTGCATCTCAGTAAAGGCGCTCTGCCTCACAAGCCCCTGGTTGAGTCTTGAAGAAGGGGTGGAACTTTCTTCAGATGTTAAGACAGATGGTAAATCTGTGGTACAGAGTACAGTCCAGGTATTCCTGCAGGTACCTATTCAAGGGTCTCAGGTGCTTTTTATTAAAGGTCCAAAAATAAGAGAATCGCCTCCCTTAGAAACCTATAGTTACATGGGCTGAGCATGGGGCAGTCCAGCTGTCCTTGTGCTATGTAAGGTGAGTTTGTACACTCTGGGATAGGACAAGGGTTGAAACAAAACAAAATCTGTTACTTTTGAGTGCTTCATAGGTAGCTTTTACACAGATTCACATTCCTACTTTTGTATCCTCAACACTGGGAAACTACATAGTAGACAAAGTCAGCTAAATGTTTGTTAACAACATCTTTCTTTTGAAACTCTTACTACTCTAAAAGTAACTTCTAAAAGTGTACAGAGAGTCATATAATGACTTTCTAGATAGACAAGGTTAGGACAAGAACACACTGCCAATGGGATAGCTGCTTTCTCTGTGTTAATAAAGCATGCCACTACAACTTTGTTTTCTCTCTATTTTTAGAGTTACCCAGGCCTCAAAGTATGAAACCAGTTTATTGACTGTCTCCCAATTTACTGACCTGTATGCCCTGATGGGCGCTAAGCTTCACCCCCAACCAGTCTTCCCGTCCAGCCATTGAAACTGCCCTCCAGAGGACATCTCATACCTAGAACCATCTTTCACATGTGTGCAATAATATAGCTAATACTTAATATACCTATGACTTCTCTTAGCCATCAGAGGGAGAGAGAGTTGACTAGAGAATTCTACATCTAGAAAACCTATCAGTTATGCAAAACTAAGAGAAACTCTTTGTCTCTTTGCTCTTTGCTAAACCCTAATGGTTTCATAACAGGGAATACTCCATACCTAGTATCTTTTCCCTTCAAAATGACAGAAGAAAATCTCAGAAGGCAAACTGCTTGTCTCCAATTTTTCTTTTCTTGAAGACCTGACCTCATGCACCTCCACACCCATTATACAGATCCTTCACCACAGGGCAAGTCCAGAGCTTTATTCTGCTTCAGTATTGGGTGACACAGCCTGACCTTAGGTCACTGAATATTGACCACTTGAGCAACTCTTCATAATCTAAAGAATCCTAAGGAAACCTTTCTGGGGTCTAATCACAGTGTTTACAGATAACCAGGGCCTGACCTTTGACCTACAGGATTATGTCTGTGAGCTCCCAGAAGATGGAGTCTGGGGGGGTTCTTGACAGACCACTGTCGGCCTGACCCGCTGTCTTCTGAGTAAGACTGCTGCGCCCTCTGGCTGCTGCCTCCTTTGCTGCTTGTCGGGACCGTGGGCTCTAGGGTTCTCTGATGACAGCATTCATGAGAATTTCTTATTTCCCTATGAAATGGGGGTATTGATTTGAAAAAAGACGTCAAAACATGAAATAGCAAAGAAGGTAGCATTATCTATTTCCTGTTACAAGGAAACATTGCTGTCTCTCACCTGGAGCTCACAGTTTTAGTTTCATACCAAGGAGATACTTACAGCCTTAAGCTACTGAGTGTAAAAGAAATGTTACTGCAGATCATACATGATTATGTACATGTGCTCCTAAATTTCAAAGTTCCGAGTTGGTTTAACTGACAGTAAGATGAAGGAACATTAACTGGCAGAATCTTTTATTTTCTTATTTTAAGAAGAGGCTATTATAATGCTAAAGTTACATGAACTGAAATGAAATATTTTAAGGAAGTTCAGATTAAGAAGAATGAAATGAATTATGTGAAAGCTAACATTATCTGATGCGACATGTGGAAAATAATATTGTGACATCCCTTAAAAAGCTGAACGTTCTGCCAGACTTCCTCCTGTCCATCCTATCATTCTTTGTCATTTTTTTTTCCTTTTGCATGGACTATGCTATTGTTTTTGGTTGTTGTGATTAAAAATATTTTAAGGCATCTTTTGACATCTTGCATACATACTTTTTGTTTGAGTCATACCCAGTTCAATAGTGTACAACCAGGTGTATAAGTGCCTTTGTTCCCACAGTGTTGGTGGTGTGGTATTCCAGAAGGGAGGGCGGGGAACCCCTGTGCTTTCTTCATACTAAAGGGATATTGCCTCAGATTCTGATGACCTTACGAACTTAGAAGTGGTTGAAGTCTTGAATTCTGTTCAAGTTTTTTATTCCACCCCCTGTTAGTATAGACGTGGAATTTCAGCTGTAAACGTGTCAAAATTCACATTTCTGTTTGTTTGATGCCAGAGCCAGTCTTTGAGTTGGCGTGTATTTTTTGTGAACTCTCCAAGTACTCTTAAGGTTTGGATTTTCTCTCATTCATCAGAAAAGAAGAATGGGTACCCTCTGGGCCAGTTAAAAGTTGAGGCGAACAGCTTACATCTCTGAGACTGAGGTCAAATCTTGTACTTTAGGGAACCTATCCAGCCCTGGAACACTTGGCTCTTTGCACCCTCATGCCAGCAGAGGTCTGGCTACTCTGAGAGAGAAATGTCCAATCATGTCTTGCTCATCTGCCCAACCTTTAAGAAAAGGAGGAGGGCTTAGTAAATATTTGTTTTTAAGTTAAGGGAACTTACCTCTTGTAAGAATGTACAGGGTTGATCGTGTTGCCCATGGAAAGGGTTCTTGCCAGTGGGTGCCTAGTTTCAGTTACTTCTCTTCTGAAGAACAGGAAGTTTTCTTTAGTCCTTCGTAATATTGTATCCAGCCAAGGATTCTTAGCATGTCCCCAGCAATCCTCAGCATAGCTCAAGACTTTCTGTAAGTTAAATTAGATCAACTTCATCTGATCTTTTCTTGAATACTTTTCCTGAAACAAATGACATTCAAGCTAAGTCACAGTTTTTGGACTTGCCAAAAACTTTAACCAAGGGGTTAAATATTTCTTCATGTTCTGTGCCCTTTATCCTGGCATACCCATCCCATGCTTTTCTTTGATATGCTTAGTGAGGGGCAGTGGAAGGTTTTGGTCTTAGGATGTTTTCTCCGTTTCAATGCACTTTTCAGACATCTAAAGGCCGCTTGCTGACACACTGCATCACACTGAAAGATTAATTAGGATTTTTGCTTCATTTCATGTTTTGCTATGCTAAATGTCTAAAAGGATAAGTAATTCTTGCTTTCTGAAGTGCTTTTAGATATCTATCTAGGATTATGACTCATCTTTTTAAGATCTGCTTTTATTATAAAACTCCAAGTAGAAACATCTAGAAGAGTTGGTACGTCAAGCTCCTGGGTTAGATGGTGTGAGACACTTGGGGCCCCATTGGTGGGATGGATCTGACTTAACATACTTTTTAACATAGGGTTTTACTGTACCAGTGCCCAGTACTGGTAGATGTAACCCAGTCTTGTGAGGTCATTTGCTTTGCTCTTCTGAAACTTGTATTACTCGCTTTATTTTGAAGCGCCCATTCTTCTTACTCTGTACATTTGAGACCAGTAAAAACCAAACTCCTTTTTCCATCTTCAAGATGCGCAAGTCACTTTTCCACTTCCATCACCTCATGCATTGTCACCAGTTGTCACGCTCTGAGTTCTTGCATTCTTGTGGTTATTGTCAAGTGCCAATGTATTGTGTTTGGGACCAGATTTGACAAGGAAGATGTGTGATTTCTAATAGTTCTCTAACAAAAGATGTCACCTTTTCATTTCAAATCACCTTAAGAAACAAAACTATAATTATATATTATTCCATAAATTATTAGAAATAATTTATGCCCATACCTCAGTTTTATGTATATGCCTCAATTTAAGAAATAAAATAATTTTTATCTTTAGCATGCTGGACTATGATACAGAAAACCTGAATTCTGAAGAAATCTATAGTTCTTTGCGTGGAGTTACAGAAGCCATTGAAAAATTTAGTTTTCGAAGCCAAGAGGATCTGAATGAACCAATTAAACGAGATGGCAAAAAGGACTGTGATACTGTGAGTACCCTGGGCTAACAGGACTGCACTTCACTCACACAGCACTTACCACCCCAGCTGACGGGGGGCTGCATACATAGCAGGTGGTGATTCTGAACTCTGTGCACTGAGTGCTGGGCTTCATCGTTATTATCCTGTAGTTAGAATATATTGTTTAAAGAGGCCCAAAGCAATTTTATAAAATTTTGAGTACCATCAGCTATTCCTGTGAAGAATATTAAATACCTTTTTTTCTCAGTTTGCTTTCATTTATCCTGGACATATTTTTGTTCCTATGATGTGATAAAAAATAGTGAGACTGAGCCAGACACCCATGTGGCTCCCTGGGAGCTGTCGTCTTGTGCAGAGGCAGGCAGATGAGCCAGAAACCGTGGTGCAGTGAAGTGGTCGGGCCTCGGCACAAGGAGACCTGCCGGGTTAATCTTGGCGATCAGGGAAGATCCGCAGAGAGGTGGTTTCTCCCTCTGAGTGGAAGCATGAGGGTTTGGAGGAGTTTGCCAGGTCAGGAGGGAGGGGGTCTTGTGAGAAGGCAGAGAATGGGAGTGGGCACGGTCTGACATCCCACAGGGGTGGCTGATGTGGAGAGAGTGGCTCTGTCGTGTTGGAGAGGCTTGGAGAAGAGGCTGCAGAGGCGGGTCCAGGAAGGCCGCTCCCACCAGTGGGTTTCCAACCAGTGTCTTCACTTTACTTTGAAGAGTCTGCAAAGGATTTTTAATTGGGGAAGTGTATTGGTCACACATTTTAGAAAGATTGCTGTCACTGAGATGGAGAATGATTCTGGAGGAAGTTGGGCTGGGGAGGGCACGAGCAGAAATGGAACAGAGATCTCTGACTAGGACAGTTGAGTAGGTTCTGGGACAATTCAGTGAGATAATACAAGAAGGGGAAAAAAGCACATGTTAACCCCTTTGGAACATAAATTCAGTTTTGGCTAAATGGGACTTACAGGACCTGGGGAATAGCCAAGCAAACATAACCATTTGGCCTTTGGCTGTACCAGTCTGGAGTTGAGGCTGGCAGTTTGGGCAGGAGACAGAGATTTGAGAGGCGTTGACTAGTTTCCTGAAAGAAAAGTGAGTAAAATCAACCAAGTAAAGAATAAGGAAAAATTCTAAGGAACGTCAACACTAAGGGAAAGACAGAAGAAAAGGACTCAGAAGAAAAGCTAAAGGTGATAGGAGGGAGACCAGGCTAGTGTGATGTCATAGAATCCAAGGAAGCTTTCAGGAAAGACATTCTAACCAAAGGCCTCTCAAGTCAGATGTGGAATGGAAAGGCACCACTGGGTTTCTCTTTTTACTTTCTGCATTAAGTATTCTATTTTAACCTAACATGTAGAAAACATGTATTCATCAGTGTTTTAATGTAGAGTCAAGACCTTTCCTTAGAGAATGGGCCCATCTTCTTAAGTAGATTTTATACATGGTCAGTCTACGGTTTGGTCTCTTGCAGGGGGCATTGGATTTTGTGGGCACAGTTCAGAGCAGAGCAGAGAGTGGAAATGAGATTACAGTGGGCTGAGGAGTGACTCAAGTAAGGCTGAGAGGGATGAGGGCCAGTCGGGCTTTTCATCCTGGAGGACCTGACCTGTTGGAATGCTGGTGGGGCCAGTTGAGAGAAACGTTGACTCAGCAGTGGGCGATTGGTAGACTCGTGTCACTGGGACATGGCAGAGGGAGGAGGTTAGGGCAATGGTGGAAGGATTGGCCTTAGGCAGGAAGAAGGTAAGCAGGTGTTGTTTGGGGCAGGAAGAAGAGGCTATCCACTAACAGCTCCCTCTTTCCGGGGGCAGCAGAAAGAAGTCAAGCTTTGAAGCCTGAGGCTCAGTGTGGTGAGGAGAGTGTAAAAGATTTGCAAACACCTGTGGGGTGGGGTGGAGGGGTTGCTGATGAGGCAGACAGAAGTCCTGCCAGGAACAGTGGAGACCTAGAGAAGGCAGGTGCCTGAAGTGTTACTCTCCTCCATTAGAAAAGTGATACATAGCCAGCATGTGAGATTCAAAAAAAATACAAAAGAAAAAAAAGAATGAAAAATCACCATCTCTAGAGCTAACCACCATTAACATTTTAGTGTTTACTTTCTACTTCTTTATGTGTATTCATATATGTTTAAGGGTGAATGTAGAGTGCTTTAAGTAAAACTTTAAAAGTAGACCCAGTTTGATAAATCCTTCAGGATGTGTGTCAGATCCAGTGAGAAGACAGTCCACAAAAGCAGAGACAAAAAACTTACCTGTGGGAGAAAGTCCATCCTTACAAAGTAATTACAGAAATACAACTAACATATGTTAGGTTCCATTTACTTCTAAGTTGTTTCAAGTAGAAATTATAACATTTAATGCTCAAAGGATATAAGGAGCTAGTCTAATATTGGTGGCACAGGAAATTGGTACAGTTGTTTTGGAACTTGCTACAATTTTATTTAGCAAAAGGGATTTTAGATGTCATATCCTTAATCCAGTAATCTAATTTTTGGCAATCTATGCTAAACCTGTCCTCAGGAAAGATTATTAACACAAAGAAGTTTATATCAGCATTATGTGTAGTAGAAAAAAACAAAAACATTTTAAAGATGTAGAAGGGAAATAGTTGAGTAAATCTTATTGAAACACAAGTAGAAATAGTGGTGTGATTAAACATTATAGTTACAAAAACTTTATTAATAAAGGTGGGACATACTTATGCTGTGAGGAAAGCAAAGCACAAGACGGTCTACACACTGATCCCTGCTCTGTAAGATCCGCATGCCATTAGACTGGGGTAACACAAAGTGCAAAAGTAGAGGGTGTTATTATTAAAAATGTTCATAATTAGGATAGCTTAGCTTTATACGTTTTTAAAACATTTCCCCTTTTATAAATATTTTTTAGTTATAATTTTACTTTTAAGAGGGAGTTGCAAAGAGAAAAGAATTAAAATCATCTGTGAATCATCTCCCACCAAAGAAAAAACCTGCTAAGTTTTATTTAGTTCATAACTATGCATGTACTGTACATTCTTTTTACATCTTAGCAATAATATTAGTATTACATCTTTTTGGGGGCTGTTGAAAGCCAAATTCATCCCAGCAATTCCTCTAGGTATGTATTAAAAGATAGAAAGGGACTTAAAAGATACTTGTACACCAGTGTTCATAGCAATATTTGCTATGACCAAAAGATGGAGGCAACCCAAGTGTCCATTAGCAGATAAATGAATAAACAAAATGTGATACAAACATGCAGTGGAGGATTACTTAGCTATAAAAAGGAATGTAATACAGACATGTAGTACAACATGAATCGGCCTTGAAAACTGTATGCCAGGTGATATAAGCCAGACATAGGAAGATACCTATTACCTGATTCCACTTAGATGAGGCACCTGGAGTAGTTAAGTTCATAGAGTCAGAAAGTAGAATAAAGGTTACCAAGACTTGGGGTAGGGAGTTATTATGTATTGGCTACAGAGTTTTGCTTGGGGAAGATTAAAAAGTTTTGCCCAAAATATAGCATAGTGGTAATATGGTTGCACAATATTGATAATGTATTTAATGTCACTGAATTATACACTTACAAATTAAATTATCTAAAATAACATGTATATTTTACCACAATTAAAAGAAAATAGTACATAAGCACCAAATGAAAGAGATGTATCTTGTCAGCAGCACAAGTAAAAAATCTGCCATAGAAATCACCAGCACAGTCTGGCTGCCTGGAGGTGTTTCCATCATTGTTATGTAGTCAAATGTCTGAGATAAGGAAAAGGACCGTTTCTGCTCTGTTTCCAGCTGTCAGCCTCCACTTGCTCTATTACAGTGCTGCCCTGCACAGGGAGCCAGGTGGGCCTGTGGGTCTCAGAGGAAAGGACCCTGAGAGTGAAGGGACTCAGAAACATGACACAGAGGCAGGAGTTTAATTTGTTGAAGACAGGACTCAGAATATATTAGGAAAAAATTTCTCAGGAAATATTAAAAGACCTATTCTTTGACTCATATGATGAACTCTGAGAGTCAGAAATATCCAGAGGAAGAATGATCTGCCTAGGGGACACAAGTTCTCCATTGTTAGAGATTATTAGGCATTTGTTTGGCTCACCACTTGGTGGACTATATACAAGGAATTCATGGATGGTTGGACTACTATAGATCTTGTGATGGTAATTGAGGGAGCAGCTGTCTCTTGGTGGTGTGTCAGGGCATCAGGAAGAAAAACTTTCCTGGTTGTAATGAAAGTGATAGGCTGCAAAAATGGGGATGTGAGGTGTGCAGCTCTGTTTTCAAGGGGTTCTCTTCAGAATTTCATGTTTTTAATCTCAAAAAATGAGCAAAATTAATCATCAAATACAGAGTAAGACTACATGTAAATTAACAAACAGGTGAAAACATAAGCATATTATTCAGTTCCCTGTATTTATGAATTAGATATTTATAAATTGAATTACTGTTAACTGTCCTTTTGTCAGTGGCTTAATTTCAAGTGAGAAATCTCGGGCTCTCCTAATATTTCTGGAAATTTAAAGGAGAGGAAAAGTTGGTTAAAATTCCTAAAAAGGAGCTGACAGTGTGCTTTGCTCCAGGTGTCCCGTGATGGTGGAGTTGCCTCCCCTGCCACTGAGGGCCGGGGCGGCAGCGATGTGGTGGAAGGAGGCAGAACGGCTCTGGACAACAAGACCTCCCTCCTCAATACACAGCCTCTGCGTGCCTTCCCAGGGCCACGGGTACGAGACTACAACCCATATCCCTACTCAGACACCATTAACACCTATGACAAGACTGCCCTGAAGGAGGCCGTGTTTGACGATGACATGGAGCAGCTTCGAGATGGTTTGTGTTTCTTTGCTTGATTGCCCCCCATCCAGAAGTGCCTTCCATGGGCTTTCTTTCTTGTCAGAGAACCCTGGGTGCACTGGTCAGACTTGAGTGGGATCACTGGGTCTGTTTTGGATAGTTACTTGTTCAACAACTACTTGCTGAGCACTTGCTCTGTCCTTAGGCGTGGAAGGCACAACAGTGAACGAAAGTATGCACAGCCCCTGCCCTCTAGAAGCTTATAGTCTGCTCACAGAGGCAGTCTAAAATAAGCACTTACACACACAACCTAAATCGCATCTGTGGCAACTGCGGTGGAGGAGGGCTGACCACACCCATGGGGGAAGGCTTTGCTGAGGAGCCAGGGCCTGCGTGGACATCAGAGGGGCCAGGGAGTAGGAGTTCGTGAGCTGGGATGAGGGCATGATGGGAATGATGGGGGGACATTGTCTGGGGACTGGAGAGCAGGGCAGCCTTGCTGAGCACCCTGAGGAGCACCTGCCTGGTGTGTCCTCAGGAAGTGACTTCTGTCTTGTGTGTCTCACAAGTGCCCATTGACCATTCTGACTTGGTGGCCGACCTTCTGAAAGAGCTGTCCAACCACAATGAGCGGGTAGAGGAACGGAAAGGTGCCCTGCTGGAGCTGCTCAAGATCACGCGGGAAGACAGCTTAGGCGTCTGGGAGGAGCACTTCAAGACCATTCTGCTCTTGCTGTTGGAGACGCTCGGAGACAAAGACGTGAGGAGCCCTCTTTGTCCTGACATTCCCCTCTTTCCCTGTGACAAATGGTTAAGTCCTTTTCTCGTTGGGTTTGGCCTCACCTTTACTTTGTGTATTGTGCTTATTGTTTCCATTAAAACATTCTTCAAATATTTTCAGAGCATTACCAGTTAGTAACCTAATTAACAAATATTAACATTACCAGTTAGTAACGTAATGTTTTAATGAGAGGCAGGCCCCCTCCTAGCTTTCATACAGTTGTTCTGTGATTGCGTTTGTGATTGTTGAGGTAAACATGTTCTCACATCGGGTTACTTTAACACAAAATTTCTTAAGACTTTGTTAGGACAGAGTGGTTTTTTATGATAAGTTTTGTCCATGTGAGTATTATTTATGCTTCATGTGAATGAGAAATAGAGAAGTTAATTTTTTTTAAAGGCCCTACTACATGCAGCATTCCATGAACTTCTGTCTTGGTTCACCCCTACGTGTGTCAACAGTTCCAATAAGCTTGATTGGTCAAGAGGCAGGCTCCAGAAACATGGGCTCTTATTTCCATTATCTTTTGTTATTGTTTTAAAATAGAAAACCTTCTTCACACTGTGATTTTTGAATGCAAAAAACTAGGCATTTGTGCCATATGCCTGGTCTGTAGTCCACTCGTGACAACTAGTAGATAACTCTCAAGGAGGGAATAACCTAGTCAGAGTTCTGCCTTCTCCCTCTATGCAGCTGGTCCCTTTCATGGAGACAGGAATATGTGTTGGGAGTTGCCTAAATTAAACTCTAGAAGTACATTTCTCCACACTGGGTTTTGTGTAGGCCGGCAGAAACAAAAATAAAGGAAGTGCGGTGAAGAGCTTGAGGAACGGCAGGACTGGACAGATTTCAAGGAAGTCTGATACAGCCCCTAGTAAAGGTCTTGCCCGGGGTCATGCTGATGGTGACTTTAATGGGAGACAGGCAGACAGAAGGCCTGTGAATGTCATGGCAACTCCAGTTGCTTTCTCATGCTTAGGATTAATGGTTTGGTGTAGGGGTGAGTAAAGATGGAAGAATGGTGATAAAATACCTGTATTAACTTAAAACCTCAGGTGCTGAAGCACTTCTGCTTGGTAGGTTTTTGTCAGGCGATAAAATGATGTCATGTAGAGGGCAGGATATGGAGTATAGTGTGAATTGTACAGGTGAGTGAGGAAGAATCAGGATGTACTCTGGTTCTGTTTGGTGTAAACTCCATCTCTTTCATTGAGATTAGGAGTCTGTTTGGAATGGCTTTCCTCCAGACACATGACTCGGGCCTCAAACGCCTCAAGGGCTGTACAGATCCTCTCCCCCATGACCTCATCAGGCAGAAGGTCAGGAGTGATGGGTCTCCCGCTGTCCTTAGAGAGTCCATGGTCTTGTGTTGATGAAATGTTCATATCCTTTTTACCTTTCTTTTGTACATTTTACTAAAGGTATTATGCATAGCAAAGCTGCAGGCAGTCTGGAAATCTCCAGGAGATTGATGATGAACTTAAATGTATCATCGTCATTCAGCTCATTCAGGAAGCCTTCCTCAGACCCCTCTCAGGCGGCAGGTCCCGGGAAGGTCACCTCCAGCACAGTGCCTGCTCCCCGGGACCTGCCTGTCTGGAGAGCCTCTATCGAGGAAGCAGCTGGATCTGTGTCAGGGTGTCTGTAAAGCATCAGGGAAAGCCAGGACCGGTGCTTAGTCTCCCTGGACCTGCTGACTTGTAGTGAAGTGCTGTGTATTGTTTCTGATGTCTTCTTTCCTCTCACACGCCAGCATTCCATCCGAGCACTGGCACTGAGAGTTTTACGAGAAATTCTGAGAAACCAGCCAGCAAGATTTAAAAACTATGCCGAGCTGACGATCATGAAGACTCTGGAAGCCCACAAAGACTCCCATAAGGAGGTGAGCCAGGCCTGTGGCCAAGGGTGCTGAGCATGCAGGTCTGAGGGTGTGGTCAGGATGCTGGGGAGAAAGGAGTGTGAATCAAATACAGCTTAAGAAAAGGAGTCCCTCCTTTTGAACTCAGCCCAAGCCATCATGCAGGGCGACAATCCCTGGCAGCTGAGCAGCAGTGCAGGGACCAGTGCCACTATAGGTTCCTGACTGCCTTTTGGTGTGTGCAGGGGGCCTGACCTGTCTCTGAGGGATTTACTACGTCCGTGGCTCCGGCTGCCTTGGTAGAAAGGGAGGGGTCTGCCACTTAACTCCTGGCATTCAGCATCTGGCAGGCTACTGTAGCTCAAGATCGGCTTTGGAGGCACAGATGAGCAAGTCCTAGAAGCAACACTTCCATGCTCCAGAGTTGTGGGCAAGTCACTCCACCTTCTGAGCCTCAGTCTCCTTGTATATAAAATAGAGATGGATATTATCACAACGTTTGTGTGAATTAAATGAGACAGCCAGTGAGGGTTCATGCTCAGTTCTTGGGGTTAGTAGGGCCACCCTGTGTCGGTCTCTCTCCCTCACCTTCCCCCTTCAGTGTATGCCTCTCTGTGAGATCGAGACAGGTGGAGGCAGCCATGCCACACCTCTTCCAGGAGCTCCTGAGCATTTACAGTGCTAGCAGACTGTGTCTGTGGCTCCTGCACCTTAGATGCCTCTTGGAGAGGAGAGGGAGTGTGTCTGTATCGCACACACATTGGACGTTGGATGTTCAGTAAATCCTTGGCCAGTTGCTTATTGAACTGTTCTAGCCCCTGTAGCTCACTTGTCCTTTGAGTGTCTAGAGGCCTACAGGGAGTGGGAAAGTGGATGGAGCTGTCCTAAATAAAAATGATTCCAGTAACACCCTTCCAATAAAAGGCGCTGTAGAAAACAAACCATATATCTACAACAGTGGAAAACAATATGACAGAGAATGGGCTTGACCTCAGAGTAAGACATGATCACTCACTCAGTTCATTCTCTCATCTCACATGGGACTCTTATGAGCATACTTATGTATTAAGGGAATTGTGGTCAGAGCAATTCTTATGTCTGCAAAATGAATCAGACTCTAAATCAGGGTTTTTCTCTTTTCAGCAGTTACGTGGCTTCAAGGGTTGGGGTCTTGTGCTCTGTGTAGGCATCTCCACCAAATAATCCTAGCACGATGCAGATACATAAGTGATGGGTGTGTTTTCAAACCAGTAACTTAATGCTTCTAAAATCTGGCTTGGTTGCATGATGGGGATAATCACTCATGTTTGAACAAAGCCCTTTACATTTAAAGTGAACAAAGCACTAACTCATTTAAAAAGTGTGAGGGCCAGCTGAGCTAATATAATCAATGTAATTATTCCTGAGGAAGGAGAGTCCAAGAGGTTCAGTAATTTGCCAGGTGGTACACAGCAGGTACTGGTAAAGCCCAGAGGTGACCCAGGTTGTTTAAGTGCCAGCTGACCTATGCTGGCGTTTTTTTATTGTAACCATAACTTCTCCTTAGTGAGAATACATGTTCAAAAACAAAATAAAATTGATGTTTTTTTTTACATATATATGATGTCATTCTTTTTAGAATGTGGCATTAAGGTGACACTAAGCCATCAAAAGTGGATAGCCTTTACTGTCTCCTTGGAAGACATCTGTATTTAAAGTGGGTGACAGTGGTCCCTAAGAAGTACCGGTTAACAGAATTAAATAATCCATTTGCAGTTTACTGTTTTCTTGAAGGATCTTAGTTGTTTTTCTTTTCCCTGCAAAATGAGAAATTTAGGAGAGAAAGTTTTTAATGAAGTTCTTTAACTATGAAACAAAGCAGAAAGTATCTGCTGCTTAAGGTAAAACTAGCCGCACACATTACCATGGGGTTCCTGTAACCCAGGGGTCCCCGTGCCACTGTCACCGATTGCCCACCGTGCTCAGAGAGGAGTGCCTTATCGGCAGCCCCCCTGGGCCCCCCTCCCACCACTTTACCTGCCTTCAGACTCACCTTGACTTGGTGCCCTTGTAGTTTCCTTTGTGAGACTTCATTCTGTCACTCTGCCAGAAGCTTTTACCGTGGGTATCTGTATATTGAGGTTTTAGGTTTGGTTTTTTTCTTCCTCTTTTTCTTTAAAATTCTTCTGGTTTTCCTCTTAACCAGCTGCCTCCATTCCTTAGGGCAGAATAGTCAGATGTGCATAGTTTGTGTTGTAGCCATCTTGTTGGCATATAATATTAAATCATATCTCTCTAGTCATTACATTTCCTCATCATTACATTCAAATCCTTCCATTGGGAAGGATCCAGAGTGTTTCTAGATCCTCTTACTGTATTAATCATATAGAAGCAGATTCTATTTTCTTGTCTAATTAGTGCTTCGAAAGTGTTCACCCCAGGCGAACCCCCCTGGAGCTTCCTTCTCGTCAGGTTGTATTCACAGTCAGAACCCAGGCTTCCTGGCAGGTGGGTCCGGGGCTGCTCTGAGAGGCCTTGGCACCAGAGGGCCCCCTCACTATGATGGTGACGTCCATACCTCGTGCATGCTGGGCCTCTGGCTGTGGAGCTATTGCAGTGAAGGGCAACTTCTTGAAATGCAATTTCTAGAAATAGAAATTTGTCCTAAAAACTTGAGAGAAAATGAATGAGTTAGGGCCAATGATAGGATGGGTTGTTTTATCATTCTATAAGCCAGGGTATATTTTCTTAGGCTCTCTTAACAGAAGCTGTGCATGCAAAACTTTTTTCTTACACATTGAAAGTGTACCAGGCACTAAATCTGTCTCAGGCATCATCCATCCTGAGCCAGCATAGATGCTCTACTGTGAGCAAGATAGAGGACTTGAATACCAGTTTAGAGTTTTTATTTAAAAAGTTGGTATTTGTCAACGTGAACAGGCTTTCATATTCCCTATTTGATAAGTGAATCTCTTTGATTGTGTAACTCCATGTTTTTATCTTTTTAGCAAATAAAATTCGCTATCAAGTTTAATGCCTCAGTAATGAAGTTGCTCTGGTTTACAGTAGTGTTAGCTTTTAGCAAGCAATTAAGGGCTAAGGCCTTGATAGTGACCTTTTAAAATCTTAAGTCTGTTCTGCTTTTCAAGAAAATTCCACTAATTTTTAACTCTGCTCATCTTAGAATTTGTAATCTGTTTTTTAGGACTGGTTCAGAATTGCTCCTTCATTGACGAAGAGAGGATTTAATTAGAAAATTGATCCTCTGAATACGATTCTGGGCTGTGTGGGGTGTGCGTCTGAGACGAAAGCCTGCTCTCTGTCCCAGGCTGCTCTCATCTGTGTCCTCTGCTCCCGCTGCCTCCCTGGGACCCTGTGCAAGCCCAACTCTTTTGTGAATCAGAGACAAAATGATGTGGAATACACTTATAAAACTGTCATGTGCTGTACAAAAAACATTACATAAAACTCTTCTCAAACATCCTTATCTATTTCAGAGGTGACTGTTTCTGGGTAAACAGCTGATGGTACTGTTAATTATTTTATACACAATGAAATCAAGAATAGCTGTTGTTTCCAACAGCTGTTGTTCCCATTGTATCTTGTATATAGTACCAAAAATATTTGAAGTACTGGATAATGTTCCATTTAAACTTGAAGGAAGCACCAGCTCTGCTTCTTGAGGATACTCTATAAATGAAACTGTTCAGTCATTAGGCTTAGCTTTTTTTTAATTTGGCCACATTAGTGAATATTAATTATTTTGTCACTATTCTAGATCACCAAGCATTTCTTGCCATGCCCAAAAGTCTTGATATTGAAGGCATCTCAATCCAGGTTTGGCTAATTGGGGAAGTTTGATTCTTAAATAAATATAAAATAACCATTGTTATGTGTCCAGGGGTTTTATTTTTAAATCATTTCTAGTTAATTTTATATTTTATGACACCAAGGAATTAAAAAAGCAAAGCCAGATCAAAATTCTTTTAAAAATAAAAAGAGAACTTTTGGAGGACTAGTGCTCTGGCTTCTGCTTCACTCGGCTGCTGTGACGTGTCTTACATGGCCTTTTTGGTACATATCGTGGCCAGAGAAAAGCAGTTAGTATATCAGAGAGAAGACATTTTAAGCAAGCTGATGTTCTGCTTCAAATAGCAATCACTATCTAACTTATGAACCAGACCCCCTTCACTCTGGAATGACCCTTCAGAAGCCTCTCAGGGCAACAACCATGTGTCAGTTGGTTCTGGAAAACAATGCATTATGTGAACCTGGAGAAATTACTTCACCTTTCTGGACCTTGGTTTTTCTTATCTGTTAACCCAGGGAGTGGACTAGATGACCATTATCTTATAAGCCTCAAGATAATAGAAGTTGCTATTGAGTAACAAACCTAAATCTTCATAGATTCTAAATCTCCAGTTTTCCATGGGTCCATTCTTGGGATGTGTCCAAAATACCTATTTCTTACCTATTTCTTTGGTAAGTTTTTTCTTTTTAACAAAAAGACAAAACCAGAAACCTATATGATCATTTAAAGAGTCATAGTTGCCAAGCCAACAGTCAGACACTTGTAGCAAAGTCTGATAAATGTCTTCTTATTGGAAGCAGGGGGCAGAGGGTGCTCCTTAAAGCTTACGGTTTAGTTGAAGGTAAAGCAAAGGAATCAACGTGTGGTTCAGAGGGAATGAATGAGGAGTTTCCAGTGGGTGAGAATCATCAGACGAGAGTGCCTGAAGCAGTTGGAACCCCATACTGCCTGAGAAGGAGGAGCTAGGGAGAGAATTCTAACAGGGAGCAGGCAGCAGGGCCCAGGGTAAGGAGCATGGGCTTAGCAAACAGGCCTGGGTGGAGTCCACTGAACCAGGATCACTGTCATGTTCCCTCTGTTCAGAAGGGACACTATTCCCACCTCAAGTGTCCAGTTCTGATTGGCAGCAGCAGTGGCTACTTGCGCTGCTCTCCAGGGCAAGGGGAAATGACTCCTCTGGTGGAATGACCCTCCTAGGAACAGTGTGACGCCTGCCCTTTAGCTCCTGTAGCTTCCGAAAGCACATCTTACTAAGACCCATGCAGAAAGCATTCAGGAGGGCCATTGTTTAGTGTGAAGACCTGGGCTCTCATCCTACTTCTTACACAGCTCACAGGCTGTGTGATTGTGGACAAGTTTACAGGAGCTCTCTGGAGCTCTAAATGTTTGTGTTCTAGGTAGATTGGGGAAGCAGGGATGCATTATGCCCTGCACATTAAAGTTAAGTGAGTTAGCACAGAACCCAAGAATGGACTAACAGTTACCAAAGGGAAAGGGACTAGGGAGGATGGGTGGAAAGGGAGGGACAAGGGGGAAAAAGGGGCATTACAATTAGCAGACATAATGTACGGGGGGGCACAGGGAGGGCTGTACAACTCAGAGAAGACAAGTAGTGATTCTATAGCATCTCACTACGCTGATGGACAGTGTCTGTAATGGGGTTGGTGGGGGGGACTTGATGAAGTGGGGACTTTAGTAACGATAATGTTGCACATGTAATTGTAGATTAATGATACCAAAAAAAAAAAGTTAAGTGAGTTAGATAGCTAATATTGAAACTGAAGATACCCTCATTTTCTCCTCTTCCATTAAAGGAAGTAGACTAATTCTCAGTAGAATTGTTGACAGGTTTTGTAAATTTTACACAAAGCAGATGAAACTGTATTTCTCTAAATAACATCTCAGAGGCTATTTAAATTTGGTTGGATAAACTTTAAACCTCCAATGAGAAACACAACTTGTGTGTAGGCTGCTGTGTTGGCTGAATCAATTGGTATCTAAACTGGAGTGGATGTCACGTTGTCATCTATACCTAGGAGACATCATGAGCTTTAGGGATGGATATTGGAGATGCAGAAAGGGTGCCGTATGTGTGCATCCCACTGAGGTTTGGGTTGCCTCCGGAGCCGTCCTGTGTGCCAGCCAGCCTGTGTCTCTGGTGTCCTCCAGGACAAGGGCACTGCCACCTCCTGGTCTCCAGCCCCTTCTGGCTGTTCAGCCTTTTTCCCTGTTGGCCCATTTTTGTCCCCCTAGGACAAAGCCTCCCACCTAAGAACCTTACCACACTGGTGGTAGTGTTGCCCGGAATCTGCTACTCCAGGCAAAGATGTGATAGCTGTGTTGTTAGAGATAATTTCATTCAGACTCTGCCTTTCAGTGGAAAGCACTCATCTAGTAGGGGTAGAAGAGAAAGTTTGTGATCCAAAATAATGAAAAATTCTTGATTAGATTCTCCCTCTTTACTGATGAGGAAAAGTGAGGCCTAGAAAGTAGAAGTTTTCCCCAAGATCACCTCACTAGTTGATGACAGAACCAGGTCCAAAATTCAGGTCCCTGGATCTTTAACCTGGAGCTTTCCCTCTTCCGTTCCTCCCTCCATCTGGTCCTGAGCCTAGTTAAGCCCGGATCGTATCCCAGGGTCCCATCCATGCTGCCACTCATCTTAAATCTCAGAATTCATACCAGTGCCAGTCTTTGACCAAGGGCACAGTTTCCCCAGAACTCTGCTGGAGACCAAAACTCGGTGTCCTATTTTTATAAGATCTTTTCAGCTTTTCCCAGAAGTTGACACCAACCTTTTCCTTAGCTTCTGAATAATTGAGGGGCTAAGGGAGGTGGACCTCATACAAAGAGTTTTTTTTATTCTAGGCATTATTTCTGACCTTTGCTTGCTTGCATGCTTATTTATTTTTATTCACCCAATTATTCTGATGTGTCTGTGACAGAGCCAAGTCAAACTTTGTGAACTTAAAACATACAATCCAAATTTTGACAAGTTCTGTTCTGTAAAAGAAACCTTATCTTTAAGCAAACATCAATATTCTGAGTAATGATCTCGTTTTTTTTTAAAGTTAGATAAGGAAATTATTCTTTGCCTAGCTAGATGCTATTACCTCACTAAATTTTTGAAAAGGAAGAAACCCTGTTTCTAGCCAGACTGTGGCAAAATCTGCAGAATTGGAACAATTTTGATCACTTCAAGGTGGAATGTAACCCAGAAGTCTGTTCGACCTGCTCTTTCTCATGACTGTGCCCCTCCCACCTTTAAACCCTGGCCACTTTCGGCTGTCTTGTCTACTAAACAGTATTGTCCTCCTTTCTTTCTGTTGCCCATGTTTACTTTTGCTCTCTATTTGCTTACATTTATAATCTTTCCTTCTTATGTTACATGGAACACAGTGGCAGAACCTACAGTTCACCCTGATTCAGGCAGCTCTCCAAAAGCTGGGGGTGTGGCATGCAGAGGGAGCCAGGAGCGCTGCCCTGCCCTGCCCTAACCTGCCCTGCCCAAAGCAGTGTCTGTCCTGGGAAACGTTCTCTGACCTCGGTAAAAGAGAGGGCCTCCAACTTTCCATCTTGAAGTAACTTCTGGCCTTTATTTCCAGACATTTTCAGAAAACCTCCTTGTGTTACATACATTTGGTGAAACACTTTATGCAGGTGGTGTTTCTAAGAGAAAGCTCTTGGGCTTGGGGCTCACTCAGTAGACCTGAAGCAGCTGGTTTCCCCAGCAGCTCGCCACAGGGCAGCCCACTAGAACTTGCCTGTGGCAGAGCACAGAGAGATGGGAGGAAAGGAAGGAGACCTTGTGGTGAGAGCTTTCCCTGCAGCCTGGTGGGGTACTTCCCTCTCACTGATGCACAGTGCATCACGGGGAGTGGCGGGGTGCCAAGAGGTTGTTAGTTTGTCCCTGTTGAGTCTGGTAAGTGGCACTGCTGGGACCTGAATCCCAGTCTGTCTCCAAAGCCTTCGTCTTTCCCCTCACTGAACTGCTTTCCACCTCCTGTGGGGAATTTAACATCTATTCCTATACATCAACATTTTCTAACTTGGATAGATCCATGTAGTCATCTGGTATTTTCTGACTCCCTTAGTTTTTTTGTTCATGTTTAGAAATGACCCAGAGTTTCCTCAGGTAGTTAGTATTACTCAGCTCTGTGGCCAGCCTGTGATGATGATGTTTGCAAACTGATTTCTTAGAGTAGAAAGGCATTGGTTTCAGAACAGTCTCATTGTGGGACCAGATAAGAAGGGATAGACCCCCCCCTCTTCTACTTGCCACGTCTGCTCAGCTGTGTGTAACTCAGCCACGTGCCACATGTGTGGCAGCTGCAAGCTCATGTAGACTTAGAGTGAGCCTGGGATGTGCATGAGGGGGAGGAAGGAAAGCGCTTCATCCCAGGGTGACTCACCACATGATGGAGCTCTGCTGAGAAATATGCTGCCCCCCTTCCGACAACTGACCACTGGGGAAACCAACCTGGGCTCTCTTTTCCACAGAACAGATCTGTTGTCCTTCCAGGCTGTCACCTAGAAGGGGACGCTGGGCCTTCTACAGCTGATACTCCCTAAGGTTCACACTGGTCATGTGTAGATACCTTGTCTTTCTCCTCATTTTCTGGGCTAGCTCCTTTGGTGGAACATGTAAATGCAGATCACTGAGGCGACTTTGCCAGTCATGAGCATTTTTAAAAATACATACAGTATTGGAAAATTAGTTTGACAAACACTTACTCTGAGTATCTGTGCATATTGGGCATTGTGCTGGGCATGGGGATAGAAAGGCGGTTGCGGTTGAGGACTCTTTGCCTAGTGGAAAAGACACTTCAGCATGAGATTCATGAAGGCTCACCATGAGATCAAGGTGCACAGTGAGCCTTCCTAAAAGTTCCCTCAAGAGGAATGGGCCTTGAGCGTGACTTGACCCAGCTGAGGCGAAGAACCCAGGATGATCGGGAAGAGTGGAGGGACGAGACGGCGGCAAGGCGTGGCTGGCAGGGCACGTGCAGTGTGTGCCCAGAGCACGGTAGGAAGAGGAAGGCAGAAAATGTGACGAGGCAGGCGGGAGCCAGGAACCTGTTGACCTTTTATGCCGTATTGACAGGCGGGAGCCTGGTCCTCAGATTAGCATTTTAGAAAGATGATTGCAGAGGGCAGATGTTGGCACTGGACCAGGCAGGAGGGTTCCTCTGGTCGGAGCTCTGCTCTCTGGCAACCCTGGAGCCCCCAGGGTCACTGCCATGCCTGTTGTAGCCCATCTACTGTCGAGCCCTACTTTTGGTATCACCCCGCCCCCCAAGCTCTAGCTTAGAGTCATCGGTGTATGACTGCCATCATTTGTATGTTCTTTGTCTTAATCCATGCAACTATAAAAGTAGGTATTTTTAAATCCCCATTTTAGACTTTTTAAAAATTGAAGTTCAGACTGTTAAGTATCTTGCCAAAGGATTGAATTGTGACTTCGCTGGTACCCTGCTCTCACATGCTGAGAATATGCCCATCCAACTCTGGAGGCTGCCTTTCATTTTGGCTCTTGAAAGATTACTACATAAGCCTACTATAGGCCCCACAGGTATATGCTTTGTGTCTGTGAACGTGCCAGCCAGCGGGTAATAGGAGAGTGACCCTCCTTAATGAGACACCTAGCCTTTGGTCCATGCCTTAAGGAGATAGCAGGGAGCGTTCAAAGGGCCTCCAAGAAGAAAGAAATGTGACTTCTAGAATTCAGGAAGGTGGGGCTTTAAATGGAACATATCTTGAGACAGACAGGAGAATGAGTCCAGTCCAGCAGTTATGTGGGAATCCAATAGAAATGTTCCAGCTCCTGCCTACTAGGCCTTTGCAGTCTGTTTGGGAGGAAGAAATGTATACGTGGAAATGTCAGCATGAATGCAAAGCAGTGTACACTTAATGCTAGAAATAGAGAAAAACACCAGGAGTTGAGAGAAAAAAGAAATTTCTGTTGGTCAAGCAAGGAATGTGTGTCAGCGAGCTGGTTAGGGACAGTGAGTTTTCTAGTTTAGCAGAGGAGAGTTTATGGAAACAATGGGAGACAAGCAGAAATGTTGATCATTGTAATGATTATACTAATAATATGTGTAAGCAGCAGGTTTGGCTGATACAGGGAGTCCCTACGCTATGCCAAGATTAGGTTCTGCCCCTTGCTATGAACATCAATATGACAATCTGAAGGTAAAATTACCCAGAATCTTACCACCCTGAGATAACAAATGTTAACATTTTGTGCATTTCCTTCCAGGTTTTTTAGTTTTAAATGCCAGGTCTGGGGGCATGAACAACCTAAGTGGAATTTCTTAGTGAAAAACCCACTGTTTGTAGCATGGTTGGCTCTAAATATGTTGATTTTTAAATGAGATGAACTCAGCTCCGTCATGTTGGAAGATTCTTTCCTTATATCTGAGAGCAGAGCAGACACATGGGCCACTGGGTACACTCCGGGAAGTGAGTCCCATTTGTGGGGTAACATAGCCCAGGCTGAATGCACGGCTGAGCTGCATCTTGTCCCGAAGCCGTGTGTGTCCAGAGCCCTGGGCTCTGGGAGGCAGGTCCTACAGCAACCTGAAGCGGCCATGTGTTCATGAGAAGGTTCAGGCTGCCTGTCTCTCACCCTCCCTGGCTCATATGGACTGACCATTTAGCCTGCTCTTGCCCGAGGCTGGAAGATGCTTTCCAGATGGTCTGTACGCTGTTTCCCTTGCAGCCTTTGCTTAATTCACGAGAGCACTGGGATGATTGAAGTCTTGATTTGGTAGCTTGGTCTTACTGCTGAGTTAAAGACAGAGCTAAATTTAGCAGAACACAGAGCAGAGAAGAATCTCGGTGGAATGAACAGGGCTGGCAGGAGGGGAAAAGTATTAGATTTTCATTGTATTTTGTAAGAAAATGAATACCTGTTTATAGCCTGGTATTTTCATTTATCATTTACATAATATATGTAGTTCTGTGGCATTAATAAATAGCATTTACTGAGTGGCATTTAGTATCATTTACTGACTGTCTTGTAGAGCTGACCCTTGGACAACATGGGTTTAAACTGCACAGGTCCACTGATATGTGAAGATTTTTTTCAATAACTATATTGGAAAAATTTGTGGAGATATGTGACAGTTTAAAAAATCATTTTCTTTGCTTCTAGCTTTATTGTGAGAATGCAATATATAATATATATAGCATATAAAATATGTGTTAACTGTTCATGTTATCAGCAAGGCTTCCGGTCAGAAGGAGGCTGTGTGTAGTTAAGTTTTGAGGGAGTCATAGTTATGTATAGATTTGGACTTCCTGGGTGGTCTGTAGCCCAAGCTCCTGCACTGTCAGGGTCAGCTGTGTACCTTGATACCTCTCATCCCGTGATCTCAGTGAGAGGGCCCACCTTACAGTCAGGGAAACGGGGCTTATTGTGGTGAGTGGTATGACCAGGCTTTGCTTCCAGCTCTCTAAGTCCAAGGCCTGCTGGGTTTTGCATTTAGTGTCTACCTCTGTTACAGAGAGTCTTTGTGGCCCTTCTCTGACCTCTAGAACGTGTGCGTAGGGTCTTCTAGTGTGTTGTGATCTTTCGGAGGTCAGAGGCTGCTCCTTTGGCCATGAGGCACCATTCCATGCATTCCCTTAAAAGTGCGAAGTGAGATGATGACATGAGTACCAGTTCCTGGGAAAGTGACTCTCCACAGGAAGCTCCTCGGAAAACACTGGGAAGCCTTCCCAGTGCTTTCCAATTAGGCGTTGCCATGGAAACATCAGTTTTGAAGCCATTCTGATTGTCCTTCCAGGCTTCTCTCTGCTACACTTGTGGGTGTTCCATAGGCCATGGGAAAGCCTGGATAGATTCAAATCCTAACCTTCAAGGTTGAGATTCTCAGTTTCCCATGCAGGTGAGACTCTCTCCAGTGCTTTTAAAATGGCTGGCTGGGCTCCACCAACCCAGTCCCTGATGGAACAGGTCCAGGAAGGGCCTGAGATGCCACACCATCATGAGGTGTCTGGGATCCTGCTTCTGAAAAGGAGGCTGCGCTTGGAGAGCCACTTTCCTAAGGTTTCTGCCAAGACCCCCTATACCTGCCTTCCCAAGCCCTCCAGTCCTCTTAAAATTACCCTGCAAACTCCTCTGCTTTTACATTAACAAAATGAGCCAGAGCGCCATGTGACATTAAGTGGAGTCTTTGTCATCAGGCAGCAACAGCGTTACACGCTGGAGCTCACGCCGTTGGTGTTTCAGGTGGTGAGGGCTGCCGAGGAGGCCGCGTCCACACTGGCCAGCTCCATCCACCCGGAGCAGTGCATCAAAGTGCTCTGCCCCATCATCCAGACAGCCGACTACCCCATCAACCTCGCCGCCATCAAGATGCAGACCAAAGTCGTCGAGAGGATCGCCAGGGAGTCCCTGCTGCAGCTCCTTGCCGATATCATCCCGGGCTTGCTGCAGGTAGGCCCTTGCTGGGGGCACGGCCTGGCGCCTGTCCTCACGGGGCTGTGCAGCCCGGAGCTGTGGCTGCCCCCTGCGAGGCGGTGCGGGACTTGGCTCATTCGCTAGAGAGGGCAGGTGGGGGGAGCCAGGCAGTGACCCGTGGGGCAGTGTGGCCTGGACCCCTCAGGCTTCTCTCTCTCATTCTGCTCCACGCTCCCCTGAACAGAGCAGGAAGATTTTCTTGGCAGCCCAGAACTGTGGCTCACAGAAGGACTTTTCTGTTCACTACAAATATGTTTTGATCTTTTTTACTGTTGTTCATTCCTTCAGCCAGCCCTAATTGCACATCTGTGGGCCCCCTGGGCAAGGTGGGCCCTGGAGTGCAGAATCAATGACCCTCACTCTCATACCCAACAAAGGTATATTGAAACCCTTCTAAGTATGAGGCATTGAGTTAGTTAGGCTCTGGAACATAAACATTTTCCATGCTTGTGGCACTACCGCAAGGTTTGTTTGATCTCCATGAGGCAGGATGCAGCCATGCAGACAGTTAAAGATAACGGTGCCGTGTGCTGAGTTACTGTGGGTGTACAGGGAGATTTCTGAGGTAGAGGTGGAGAGGTGATTTCCAGGTTGGGGTAGTAGAGAGAGCCATTTAGATGGGGAAGGGTAGAGAGAAACCAGCTTCACGTTTAATAAATGCTGCTGTTTGCTGAGCTTGGGAATTTAAATACATACTGTTGAGGACTAGATTATTCCAGGCAGAAGGAAAGACAGAGGCTGAAAAACTCTGAGCGTTGTTTGGAGGACAGTAGGCAGGCCCATTGGGTGTGGAGTGGGACACGTGAGGCTGACAGGCAGACTGGGGCCCAGCTGTAGAAGGATGCGGGCATCAGACCATGGGGTTGGGTGATCCCAGCAGCCTTTGGGTGGTTGAGAGGTTCTGTCCACAAGAGTGAGTGACATAGTTCTCATTTCTTTAAAGGCATTTCACACATGAAATTTGCTTTACCACTGGGAGAAAGGGGAAAGAAGCAAATTATTTTCCTCAATTTCCTGTTCTCATTCCATCTCTCCCAGTGTTTTTGGGTGTCACTGCTGTGGCCGCGCATCCTGAAGCAGCAGCTGAGGCTCTCACCAGCCTCCTGCTCCCGCGCTTCAGGAACCAGCTCGCTCGGGACACTAGGAGGTTTTGACCTCTCGGGGGTGAAAGCTCTGTGGGTTCAGTTGCAGAATTAAGGTGCATCCTGGTAGTTATTGACAAGTCCAAGGCTGAGCTATGAGGGCAGTTGTGGAAATGTTGATGAAATACTCACTGTGAAGCAAATCTTTGATCTCATTTCCTTTTGTGTTCCCTTTCTAACTGTAGGGTTATGACAACACTGAAAGTAGTGTGCGTAAGGCCAGCGTGTTTTGCTTAGTGGCAATCTATTCTGTAATTGGAGAAGAGCTGAAACCTCACCTCGCCCAGCTCACGGGGAGCAAGGTATGTATAGTGTTGCATGGGCTGAGGTGTATACCTGGGCTCTGCCACCTTGTCATAAACACACTTGTCTGCAGCCCTGGACCCCAGACACATTTCTCATCATGTGTGTTTGGGCCTTATTTCTCCAAAAGCATTTTTCTCGAGATGAAAATGACCAACTGTATAGTGCAGACACTTAAAGTACAATGTGGTCTGTTGTAACTTCTGGTTTTGAAAATGATAGCTTTCAGCTTCTAATTTATTCCCAAGAGAAATATGACTTTGTTTAGTTTTTTCTCACAAAAAAACTGAGAGCAAAAATTTACCTAAAAGCTTAACATATTGCTGAATTGGAACTGTGTCCCTTCTGGACATCAGCAGTACTGATAGCCAGCTATTACCTTGTACTTGCCGAGTTACAGACCTTCTTCTCTGCACTTTGCAGGTGTTGACTCCTTTATTCATGATAACATCCCTGTGGAATAAGGACAGCTATCCCTCATTTAACCCGCCCAAGGACAAGTTATTCCAGAATGAGGCTTTTTACTCACTATTCTGCCTCTCATGATCCTTTAAGAGTATTTTCCTAGAATCAGGGGTAGAAAATGGAACAAAAGGACTATTGGCTCATTGAAGATGAGAGTAGGTAGAATGGTTATTGGTTTAAAAATGAACTCTCAAACTGAGGAGCCTGCTGGGTAAGAGCAGGTAGAAACTCCCAGGCTCTGGCAGGAGAGGCAAAGGTCGAAGGTGGGGGCCTGGATTCCCTGGGCCTTGGAAACCCCCAGCTGTGTAGTGAGGCGCCTGCTCCGAGAACTGCCTATTGGGGGGAGGTACGTCAGCATGGCAGTGACGGGAATGAAAAACACCTGGAAGTGAGAGGGATGAAAAAGCAGAAAGCTACAAGTGCCTGACCTTGCTCCTTGTGAAAGGCAGAAATCAACAAGTGCCTTTCACATAGAGCTGTTCCTTCCCCACAGCTGGTGAGGGCCATAGCCAGAGCCTTGCTTCCCCAGAAGTCTGGGCAGAGCTGCATCTGCCCGCCTTCATCCAGTGCAGGGCCCTCAAACACTGTTGATGCTTCAGACCACTCTGGGGTGGTTGGGGGAGCCCCTGTGTGTTTTTGGAAGCTTAGCATCCCTGGCTGCTGCCAAGACTGCAGTAGCACACCCCAGCCCTCCGTTGTGACAGTCACTGAAGTCCATGAGTAGCAAGATAACCCTGGGAGCAGAACCACCCCTTGTTGAGAGCCACTCGTCCGGAAGGACATACTTCACTCTTGCAGACAGAAATCAGGTTGCATGATTGATGTGATGAGGCAGGCATTGATAATGATTTGGGGGCTACTTTACCTGATCGTGTTTCCCATCTGATTGCTGCTTTCCTTCTCTGCTCCTATAAAGCTCCTCACTGATCCCTTCCCTAACCAAATCTGAAAAATACAGAGCTGAGAGACAACAGTGTGCAAGGCCAGGAACCCTTCTCCCTGCTTCTACCAGGTATCTGCAGGTGGTTCCTGGCAACACTGGGAATGGAAGACAGTATTCACAAAGGGAATTAGATTTATAAAATAGGAAATTCATCTAAAATGAGTATTAGTGAGACCTTGGTTTGTGTGGCACTTTCTAATTCCCAAGTTGGGTCTGTCCCATTGTCTTGCCAGTGGGTTTCAGCCCTGGGCAAGTTCAGTATGGATTCAGTGTGACCAAAGAAATGACAGTAGAATGTTCTTAGGGGTGAAAGGGTTATACCCAACTTTATTTACATGGTGGCAGGTCAGTCACTAGAATCCCGTCCTCTCAGAGTGAGTCTACATGCAGCAGGCCAGTCTCTGCCTCTGGGCCTCTCTGCCTGCACATCTGTCCTCGGCACTGCCACCACTCCAGCCTCTGCTGTGCTCTCCTGCAGCCTTGCAGCCGTGTCACCGTGTCGCCCAGAGCACTGGGCAGGGCTCTTTATATAGAGTGAATAACAATGTATTACCCACACGCGTGTAGTGAGCTAGCCAACCAGGGCCAGGTGAGAATTCTGGCCACAGGAAACTTAATTTTATCCACATCCATCCTCTCATTTGACCTCTAAGAGTGTAGGCATCTTATCTCTGCTGCTGTCCCTTCCCCAGTTACGACTTCAGTCAGTTCAGAAGGCTAAGGGAGGCTGGCTTAACGCCTCTCTGCTTTGGTGGCCCATGTCATCCAGCCATGACAGCTTTTAGAGGTGTTAACTCTGGGGTGTTAATGTGAACTTTGTAGACTCATGTATACATCTCCTAAAACAAATAACTCCATGCTCCCCCAACCCCAAAATGAGTAGCTCACAGAATATGAGGCTGAGTCTGCCTCAGTTTCCTAGACTAGAAAAAAAAATAATCAAGCCTTGGCTTCCTCTCTCTCTGTGTGAGCAGGCTTATCAGAATATTCATCCACTATTTAAGTGGCCTCATAAATGCATCCCAGGCTGTGGAGAAGCACCTGGCCAAGGGCAGGGAAGAAACTGTGTGGCCCGTCTGGAGAGGTGTCCCATGGCCATGGCGGCAACACTGCCTTTGGAGTCAGATGCCCGCCTTCCAGTCTCTTCCCCCAGCTTACTAGTTGTATGACCTTGAACCAGCTTTCTTTGCTTTTTCTCAGTTTTTTTTTTATTGTGGCAAAATACACATAACATACAATTTACCATCTTAACCATTTTTGAGTATACAGTTCAATGGCATGAAGCACATTCATATTGTCATGCAACCATCACCATCTTCCGTCTCCAGAATTCTGTTCATCTTAGAGAACTAAAACCCTACACCCATTAAATACTAACTCCCGATTCTCCATTCCCCCTACCCCTAGCCCCTGGTCACCACCATTCTTCTTTCTATCTCTATGAATTTGACCACTCAGGTGCTTCATAAAATCCTACAGTATTTATCTTTTTATGACAAGCTTTTTTTACTTGACATAATGAGGTTTATCCATGTTGGAGCGGCAGAATTACCTTCCTTTTTAAGACTGAATAACATCCCATTGTATGTATATAACACATTTTGCTTATTCGTTTCTTGGTAATGGGCACTTAGGTTATTTCTACCTTTTGGCTATTGTGAATAACACTGCTATGAACATGTGTGTACAAATATCTTTTTGAGACCCTACCTTCAATTCTTTTAGGTATATATTCAGGAGTAGAAGTGCTGGATCACACAACTGCCAAATTGTTTTCCACAGCTCTACCATTTTACATTCCCAGCAACAGCACACAAGGGTTACGGTTTCTCCACATCCTGGCCAACACTTACTTTCTTGTTTGATGGTAGCCATCTTAATGGCTGGTGTGAGGTGGTGTCATGACTTTGCATTTGCCTAAGTGATTGGTGATGCTGAACATCTTTTCATAGGCTTGTTTGCCAGTTGTATGTCTTCTTTGGAGAAATCTCTGTTCAAGTTCTTTGCCCATTTTTGAATTGGCTTGTTTGGTTTTTTTATTTTGTTTTCTTGAGTTTTAGAAGTTCTCTCTACATTCTGGTTGGTTATTTATCTCTCTGATGCATAAAGATTTTCAATTTTCATTAATTCCAATTTGTCTATTTCTGTTCTTGTTGCCTGTGCTTTTGGTGTCATATCCAAGAAATTATTGCCAAATCCAGTGTTATGAAGCTTTTACCCTATGTTTTCTTCTAAGATTTTCACAAATTTAGCTCTTACATACAGGTCTCTGGTACATTATGGTTTTAGGTAAGAATCCAACTTCATTTTTTTTGTGTGGGCATTCAGTTTTTCCAGCACCATTTGTTGAAAAGACTGTCCTTTCCACATTGCTGGGTCTTGGTATTCTTGTCAAAAAATCATTTGACTACATATATGAAGATTTATTTCTGAGCTCTCTATTCCATTAGTCTATGTATCTGACTTTATGCCAGTAGCACATTGTTTCTTTTTTTGGGGTTTTTTTATATATTTTTTTTATTAAGGTATTATTGATATACACTCTTATGAAGGTTTCACATGAAAAAACAATGTGGTTACTATATTTGCCCATATTATCAAGTCCCCACCCATACCCCAGTGCAGTCACTGTCCATCAGTGTAGTAAGATGCCACAGATTCACTGTTGGCCTTTTCTGTGCTACACTGTTTCCCCATGATCCCCCATACCATGTGTACTAAACATAATACCCCAAATCCCCTTCTCCCACCCTCCCCACCCGCCCTCCCACACCCCTCCCCTTTGGTAACACTAGTTCCTTCTTGGAGTCTCTGAGTCTGCTGCTATTTTGTTCCTTCAGTTTTGCTTCGTTGTTATACTCCACAAATGAGGAAAATCATTTGGCATTTGTCTTTCTCTGCCTGGCTTATTTCACGAGCATAATATCCTCGAGCTCCATCCATGTTGTTGCAAATGGCAGGATTTGTTTCTTCTTATGGCTGAATAGTATTCCATTGTGTATATGTACCACCTCTTCTTTATCCAGTCATCTACTGATGGACACTTAGGTTGCTTCCATATCTTGGCTATTGTAAAAGGTGCTGCAATAAACATAGGGGAGTAGCACATTGTTTTAATAGCTGTATCTTTGTAGTAAGTTTTGAAATCAGAAGTGTGAGTCCTTTAGCTTTGTTCTTTTTTGAGATCACTTGAGGTTCCATATGGACTTAAGATTGATTTTTCTGTTTCTGGAAAGAACCTCATTGGGATTTTGGTAGGGATTTCTGTGAATCTGTAGATTGCTTTGGGTAGTTTTGACATCTTAATGATATTAAGTCTTCCACCCTGTGAACATGGGATGTCTTTTCACATATCTGTGTCTTTCTTTCAGCAGCATTTTGTAGTTTTCATTGTACAAGTCTTTATTTCCTTGGTTGGTCCTAAGTATTTTATTCTTTTTAATGATATTGTAAATGAAATTGTTTTCTTCTTTACTGATTATTCATTGTTAATGTATAAAAATGCAGCTGATTTTTGATCAGTGATTTTGTTGATTTGCCAAATCCTGTTGATTTGCTGAATTTATTTGTCTGAACAGTTTTTTGTGGAATCTTCAGGGTTTTCTACATAAAAAGTCATATCATCTATGAAATAAGATAATTTTACTTCTTCCTTTCCATTGTGGATACCATTTAGTTCTTTTTCTTGCCTAATTGCTCTGGCTGGAACTTCTAGTACTGTATTGAATAAAGGTGGTAAAAGCAGGCATCCTTGCCTTGTTCCTGTTACTAGAAAAAGAAAAAAAAGCCTTCAGTCTTTCACCATTGAGTGTACTGTTTGCTATGAGCTTTTCATACTTAGCTTTTGATATTTTGAGGCAGTGTCCTTCTATTCCTAGTTTGTTGAGTATTTTTATTGTAGTGGTATTGAATTTTGTCAAATACTTTTTCTGTGTCAGTTGAGATGATCATGTCGTTTTTTTTCCTTTCATTCTGTTAATGTAATATGTTATATTGATTGATTTTCATACATTGAACCACTCTTGAATTTCAGGAATAAATCTCACTTGGTCATGGTATATAATTCTTTTAATATGCTGTTGAATTCAGTTTGCTAGTCTTAAGGATTTTTGCATCTGTGTTCATAAAGGATATTGACCTGTAGTTTTTGCTTCTTGTAATGTCTTCATCTAGCTTTGTTTTGAGAAGGATTGCTGGTCTCTATAAATATTTGGTAGAATTCACCAGTGAAACCATCAGGTCCAAGGATTTTTTTTTTTCCAAGAGATTTTTGATTACTGATTTAGTCCCCTTACTAATTTGTTCATATTTTCTCTTCATGACTCAGTCTTGGTAGGTTTTGTTTTTCAGAGTTTGTCACACATTTCACCTAGGTTATCTAATTTGTTGGTGTACCATTTATTCATAGTATTCTCTTGTAATCTTTTTATTTCTGTAGAATCAGTAGTAATATCTCCACATTCATTTGTGATTTTAGTCATTTGAGTCTTCTAGGATTTTTTTTGTAGTTCACTTAGCTAAAGATTGTCAATTTTAATGATCTTTTCAAAGAACCAACTTTTGGTTGCATTAATTTTCTGATTTTCTATTTCATTTATCTCTGCTCTAAACTCTTTATTATTTCTTTCCTTCTGCTAGCTTTGGGTTTATTTTATTTATTTGTTTTTTAGTTCTTGAAGATAATAAAGTCTGGTTCTTGATGTGGGGTTTTTCTTCTCTTTTAATGTGTTCACGGTTATGAATTTCCCTCTTTGTACTGCTTTTGCTGCAATCCTAAAAGATTTGGTATGTTGTATTTTCATTCATCTCAAGATATTTTTTAATTTCCCTTGTGATTTCTTCTTTGATCCATTGATTGTTACAAGAATGTGTTCAGTTTCCACAAATTCATTGATTTTTTTCAGTTTTCTCTCTGTTACCAATTTTTAACTTCATCTGGCTATGATTAGCAAATATACTTTATATGGTACATCTTTAAATCTCTTGCAACTTAATTTGTAACCTAACATGTAGTCTATTCTGCAACATGTTCCATGTGCACTAGAAGAATGTATATTCTGTTGTTGTTCAGTAGTGTTCTGTATGTGCCTGTTAGATGTAGTTGGTTTATTGTGTTCAGATCTTCTAGTTCCTTACTTCTTTCTGGTTTATCTATCCATTATTAAGAGTGGGATATTGAAATCTCCAAATATTATTACAACTGTTTCTCCCTTCAGTTCTGTCAATTCTTCTTCATACATTTTGATGTCATCTTATTAGATGCATAAATATTTGTTATAATCATTATGTGTTCTGTATTGACCTTTTATTAATATAGAGTGTCCTTTGTCTTATAAACTTTTTAAATTAAAATCTATTTCATCTGATACCAGTATTGCTCCCCCTGCACCATTGGTTACTGTTTGCAGGGAGTATCTTCCATCTTCCATCCTTTCACTTTCAGCCTACCTGTGTCTTTGGATCTAACATGAGTCTTTTGTAGACAGCATATACTTGAATTGTTTTGCTTTGTTTTGTTTTAATCTGTTATGCCACTCTCCGTCTATTGATTGGAGAGTTGAGCCATTTTCATTTGAAGTAACTACTGATTAAGTGACACTCCTGTCATTTTGTTGTTGTCTATATGCCTTATAGCTTTTTTTGTCCCTCATTTCCTGCATTACCATCTTCTTTTGTGTTTGTTGCTTTTTTTGTTGAAAAGTTTTAATTTCCTTTTCATTTCCTCTTGTGTATATTCTGCAACTGTTTCCTTTATGATTGTTGTGGGAGTTACATTACATTTGTGATATCCCAAAGTCATAACGCTCTAATTTGAAATTATACCAGCTTACTGAGCAAGCTTTTTGAACCCCAGCTTTTTCATTTGTACAATGTGAGAACCTGTTCTACCTACCTTAAAGGATTTTTGTGAGGCTGAAATATGGTAATCAGTGTAAAAGCTCCTTGTAAACAGTTGAACACATATGCATCATTAACCATTATCATTATCTCTTCTTGTACTTGCAGTTACATTATAGACTAGATGCTTTAGCAGTTTTGAGTTGCAAGTAAGTATAGCAGTGTTTAACATCTTAGCCAGACTTTCATAGAAATATAACAAACCTATCTTCTGGATAATATTTTTTCTTCTTTAAAAACTCTTTGATTCAGCAAGTATGTTTTAGGAACCTGCTGTCTTCACTACACTCTGCTAAGGCATATGGGAAAAGTATAAACCAGTCCTGCCTGCAGCAGCATAAAATTCATTTGGGGACAGGACCAACACATGAGGAAACTTGTAAAACAGCCCAGGAGTGACCAGCATGCAGTAGACACAGTGGGACAGCCTCCAATTACTTGGTTATGGAGCAGGAAAAAAGGGAGGAATGTCTTGGAGGAAGTGGGGCTAAACTGGACTGGACTTGGCAAGTTGGGGGTGAGCTGCACAGGGAAACAGGAGCAAACTGTAGAAAGGAACAGTATGAACAACTTGGGTAGGAATGGAGAGGGGTGCTCAGAGGACACGTTTCTGAATAAGGAGCTACAGAAGGCACATTGAAGTATTCTCATTGTTCTTCATTTTGGAGACAGGGAAGTTGAGGTCACATAACTAGTTAGTGGTGGAGTTGGTTCTGGAACTCTGCTGCATCTGTTGAGCCACAGGCCAGTGCTTTCTCTAAAATACTAGGGTTTCCCTTGGAACCTGGTTGGCCCTGGATGAATCACACTGAGCCTTAGAACAATAAAATCCTTATCTAAAATGGTGGTATTTTCATCATAGCACTGACTATTCTATAAGAAGTTTCGAGATTTTCAAAGATGAGAAATGAAAACCAAGATGCCCCACAGTGCACATTAACATGGCATGCCCTGCTACAGTTGGCGAGGTGAGGGCTGCGCTGGAGGCCCCACGCTGGGGTGCCAAGTGAAAGTGGCCGGTGGCAGAGTGCTGCTGCAGGCCCTGTTGTGGAGAACACACACCACCACTGTATTTCAGACTCTACATGTATATGATGGCCCTTTTTGTGGGGTAGTTAGGGAGGCCTAGCCTGTGTGAGGAGCTCTAGATGGTTGCCCTTCCTGTGCCCACTGGTCATCAGAATGCCCTGCTTCCTTATGCACCACACATACCACCTGATGGGTTCCAGGAACCAGCCTCTTCTCGCCTGGCTGGCTTGCAATTGTGTCAGCCTCACAGCCTGTTTACAAGGCAGGTAAAGAGCTCTGCACAGTAAATGTTTCATTGTTCCCTTAATCTTACAATTTGTGTGTTACATGGGTTTTTATGGAGATTCTGTGTCTGCATATGTCTCTTTGTTTTCATTCTTAATACAATCAGGCAAGTTGTCAACATAACATACTGACTTTATGGCGTCCCAACACATATTTTAAGAACGTAGTATGTTATGTGCTGTTCTGTGTATTTTGAGGGTGTGAGCAGGCTTAAGTTAAAAAAAATCAAATGAGATCTCAGAGAGGAAAACCCTCTCAGTGTAAAGCACTGTCAGCAGGGTATGTCAGTGTAATGCACTGAGATCTGGGGTGATGTGACTTAGCATCCGGCCTCAGGGAGCTCTGATCTGCTGGAGGAGCAAGCAGGTCCACAGCTAACCCGCATGAGGCAGCGTTTGCTGATTCACAGTGGGAGTGGAGTACACAGGCATTGAAAGGAAGGAGGAAGCGCATGCGGATGAACAGATAGGGAGGCTGAGGAGGCAGCCTTCAAGGTAGGTCTCAGATGCGACCATGTTTCCATAGGCAGAAACAGTAGACAGGTGTGCTGTACGGAAGGAGCAGCATCAGCAAAAATGTGAAGGTTAGAAAACTTGACCTCTAACTTTGGCTCAACTACTTTATCCCTGTGGAGCACGGCCTCTCGCCCTCCTTTTCCCATTAGCTTGGATGAGCTGTCGCCTGCAGCCACCCCTCAATATACATTTCTTGGGAGCCCTTGTGGTCCACCTACTCGTAACACTTCCATTCTCTTGGTCACAACCCATTGCCTTTCCCTGTGCACCAGACCCTGACCTCCGCCCTGTGGCTGTGGCCCTAGCACCTGGCAGGAGTGTTGGATGAACGGCAGGCACAATGAATGTTTGTATAATGGATTTCTCAATTAAGGGACACGCTGTTTTCTTATTGTCACCTGAGGGGTTTTTTGGTCCTATTTTCCACTTTCTAATTGCTTTTTCTCCTGCTAATCCATTTGTATCTTCTCTTTCCAGATGAAGTTACTAAACTTATATATAAAGAGGGCCCAAACCACGAACAGCAACAGCAGCTCGTCCTCCGACGTCTCCACACACAGCTAAGGGCACCGCCAGGGTGTCTTCGTGTAGCTCTGGAAGCAGTCAGTGGTGCCTCTCAGACACCCCCCTTCCCCTCCCCTTCATTCCCTGCCCAGTCAGTACAAGGAGGCCCACAAATATTTATTACAATCAGTATTTTGGTCCCTTCCAGCTTTTGTGTAGAATCTTACTGGTATTGAATGTAAAGGAAACAAGGCTTGTATTGTAGTCTTCACATAAAACAAAATGAATAAGAACAGAGCCATACTTAGCACGTCTCACAGAGCCTTTTGCGGCCATGAGCCATGCGTGTGAGGTGCAGTTCCGGAAAGCCAGAGCTCTCTAGCCGGTACTCACTAGCAAGTAGCATTTTCTCTTCAGTTAATGACTGATTTGAAGAGGGTGTGTTAATTTGTGTCTTTCATCTTAGCTTACTTAAGGATCTGGCCTGTGGGGCAGACTCCCACTCTTTCCCAACTGATACCATGAAAGGGTTGTACATCTCTAAGTTGTATTTTGAGCCCACTAAGAATGTGAATCAGATCTTGGCAGGAAATGGAGAAAAGCCTGAAGATGGCATCTTAATAAACATGTGGAGTTTTGCTTTAATACTTAGACGGAGGGCTAACTGCTCTCACTTTTAGTTTAGAAGGGCGCCCTCCATGTCTCCTTCCAGGACAGGCTCCCAGCCCTTCTGAACAACTCCACTGAGGTCCCCACCCCAGAGCTGCCACTCAAAAGAATTCTTAAAGTTTAATAAATACAAACACAAAAGTCAAGCTGGATTAATAGCATCACTTAGTAGATGCCTAAAATGGCACTTCATGAAGCCTAGAAGATACGGAGCAGTCTAACTACTCAGATCTCGGGTAAACACTGCTTTAGCAAGGCCCCTTCTACCCCAGCTCGTGGCGATCAGACGGGGCACCACCTTTTCTCCTCCCCACCCTTTGCCTAAGCTGCTCAGCTCTCAGTGTTCTCATCAGTCTGGTAAATGGCAATGCTACCATCCCAGTTTTGGCTTTTAAGATCAAAGAAAAGTCTACAGAGAGCCAGTATCAGGATCATTTTTTTTTAATTTTGTAGACTGAAGTACTTCCTTGATCACCTGTTGAAATAGTCCTTGTTTGAGGGAAAAGTAATTATGGTAAGTGGCAAATTGCAGAAAAAGAGGATTCGAAACATAGTTTTAGTTTGTTTCCTTTTTTTCAATGAGAAATTACCTGAGAAACTACCCCTTTTAAAAATTTATTAAGGTTTTGATTACTCCAATAAAAGTAACTGTAGATTTGGAGTCTGGTTAAATAAGTTTGGAGTAAAATTCTTAAAGCCAAATGGAAAATGTAATCATGAAGAACATAAGAAACTGCTTACTGTGCTGTTTTAGATTCTCTAAATTGAGCTGATTTTTCCGCAAGGAAATGCCTATTCTGATGTTAATTTTTAATGAGATGTTTGTTGTTCCAATGCAATGGCCCTGCAGCTGCTCCCTGAAAAGCAGAGACTGTGTGGTTCTCCCCACTGATCTCCACAGACTCCCTCTTCTCTGACCCTGCAGCTTTTTGATGTTGGAAGCTGTAGAAAACATAACTTTCCTTCAGAATTTATTTTAGATACTTTGTTTGGAAATAGGCACTGAAAATGAAGGTCCAGGAACAGTGAGGCCAAGGTGCCTTCACTGAGGGAGGTGTGTGTGTGTGCACGTCCCGCCACGGTAGGAGTCTCTTGCACATGTAGAAAGTACCTCACTGCTGCTGTTATGGGAACTTCAGGGGTGCATTTTAAGTTGTTAAATATTATTGACTTATTTTTAGCTCAGAACATAGCAGGACCAGGCCTTACTTTCGTTGATAGGTACCATTTGTTTGTTAATATTTCACTAATGGGATTTCCTTTTTACCCTGTACAAGTGAGTCAGAGCACCTTTGGATTACTCCTGTGTTGTAGAAGCGTGCACTCTGGCTAGGTTATTGATGAGTTCTTTTATGCTTAACGCATTTAGAAAGGCCTTCCTACTTCAACTCGTTGACTCACGGTCTCCATGGTCTGTAGTTGGGAAGAACCTTGACCATTGCCAGATACCCTCATAGTACTCACAGAGGGCTAGCCTTGAAGGTCATTCGCCCAGCCTTCAACCTCCTGACTTAGAGATACAATCACTCACAGGTCTCTTGGCCTCAATCAGAACTGCCACCTGCTGCCGCCACCCCAACGTGGAGGCAGTCTGCACCTCACCATGCTCCAAATCCTGGGATCACAGCTGCCTTGACTCCGCCTCCCTGCAGGGCTCCTGTCTGGATGAAACACCACAAAAGAGCGAAGCACCCAAAACTGTTTGCCTCCCTGTGCACATGATGGTCCAGGGTGCCCAAAACCCACCCGACCCCATGGCCAAGGTGGGACGGCTGCTCCCACTTACCCTCAAGCTGCTGCCATCCCTGTTGAAGGCCCCGCGCATCCCACAGGCGTGGGCGAAGATTCGGCTCCCTGCAAGAGCACTAGCGTGCTTCTCCGGACCCGGCGCCCACAGCCCACCCCGGGGCTGCCTTTCTCTGGCTCATCCCTAGCTTCTCATACCCTGTGCAGGTAATGCAACTGATTTCTATCTCATACATCTTTTTCTTTCCCTGCCACCCTTTATTTATCAAGCATAATATTACACATCAAAAAACAGCAAATAAGAACTTGTAGAATTCCACCGGGACTTTGCTAACAGTGATGTTTGGAGATAACAAACGAAATGCTCTGAGAAGTTTTGGCCACCAAAATAGTTATGTCGGCACTGTGTTCACATGCATGGACCCCACATTGCCAGGTTGGGTTTTTGTTTTTGTTTTTTGTTTTTTGGGGCTTTTTCATGTCACATCCATATCTGTATTTATATCTCGTTTGTTTCACTTTCAAGTGTATCATGGCAAATGTACAGATTTTTTTGTTAATAATGTGCTAGGATTTGCTAAAAAAGAAAACAAAAAAAAATCCTTTTGAGTTTGCCCTAGAATAAATGAAACAATTCATTTTCTTGCATCAGAACAGTCTTTTTTGTCACCACGCCCCATAGATAAGCTGTCATATCTCCCTGGCATCAGCACACGGCCACACTTATAAAGACCCTGAGGAGACCACATCGAGCGGGAGCGCTGTCTCCTCGTGATGTGATCAGGGCTAGGGAAGTGTCCTGGCCTGGGTGCCCCCAGGAGCTGCTGCTGCTCGGTGTGCAGTGGAAAGGTTGGGCATAGCTCTTTCTAATAGGCTGTAGTAGCAAGGGACCACCCTTAGAACATCGGCTTCCAGGAATTCCGAGACTAACCCGAGAGCTAAGAGTAGGCAGGTTGGTCGGACCTAGGGGACGGCTCTGTAGCCGGTGCCTAGGAGGGACCTGTGCATAGCCCGAGGACACAGACCCACTGCTTTGAAGCCTTACCTTCAAAAGGGGCATTTTTTTAGTTTTCCATCATGTTCCATGATGTATCTCAAATATTACTCCCCCGTGACTGTGAGCCCCCTTTCCCCTGTGGCCCACCATCTCCTACCCAATTGACATGCCCCCTCCTTGGGCAAGTCTGCACTTCCTGCCTTGGTCTTAACATATGTAAACTGGAATGAGAGGAACCTCAGGGAGGTGCCGTGAGGATTAATTGAGATGATGTAGGTGAAGCCCCTGGTACAGAAGCCCTTGCCCTTTCTCATGCCTGTGGAGCGGGAAACAGGAAGGTGGGGTCAGCCCCAAGCCTGCATGTAGTCAGCCTATTACTCATTAGCAAGTATGGAAAACCCCCAGCGGCGGGCCATGTTCAAGCGGGCAGGCAGCACAGCTTTCTATGTTTGGATCTGTAACCCCTGGTGCTGTCACCCCTCCCAATGCCGGGGCAGCCGAGAAGTCCTTGCAGTCTCGAAGAGGGCCACAGACTGTGCTTGTCAGGGCAGGTGGTCAGAGGCCCACTGACATTGGCAGCTCTTGGCTTTGGGAATCTGAATGGGCTTTTCTCCAGAAAAAATGCACATTTTCATTCAGTTTTGCACTCAGAGAAGCTTCTGGGACCCCAGGAAGCTATGCAGGGTTTCTAGGGGGAAAACCTCTGACTTAATGACCGCTGCTTTTTCTGTTCTTGGATCATTCATGGGGGCAGGAAAAGGAAAGGGTGGTTGATGGACATTAATACCATTTGTGAGGCACTTAGACTTTTGAAAAATGTTCATGTGGCATCTTTCTGATTTTACACCAATCCTGAGATACAGATAAGGGACCTGCTTTCTTGGCCAAACTGGATACATGGCCCCTTGGGCAGAAAGCTCCCTGTTTGGGGGAAGGCTCCCTGCAGAGCCTTAGCCCAAACTCTACCCGGCCTTTCCATTTCCTCCAGTATTTATTAACTCATACTAAAGTGGCTCCAGGCAAGAACGGACAAAGGTCATGTGAATGGGCATCTAATCCCAGATTATGTATTTAAAAACATTAAAATGCTTCCACACCAGTGCCCTCAGACACCAGGCCTGCTGCCAGCACTGAGGCCTAGAAGGTTGACTGTTGGGCTCTGGAGGGATAGCATTCCTGGGTAAAGACCCAGCAGTTCTGGGATGCCCCTGCCACCCTTGGTGCCCTGCCAGGGGAGGGGAGGGATGGAGCAGGAGCCCAGGCAATGCCGCCCCCACAGCAGGGTTTGGGCCGTGTGCCTCCGCAGCCACCTCTGCCTGGGGGGGCTTGGAAGACTCCCGGGTGCCTCCCATACCAGCACCCAGTCAGTGTGTCTGTGGGCTCCTGCTTCCCTGGTCTGCAGGCCTGCCATTTCCGTACTGGACACTGCCACATCCCTCAGCAATAACCGCTGATGCTGGATGCTTGCTGTGTGCCAGGCTCTGTTCCAGGGCTTCACCGACTTACCTGGTTTAATCTTCATAACAGCCCTGTGAGGTTTGTCTGATGATTACCCCCATTTTACAGATGGAAGACAGAAGGGAGGTTGAACTTGCCCGGGGTCACAGAGCTAACAAGAGGCAGAGCTGGGATTCAAACCCAGGAAGTCTAGAATGCACCAGTCTCACCTTGTGCCTCTGTCCTATCTCTGAGTCTCTGCTCTATTTCCCATCTGCCCAACTCCTGTGAGAAAGTTCAGGTGGTCCTTGTCACAGGCCTGCTGAGCTGTCTGACCCCATGCTCATGGCAGCATGGTTCTGGAGCACCCTGGGGTACCACTCACCGGGTCTGGCAAGGGGGAAGGACCCTCTTTGGTACAAGAAGTCTGGGTCTGGAATCCAACTCTGTTTCAGGGTCTATGACTTTAGCCCAAATGACTCCAGCTTAGGGTGACCTGTTTCTTCCTCCATGAAATCCTAGGGGTGGGGCACTGAGAGTTTGGTGGGACTCCAGCTTCCAGCAGCATCTCCTCTTCTTGCCAGTTCTGGTGTTTCTTGGCAATTCTCTCCATAGGGCACCGTTCCCCTCAACACCTTCCCGCACCTGCTGGATCCTGACAGCCAGGTTTTATCTCCTTTGAGCTCCAGACTCACAAACCCTACTGGTGTCTTGATCTCTCCGTGTGGACATCTCATGGGCCGCTCAAGTGGAGGATTTCCACAGTCAGACTTTTGAGCTGGTCTCCCATTTTGGAAAATGGTAGCGCCTGTTACCCCCACCTCCAAAGTGGGTCTTGACTCCTTTGCTCTCTTGCCCCTTGTGACCTCCACTAGCCCAGGCCTTCTCTCTCAGCTGCATGGCTGTAGACAGGCTGCTCAGTCCTTGCTTGCCCTCTACAATTCTGAAGGCACACTGTGGCTTCTTGTTGCTTTTAAATGCTCATCCCTTTCCTTGAAACTTTGCAGTGGCCACACACACACACCCCTATGTGCAAGCCTCTTGTCTAACTTCTACAGACTCTTGGTCTCAGCTTAAATGACAGCTCATTACTTCTTTGGAGAAGAATCTAAATTATTCCCTTTACTTTTTTTGCCTAACATGTATCACACATTTTATAACTGTCACTCAATTATTCGTCTATTTTGCCTATATCATGGATAAGAACTGGGCCTGTCTCATTTACTCTGTATTCCTAACACCACGCCCACATGACTGGCCCACAGTAGATCATTCCAAAACAAGACAGCCCACAGGAGCCCTAAGATGAGGATGGATAAAGACTTGTGGAATATTAATATAATGATATCCAATACAGAAGTGAACATGAATGACCTACAGTTGCATTTATCAACACAGATGAATCTTAGAAATACCATTCAAGGAAAAAGAGAGCCACGGAATAATGTGAAGAGTGTCTTACCACTTTTTTAAAGGTGAAAATAACCAAAACTAAATAGCCATGTGTCTTTTATAGTCCCGTATGTTGTGGTAAAATTCACCCAAAAGGGTAAGTAGATACGAAACAAATTTAGAAGAGTGATTGTTTGCTTTCAAAGTCAGGTGTCAACAATCTGGAACTAACAATTAAAACCAGATCGGTAAAATAGTATTACCGGTTACACACAAAATAGTATAGCTGGTTATGCACAAAAGTTCACAAACTAGGAGCTTTCAAGCCCAAAATTAATATACAGCTCAGGGGCTTATACGGTGGAAATGAAGCTCTTAGAGCTTGGCAATTGGTTATTACAGTGGGGTTTTCAGGCATTGGGATTGGTTAGCAATGATTATTTCATGCCATTTTAGAAAGGCATCTTTATGATTATTGGACTAACAGGTTTTTAGTAAGTTTTTTCACTTACGTTTGTGAAATAAGCTAGATTTAGTGTAGCTTGTGCGGCCTACGTAGTTTTGTCTGCTCGGAGTTTTCAAGTTTGGTCTCCGTTTTGCATGTCGCTTTAACATGAGACAATAGAACAAGGAGGAACAGACAGCTCGGTTCAGTGATGACGACGCTCTGGCTCATAATTTGGGTGGTGGGTTCATGGGTGTTCATTTTATTTTTACAGCTCATAGTAGATATGTATTTTTCTTTTGTACTAAGTATTTCATAACTTTTAAAAAAAGTTATGTGTGAGAATACTGTTAATAAGGTGATTCGTATGAATGTCCTATTAGTTTTTTGGATTATCATAGACACAGAAACCCCCAATTTTTATCTTTGACAAAATTTTTAGACCCTGAGAATACATCTGTGGACCACCATTCAAGGAATGCCATCACCCTTTATAGGAACCCTTTCTGCACATGGCAGTGGGGCAGGGGTGGGCACAGAGGATCTTCCCAGCACCAGTCTCCCAGCCCCTTGGGCCCCTAAATATCAGAGAGGCACTATTCCCTTTGGTTTCCATTTCTGCTCAACTCACTCCTCTCCCACTGGTCCTTATGTTAACCATATTGTTACTGATCACAAAGGGTCCTGCTTGCTTAGCCAAGTCAGGTCCCTTATACTCTGTGTGAGATATTTTCCAGAAAGAAGAGAAAGAACCTGAGAGAGACATAACCAGAGTGGGAAGTGCACAGGGAGATGGCTACTTTAGAAATATGTCACAAAAAAGAGGTGTTGAGTCTGTAGAGGACTGGCTTGCTTGACCCCTTTCCCAGTCCTCCTAGCGTGCCTTGCTCTACTGCTGAGCCAAACTCTGCTGGTGCTGGCTTCCATATGTGGCTAGGTTTTGCCACAGAGATGTGCCTCACAAGATGGGAAACAGCTTTTATTGAGGATAAACACAATAGTGGTGACATTTGGTTCTTGGGGGACAGCTCAGGTACAAGTTCTAGTTTGTTCACAGTGTCATAGCTACCAAGCAGCAGGTGAAGCATCAAGTTTTGTCTGCTTATCTGGAAGGGGATTTTGCCTATCTGCTGTTATTCTGGTGAGTGGCACCCAGCCTGGTCTCCTGGCTCTCCTGAAGATAAGGTCCACTACAAGGCTCTTTGTAGGAAATCCCCTTCTGCTTGAACTAACTGGAGGGGACTCCATCATTCGTAATGGAAAACTCTGAGCAGCAGTGAGAGAGTGAACCCAAAACATCCAGCTGAAGAAAGAACAACTAAATAAATAAACCATGGCTTAGCCTTTTGATGAAGTACAATTCAGCTGTGTAAAAGCATATGTCCAAAAAATTCTTAAATACTTGGAGGAATGCTTACAAATAATGTTAAGCAGAAAATGAAAAGATAGGATTTCTTCTGATAATGGTATACTAGATAATTATGATTAAACCTTTTTACAGAAGGGAGCTAAAAAACTGGAAAAAATATTTTGAATATTTGAAACATCAGAGAATTTACAAGGCACTGAAAAATTACTAGGAATTTCTGGGAATTAGTGTAAGAAGGTGGAAATCTGAAGAAATGAACCTACCATTTAGGGCAACTTATGTCCTCAGGGGTGTTTACTGATCCAGAAGAGAGAACTAAGGCAACTGAGATATGGAACAACGCTTCCGACAGCCTCCCTCCCTTAGAGAGAAGTGCCATGATCCAGACTGTAAGGCCTCAAGTTCCTGGCAAAAACAAACAAATCTTCTCTGGAGGAAGATTCATTCAAAAATGCATTCCAGGGAGATTGTAAGCCTAAACGTGAAAGGGAAAGTAATATATCTTTGACAGGTAATTGAGATTATCTTCATGACCACAGGGTAGGGAATATTTTTAAATAGGACACAAAGAGCAACTGTCATAAAGAGATGGATTGATAAATTGACTTAGTAAAAGTAATAACTCCTAGTCATCAAAGGAATCATTAAAATAATGAAAGGTTATGAAAATACATTTGCTATGTATTTAACCACAAAAGGCCTCAATATCAAGATATATGAGACAGGGGAGAAAAGATGGCAGATAGGAAAGCAAGGTGGAAACCCCCTCCCACACACACAAAGGAAGCAACTACAGCAAATACAACTGACCTTGAAAATGACTGAAGCCTGCAGGACAGACCACCTGTACCAGATGAAGAGGAGAAGACCACACAGAGAAGGGTAAAGTGGCAGAGTCAGGATCAGTTGGAACCCCAGCCCTTCCCCCCAGTCCAGCCCACAAGCAGAAGGAAGAGGAATAGAGTGGGGAGGGGCTAAGCACTTAGAAACTCTGCACACCTGGCCCTAGAGATCTGCTCTGGGAACACGAGTATACATTGCATTGGGTTCTGGTGATCAGTGGGGCTGGATACCAGAGATTGTTGGAGCACTCAGGGAGGCTGAGACTCCAGCTGCTTGTGGAGGACAAGCACATTCCTTCAGTCCCACTGAGACTCAACACAGATGCAGCAGTTTGAAAGGTTTGCCAGCAGAAGGAGGGGCTACAAAGGGGCAAGGGTTGTATGATACTTGAGGGATCCCTCCCCGAATGTTCCATACCCCTTGCCAGTGGCTCAGCCCCAAGGCACTTGCCTGCCCACCCATCCAGCCCAGCAGCATCAGACTTTGCTGCCCGGCAGGGAGAGGGAGGCTTTGCTGCTGCCTGGTAGGCAGTGGGAGGCTTTCCCAGCTTCTTGGTCCCTGTCCCAGCCCAACTGGGGAGACACCTGTGAGAGCCACTCCTAGCACTCTTTCTTCCTCAGGGGTGACCCAGCCTGGTGCTGCATGCCCCTCTGCTGCCATGTCTCACTGCCGTGTGCCTGCCCCAGAGCTTCATGGCTGCCCTGCTTACCCCATTAACACATCAGTGCTGCCATAGCTACAGGACAGGCAGAGGGAGGCCTCACCTACAAGGATCCCAGCAGAAGCCACTGCTCCTATCACAAAGGGCCAGTGAGGCAAACTGCCAACCACTAGTGACTGAGATAGACCGACCACTGCCAGCCGATAGAAAGGGGACCCCATCTATAGGCCACCAGCAGCAACTGGGGCCACAAAGTGTAAAGAGTCAACCTGCTGGGCACCACAGGACACCTTCCTCATAAAGCCATTACTCTAGAACAGGAGCCATAGTAGACCAATCTAATACAAAGGAAGAATCACAGAAACTCAGACAAAATGAAGAGGCAGAGGAATATGTTCCAAACAAAACTACAGGATAAGACACTAGAAGGAGGGCTAAATGAAATGACCACCAATTTTCTTGATAAAGATTTCAAAGTAACAGTCATAAATATGCTCACAGATCTGTGGAAAAGTATTGAAGTTTTCAGGAAGGATTTCACCAAAGTGATACAAAAGCTGAAAAAGCCACTCAGAACTGAAGAGTACAGTAACTGAAATGAAAAATAAAATGGAGGGAATGAATAATAGATTGCTGCAAGTAGAGGAGACAGTCAATGAGATGGAAACTAGAGAACAGGAACACAAGTTGAGCAGAGAGAAAAAGAATCTCTAGGAATGAAAGAGCTGAGAGCTGTGTGACAACTCCAAATGAAATAATATTCACATAATGGGTACCAGAAGGAGAAGAGAGAGACAGAAGGATAGAAAGTTCCTTTGAGGAAATAATTAGTGAAAACTTCCCCAGTTAAGGAAGGAAATAGATGTCCAGGTCATGAAAACACAGACAGCCCCTAAGAAAATGAAACCCCAGGAAAACAACACCAAGACAATAATTAAAATGACAAAGATTAAGGATAAGGATAGGGTATTGAAAGCATCCAGAGAGAAAAAAAAATTATTTAAAAGGGAATCCCCATTAGACTATCAGCAGACTTCTCAGCAGAAACTTTACAGGCCATAAGGGAGTGGCATGAAATATTTAATGTACTGAAACACAAGGACCTTCAACTAAGAATCCTTTATCCAGAAAGATGATCATGCAAATTTGAAGGAGAGATTAACCACTTCCCAGATAAATGAAAGCTGAAGGAATTTATGACCACTAAACTGCCATTACTGTATATGTTAAAGAGACTTCCATAGATGGAAATGTACTTGAGCCTAGTTTTCGCCAGTGAAAATAAACCCATGGTAAAGGTAGTTGACAATTACATACCAAGCAAGTATGAAATTAAAACACAATGAAAGTAGTAAAACCAACTATACACAAAATCAGTCAAGGGATACACAAAAAAATGCAAATTATGACATCTAATATATAAACTGGAGGAGGAAGAAGAAAAGGAAGTAATTTTAGATTGTGTTTGAATCAGTGATCATCAACTTTATATAGACTGTTATATAGTTAGGAAGCTATCCATGAACATTATGGTAATTGTAGACCCAAAGCCTATAATATATAAACAAAAAATCAGAGAAATCCAGTCCAAGAAAACCATCAGATAACAAGAGAACAGTATACGGAAGAGAGGAACTACAAAAACAACCAGAAAACTATTAATAAAATGGCAATAAGTACATACCTATTAATAATTACCTTAAATGTAAGTGAACTGAATGCAGCAATCAAGAGACATAGAGTGGCAGAATGGATAAAAAAACAAGACCCATCTATATCTGCCTACAAGAGACTCATTTCAGACCCAAAGACATATGCAGACTGAAGGGGGGGAGGGAAAGCAGTAGTTGTAGTACTTATAAATAGATTTCAAAACAAAGAAAGTAACGAGACAAGGACATTACATAATGATAAAGGGATCAATCCAACAAGAGCATATAACCATTATAAATATCTGTGTACACAACAGGAACACCTATTTATGTAAAACAGATACTAATGGAATTAAATTGGGAAATAGATTGGAACTCATTCATTTCATTAGACTTCAACACACTGCTTACATCAACAGACAGATGAGCCAGATGAAATCAATAAGGAAACAAGGCACTGAACAACACATTAGATCAGATGGACCTAACAAACATCTACAGGACATTCCACCCAAAAGCAGCAGGATACACATTCTTCTCAAGTGCACATGGAACATTCTCCAGAATAGGTCATATACAAGACCACAAAAAGAACCTCAATAAATTTAAAAAGATTGAAATTTTATCAAGCAACTTCTAAGACCACAATGGTATGGAACTAGAAATAAAAAAGCCCACAAGCCTGGAGACTAAACATGTTTCTAAATAATAAATGGATCAATGAACAAATCAAAACAAAAATCAGGCAATACATGGAGACAAAACAAGAACACAACAGCCCCAAATCTGTTGGACATGGAGGAAAGTACATAACACTACAGGTTTATCTCAAGAAACAAGAACAATCCAAATAAGGAGTGTAAACTCACAATTAAAGAAACTAGAAAAAGAAGAACAATGAAGCCCAAAGTTGTTAGGAGAGGCATAATAAAGATCAGAGCAGAAATAAATAAAGAGAAGAATAAAATAACAGAAAAAAAAACAAGTGAAATCAAAAGTTGGTTCTTTGAGAAAATAAAAATAGACAAACCCCTAGCCAAACTTATCAAGAAAAAAAGGAGAGAATACGCACATAAAATCAGAAATGAAGAAGGAATAATCACAATGGATGCATAGAAATACAAAGATTTATTAGAGAATTCTACGAAAAGTTACATGCCAATAAATTGGACTTAGAAGAAATGGACAAATTCCTTGAAAAATACAACCTTCCAAGATTGACCCAGAAAGACACAGAAAATCTGAACTAATTACCAGCAATTAAATTGAATTGGTAATCAAAAAACTCCCAGGACCAAATGGCTTCACAGCTGAATTAAAGAAAAGCTAATACTTATCCTTCTTAAATTATTCCAAAAAGTAGAAGAGGAAGGAATACTTCCAAACTCATTCTATGAGGCCAGCATCACTCTAATACCAAAACCAGACAAAGACACCACAAAAAAGGAAATTTTAGACCAATATCCCTAATAAGCATAGATACAAAAATGCTCAACAAAATATTGGCAAACTGAATTCAAAAATACATCAAAAGGATCACCCATCACGACCAAGTGGGATTTATTCCAGGGATGCAAGGATGGTATAATATTTGTAAATCAATAATATCATACACTACATTAATAAAAAGGGATAAAAACCACATGATCATCTCAATAGACACTGAAAAAATATTTGACAAAATTCAACATCCATTCATGATAAAAATTCCCAACAAAATGGGCACAGAGAGTACATACCACAACATAATAAAAGCCATATACAATAAACCCACAGCTAACATCATACTTAGTGGTGAAAAGCTGAAAGCTTTCTCTCTAAGATTGGAAACAAGACAAGGATATCCACTCTCACCACTTTTATTCAGTATAATACTGGAGGGCCTAGCCAGGGCAATCAGATCAGACGAAGATACAAGGCATCCAAATTGGGAAGGGAGAAGTTAATATGTTATTATTTGCAGATGACATGATACTATATATAGAATACACTAAAGACTCCACCAAAAAACCGTTAGAACTAATAACTGGATTCAGCAAAGTTGCAGGATACAAAATTAATAAGAAACCTGTTGAATTTTCTATATACTAACAATGAACTAGCAGAAAGAGAAATCAGGAAAACAATTCCATTTACAATTGCATCGAAAAGAATAAAATACCTAGGAATAAACCTAATCAAGGAGGTGAAAGACCTGTACTCTGAAAATTGCAAGACACTCATGAGAGAAATTAAAGAAGACACAAACAAATGGACATCTATCCCATGCTCAAGGATAGGAAGAGTTAATATTGTCAAAATAGCCATCCTGCCCAAAGCATTTTACTGATTCAATGCAATCCCTATCAAAAATACTGATGACATTTTTCAATGAACTAGAGCAAATAATCCTAAAATTCAAATGGAACCATCAGAGACTGAATAGCCAAAGCAAACCTGAGAAAACAAAGCTGAAGGTACTACACCCCCTGACTTCAAGCTCTCCTACAAAGCTACAGTAATCAGTATGATACTGACCCACAGATTAATGGAACAGAATACAGAGCCCAGATATAAACCCACACATATGTGGTCAATTAACATGATAAAGGATCCATGAATATACAATAGGGAAAAGACAGTCTCTTCAATAACTAATGTTAGAAAAACTGAACAGATACATGCAAGAGAATAAAATTGGGTTACTATCTAATGCCATACACAAAAGTAAACTCAGAATGAATTAAAGATGTAAATGTAAGACATAAGCCATAAAACTCTTAGAATAGAATGTGCAAAAATCTCTTGAACATAAGTATGAGCAGTTTTTACCTGGACATATCTCCTTGGGCAAGGGAAACAAAAACAAAAATGAACTAGTGGGATTACATCAAACTAAAAAGCTTCTGTACAGCAAAAGACACCATCAGCAGAAGAAAAAGGCAACCAACAATATGGGAGACTGTATTCACAAATGATTTATCTGATAAGAGGTTAACACCCAAAATATATAAAGAACTCATATGCCTCAACACCAAGAAAACCAAATAACCTGAACTTAAAAATGGGCAGATGACCTGAAAAGACATTTTTCCAAAGAAGAAATTCAGATGGCCAACAGGCACATGAAAAGATAGATGTTCCCATTCACTAAATATAAGAGAAAGGCAAATCAAAACCACAATGAGATATCGCCTCACACCAGTCAGAATGACCACTATGTAAAGACAAGGAATAACAAGTGTTGGTGGGGATGTGGAGAAAAGGGAACCCTCCTACACTGTTGGTGGGAATGTAAATTGGTGCAGCCGCTGTGGAAAGCAGTATGGAGGCTCCTGGAAAAACTAAAAATAGGAATACCATTTGACCCAAGAAATTCCACTTCTAGGAATTTACCCAAAAAAAGCAAAGTCCTTGATTTGAAAAGATACATGCACCCCTATGTTTATTACCACATTATTTACAGCAGCCAAGTTACGGAAGCAACCAAAGTGTTCATCAATAGATGAATAGATAAAGAAGAGAAGACACATATACAGAATGGTATATTATTCAGCCATAGAAAAGAAAGAAATCCTGCCATTTGCAACAACATGGATGGTCCTAGAGGGTATTATTATGCTCAGTGAAATAAGCCAGGCAGAGAAAGACAAATACCATATTATTTCACTTATTTGTGGAATATAAAAAACAAAACAAAATGAATGAAATAGCAGTAGACTCAAACACTGAGAAGTGACTGATGGTTATCATGGGGGAGGGGTGGGAGGTTGGGGGAGGGGGGGGACTAAAAGGGCACAAAAATTCTCAATGTAAGTTGGTCCCAGGTATGGTAATGCAGCATGGAGAATATAGCCAATGATTCTGAACATCTTCCTATGTTGACTAATAGTAACTGCACCAGTGGGGGTAAGGAGTTAATAATATGCATAACTGTTGAACCACTGTTGTATACTTGAAACCAATATAAGATTGTACATCAATGATACTTCAATTTAAGAAAAAGCATATGACCACAGCCTACTAAAATATCTTGTAAATCGATAAGAAAAAACACTCAAGAAGAGAAGCAGGCAATAGGCTAGTGTCTTGTAAAACTAGACAGCCAAAGGAGAGTTAAGAAGGTGCTCAGCCTCATCAGTAATCAGGGAAATGCAAATTAAAGCCACAGGGAGAGACTTCACTTGAATGGCTAAGGTTAAACAGCAGTGCCAAGAATGGGCGTTGGGCATTCTCATATGAACAGTTTAGAAATCCAGATAGTACTTGTGAAGTTGAGCAAGGTGTATCCTATGATGTAATAATTTTACTCCATCTATACACCCAACAGAAAAGTATTGGGGCCCTAGGAGACACAAGAATGTTTATAAAAGCATTCTGTATAATATTCCTTCCTCACAAAAAACCCCCAAACCCTGTCAACAATCCAAATGTCTTATCAGCAGCAGAATGGATAATTAAACTATTGTGTTTTCATGCAATGCAACACTTCACAGTGATAAAAATAAACTACACCTGTCGAACATGTTCACCAAGAAGCCAGACAGAAATTAATACAAATGGTACAATTATATAAAGTTCTGAAATACAGGGAATAACCTACAGTGTTTACTGATGAATACTTAGTAGGTGAAAGTATAAAGAAAATCAAGGGAGAGAACACAAAAATCACCCATGTGTATATCTGCTATGAATATTTTTAGCCATGAACATTTACCCTTGTTTTAGCCTGACTTGTGTTCAGTAACTATGTAATGCCATTGGTGGTGTGGTGTTCTAACATTCTTTATATATATGAAGCACACTTCTATATCAAAGAGAAAAATTAATAATAAAAAATAGTATTGCCCCCCAAAAAGGTCATCCTAGTCTACTTATGAAAAATCTGTTTCCCACTGCTTTGCAGCACCACTACTGTCACTCAATCAGGACAAGGTTCACCTTTAGTGAGAGAAAGGGGGTCATGGGAAGGGGTGGTTGGGCTGTGTCTAGGGTGCTGGCAAGGCTGTTTTTGGTCTGAGTGATAGTTACGTAGATGTTAACTTTACAAAGCGGAGCGTTCATGTTCTATGCACTTTTTGTGCATTTATAAAAAATAAGACTTGAGCCATATATACTATATAATCTCAACTATGAAATTATATAGATATAGATATATGTATGTATAAAGTAATTTACCATAGTTTAATTTATACTTGTCTTTAGATTGTGGGAACAAGGATGATTCTTCTGGTTCATTATATTTTCCTGTACTTTCCAAATTTCTTCACTGAGTCTGTATTACTTTTATAAGCAGAAATAAAAATAATAAAAATCTTCCCAGATTCAGCAGAAAGGAAAAGAAAAATAAAGAGAAAGGTAGTAGGTGAAGCAAATATGGATGATTTTTAACCACTTTTGAGCTCAGGAAGTGCCCATAGGGGTATTTTTTATACTTTCATTTAAATGTTTTTGTGTATTAGACATTTTTCATAGTAAAAAGTTTTAAAAAAGTCCCTGAAGAAGGACAGTTCAGGGTGTGGGAGGCAGTGTAATTTGCCCCAAAGAGGAAGATGGAACGAGAAAGGTGGGCATCCCAGGAGGTTTCTATCTTCCTAGAATCCTGAAGGAAAAAGTTGGGTCTGAGGTGCCCAAGTTGTTTCTTGGAAACCAGATTGTTTAGATCTTTTTTCTTTGTATGTTTATTTCCCAGTTGGCCTCCCTCAGGATCTCATGACGTCTGTGGATCCAAGTTGTAGAGAAGGCAGCATTTCACTGCAGGGTTCAGCCCCTCTCCTGGGCGACTATAGGACTGACCCACCTACCTCCCTGAATTATTTGGCCACTAGTGTTATGAGCAGAGCTATGTCTCCTCCACTGCCCTCAAATTCTATGCTGAAGTTCTAATTCCCAGTACCAAATGAGACTGTCTTGGGTGATTAGTTGAAGAGGTAATTAAGTTAAGATGGGGTCATTGGAATGGGCCCTAATCCAGTTTGGTGTCTTTATAAGAAGAGGAAATTTGGACATACAAAGAGACACCAGGGATATGTGTGCACACAGGAAAGACAATGTGAAGACACAGCCAGAAGGCAACCATTGGCAAGCCAAGGAGAGAGTCCTCAGAACAAGACCAGTCCTGCCTCCAGAAATGTGAAAAAATAACTCTCTGTTGTTGAAGCCAGCCCAGTCTGTGGTATTTGTTATGGTAGCCCTAGCTACCTGGGTATAGTTCTCAAGGCCAGGCCATTCTGGGTCCCAGGACCTGGTGTGGCCCAGGACATTTTCCTCATGATCAACACACCACAGCTTTATCAGGGGAGCTCAGCCCTGAATTAATTCCTAAGGAAGATGAAAACAAGTCCTACCTTCAAACAGTTTACAATTATTGAAAGAGAAGAATATTTAGGGGACTAATTGTAATTTTCCCACCAAAAGAAAATGAAACGTCATTTGCAGAGGGAAGAAGGCCTCCTGTTTAAAGTGGTCGACCTCACTGTGTACCTAGATACACCCCATGCCACAGGCAAACACATGGGCCACAAACTCTCAATAGTTTGATTTTTAAAAAGGGGAATTATCAAAATAGTAACCAATGGGAAGGAGTGAGTGAATGTGGAATGGCCACTCTTGTACCCTGCCTGTGGGAGTGCAAACTGGTACAGCCTTTCTGAAGGACAGTTCGGCTTTATGAATGAAAAACCTTGAAATGCAAAGCTTTATGACTTAAGCATTCTACTTCTAGGATTGCCCACTAAGAAAATCACAGGACAAGATGCATATACAGAAATGCATACACAAGAATGTAATTTAAAATGTGCCTGGGATCTAAATTATGATATGCCCTTATTACTGGAATTCACCTTCTGGATATTTAGTGACATGGGAAAATGCTTATGACATATTCAATTACAAAGGCCATTTGCAAAAGAGTGTATGTAATATGAACCCAAGTTTTATTTTGCATATCTTCACATATGAAATAAATAAATTAAAATGTAACCATGCTTACTGTAATAGTTATCTATTGTCACATAACAAATTACCATAAATAAGCTTATAACAACACAAATGTACGATCTGCATTTCCGTGGTCAACAGTCCAGTGTCAGGTTAACTGAGTCCTTTGCTGAGAGTCTAATAGTTCTAAAAGCGAAATGTCATTTCGGATGCATCTCATTTGGAGCTCAGGTCCGCCACCAAGCACACGTGGCTGCTGGCAGCCTTCAGTATCTTGTGGTTGTGGGGCTGGTGTCCCTGCCTCAGTCCGGGGTGGCCTGCTCCCGCTGTCACGGCCCCATAGCCCCACCCACGACGTGCAGTCTGCTTCCTCAAGGCCGACAGGAAGCCACCTGCTGCGGCCTCAGATCTCCTAATTTCTTCCAGGCCTAGATTTCAAGGGCTCATGTGATTTAAAGGTCACATCCACCCACACACATTCAAGGGTGGAAATCTTGGGGCCATATTGAATTCTGCCAACCCCACTTACCCTGAGTGGTAGGATTAGGGGTTGGTATTTATTAACTTACGTTACATTTGATATTGACTTATTTTACATTGACATTTTAAAATAATATTTTATATTTACAATTTTATATTTTGATGTTTATTAAATTGTTAATAAAATTAGTAAATGTTTTACAATAAACATACCTCTTTAATCAAAAAATTCATTACTTTAAAAATTTGCTTATTTGCTTCTTAGAAAATTTTGGAAGGGTGAGCCAGATATATCTGTCAGCAGCACCTCTGTCCACCTCCCAAGTCCCTCAGTGGTCACCATCCTACCACTGACTGAAGCCTAATCTTCCAGTGACATTATGAATGGCCTGGGCTCTGGGGAATATCCTGGATAACCTCCCATTGTTGGTTCCAGGGTAAATCACATTCCTTGAACTCCATTAATGAAGTTTGAGTAAAGTCATTTGAATGTTTGGGACCACCATTTTATAATCCTTCAATGAGATCTAGCATCTGCTACAGGTTTTTTACATGGTAAGCATAGCCACTCACTTGTTCTTCAACCATTTGTTGTTCATTCATTTCAGCCATGCTGATAAGTAACAGGTCCTATAGCAGGCCCTTGATTTTTGAGTGAATGACTACATCTGAATCCAACTCCTTTCCCCTGTGGGAATCATGATAAAAACTCTCAGTAAACTAGGGGTAGAGGAGAACTTCTTCAGTTTGACAAAGTATACCTACAAAAAACTTGTAGCTAACATCATACTTAATAGTGAGAAACTCAATGCTTTCCCACTAAGATCATGTAAAAGGTAAAGATGACCTTTCTTACTCCTTTTCAATATCATACTGGAAATTCTAGCTAGTGCAGTAAGAAGAAAAAAGACATAGATTGGGAAGGAAGAAATAAAACTGTCCTTGTTCACAGATGGTATGTAGAAAATCTGGGAGATTTGACCAAAATACTGGAACTAATAAGCAATTATAGCAAGATTGCAGGATAGAACATTAATATACAAAAGTCAATCACTTTCCTATATACCAATGAACAAATGGAATTTGACAATAATGACAATGCAATTTACATTAGCACCCTTAAAAATGAAATACTTAGGTATAAATATAACGTGTCCAAGATCTATTTAAGAAAAAACTAAAATCTCTGATGAAAGAAATCAAAGAACTAAGTAAATTGAAAGATATTTCACGTTCATGGATAGGAAGTCTTAATATTGCCAAGATGTCAGCTCTTCTCAACTTGATGTGTAGATTAAGTGCAATCCCAACCAAAATCCCAGCAAATTATTTTGTGGATATCAAAAAACTGATTCTATATGGAAAGGCAAAAGAACCATAATAGCCAACACAATTTTGAAGGAGAACAGCAAAGCTGGAGAACTGACATTACCTGACTTCAAGACTTACTATAAACCTACGGCAATTAAAACAGTGTGATATTGGTGAAAGAATAGACAAACCGATCAGTGGACCAGAATAGAGAGCCCAGAAATAGACCCACATACATGATTTTTGACAAAGGAACAACTACAATAAAATGAAGCAAAGATTGTCTTTCAGCAATTGGTCTGAAACCACAGGACATTCACGTGCAAAAAAAATGAATCTTGACACAGACCTTACACCCTTCACAAAAATTAACTGAGAATGGGTCATAGACCTAAATGCAAAACAAAAAAACACCTAGAAGATAGTATAGGAGAAAACCTAGACGACCTTGGATACAGTGATCACTTTTTAGATATAACAGCAAAGGCACAATCCATGAAAGAAATAATTGATAAGCCAGACTTCATTAAAATTCAAAACTTCTGCCACGTGAAAGACAATGTCAAGATAATGAGAAGACAAGCTACAGACTAGGAGAAAATATTTGCAAAAGACACATCTGATACAGGACCATTATCCAAAATACACAAATAACCCATAAATCTGAACAATAAGAAAAAAAGCAACCAATTAAGAAGTGGGGAAAAGGCTTTAACAGATACCTCACCGAAGAATATATACAGGTGGGAGGATCGCCGCTCAAGATGGTGGCCTGAGTAGGGTGGCAGAAGTCTCCCAAAACCATATATATTTTTGAAAATACAGCAAATACAACTATTCCTAAAAGAGAGATCAGAAGATACAGTACAACAGCCAGGCTACATGTACATCTGCGAGAACTCAGCACCTCACGAAAAGGGTAAGATACAAAGCTGTGACCCGCCAGGACCCGAGCACTCCCCCCACCCCAGCTCACCAGCGGGAGGAAAAGAATCAGAGTGGGGAGGGAGTGGAAGCACAGGACTGCTAAATAACCAGCCCTAGTAATCTGCACTGGGAGCACAGATACACATCACATGGTGTACTGGATTGGATATTAGAGAAATGGAAAAGTAAAATACGAGATGTGGGTCCCCACAGCCAGCTCCTCTGGAACATAAGAAAAGCTGGTGCTTTAAAAGTCTTAAACGGACAAGGGTTTAACAGGTAGACAAAATTGTCCCAGCACACTCAGCCCAGCAGGCTGGGAATCTAAGGAACTTCAGGCGCCCTAGCCCCCCAGGTGGAAATGCAGCTCAGAAGCCACTCACGGCGATAAGCAGCCTGCCGTTCATTCCCTCCTGCTGGTGTCTGCCGTTCATTACCCGTCGCCGACGCTGCAAGCAAAACAGCTGACCTGCCACAACTGCATAGCAGCCGGGAAGCTGTCCCGCTCACAGCAACCACACAGTCTCCTCCCAGAGCGGAGCTAACCAGGCCAGACCCAGAGGCGGCCCCCGTGTGCTGCTGCCCGGCACAGGCAGAGGAAGCCGAGGCAAGGTCTGGAAGGCACGAAGAGGCGCCGTTCTGGCAGAAGAACACACGCCATGCACCTGTGACCCCCAGCAGTGCCCTAGGCTATCCCAAGGGCCACCCTACCCACGGCAGCTCAGGGAATTAACCCAGACACTGCACCCAGTGTGCAGGTAACTGGCACAGGCAGCAGAGAAAGGCAAGGCAACCAGCAGGCAGGAAGGGACTTTGTTCTCCGAGCTGACATATGCGCCACCTGCCAGTGATCACTTCTATCACCATAAAAAGGCAGAAAAACTTGGTCCAGTCAAGAATAACTCAAACAACCCAAGAGAGAGGGCCTCGCGAGATAGATATAACCAATCTTCCTGAAAAAGAATTCAAAATAAAAGTCATAACTGCTGATGGACCTGCAGAGAAATATGCAAGAACTAAGGGATGAAGTTTGGAGGGAGATGACAAAAATGAAACAATTAATAGAAGGACTTAAAAGCAGACTGGATGAGGTGCAAGAGACTGTTAATGGAATAGAAATAGAGAAGCTGAGTCAGAGAGAGACAAAAGGATCTCTAGGAATGAAAGAATATTAAGAGAACTGTGTGACCAATCAAAATGAAACAATATTCGCATTATAGGGGTACCAGAAGAAGAAGAAGAGTGAAGAAGGGATAGAAAGTGTCTTTGAAGAAATAATTGCTGAAAACTTCCCCAAGCTGGGGAAGGAAATAGTCTCTCAGGCCATGGAAGCCCACAGATCTCCCAACACAAGGGACCCAAGGAGGACAACACCAAGACAATCATTAAAATGGCAAAGATCAAAGATAAGGACAGGGTATTTAAGGCAGCCAGAGAGAGAAAAAAGATCACCTACAAAGGAAAACCCATCAGGCTGTCATCAGACTTCTCAACAGAAACCTTACAGGCCAGAAGAGAATAGCATGATATATTTAATGCAATGAAACAGAAGGGACTTGAACCAAGAATAGTGTATCCAGCAAGATTATCATTTAAATTTGAAGGAGGGATTAAACAATTTCCAGATAAGCAAAAGTTGAGGGAATTGCCTCCCATAAACCACCTCCACAGGGTATTTTAAAGGGACTGCTCTAGATGGAAGTTTTCCTAAGGCTAAATAGATGTCACGAGAGAAAATAAAATCACAGCAAAGAAAGCAGACCAACCAAATACGAACTAAAGGCAAAAAATAAAATCAACTATCCACAAATGCAGACAAAGGAAACCCAAAAGAGTACAGAATAAAACACCTACCATATAAGGACTGGAGGAGAAAGAATAAGAAAGGAGAGAAATAAAGAATCATCAGACTGTTTATAATAGCATAATAAGTGAGTTAAAGTTAGACAGTTAGATAGTAAAGAGGCTACCCTAGAACCTTTGGTAACCATGAATCCAAAGCCTGCAATGGCAATAAATACATATCTATCAATAATCACCCTAAATGTAAATGGACTGAATGCACCAATCAAAAGACACAGCGAAATAGAATGGGTAAAAAAGCAAGAATCATCTATATGCTGCTTACAAGAGACTCACCTCAAACCCAAAGACTTACACAGACTGAAAGTGAAGGGATGGAAAAATATATTTCATGCAACTAATAGGGAGAAAAAAGCAGGAGTTACAGTACTCGTATCAGACAAAATAGACTTCATAACAAAGAAAGTCACAAGAGACAAAGAAGGACATTACATAATGGTAAAGGGGTCAATCCAACAAGAGGATATAACCATTATAAATATCTATGCACCCAACACAGGAGCACCTACATATGTGAAACAAATACTAACAGATTAAAAGGGGAAATAGAATGCAATGCATTCATTCTAGGAGACTTCAACACACCACTTACTCCAAAGGACAGATCAACCAGACAGAAAATAAGGAGACAGAGGCACTGAACAACACATTAGAACAGATGGACCTAACAGACATTTACAGAACTCTACACCCAAAAGCAGGATACACATTCTTCTCAAGTGCACATGGAACATTTTCAAGAATAGGCCACAAAATGAGCCTCAGTAAATTCAAGAGGATTGAACTTCTACCAACCAACTTCTCAGATCACAAGGGTATAAAACTAGAAATAAGTTATACAAAGAAGACAAAAAGGCTCGCAAACACATGGAGGCTTGACAACATGCTCCTAAATAATCAATGAATCAATGACCAAATTAAAACACAGATCCAGCAATATATGGAAACAAATGACAACAACAGCACAATGCCCCAACTTCTGTGGGACGCAGCGAAGGCAGTTCTAAGAGGAAAGAATTTATCAATCCAGGCCTATTTAAAGAAGGAAGAACAATCCCAGATGAATAGTCTAAAGTCAAAATTACTGAAACTGGAAAAAGAAGAAGAAATGAGGCCCAAAGTCAGCAGAAGGAGGGACATAATAAAGATCAGAGAAGAAATAAATAAAATTGAGAATAAAACATAAACCCCTAGCCAGACTTATTAAGAGAAAAAGAGAATCTACACACATAAACAGAATCAGAAATAAGAAAGGAAAAATCACTACGGACACCAAAGAAATACAAAGAATTATTAGAGAATACTATGAAAATCTATATGCTAACAAACTGTATAACCTAGAAGAAATGCACAACTTTCTAGAAAAATACAACCTTCCAAGACTGACCAAGGAAGAAACAGAAAATCTAAACAGACCAATTAAAAGCAACAAAATTGAATTGGTAATCAAAAACTACCCAAGAACAAACCTTCGGACCAGATGGACTCACTGCTGAATTTTATCAGACATATAGAGAAGACATAATACCCATTCTCCTTAAAGTTTTCCAAAAAATAGAAGAGGACAGATGGCCAACAGGCACATGAAAAGATGCTCCACGTCGCTAATCATCAGAGAAATGCAAATTAAAACCACAGTGAGGTATCACCTCACACCAGTTAGGATGGCCAACATCCAAAACACAAACAACAACAAATGTTGGCGTGGATGTGGAGAAAGGAGAACCCTCCTACACTGCTGGTGGGAATGTAAATTCGTGCAACCATTGTGGAAAGCAGTATGGAGGTTCCTCAAAAAACTCAAAATAGAAATACCATTTGACCCAGGAATCCCACTCCTAGGAATTTACCCTGAGAATGCAGCAGTCCAGTTTGAAAAAGACATATGCACCCCTATGTTTATCGCAGCACTATTTGCAATAGCCAAGAAATAGAAGCGACCTAAGGGTCCATCAGTAGATGAATGGATAAAGAAGATGTGGTACATATACACAATGGTATATTACTCAGCCATAAGAAGAAAACAAATCCTACCATTTGCAACAACATGGATGGAGCTAGAGGGTGTTATGCTCAGTGAAATAAGCCAGGTGGAGAAAGATAAGTATCAAATGATTTCACTCATATGTGGAGTATAAGAACAAAGCAAAAACTGAAGGAACAAAACAGCATCAGACTCACAGAACCCAAGAATGGACTAACAGTTACCAAAGGGAAAGGGACTGGGGGGGATAAGGGGGATAAAGGGGCATTACAATCAGCAAGCATTATGGGGGGGGCACAGGGAAGGAGGTACAACACAGAGAAGACAAGTAGTGATTCTATTGTATCTTACTACGCTGATGGACAAGTGACTATAATGGGGTATTGTGGTGGGGACTTGATAATGAGGGGAGTCTAGTAACCATAATGTTGCTCATGTAAATAAATATAAAAATAAAAATAAGTATATCATTTAAAAAAAAGAAAAGATATACAAATTTCAAGAGGGCATTATGAAAAGGTGTTCCATGTCATCAGGGAAACACAAATTAAAACAACAGTGAGATACCACTTCACATATTTAGCATGGCCAAAATCCAGACCACTGTGAGGTGTTGTGTCTTATCTGTTGCTATAACTGAGTCTTCATCAGGCTATCCCCCTGTTTAAGACCAGTGACTTTGGAGTGATCATGGACATGACAAAACCAATAAATCTCATGGGTATTATTAGCCTATTGTCTTACTTTTCTTCATGCTGTAAAGTTTATTTTCTCTATAAATAAGTTTCTTGATAGTAGGACTGTTGAGTGATTGAGGCCTCCACTAAGTCCACAGATGATGCTGCTAGCAGAAACTTGGTAAAAACGGAAGGAAAATTCATTTGCAGAATCAATGTATACCCCATAAGGAAAAAATCACTGCCACCTCTATGGTGGAGGGGGCCCAATGCATTCAGTCTCCACCAGGTGGCAGGCTGGTCCCTGATGGCATGGTGCCACATTGAGGGATGGTAATGCTAACTAGCCAAACTGGTTTTGGCGTGGTCAAGTCCATGCTCTTGGGCCAATAGACAACCTCTATCCCTACCACTGTTCCACTTTGTCAATGAGTAAATACTGTTTGGGGAAAGAGATTGATTATTAAAAATCTCCTCTGGTCTTTGTGGGAACTATTCATACAGGACAGAAACATCCTCACATTCTGAGCCCACTGTTAACCTCTTTCTCTAGCCTCTGTCATCTGTCTTCCAGTCTCATTATTTGCAACTTCCTGACCACTGACTTGCTACCACCCACAAATCAGGAGACATCTGCAGCTCACATCATCTCTCCTCTGGACAAAGAGTATCACACGATGATTGTACTTCCTGGAGTTCTGTACTTTAGGAGCAGTTCCCATCCCTGTTGCCCTTCAAGCACACCGCTGAGTAGCGCTGTATCTCCACAGCAGTCTATCTTCAGCTGGTGGTGGCATATTGTTCAGAGCCATTTGAACACCCAACTTCAATGCTTTCTTCTTTAGGCAACTGGTCATAGGGTGGGTTGAGGGAGGAAGCGTGGTAGGAGTAAGTACACTGAGTTGGGAAGCCACTATGTAGTCTGTGCCTCTAGAACCTGCATCCGATCCCATCCATTCAATAGAGGAGTGACCAGACAGCCTTCTTATGGCCATCTGGTACCCCACAGACATTCACTCTCATCCAGAGCAAAAGCTTAATCTCTAGAGAATAGTTACTCACAAAAGAGGGTGTGGCTTTGCTCCACATTTGCAACAGACACACTGGACACTACTGGATCCACTGTATCATAAGGGCCAAGGGACCAGAAGGATGTTGAGGTGGATATTGAGATGATCCAGACCCCTGGGTTCTAAATCATGGACCAGAACTGGAGGGTTGACATAGTTCTGAGGCACAATACTAAAGGTATGTTCAGGTCCTTGTCAGGTACAAGTAAACTTCCTCTGGATCTTTTTGGGGTCATGAAAATGTTCTGGAATTAGAACAAATAATTGCTCAACTTTGAGAATAGACTAAAAGCCACTGAATTTTATACTCTAAAAAGGTGACTTTTATGATATGTGAATTATACATTGAATTAAAAGCAAACTCATTCTGGCATTTCCTGTTTCTTTGCCAAGTCAATAAGTGAAACCAGGCAGTAGAATCTGTGGTGCTTTGTGTCAGTACAGAGAGGATGCACGGAACATCTGCAGTAAAGCCACCACTTCATGACTCTTCCCAAGCCCCGAGAACCAGATGTCCTGTCTACAGGCTAAATATGTGAACTACAGGAAACTATGATAGGCTATGATTACCATTGTGCATCTTTGATGTCTTTAATGATGGTATTAATCTTTGAAGTGCACCAGGAGTGTGGAACAGTTTTTTTTTGTTTTTTAATTTATGATCACCATGCTGTGCACCATATCCCCAGATCATTTTTTTATCTTTATCTGGAAGTTTGTACCTTTTGACTATCTTCACCCATTTTGGCCACCCCCAACTCCCCATCTCTGACAACCACCAATCTGTTCTATCTATGGATTCAAGGTTTTTTGTTTGTTTAGATTTCACATATAAGTGAGATCATATAGTATTTGTCTTTGACTCATTTCACTTAGCATAATGCCCTAAAGGTCCATCCATGTTGTTGCAAATAGCAGGACTTTCCTTCTTTTTCGTGGCTTAATAATATTCCATTATGTATATGTAACACATTTTGTTTATTCATTAATCCATTGATGGACACTTTGGTTGTTTTCATGTTGGCTGTTGTAAATAATGCTTCAATGAACGAAGGGTGTAGATATCTTTTCAAGATTATGACTTCATTTCCTTCAGATTAATGCCAGAAGTGGAATTGTTGGATGATATGGTAACTGTATTTTTTAAGTTTATTGAGGAACCTCCACACTATTTTCCATAGTGGTTGTAGCAATTTACATTCCCACCAACAGTGCATGGGATTTTCCTTTTCACCACATCCTTGCCAACACTTGTTATTTCTTGTCTATTGAAACAACATTCTAACAGGCATGAGGTGATATCTCATGGTGGTTTTGATTTGCATTTCTCTGATAATTTAGTGATATTGAGTATCTGTATGTCTTTTTTGAAAAATGTCTATTCAGATTTTCTGCCCACTTACTAATCAGATTTTTTTTATATTGTGTTGGATGAGTTTTTTGTATATTTTGGAGATTAACCCCTTATCAGATATATGATTTGCAAATATTTTCTCCCATTTGGCAGGTTGCCTTTTCATTTGTTTATGACTTCCTTTGCTGCGCAGAACCTTTTTGGTCTGATGTAGTTCCACTTGTTTGTCTTTGCTTTGGATGTCCAATCCAAAAACTCAGTGCCAAGACTGATGTCAAGTTCACCCCCTATGTTTTCTTCTAGGAGTTTTATAGTTTCAGGTCTTACATTCAAGTCTTCAATCCATTTTGAGTTCATTTTTGTGTATGGTGTTAAGATAGGGGTCCAGTTCCATTCTTTCACATGTGGCTCTCCAGTTTTTCCAGCACCATTTAGTGAAGAGACTGTCCTTTCCCATTGTATGGTCCTTGTTTCTTTGTCATAAATTAATTGACTATGTATGGGGTCATTTCTGGGCTCTCTGCTCTGTTCCCTTGATCTATGTGTCTGTTTTTAGCAGTACCTTATGTTTTGATTATCAAGCTTTATAATATAATCAGGAAGCATGGTGCCTCCAGCTTTGTTCTTCTTTCTCTAGATTGCTTTGCTACTTGGGGTCTTTTGTAGTTCCATACAAATTTTAGGGTTGCTTGTTCTATTTCTGTGAAAAATGCCATGGAGTTTTCATAGGGATTGCATCTGTAGATTCTTTGGGTAATATGGACATTTTGACAATATTAATTTTTCAAATCCATGAACATGGCACAGATTTCCATATATTATGTCTCCTTCAGTTTCTTTCATCAATGTCTTATACTTTTTAACATACAGGTCTTTCACTTTATTGGCTAAATTTATTTCTAGGTATTTTATTTGTTCTGATACAATTATAAATGGGAATGTTTAAAATTTTCTGATAGTTCATTATTAATGTATAGAACTGCAACTAATTTTTGTATACAGATTTTGTAGTCTGCAACTTTACTGAATTTGCTTATTAGTTTTAACAATTTTTTGGTGGAGTCATTAGGGTTTTCTGTATATAATATCATGTCACCTGAAAATAGAGACAGTTTTACTTCTTCCCTTTTTATTTGAATGTCTTTTATTTCTTTTTCTTTCCTAATTGCTCTGGTTAGGACTTCCAATATTTTGTTGAATAAAAGTGATGAAAGTGTGTATCCCTGTCTTGTTCCTGATCTTAGAGGAAAAGCTTTTAGCCTTTTACCACTGAGAATGATGTTAACTGTGGGCTTGTCATATGTGGCTTTTATTATATTAAGGCATGTTACCTCTATACCCACTTTGTTGAGAGTTTTTAATCATGAATGAATATTGAGTTTTGTCAAATGCTTTTTCTCCATCTACTGAAATGATTATATTATTTTTACCCTTTATTTTGTTAATGTGGTATGTCACATTGATAGATTTACAGATGTTGAACCATCCTTGCAACCCTGGAATAAATCTCACTTGATCATGATATATGGTCCTTTTAATGTATTGTTGAATTCAGTTTGCTAATATTTTGTTGAGAATTTTTGCACCTATGTTCATCAGGGATATTGGTATGTAATTTCTTTTCTTGTAATGTCTTTGTCTTGGGTGTCCGGGCAATGCTGGCCTCATAAAATGATTTTGAAAGTATTATCTACTCTTCTATTTTTTGGAAGAGCTTGAGAAGGAATGGTATTATTTCCTCTTTAAATGTTTGATAGAATTTACCAGTAAAGCAATCTGGTCCTGGATTTTTATTTGTTGGGAAGTTTTTAATTACTGATTCAATCTCCTTACTAGTAATTGGTCTGAATTTCTATTTCTTCATGATTCAGTCTTGATAGGTTGTATGTTTCCAGGAGCTTATCCATTTTTTTTTTTTAGATTTTCCAATTTGTTGGTGTATAATTGTTCATAGCAGTATCTTATGATCCTTTGTATCTCTGTGGTGTCAGTTGTAGCAGCTCTTTAATTTCTGATTTTATTTATGTGAGTTCTCTCTCTCTTTTCCTTGAGTCTAGTTTTGTCTATTTTGTTTATCATTTTTAAAAGCCAGATTTGTTTCATTAATCTTTTCTGCTATGTTTTTTAGTACATACTTCATTTATTTCCACTCCCTGGATCAAAGAGCCCCTGTGGGATTCTGAGATTTGTTACAGGCATTTTGCCATAGGATGTGTTTACAGACCCTTTGTCACTTGAGATGCTCTTGCAACCAAACTCCACCTATCATCTAACACCCATAAACCACTTTACAAGTAGACCATAGTAATATTTTTTGTTTATAGGAATTTTCATGAGCTCAGAGGTTGTGTCCAACATACATCACTCTGGTGAATGGCCACAAGTACGTTTAGAGAAGATTAAGAATAGGAGTTCATGCTCAAGAGTTCCAGCTTTCCCTGCACTCAAGGGCATTATCTCAGGTCTAGGAATTGGGTAGGGGGCAAGATTCTGTATTAAGCTGTCTTGCATAATACGTCTATTCTCAGTATCTACAGATTCTCGGTTGCATAGATCAAGTAGGAGCTCGTGGGCTGCCCCATCTAGTTCAGTCCCAGAGACCCCATCTTCAGACATTTGTGACTCTGATGGCTATTATGACTTGGATCTGAAGGGGGTGCTATGTGGCCCATTAACTGCATTCTTGGGCATTTATCCCAAAGAAAAATTTATGGCCACACAAGAATCTGTATAATAACTTGTGGTACATCCATAACTTAGAATACTACTCAGCAATCAAAGGAACAACTTAGTGATGGTAACAACTTAGATAAATCTCCAGGAAATTGTACTGAGCAAAAAAAGCCAATCCCCAAATCATTACATACTGTATGATTCCATTTATATAACATTTGAAAATGACAATATTTTAGAAATGGAGAAGAAATTAATTGTTGGCAGGGGTGAGAGATGTGGGGATGGGAGCAGAAGGGAGCTGGGCATAAAACAAAAACAGTGGTGATGGAAATGTTGAGTATCTTGACTGAGTTGGTGAATATATGAACCAACACAGGTGATACAATTGCACAGAACTAAATACACACACACACACACACATTAAATAAAGTAAAACTGGGAAAATCTAGAAAATATTGGTGGGTTGTATCAATGTCAATATCCTGGTTTGCTGCTGTACTATAGTTTCATAAATGTTACCACTGAGGGGAAATGGTTAAAAAGTAAATGATATCTGGCTTTATTACTTGCATGTCAATCTATAATTACCTGAATAAATTTTTCAATTAAAAAGTGACTAGTACCTTACACAATACACAAAAATAGTTCAAAATGGATTAAAGATATAAAAGTAAGATACAAAACTACAAAACTCGTAGAAGAAAATAATAGGGGAAAACTTCATGACACTGGATTTGGCAATGATTTCTTGAATATGATGACAAAGTCGTGAGAAATGAAAGAAAAAATAGACAAATTGAACTGCGTGAAACTTTAAAACTTCTGTGCATCAAAGGACACAATTAGGAAACTGAAAAGGCAACCTACTGAATGGGACAAAAGACCTTCAAAAATCATACATATGATAATCAGTTGATATCCCAAATGTATAAGGAACCCCTACAATTCAATAGCAAAATAAGTAAATAACCTGGTTGAAAAATTGGCAAAGGAATATTTATCCAAAGATGATATGCAAATGGCCAGCAAGCATATGAAAATATATTCAACATTGCTAATCATTAGAGAAGTGTAAATCAAAACCAGAAGAAAATATTTGTTTCACAACTATTACGATGGATACTATTTTTAAAAACCTAGAAAATAGTAAGTGTTGATGAGGATGTGAAAGAATTATAACCTTGTGCATGTTGGTGGGTATTCTGATAAAATAGTGTGGCTCAGCAGTTCCTCAAAAAATTAAGAATAGAATTACCATATGATTCAGCAATCCCATTTATGGGTTTATATTCAAAAGGATAAAAGCTGGATCTTGAAGAAATTTTTGCACACCTACATTCATAATAGCGCTATATACACAAAAATCAAGAGGTGAAAGCAATTCAAATTCCATTGATCATAAAAGAATCAACAAAATGTGGTATATACATATAATGGAATATTATTCAGCCTTAAAAATGTAGGAAATTCTGACACATGCTATATCATGGATGATCCGTGAAAACATTATGCTGACTAAAATAAGTCAGTCACAAAAAGACAAATACTATATGATTCCACTTATAAGAGGTACCTAAAGTAGTCAAATTTAGAATTTTCAGTTCATTCTTTTTTAAAGTTATTATTTGTCTGCTGAAGCTATAAAGTTTGATATAGTCCCATTTGTCTACTTTTCCTTTTGTTGTCTGGGCTTTTAGTGTCATATCCGAAAAATATTTGTCAAATTCAGTGTCATAATGCTGTTCTCTTTTGTTTTCTTAGAAGAGTCTTATAGCTGTAATTCTTATATTTAGGATTTTTATTTGTTTTGAGTTACTTTTTGGATATGGTGTAAGGTAAGGATCCAACTTTATTCTTTTGAGTCTAGATATCCAATTTTCCTAATACTGTTTGTTGTAAAGACTTTTCCCATTGAGTGGTCTTGGCATCCTTGTCAAAAATCATTTAACTATATATGCTTTAGTTGTGTTCTATCTATTCAATTATATTGTTCCATGTATCTATTTTTATGCCATATTAGTTTTGAAATCAGAAAATGTGTTTCCACCCACTTTATTCTTTCTAAAAATTGTTTTGGGTATTCAAAGAACCTTGGGATTCCATGTGAACTTTAAGAGAAAGCTTTTTCTCTTCCTGCAAAAAATGTTGAGATTTTGATAGGAACTGCACTGAATCTGTAGATCGTTTTGGGTAATACCGAATCTTAACAATATTGTCTTAAAATCCATTAACATGAGATGTCTTTCCATTTATTTGCATCTCCTTTAATTTCTTTCAGAAATGTTTTGTATTCAATATACAGATCTTGTCTCCTTAGTTAACTTAATTCCAGTGTATTTTATTATTTTTGATGCTAGTGTAAATGGAATTGTTTTCTTAATTTCATTTTTGGATTATTTATTGTTAGTGTACAGAAATGAACTGGATTTTTTAAAAATGTAAATACCTTATTCAAAATACTTTAAAAGTTATTTATCCAAGATAATACCTGTCAAGAAAATAGAAATAAACACGTGGTTAGAAGTTAAAGGAGAGTGTTGTATTCTTCCTGGCTTTCAAAGATACCAAATAGTAAGAATGTATGTAGTAGTGAAGTATAGTTGAGAAAAATAGCAAAGGGAAAGAGCTGGCAGTAAATGAAAGATTTCAACAAATTCTTGGAGGAAAGAGATAAGATGAGATGGTGTTAATGAAAGAAAGGAAATATAAGAAATCTTGTTCAGAATATGTCCCTCACAGGAGCTGAATAAATCTTTGGAAGTAATCTACTTAAACAAAGCCCAAGAAAGGTCTGGCAATAATGGTAAGAGTTTCTGTTAATGGGAATAACGAGAAATTGGATGAAAACAAGAATAATAATTATAAACTTGTCTACAGAGGAATGTTCCCATCTTCAACCTTGTCTATCTCTGTGTGCATAAAACAGTAGCTCTCTTAAGTTCAGGAAAAACACATAAACCAACACAATACACACACACACACACACACACACACACACACAAACACCTATTTTTTACATCACATATGACATGGTACTTTCCCAAACAAATCAAACCAATCAAAAAAAAAAAACCTGAAATGCATAAATGGGATTTGTCTCCAAATAAATTTAATGAATCACCTAAGGATATCTTTAGATAGTAGAGTGTAGTTGGTATTTGGAAGGAACTATAGCACAATAGTTAGCTCTTTACTTATGTTACCTACAGCAACACTTGCTAATTGAATCCTACCCATACACATGGTTGATGGCAACCTTCCATCTCCACATATCAACAATAAAACAAAAACAGTAACAAAACAAGCTTAAGAGTTATCAGTCATTCTATTTTTAATCATTTGAGGAAAAACCTAGAGAATGTTGTAGTTGGGGCAGGAAATTGTTGGTTTGTCATATTGTCATTTTAAACTCTTGTATACTATTTCTTGACTGTGTTAAGTGTTTATGTAGATACAATTTCTGTAAATTAGTATACTTTGTATTTCCTTTCTTGCATACATTTCTCCCAACTCATCTTTAATTTTCTAAAATATCTTTTTTCATTGCTTTAATACATTCTTTAGTTATTTTAAACTTCCAAAAATGTTTCTAACATAGAATCCTCAGAACAAAGTTACTTGAGAGGCAAACTGATGTTGATTCTACATTTTGCAACTTACTAAATTCATTTATTAATTCTAACAGGTCTTTTTGTAGAAACTTTAGGATTTTCTGCCTACAAGGTCATGTTATCTGTGAACAGATATCATTTTACTTATTACCTGCACGTTTTTATGCATTTCACTTTTTTTATTTTTGCCTAGGTGCTCTGGCTAGGATTTCCAGTACTATGTGAAATAGAAGTTGTGAAAGCAGGCATCCATATCTTGTTCCTGATCTTAAGGGAAAAGTTTTTAGTCTTGTACAATTGAGCATGAAGTCAGCTGTGCATTTTTCATATGTTGAGATAGTTTCATTTTGTTCCTAGTTTCTCGAGGGTTTTTACCATGAATAGGTGTTGAATTTTATCATATACTTTTCCTGTGTCAGTTGAGATGACCGTGTGTGGGTCTTGTCCTTCATTCTGCTCATGTGGTGTTAATAATGTGCTGTGAATATTGATTGATTATCATATGTTGAACCATCCTTGCATTCCAGGAATAAATCTCACTTGGTCATGGTGAAAAATCCCTTTAATATGCTGTTGAATTTGGTATGCCAGTATTTTGTTGAGGATTTTTGCATCACTGTTCACAAGGGATAGTGGTCTGTTTTTTCTTATAACACTTTTGTCTGCCTTTTGTATCATGGTAATGCTGGCTTCATAGAACGAGTTAGAAAGTGTCCCTCCTCTTTAGTTTTTCAGAAGAGTTTGAGAAGGATTGGTGTTCTCAAAGTGTTTGGTGATATTTACCAGTGAAGCCATCTGGTCCTGGGATTTTCTTTGTTGGAAAGTTTTTGATTATTGAATCAGTATGCTTACAAATTATAGGTTCTTTTCATGTATACAAGAACATTTATAAATTTTCTGAAGCTTCTTTTATGGCCTAGCATGCAGGCCTGGAGAGTGTTCCACATATGTTTGTTTCATGTGTATTCTGCTATGTTGGGTGGAGTGTTCAACAGATGTCTTTTAAGTCTAGTTTGTTTATAGTGTTGCTAAAGTCTTCTGCCTAGTCCTATCCATTATTGAAAATTGGGTTGAAGTCTCCAACTGTGATTGTTGAATTATCTATTTTTTGGCTCCTTGGTTCATCGTAAAATTCTTCAGTCTTTTTTTGCTACCATCATTAGCACATAGCTTCTGTGATTAGTGTAGGCTAGTGTAAAATACCATAGACTGAGTGGCTTAAACAACAGTTTATTTTCTCACAGTTCTGGAGACTGAAAAGTTTAAGATCAAGGTCTGATAGATTTCAGTTTCTAGGGAGAGGTCTCTTCTAGGCTTGCAGATGGCTGCTTTGTTCTCACATGGCCTTTCCTCTAAGTGTGTGCAGAGGTGAGACAGTGAGAGACAGTGAGAGAAAACAAGTTCTTTAGTGTCTCTCTGTGGATAAAATGAAAGTTCCTGTGGCCAGGATTCTCACTTGGCCCTGGTTGGCTAGCTCACTACACACATGTGGGTAATATATTGCTATTGACTCTATATAGAGAGCTCTGCCCAGTGGTCTGCGTGACACGGTGGCACGGCTGCAAGGCTGCAGGAGAGCATAGCAGAGGCTGGAGTGGTGGCAGCACCGAGGACAGAGGCCCAGAGGATGGCTGTGTGGGACAACTATGCAGGCAGAGAGGCCCAGAGGATGGCTGTGCGGACAGAGGGTCCCAGAGGCAGAGACCGGCTTGCTGCATGCAGACTTGCTCTGAGGATTTTAGTGATTGACCCACTGGAAATAAAGTTGAATATAACCCTTTCACCCCAAGAATGTTTTACTGTCATTTTTTTGGTCACATTGAATCCATAGTAAACTTGCCCGGGGCTGAAACCCATTGGCAAGACACTCTCCTTATAAGACACTGATCCTATCAAATCAGAACCCCATTCTTGTGACCTTGGTTAACCTTAATTACTTCTTTATTCCAAATACAGCCACACTGGATATTCGGGTTTCAGAATATGAATTTTGAAAGAACATTTAGTGTATAACAGTTTCTATCCTCGAGGGAGTGTCATAATCCCAAGATACATGCTGCTGCTCTGATACTCACTTCTGTGATGCAGGCAACAGAAAGCAGGCCAAGGGGCGGGGCAGGTGGGCACTTGCTACCTGAATAAGATTTCAAGAAGTTTCTTTAAAGTGCCACTTAAATTCACTTAATTTCATGTCACATGGTTATCCCATTTGTTAGGAAGGCTGCTAAATGCAGTTCTTGTTGTTATAGCTAAGTACATTGTTCCCCCCACAAAACCAGGGTTTGATTAGTAAGGAAGACAGTGGGTGTTCAATTGTTGGGTAATTAGCAGTCCCATCCAATCTACTCCTCAGGCCACTGGCCACCCACCACACATTCTGAACTATCCATAGAGCACATTTCCCTGCCCCACTTCTCATTTGGTGACTGTGTCTTGCCAATGGGTTTCATTCCTGGACAAGTTCACTGTGGATTAAGTGAGATTGAAAAATGACAACAGAACATTCTTGGGGTGAAAGGGTTTATTACCAGGCTTGTTCTCCCGGTGATAGGTCAAGCACTAGAATTACATCTGCATCCAACAGTCTGCAGGTCTGTAATCCTTCTTCATCTCTGCCTCCACCAGAGCACTGGGCAGGGCTCTTTATATAGTGACTCAGTCAATAATAACTAATTGCCTATGGGTGTGGAAGCAGTGGCCTAGCAACAGGCCAGTTACATCATCAAATAATTTAGGTTCAGGTGAGGATCCTGGCCATAGGAACCTTCACTTTATCCACACTCCACCCCTCCAGAATTCTTGCCTCACAATCTGTACATTCTCAATCTTCCACAATGGTCCCTGTGTGAGAAAGCTGGAGCATTGTAACCAGATTCCACAACAGCAACAGAGGAGAACAACAATTTAGAGATTATAACAAAAATTAAGATAAAATATTTTGATACAGGTAACAAAAATTGTAATAATCCTCAAGCCTGAGGAGGTTTTTTCAGCTATATTCAAAAGCAGTTCTACTCAGATGAGGTCAAGACTAATACTTAGTAATGGTACAGATAGGGAGCTCCATGCACCCCACTGAGTCGTTTTTTTGCTAGGGTGTGCACCCAGTTCACAAAGACCTTAAGAGCAATAAAATATGTTTTAATGATACCAACATAAGCAAATCTTGTCCATGAGGTAGGATGCATCCAAGAGTGATTCTGTGATAGGACTGTGGCAGGAAATGGGTTCCATCCAGGTCTAGTATACCTTTACCCCAATCCCTGTGGGCTTACTGAGAGGTCTATATAGAGTGCTACTGGAGGTACATGCACTGGCCATAATGATAAAACAACACTCCCCAGTAAGATGCTCCTACCATCTGGCCATTCAGGATATATTATTGTGATCTTTGGGGGCCGCTATGCTGTTTCGCTGGAATACACAGGAGGTCAGCTTCCAGGCCTTGTCCCCAAGGTGCTAGGAGAGCCAGCCATCATTGGTCCATGTGTCAAAATGTCCAAGGCCATGTCCAATCAATGGAGTCTCCAGGGTTTGGTGCAGTTGGTAATGGCAGCAGGATATTATTCTGGTGGCCAAACCTTGGTTCAACAATTCTTCCTTGGTTTGTACTTGCAGTTATATAGGGGAGACAGTAATATGCATTAGCATGTCTATGGGGCTCAGTGCTCCCTTTGGGGGGTTCTTGTTCAAATGCTGTAACACTGTCCATAAGCAGACTGACCATCCCCACAGACTACTGGTGTCTGATTTCCGTCCAGATTTTAACAAACCATTGTACCTCTCTATCATGCCTGCCATGGTAGGATTGAATGGCACATGAAACTTCCATTTGATTCCCAACTGTTGTACCCATTCTTGTACTGCATGTCCAGTAAAGTAGGTTCCTTGATCACTCTCAATTACCTGTGGTCAGCCATAGGCTGCAAAGAGACACTCCAGGCCTCTTTTGGTCATCTGTTGACCGCACAACATGTAGGAAAAGCAACCGGAAGTCCAGTAGCTGTGTCCACACAAATCATGGCATACCAATATCCTTCTGACACAGAGGCCCAATATAGTCTATCTGCCACCTGATGAGGGGTATCGGCCCCTTTACTTCTGTCCCATGTTGCTGTGGAACTCAGTGTAAATCCCTTTAAGAGCACACAAGGCACTCTTGACAGGCTCTGCTGACTTCTTCAAGAGTCAAAGGCAAGCCCCACAGATGGGCTACAGCCCACATTGTCTTTTGCCCCACATGCAACAAATGCTGATGTAACCATTGGGCTACATCAGAAGCAGGCTTTCCTTCTATCCAACATACCTAGGCCAATTCATCTGCTTATTCATTCCCTGGGGATACCAGTGGCAGATGACCTGTCACACTGTAACTGTTTTAGTCTGACCACAGGCCTATAAGTCTTGACACAATTCTTGCCCCCAAAGGGGTCAGTGACCAACCAGCCAGTTGGCATGGTACCATGTCGGTAGCCACAGGGTCAAACCCCAATAGACAGACCAGCTGTCAGTGCAGACAACTATAGGGGACAGCTCCTGGCTGATCACAAGCCACACTGCCTGCAACTCTGCCCACTGACTTCTCTTTCCCCCACCATCTTCCATCCATATTGTCTCAGTCTTAGGATGGAAAGCTATGGCCCTCCATATTGGAGGCTGCCCACAGCTGGAGCCATCTGTGTACCATGCATCAGTATAGGATACCCAATAAGGACTCTCTGCTACCAACTGTTCTAAAGTAAATTCTTCCTGCTTTTGACTAGTATATGTCACTGGCTCCCATAAGTGGTGGAGTTCTTCACTCAGGGGGCTACTAGAGAGGGCACTACAGTGCTGTAGGTATGCACCCCATTTAGCCAGTGTAGGCGTTTGTGCCACGCTGCTCTTTGGCTTTTGGATCCAGTCTCATACTCACCCCATGAAAGGATAGGTGGTTATTATCTTTATCAGGGCCATTCCAGTGATGGGTTCTGTAGCCAGTAAGGCTTGATACACAGCAACTAAATATTTTTCTATCAGGGTGTATGGTACCTCTGTTCCTTTCCAGAATTGTGACCAGAATCCAATAGGTTGGCAAATTCGTGCAAGCCACTGCCAGAGCTCCAGCCATAACCGTCTTCAGTCACATAAACATCCAGCTCACAGGGCCTTGGTGGATCTGTCACACACAGGCCTGCACAGCATTGACTGCCCGTTTTGCTGTAGAAAAGGCAGTTGCATATCTCATTCCAGTCCCACCTGATGCCCTTTCATACCAACCAGTATAAGGGCTTCAGAATTTGTGCCTTGTACAGGTTGAACACGCTCCAGTAGCCTAGAAGACCCAAAAATGTCTGTAACGATGCTACAGTTGTAGGAGTAGGAAAGGCATGGATTTTATCTATGACTGCTCTGGTATAACTGTAGTCTTACCCAACCAGATGACCCCAAGAATTTTACTGAGAAACCAGGTCCCTGAACCTTGGTGCTGTTCACGGCCCATCCTTTTTCCTGTAAATGTTGCAGCAGTCTAGGTGATGCATCTTCTAGATCTGAAAGAGAATCAGACGTGAGCAAGATATCATCAATATAATGGTACAGCCACACCATTGGCAGTTTCTCCCATGTAGCCAAGTCCTGGGCTACAAGTCCATGACAGATGGTGGGGCTGTGGAGGTATCCTTGTGGAAGGACAGTGAAAGTCCATTGCCATCCTTCCCACGTGAAGGCAAACTGTTCCTGATTTCCTGCTCAATGTCAGTAGAAAAGAAGGCAATAGCAAGATCTACAATATAATGGTAAATTCCTAGTTCGTGAATGAGGGTATCCATCAGGTCTGCAATAGAGGGGACAACAGCATGCATAAAGGATATGACTTTTTTCAATTCTCTGTAATCCACAGTCATACGCCAGGAGCCATCTGGCTTTTTTACTGGCCACACTGGGGAATTGAAAGGACTATGGGTGGGCTTTATGATACCCACCTTTTCCAGTTCCTGGAGGTTTTCTCCAATTTCTTTATGCCCTCCAGGCAGTTTGTATTATTCAGTATTAGTCACCTGCCAAGGCACAGGCAAAGCTATTTGACTTCCCATCTAATTTCCTTCTGTCTGCTCCTGCCCGTATTAAATAAACCCACATCTGGGTCCTCATAACCTTCATGGGGCCCTTTAAATTCTTCCTCGGAGTAGCAGACCTTATTTCTTTCTGTGCTTTCATGGCTTCAGCCTCTCCTAAGCCTGCTACGTACTGTACGGATAACCTCACTTACGGGCTGCCCTAAGTGAGGGGCAAGAATGTCCACTAGAGGCCCAAAGAGGGTTGTGGGAACCATTTGAAGCACAATACTTCTCATCTCTGCAGTAAAAGGCTCTTCATCTGGGCCATTATTGTCTGGACTAAAGATGGCATTTTTCATGCCTAGCTCCTGTAACACCTGTTGGAGCTCAGCATACACCTGCCATCTAGCAGGGGAGGATGGTAGATCACCCTGATTGGGCCATACAGCATGAAGTGCAGCTATAAGCCAATCGAGGAGGGAGTGATTTCCTGGTTTCTGAGGTGCATTTTGTAATCACTGCCTCAAGGTAGGATGAACCATCAGGGAAGCCAGCTTTCCAACCTCTGATCCAGACAGAACAATTCCATCTATCCCTAAATCCCACAGACGCAGGAGCCAAGCTAATATTGACTCTGAGGGCTTCTGCCTAAACTGGGAGCCCAAATCCACCAGCTCAGGCTGAGTATATGGGTGGAGCATAGAGTGCTCCACGACCTGGGGAGGGGGCTGCACCTCTCCTGGAGGAACCCTCGGTTGCTGTGTCTTTATTTTCTTTACAGCCACTGAGTGTATTTTCAATACAGGACGGGTCAGTGCCTCTGGCACCACCCCTTCATCCTTCCCCAGCTCCTCTATTTCTGGGGCTGATGACAACTTTATCTCCACTCCCCTGAGTGTCTCCTCTGCCACATCCTTTACCTTTTCTACAGTGCCTTGCAGTAACACCAGCTCAGTCTTCAGCAGCTCTCTTACCTTCACCTCAATGCTTTGCAGCTGGCGTTCTCATGCCACCTCTTCCTGTGCTTCCCTCAAAAGAACGTCCCTCTCCTCGATGGCCTTCACCTCTTCCAGAGCACCTGGCAGCGCTGCTGTCTCATTCTATAAGGGATCTTTTACCTCCTCCACTGGACCTCACAGCTCACGTTCTCACACTGCCTCTTGTGGTTTCTGCAGGGGCCTGTCCTTTTCCATCATGGCTTTTACCTCTTCCATAGCACCTCGTAGTGACACCATTTCAGTCACCAACAAATTTTTTCCCTCTTCAACAGCACCTCACAGCCAGCGTTCTTGTGCTGCCTCCTCTCATATCAACAGCATTTCATTCTTCAATGAATCCACAGCAGTTCGCAGCTCACATTCTTGTGCTGCCATTTTTTGTGTTTCTTTCAGGAGCAAATTCTTCTTATCTGTAGACTTTTTTAATACTGTGAGAAGCAGCCAACCCCACAGTTCCTGCTGCCTCACGGGCACCCTGTTTATCAATAGACCTACTTATTATACCAAGGGCCACCTCTACTGCCTCAGGCGTCACCTCCACCTGCCTCCAGTCCTGGGATGGGGCCCAGCCCTCTAGGAGGAAAGCCACCTCAGACCACATACGCACTGGGGGGCAATCAACTGTCTCCCCATTCATAGGGGTAACCTGCTGAAGCACCCCTTCCATAAGGGCAGCCTGCTCTTTTCCTTAGTCAACAAAGAATCCTGCTGACATTACCAATTGTCTTGCCAATGTGTTTCAGCCCCGGGTAAGTTCACTATGGATTCAGTGAGACCGAGGGACAACAATGGAATGTTCTTGGGGTAAAAGGGTTTATCTCCGGCTTGTTCTCCCGGTGATAGGTTGAGCACTAGAATTACGTCTGATCCAACAGTCTGCAGGTCTGTGATCCTCCTTCATCTCTGCCTCTGCCCAGAGCACTGGGCAGAGCTCTTTATATAGTGACTTGGTCAATAATTGCTAATTGCCTATGGGTGTGGAAGCAGTAGCCTAGCAGCAGGCCAGGTACACCATCTAGTAGTTTAGGTTCATGTGAGGATCCTGGCCATGGGAACCGTCACTTTATCCACATACTGTATTCAGCTCAAAGTCCAAGCCCTTGGATGGTACATAGTCTTCTCCATCAGGGGCAGATGTAGCTTCTCAGGGACCTATATGCTGAAAGAAAAGTCACCTGTCCCAAACATACAATGGTAGAGGAAGAAGGGGTGTCTGCAACAAAGACTCATTCAGAAAGGAGACTGTAGGGACCCGCTGTGATCACTGACCCATGACTCGATCTGATACTGCAGACTAGCTGCCTGGGCCATGGGGTGATTGCCTTGGTCAGCCCATAATGCATCCAGGCTCCGGCCTCTGTGAGGATCTTCTGGATCCATCATCCTACATTCTCACAGCTGGGGAGGGTGTGGAGGAGATGCCCTTCTGGGAAGCCATAATTATAGATTTAGCATCCAGCTTTCAGGGCCTTGTGGCTAGCCTTTTATTATCTATTTTTTGGTAATACAGTAACTTAATTTACTTGTAGGGTATTGTGGGTAAAGTGAAGTTTCCTATGGCCAGGATTCTCGCCTTGTCCTGGTCAGCTAGTACTACACACATACAATACATTGCTATTGACTCTATACAAACAGCTCTGCCCAGTGCTCTGGGTGACACGGTGGCATGGCTGCATGGCTGCAGGAGAGCAGAGGCTGGAGTGATGGCAGTGCAGAGGACAGAGACTGAGATGGCTTTGGGGGTGGAGAGGCCCAGAGGCAGAGACCAGCTTTATGCATGCAGACTAGCTCTGAGTGGACAGGATTCTAGTGATTGACCTGCCACCTTGGGAATAAACTTGAATATAACTCTTTCACCCCAAGAATGTTCCATTGTCATATTTTGCTCTCATTGAATCCATAGTGTACTTGTCCGGGGCTGAAACCCATTGGCAAGACAGGTATATTCTTCTGGTCAAATCTATATGTGAGTAACCATAGCCCAATAACTTGCCTTTTCATGCCTTTTGCTTTGTTTTTATTGTGAAATGTGTCATATATAAAAGAGTGCATATAATGTCATGGACATATAAAAACTAAAGCCCCTGTTTCCTCCCAGTGACACTTATAATCCTGATTTTGTATATATGTATTCCTTTGCAATATGTCGTTTAGTGTCTCACCTGAGGGGTATTGCCCCAGGCAAGTTTACTCTGAATTCAGTGAGACCAAATAACAACTGAACAATGAGGGGTAAAAGGGTTTATTCCACACTTTATTCTCATGGTGGCAGGTGAGTGCTGGAATCACATCTGCCTCTTTGGCATTCCCAATCCCATCTCTATATGCTTCCAGGCAGAGCTCTGGGAAGAGCTCTTTATATAGTAACACTGACAGTAACAGCTCATTGCCTCAGGTGTGAAAGCAGTAGCCTAGCAGTAGGCCAATTACATTGTCAAGTAGTTTAGGGTCAGGTGAAGATCCTGGCCATAGGAACCTTCACTTTATCCGCACACAAGTTCAGGAATTTCTCCAGGGAATATACATGGGGGCAGAATGTGCACATTTGTTCCCTGTCAGACTGTTTCATACAATCGTTTACCAGTTTATACCACCACCACTCTCAGCACTGTTCCACATTCTGCCCAACACTCAGTATTTTCTAACTTTAAAGTTTTAACCTGGGAGGCTTAAAGATGGTGGTGTGAGAGGTGAGACAGAAATCTTCTCCCCAAACCACATATAATATGAAAATATAGCAAATACAACTAATCCTGTGAAAGAGCAACAGGAAAGAGGGCTGCAGCAGACTGCCTATACCTGCAGAAAACACAGACTTCAAAGAAAAGGATAAAGTACCAAAACTGTGATCCGGAGGGCCCAAAGCCCTTCCCCCGCCCCAGCTCACCCTGGGGTGAGGAAGAGAAATGGAGTGGGGAGGGGGTGGAGGCCTGGGACTGCTGAACACCCAGCCCTGGAGATGTGCTCTGGGAGCACAAACCTACATTGCATGGTGCTCTGGACATTAGTGGGGTTGGAAAGCTAAGACAGGCAGAATACTTGGAGAGACGAAGATTCCAGCTGCTTGTGTAAAACAGGTACTCACAAACAGCCGCTGTGGGATGAAAGAAAGGTGGGTAGTCAGAGAGACTTTCTAACAGTGACAAGGGCAAGGATTGAACAGAGCTTGCTGCTCAGGAGAAAGGACAGGTGGACAAAATTGTCCAAGTGCACTCTACCCTGCAGGTTGGGAACTTTCAGGAGCTTCAGGCATTTCACCCCTATGGCTAGCAATGCAGCTACGAGGCCCCCCACTGTGATACACAGAATTCTGCTCCTTTATCCAAGCCAGGACTGGCTTGCAAACTGGCTGCCCCCACCATTGCACCAGGCCAGACAGAGGTTGGCCACACCTATGGCAGCTACAAGTGCATAGCATAGGGGCTTCTCCCTGCATACTCAGCCCACTGGTTCTGGCAGTGGGGAAAGGAATTGCAGCCAGGAAGTAGGAAAGAGCTCTTCCCTACTGACAGACACCATCACTGCTCACCTGCGACCCCTGCCATCGCTCCAGGGGCCAAGCAGCTCCAGAGAGTAGAGCTTCTGGGTACGAGAGGGCGCTACCTACAAATACAAAATGTCAAAGGAATGGGTTCAAACCCAAATTCCACAAACACCACAAAGAGGGCCAACTGAAATTGAACTCATCAATCTTCCTCAGAGAGATTTCAAAATAAAAATAATAAACATGCTCACGGAGCCACAGAAAAATATTCAAGAACTCAGGGATGAATTCAAGAATGAGATACAAACTTTCAAAATTACAGAATCTAAAATGAAACATACAATGGAGGGATTAAAGAGCAGATTAGATGAAGTAGAGGAGACAGTAAGTTAAATAGAAATTAGAGAACAGGAATGCAAGAAGCTGAGGCACAGAGAGAAAAAAGGGTCTCAAGGAATGAAAAAGTATTGAGAGAAATGTGTGACCAATCCAAATGGAACAATATTTGCATTATAGGAGTGCCAAATGAAGAAGAGAGAGAAAAAGGGATAGAATGTGTCTTTGAGGAGGTAATTGGTGAAAACTTCCCCAATCTGGGGGAGGAGATAGTCTCAGGCCATGGAGATGCACAGATCTCCCAACATGAGATCCAAGGAAGACAAAACCAAGGCATATAATAATTAAAATGGCTAAGGACAGACTTTTAAAAGCAGCTAGAGAGAGAAAAAAAGATCACATACAAAGGAAAACCCATCAGGCTATCATCATCAGACTTCTCAACAGAAACCTTACAGGCCAGAAGGGAGTGGCATGATATATTTAATTCAAAGAAACAGAATGACCTCGAACTGAAAATACTCTACCCAGGAAGATTATCATTTAAAGTTGAAGGAGGGATTAAACAGTTTTCAGGTAAGCAAAAGCTGGGAGAATTTACCTCCCACAAACCGTCTCTACAGTGTATTTTGGAGGGACTGCTATAGATGGAAGTGCTCCTAATTCTAAATAGCTGTCACCCGAGGAAATAAAACCACAGTAAAGAAAGTAGACCAATCAATTACTAAGCAAATGCAAAATCAGATAAACTACCTCCAAGGTCTGTCAAGGGATAGACAAAGAGTACAGCATAGATACCTAATATATAAAGAATGGAGGATGTATTAAAGATAAAAGAAAGAACCTTTAGATTGTGTTTGTAATAGCATACTGAGTTAATTTAGACTGTTAAATATTAAAGAAGTTACCCTTGAACCTTTGGTAACCATGAATCTAAAGCTGCAATGTGCAATAAGTATTTATCTATTGATAATCACCCTAAATGTAAATGGACTGAATGCAGCAATCAAAAGACATAGAGTCACAGAATGGATAAAAAAACAAGAGCCATCTATATGCTGCCTACAAGAGACTCACTCACTTCAAACCCACAGACATACACGGACTAAAAGTGAAGAAATGGAAAAAGGTATTTCATGAAAATAATAGGGAGAAAAAAGCAGGAGTTGCAGTACTTATATCAGACAAAATAGACTTCAAAACAAAGAAAGTAACAAGACACAAACAAGGACAGTACATAATGATAAAGGGGTCAGTCCAACAAGAGGATATAACTATTATAAATATCTATGCACCCAACATAGGAGCACCTACATATGTGAAACAAATGCTAACAGAATTAAAGGGGAAAATAGAATGCAATGCATTCATTTTAGGAGACGTCAACACACCACTCACTCCAAAGGACAGATCAACCAGACAGAAAATAAGTAAGGAGACAGAGGCACTGAACAACACACTAGAACAGATGGACCTAACAGACATCTACAGAACTCTACACCCAAAAGCAGCAGAATACACATTCTTCTCAAGTGCACACGGAACATTTTCAAGAATAGATGATATACTAGGCCACAAAAAGAGGCTCAGTAAATTCAAAAGGATTGAAATTGTACCAATCAGCTTCTCAGACCACAAAGGTATGAAACTAGAAATAAATTAGACAAAGAAAACAAAAAAGCCCACAAACACATGGCAGCTGAACAACATGCTCCTACATAATCAATGGATCAATGACCAAATAAAAACAGAGATCAAGCAATATATGGAGACAAATGACAACAATAACTCAACCCCACAAAATCTGTGAGATGCAGCGAAGGCCATACTAAGAGGGAATTATATTGCAATACAGGCTTATCTCTGGAAAGAAAAACATCCCATATGAACATTTTAAACTCACAATTAATGAAACTAGAAAAAGAAGAACAAATGAGGCCCGAAGTCAATAGAAGGAGGGACATCATAAAGATTACAGCAGAAATAAATAAAATCAAGAGGAATAAAACAATAGAAAGAATCAATGAAAGCAGGAGCTGGTTGTTTGAGAAAATAAACAAAAGAGATAAACTCCTAGCCAGACTTATCAAGAAAAAAAGAGAGTCTACCCACATAAACAGAATCAGAAATGAGAATGGAAAAAATCTCCACAGACACCACAGATATATAAAGAATTATGAGGGAATACTATAAAAAATTATATGCAAACAAATTGGATAACCTAGAAGAAATGGACAACTTTCTAGAAAAATACAACCCTCCAAGTCTGACCCAGGAAGAAACAGAAAATCTGAACAGACCAATTACCAGCAACAAAATTGAATTGGTAATCAAAAACCTACCTAAGAGCAAAATGCCTGGACCAGATGACTTCAATGCTGAATTTTATTAAACATTTAGTGAAGACTTTATACCCATCCTCCTTAAAGTTTTCCAAAAAGTAGAAGAGGAGGGAATACTTCCAAACTCATTCTATGAGGCCAGCATCACTCTAGTACCAAAACCAGGGAAAGACACCACAAAAAAAAAATTACAGACCAATGTCCCTGATGAACATAGATGCAACAAAATATTGGCAAATTGAGTTAAAAAATACATCAAAAAGATCATCCATCATGATCAAGTAGGATTTATTCCAGGGATGCAAGGATGGTACAATATTCAAAAATCCATCAACATCATACACCAAAAGCAGGACAAAAACCACATGATCATCTCCATAGATGCTGAAGAAGCATTCGACAAAATTCAACATCCATTCATGATAAAAACCCTCAACAAAATGGGTATAGAGGGCAAGTATCTCAACATAATAAAGGCCATATATGACAAACCCACAGCCAACATCATATTTAACAGCAAGAAGCTGAAAGTTTTTCCTTTAAGATCGGGAACAAGACAAGGATGCCCACTCTCCCCACTTTTTTCAACATAGTTCTGGAGGTCCTAGCCAGGGCAATCAGACAACACAAAGAAATAAAAGGCATCCACATTGGTAAGGAAGAAATTAAACTGTCAATGTTTGCAGATAACATGATATTGTACATAAAGAACCCTAAAGAATCCACCCCAAAATTACTGTATCTAGTATCTGAATTCAGCAATGTTGCAGGATACAAAATCAATACCCAGAAATCTGTTGCATTTCTATATGCTAACAATGAACTAGCAGAAAGAGAAATCAGGAAAAAAATTCCATTCACAGTTGCATCAAAAAGAATAAAATACCTAGGAATAAACCTAACCAAGGAAGTGAAAGATCTATACCCTGAAAACTACCAGACACTCATGAGAGAAATTAAAGAAGATACCAATAAATGGAAATACATAGATAGGAAGAATTAGTATTGTCAAAATGGCCATCCTGCCTAAAGCAATACAGAAATTCAATGCAATTCCTATCAAAATACCAACAGCATTCTTCAATGAACTAGAGCAAATAGTTATAAAATTCATATGGAAACACAAAAGACCCTGAATAGCCAAAGCAATCCTGAGAAGGAAGAATAAAGTAGGGGGAATTATGCTGCCTGACTTCAAGCTCTACTACAAAGCCACAGTAATCAAGACAATTTGGTACTGGCACAAGAACAGACCCATAGACCAGTGGAGCAGACTAGAGAGCCCAGATATAAACCCAACCATATATGGTTCAATTAATATACGATAAAGGAGCCATGGATATACAATGGGAAAATGACAGCCTCTTCAACAAGTGTTGTTCGCAAAACTGGACAGTTACATGTAAGAGAATGAAACTGGATTATAGTCTAACTCCATACACAAAAGTAAACTCAAAATGGTTCAAAGACCTGAATGTAAGCCATGAAACCATGACACTCTTAGAAGAAAACACAGGCAAAAATCTGTTGAATATAAACATGAGCAACTTTTTCCTGAACACATCTCCTTGGGCAAGGGAAACTAAAGCAAAATTGAACATATGGGACTACACCAAGCTAAAAACCTTCTGTACAGCAAAGGACACCATCAGTAGAACAAAAAGGTATCCTATAGTATGGGAGAATATATTCGTAAATGACATATCCAACACGGGGTTAACATCCAAAATATATAAAGAACTCACATGCCTCAACAACCAACAAGCAAATAACCCTATTAAAAAATGGGCAGTGGAGCTGAGCAGACACTTCTCCAAAGAAGAAATTCAGATTGCCAACAGGCACATGAAAAAATGCTCCACATCCCTAATCATCAGAGAAATGCAAATTAAAACCACAGTAAGATATCACCTCACACCAGTTAGGATGGGCACCATCCAAAAGGCTAAGAACAACAAATGCTGGTGAGGATGTGGAGAAAGGGGAACCCTCCTACACTGCTGGTGGGAATGTAAATTAGTTCAACCATTGTGGAAAGCAATATGGACGTTCCTCAAAAAAATAAAAATAGTAATACCATTTGACCCAGGAATTCCACTCGTAGGAATTTCCTCAAAGAAAACAGGATCTCAAATTCAAAAAGACATATGCACCCCTATGCTTATTGCAGCACTATTTACAGTAGCCAAGACAGAACCAACCTAAGTGTCCATCAGTAGATGAATGGATAAAGAAGAGGTGGTACATATACACAATGGAATATTATTCAGCCATAAGAAGAAAACAAATCCTACCATTTGCAACAACATGGATGGAGCTAGAGGGTATTATGCTCAGTGAAGTAAGCCAGGCAGAGAGAAACACGTACCAAATGATTTCCCTCATTTGTGGAGTATAACAATGAAGCAAAACTGTAGGACGAAAACAGCGGCAGACTCACAGACTCCAAGAAGGGACTAGCGGTTACCAAAGGGGAGGGGTAGGGAACGACAGGTGGGGAGAGAGGGAGAAGGGAACTGAGGGGTATTATGATTAGTACACATGGTGTGTGAGGGGTCACGGGGAAGACAGTGTAGCACAGAGAAGACAGGTAGTGACTTTGTGACATCTTACTACAAGGATAGACAGTGATTTCAATTGAGTAGGGGGGGCACTTGACAATATGGGTGAATGTAGTAACCACAATGTTTTTCATGTAAAACCTTCATAAGAGTGTATATTAATGATACTTTAATTTTAAAAAAAGTTTTTAAAAAAAGTTTTAACCTGGCTGTGAAATTTTTTTTTATAGCCTAAAGTTTTATTTTCCTGATTGCTAATTATGGCAACAGTGTAATATAGGTGTGTGGGCCATTTGGTTTCTTCTGGGCTATGCTGCTTCAGTTCTTTTGCCCATTATTCACTTGAATGGTTTTTCCTGTTCTCATTAATTTATGCAAATTCTTGATAAATTTTGGACCCTAATCCCATAATCCCATGATAATTATACTTATTGCCATAACCTTTTGTTAAGTCTGAAAAGTACTTGGTGACCTCTCAGCTTGCTCAGTTTCCCCATTGCCCTAGTGTCTTGCCAGTGGGTTTCAGCCCCGGGGAAGTTCACTATGGATTCAATGAGACCAAGGAACAACAATGGAATGTTATTGGGGTGAAAGGGTTTATACCCAACTTTATTCCCATGATGACAGGTCAATCACTGGAATCCCATCCACTCAGAGCGGGTCTGCAGGCAGCAAGCCAGTCTCTGCCTCTGGGCCTCTCTGCCCCTGCAGCTGTCTCAGTCTCTGTCCTCGGCGCTGCCACCACTCCAGCCTCTGCTCTCCTGCAGCCGTGCAGCCATTCGGCCATGCCACCGTGTCGCACAGAGCACTGGGCAGAGCTCTTTATATAGAGTCAATAGCAACATATTGCCCACACATGTGTAGTGAGCTAGTCAACCAGGGCCAGGTGAGAATCCTGGCCACAGGATCCTTCACTGTATTTACACCAAGCCCCTCAGCCCATCCTCCCTTGCCCATACCCTGAGGTCATTTGAAACAATAGATTTGGACAGGAAGGCAATATCCTTAGTGTGATCTTCCTGGTGGGTGTTCCGTAGTCCTCTGGCAGAAAACTCTGATTGGAAGAAGACTGAAAGTCCTGGAGGCCAGTTTTCTTATCCCCTGCTAAGACACTTCTTCGCATTCATCTCAGAGTGGGGAATGGGGAATGGGCGTGGCTGAATTCAACTTTTCCAGGCTCCAAATTACAGGACCCTCAACTCAGGCTGGAGGCAGAGTGGTACCTCCTTCCCTGTCTGGCAGCTGGCTCTGGCCTGGGTTTTCTCTTTATTATAGGACTTGGCTTAGAGCAGCCAGAAGGAACTGAGCCAACATATGCCAACATTCTGCCACCTGCTCACCTTGTGCCCTAACCTACTGCCTTGGTTGGCACAGAGCTCTTTCCGAAGCACCACAGGCAACAATTTGACCAAACATTTCACTACCACATAACTGATGGTAACTTCCCAGCTTACCACCTCTTTACCTTTAAAGTCCCAAACTCAACACTTTCATTCAGTCAATTATTTAGATTCTCTAACTTGCAACTTCCACTATTAGGTACCAAATTAGGACCAATTAATATCAGTTAAGATCTAATGGGCAATCCAAGGCTGAAATGCTGAAATGGTGTCTTCATGAGGTTTTTAGGGATTCCTGCTCCTTTTGTGTTTCTGCTCAATGCTAGAATGGGATTTAGTTCTCACAAGTTTGCTTCCTGAGCTCCAGCCTTTACATCTGCCTTCAAGGCAACAGGGAGGAGGAGAAAGCAAGGGGAAAAGGAGATTAGTCAACTGATTCAGCTCTCCCTCCCATTTTTCTTTGCTATAAAACATATTTATATAAGTATTCAGGCTCTTGGAGGTGGGAAAGATGATATTCAGATTTCACTACTAGGTTCAACAGAATACAGTGTTGAAGAATGTTATATCCAATGTAGATTAGACAGTGGCACATTGAACAAATGTTAAAGAAGGAACACTTAATCTACAAAGAGATTTATAATAATAATTTAAAATTTCATCAGACAGGATTATTCCAATTTAAAACACTAAGAAATAGGACCACCAGGAAAATAAAATCAACTTCTGAAGGTACCAAAAAGGATATAGGGAAAAATAGATGGAAAATTTGTATTTGTTGAGTTGTAAATATGGGTTTTCTGTAGGATGGACATTTTCCCTTCAACTTCATTGAGGAATAATTGACAAATATAACTGTTCATATTTAGAGGGTACACCGTGATGATTTGATACACATATATACTATGGAATGATTCCCAAGATTAAGATAATTAACACATCAGTTATATCGCTTAGTTAAGGACATTAATTATTATTCAAGGACAAATCTTGCAAATATATAACCCAAATCAGTGGTCAGCTCGTTAAAAATTTACCTGCAAAAGAGGCAAGACAATAAACTCAGGGTGCAGCCTGACATATATTTAGTGCACTAACACTATCTACAGAAGCACTTTGCCAATTTGTACCCCATGTTTCCTTCTGCAACTAACTGGGGTTCAGGCACAATGACACTAAGTATAAATCTATACAGAGCCTAAAGAGTACTCTCCATGGCCTGTGGGGTTATCAGTAGACAGCAGGAGACCCGAGGTTCCATATCTTTGTTTCCTTATCATAATTGCAAGCATGCATTGCAGGGTGTGATTTTTGTTTCGAAGATACTTCTCTTGAATATGTGCCCCTATAGTTACAATGGACAATAATAAAATGAAACTCTAGCTTTGGCCCACACCACCCCTCTGAGGAGTACTACCTTGTGGGACACACTGACATCAGCTCACCTTCTGAGGGATTTCCCCAAAGGTCTGCCCACCAACTTCTACTCACATCTTATTAGCCAGAGGTTAGCCCTTTCTTTGAGGGAGCCTGGGAAATGCAATGTTTAGCTATGTACAAATTGCTAAGCCCTAATAAAATCAGGGTTTTGTTAATAAAGAAGGAAAGAAAAGAAATTTTAAGCAGGCAGTTCTAAATAGTTGGGGCAGAAAGTAATTTATCTCCTTCAGAATTGTTAAAAGGGCTGAAGAATCAAGTCTTGGCAATGCTTTCAGAAACATTGTAGCTTAATTGGTCCGATTAATTTCAGAAAATTAATACTTTTTCTGCTGCTACTCATGCCAGCAAAATGGATTACCTCTGCCCAGCCCATTTATTTATGTCACTTCTAGATCAAAGCCTTAGATGGGTGTATCTTACTGGTTGAAACTAGGTCACAAATCTGCAAGGGGGGTTGGGAAATGTAGTTATAAAAAAATTGACCATAACAATGTGCGGCTCATAGTTGTGATGAACCAGCATATTTTATTGATTCTAAGAATGTAATATTTTCATATTTTCATGTCTCTAAAATTAGGATGCTTCTGAAAGTCAGTGATGGCTCTTGGCCATTTGGCAGTTTTGTATCAGCATTGATATTGCTGCACATTCATGAACCTTCCATATAAGGTTGAGAAAACATCTCCATCAGAAGGATGGAGATGGCCTCATCCATCTGTTTTCCAGATTCCAAAACCTTTGTGGCTGTGGTCTCTTCCCATTCTATTTGTCTTTATGCATTTATGCCCTAAAAAGAGAAGTCTTCACTTCCATCATTGGGGGTTTCAGGAAGGCACAGTGGTAGATGCGATATTTGGTCCATCCTTTCTGGGTAGGGTTAGGGTGAATGAGTTGGAGAGAGAGAGCTCCTCTGGCAGAAGACTCCAGTATATAAAGGCATGGAGCCAGCGGAGCCGGCCTTTCTAAGAAACAGCGGCAAGATAAGAAGGTTACCTGAGTCTCAGTCCTGCCTCCTTCTTTCAGGCACCAAGTCTCTGCAGCCTTGCCCAATGTCTCTTGCTTCTTTGGGGAGCTGTCCCTGAGTCTGGTCCCAGCTGGGGGCTCCCCGTTCAGGCTGGGCAGAAGGCAGACTGTGAGCCAGACAACACGGCCCATCTTCACTCCACTACCCTCCAGCTGTGTAAATTTAGACAAGTAATAGATAGATGATGATATCTGCCTCCTAGGATGATGAAAAGACTTAAATGGGATAATGGACAATGAGTGGGAAGTGTGCCCCTGGGGAGGGGCTCTTGGCAGGCTTGCTTCTTGCCTTCCCCATTTCTCTGGAGCAGCAGCCTGCTGGGAAAGAGGGGCTAAATGCGGCCTCCCTGCAGGGGCTGGCACTTGTGACTGGGAGGTTTGCAGAAGGTGTGAAGCAGATAGCAGAGCCCTTGTTTGGTCCCTCTAGGGAAGACCGTGTGCCAAAGTGCTTGGGACTGACTCGGCCCAGGGCAATTTGCTGTGAGTCCTGAGTGGGGAGTAGGGCAGTTCTCACCAGAATGAGGATACTTGGACTGCTCAAAGGATTGAAGGTAGAGGGCACAGAGCAGAGGGCACGTGGAAGGCAGTAACAGGGTCTTTAGAGTGGAAGTGACCTGGATTCAAATCTCAGCTCCTCCACTTCTTAGTCATGTGTCCTGGTCAGGTTCCCTGATGGTTCAGGTCTCCGCAACCTCATCTATAAAATGGTAACATCAGCTGCCACTATAGAGCTAGGCTAGTGAAAAGCACTTGGAACATGCTGAGGGCTGGATATACAGTAGTTATTTGTTAGAATAGGTCCACCCTGTCTGGACCGTGTGCCAGATGATAAATGCCAATGATGCTTTAAGAAAACCAAACCTCCCATGCCCAAATTTATCAATTTGACTATTTGAATTCTGAAGGAACAATTTTTTAAAGAGTCTTTTTATTGTGGAATAATTTTAAACCTATGGAAAAGTTGTCAATGTAATACAGAGAATTCCTGTATGCCCTTCACCCATTGTTAACATGTCCACCATTGTTAACATGTTAGGTTACTGTGTACATTTGTCAAAGCTGAGAACCTGACATTGGTATAGTGCTATCAAGTAGACTCCAGATGTTACCTAAATTTGAAGAAGCACCTTTGAAAAGTTCTCCTCTCAAGAAAGTGAGTGAAGTGGTGACGGAGATGACAATATGTGTAATTGGCCAATGGGATTCAAGCGACAAAAATGTGTAAGATTGCAGGGTGTGAGGAGGAGATAACCAGAAGTGAGATGGCCTCAGTTCATGTTTGAGTATGCTATTCACTCTTTGTCTTGAAAAGTCCCCTTACCCATGTGCCTCTATTTTTTCATCTGTAAAATGGGAATAATATTCCTTGCCTGGTGCTTTGGTAAGGTATGTCAGGCACTAGACTCCTCCTCAGATCCACTCTTCTATCTTCCTCAATAAGAAACCCCTGGTTTTTAGCTGGGCACATTTCCTGGCTTCCCAGATAAAAAGGTGAGGCCAGGTGACTAGGTTCCAACTAATGCTCCAAGTAAGCAGAAGTGGTATGTACATCTATCTTCATTGAAGAGAGAAGGTGTGTTCCTATTCTGCCCTTCCTCTTTGTGGCTGGATAGAATGCTGTCCTAATGGCTGGAACTCCAGCAGCCATTTTAGACTGTGCTATGACCTTGCAATTGGAAGGAACATATGACAAAATAGGTATGAGAAGGCTGAGTTCCTGACACTGTACAGAGCCATGGACGAATTACCTCTAGACCAGGGTTTCTCAACCCGAGCTTTGTGGACATTTTCTGCTGAATAATCTCTGTTGTGGGGGGTCCATGCTGTGTGTTACAGGTTGCATAACAGCATCCCTGGCCTCTACCCACTAGGTGCCAGTAGCACCCCATCCCCTGAGTAGTGACAACTAAAAATGTCTTTAGAGATTCCTGTGTATTCTCTGGGGGGTAAAGTCACCACTCGTTGAGACCATTGCTCTAGACTTGCTCTGTCCAATAGGAATATAATGCAAGCCACATAATTAAATTGTCTAGTATTCACGCTTAAAAAACTAAAAGTAAACAGGTAAATTAATTTTAATCATATAGTGTATTTAACTGAATATATTCAAAATATTACCATTTATCATGAAATAAACCGCTATCTCATTTAAGCCATTTTTATTTGGGGTTTCTGTTACTCATAGCAGAATGTAAACCTGGGCTTTTTGATCCACCACACATTTTTGAACATTCAAGGAGGAATTAAAAATGAGATTGGTGATGGGTGGAAAGCTGCCGTTGTGTTAGAAAAAGCTGGGGACATGGCCCCTGCCTCAGAGATTCCAGGGCCCACTGGCAGCACAGACTCAAGGAAGATCCTGCCTTCTCCAGTAGGGCTGTCAACTCCTTAGGCTTTCCTCAATGGGCAGGACAAGGTTGGGTGTGGCCTGGGTTGGCCAGAACCTTGTGCACAGCTGCCCACCATGCCTGGCTGAGGCTGGGGGGCAAGGGGCTGTAACAGAACAGAGGACTGAGTACAAAGGTCCAGAGTCAGGTGGCCTGGGTTCAAATTGTGAATCTTAGCCAACCCGCCTTGGGCAAGTCATTCCAACATCTGGAGTCTTGGTTTCCCCTCCTGGGGTAATCACAGTGAGCCTCATAGAGGCACAGAGGCAGGGGGGATTGAGTGTGCTAATTAATGCCTGGGCAGAGATAATGCTCTGCAGGTAGGAGCTTCCTCCCTACCCCCTGGCTGGGGGCCTGTCCCTCAGCAAGAGTCAGCTCTGAGGTGCTGTAAAGAGGGGCCCCGGAGGCCTGAGACCAGATGTAAGGGCTCCCTCTTGCCAGCACTGGGCCCATCCCACTTTCCTGCTTGAGCGGTATTCAGAGCAGGGAAAGCCAGCCGGGCTTCCAGCCTGAGAACAAAAAGCTCTGGGTTTTGGCAATCCACTGCCCACCAAACATCCACAGGAGAGCTCTCCCCAGGAGGAAATCTCTGCTCCTGAGCTCTACAGAAGCACCCTGCCTTAGGGGACTCCTAGGAGACATTGCCAAGAAGCAGGTGGGGTGTCCCTTTTGGGGGTGGACAGGCAAGCATGGCAGTCTCCACTTCCTCTTGGCCCTTTGCCCTCTTTGTCCACGTCACGGCCTTGCAAACTTTGGCAGCTTCCTCACTCTGGTGAAGCCTCACCTTGCCCATCCATAAAAGGGCACCCAGCCCCTACCTCCCAGGGATGCTGTGGAATGTGCCCAGCCCAGAGCAGGTATTCCAAAAATAATAGACTTTAGTTCCTCTCCCCTGCAGGGAGCCCAAGTCAGGAAAATCAATGGCTTTTCAGGAGCAGACAGACATCGCTGAGGCCCTCCAGCCCCGCTGGCCCAGTATGTGAAGCTGGTGTGGCTGCCTTCTTTTCACCTATCACCAAATTGAGCAGTCTTTGCTCCAAGTGTGGACCCTGGACAGCTGATATTGGGCGATGGGGCATAGCCTGCCCAGGGAAGGGGCATGGTGTCTGGGCAGATGCCAGCTACTTTCCACCTGGGTTCATCCACACTTGGCCTTTTCCAGTTGTTTCAGAAGGAGCTCCACCCTCTGCAGGCAAAGTATGTTAAACTTAAATACTGGAGGCAGGCAAACATGATCCTTCTCTTTTCTCTCTTATGGCACATAGGGCCTGAGATGCTTCTGGCTTTTGCATATACTTAGAAATAAATCTATTAATGAAATACTAATTTCATTATATTGCCAAACATACAAGAATATCATTGCCAAAATATAAAAAGAATGTTATAATGGCCACTCATGTTCCTGCTACCCTGCCTAAAAAATAAGTTATTGGCATAAATAAATCATACAGCTGAAAGCCCCCCCTTCAGAGGTAATACATACTCTGAGTATTGTGTTTATCACTTCCTAGCCACATAGGCAAGGACCCCTGTCCAATACCTACTATTATTTTGGATGTTTCTAAGCCTTCTAAAGCTTAGAATACAATATCATACAATGTGTAATCTACAACTTATTTTTCTTTGCTCACTCTTATGTTTGTGTGCTTCATCCACATAGCTCTAATTCATGTTCATGCATGGAGAGTAGTCCATCCTCTCTGTGGTAGAACAGACCACAGTTGATGTATCTAGCCTTTTATTGAGGGACATTTAGTTTGTCTACAGTTTTTACTACTATAAACAATACTGTGGTATTTATGAAGCCTTTTCCCTCTGGCTAGAATCCCCCCTCCACTAGCCTTAGCCATCCTTAAACTCCTCTTCACCCATCAAAACCATCCACTCAGCCATCAGGCCCCAGGGTCTTCACAATGACATCCTCCCAGAGCAGCTGGACTCCCTTCAGGAGCTGCCAAGAATGTGTTGCCCCTAAAGACCTGTGGGGTCCTGGGATACTCCTTGGGAGAAGATACACATTTGATCACAGCACATTTGTCCATTCGTGTTCAATGAAAGGGACGCAGGACATTAGGACAGGAATAATGATCGCCAAATGGACCCTGAGCTCTCAGATCTGGCCTCAAAACCCAGCTGTGGCATTCAGCCTTCCGAGCCTCAGAAGGGGCGACATGCCTCCTTCTTGGCACTGGGAGATCTGTTTGTGCTGCTCCTGGCACAGAGTAAAACCCAGTATTCCACTGTAAGTCAATTGTTGACATTTACAAACTAAGAAGAGGGATCGGTAGGCCACTGTTTGCATTGCCTACTTTCTCCTCCTCACTGGACTGGAAGCCTCTGGGGTCCAGACTGGGCCTAATTGTGCCCTGCAACACAGACAAGTCACAGGCAGGCATATGCATTCTTGTGCACACAGTGTGACTCAGGTGCAAGCTCTGTGGGTGTTGCCAAATCTACCCTCAAGAGGGTCAAATCTGAGGAAAGGAGAGAGGATATGCAGTCACCTAAAATGTACGGAGACAGTCATTCATTCCCGCCAGGGTGCATTCACCTGACCCAAAGCTTCATCACACCCCTGAAGGCTTATTATTCCCGTTTTAACAATGGCAAAACAGGTTCAAAGGGCCAAGTATATCATTTCTCTGTTGGTATGAAACCATCCCATAACTTAGTAGCTTAAAACCACAACCATTTACTTACTCGCTGTCTGCATTTTGGGTGGGCTTAGTGGGTGGCTCCCCTCTCTTCTGTATGGCAGCTGCTGGAGCAGGTCTATCGCTGCGTCCAAGATGGCCTCTGCTGGTGGTAGGGACGGCTGGGGGCTGGCTGAGCCTCACTTTTCAATGGGGCAGACTTTCTACATATGGTGGTCCAGAACTCGGAGAGCAGAGGCAGGAGATGACTGGTCTCCTAGGGGCCAGCCTACAACAGGGACAGCATAATTTCCACAGCATTCTATGGTCAAAGCAAGTCACAGGGTCATCCTGATGGGGCGAGCAGCATGTGGTCAATTCAGCCTGCACAATATTCCCCCTGCCACGGTCATAGGTCCTGACAGAGTCAGGCGGTAAGCTCAGGTCTAAGCCATTGTAATCTGTTTCCCAGTCTTGCTGCCCTTCCCCCAGGGTTTTTTGCACGTGCTTTGTGCCCAGCTGGAGACCCTCTTCCTTCCCCCACTTCACCAATTGGCCTAACTTCTACCTACTGTCCACCAAGAAATGTTGCTTTACCAGGGAGACTTTCCAGAGCTCCCAAGTCCTCCCTGGAGTTCCCAGGGCAGCCTCTGCTTCCTTAATTATACTGTACTGTATCTGCTGCTTACCCTCCCAGCCTCTCCAATTAGAATGCAAACTTGCACGCCAGCACCCACCATGCCCGACACACGGCAAGTGCCCTGGGAGTATTTGTCCAGTGAGGGAATCCAATAAAGGGCATGCTCTTTCCACACCACCCAGAGTGCCTCCCACTTAAATGCTGTGCTTGTCATGGACTCTGAGACAGAGTTTAGCATTCAGGATATTTACTAGGAAGTTTCCTTGAGATTAACACCTGTGCAAGGGATGCGAGGGAAGCAAGCACAGGCTGAGGGGGGTCTCATGACAGCTTCAAGTGGCCCCACGGGGGAGGCAGTCCCAGGGCTAAAACAGCCCATGTAGAGATGGTTAGACTCTCATACTCCTTCTTCAGTAGTCACTGGGATGTGGACCATCCCAACGTGAGTGTGACTTTGGGTGAGGGGGCTCTCGGTAGCATAGGCTGTTCCTCTAGGGGCGAATGGCTGAGGGCTAGCTCTGTGGCTGGCAAAAGTCCTTCCTTGCAAGAGGATCGGAGTGGCACATTTTGGTTTTCCTCACAGGGCCAGAGAGCAGTGGAGAGGCAGTAGTCCCTGAGAGCTGCTCAGAGAAAGTGCCTGGCCATCCAGGCTTGGGTCTGCATAGGATTTCAGTCATTTGATTGACACTCAGGGACAGAAGTCTGGCTCTTTTGTGCCATGTAGTGGGGGTCCGTACATCACCTGGGTGTGGGTCATGGCCCTGTGACCTTCACTCTCTCCTTACCGAACTCCTACTCAGCCCCCAACTCCATGATCCCTGTCCACACTCCTTCCAGACTGATCTTTCCAAAAGGCAAATCACATATTCAACTCCTCGGTTAAACCACATTTAGAGTGGATTCCCAGCTCTACGGCAGGGCTGCCTAGCCCACCTTTCCTAAGCCCTCCGCGTGGTCACCCAGACCCAGCCATGCCAAAGGCTTTTGTGTAGAATCACTTTCCCTCTAGATGACCACAGAGGTACTTCCTCCGTATGAGGTCTCAGCCCAATGTCACCTCCTCCAGGAAGCCTTCTCTGATTATCCACTTGATGCATTCCTTTTTTTCAATTTTATTCAGCAAATATTTATCGAGCATTTACCATGTCCTAAACACTTTTCTAGGCAGTGGGGATACACGGTGAGTTAGAGAGTCCAGGCCTTGCCTCATGGGGCCAACACTGCGGTGGGAAAGACAATCAGAACACAAGTAGAAATTAAAAAATACCACGACTTCAGAAAGTGTAACGGGCTATGAAGAAACAAGAGCGATGTGAGGCGGCCCCGGTCCCTGACATCCAAGCCCGGAGCGGCCTCTCCCTGACCACGGTGACGCTCTGGGGACCCGCCTGGGGGCAGGCGGTAGAGCAGCGAACGCGGAGGAGGTGCGCGGGGTCGTCGGGTCTGCGGTGAGGGTCACCTGAGCCCCACCCTCGGGGGAGGGCGAGAGGGCGGGGTCTCAGCTCAGCCCGCGGCCGTGCCGCCCCTTTGCCGCCGCCGCCCCAGAGGCGCGCTTGCTCGGGGCAAGGGCGGGGCCGTGCCGGTCGGCCAGGTGCGCGCCGCGCGGCCTAGGGGGCGGTCCGGCCTAGGCCCCGCCCCCCGGGCGTCCATAAATGCGCGGGGCCCGCCGCGTTGCGGCACAGAGTGTGGCTTTTTAGGCCCCGGGCTGTTGGCGTGACTTTCATCCGCGTGCGGTCGCGCCCGGCTCGGGGCGGGCTTGTAGGTCCAGCCATGCTGTTCTGGCACACGCAGCCCGAGCATTACAACCAGCACAACTCCGGCAGCTACCTGCGGTAAGGGCCGCGCTGCTTCGCCCGGCTGTGAGGGCCCGGCGCCGTCGGACGTCCTGGAGCCGGGCGGGGACTTGCAGGGTGCGGGGTCCCGTGCGCCGTCTCCGCGCCTGCGTCTCCCCCCGGTCGCCCTCTGGGGCCTGAGAGAGCCGCGCCGAGCCCCGACTCGGGACAGACGGTGGGCCCCGGCGCGCTGCGTCGGGGGCGGGCTGGCGAGCTTGGGGCCCGCGAGGGTCCTCCCCGGAGGACCGTACCTGAGGACCGTAGCCTGCCCCGTCCGTCCGCCTCGCGTCTCTCCTCTTCGCGCTGCCGTCGGGGAGGAGGACACTTCCTGCTATCAGTTCGGTGCCTACCCTGGGACGTTCGGTCTGCTGCTTTTTGCCCCTTCCGCCTCGGTCCCACTCGGAGCCGTGCGCCCTTCGCGGTGTCCTTGGCCCGGCCGAGGAGCGAGTGAAGTGGCGAGCGCTGACCTGCGGGGCAACCTGGCGGGTGGCGGGCAGGAGCTCGAGAGGAGCAGGGACCCCCTCCCTCCAGCTAGTGTTGGATATATTGGCCTGAGGCCCGCAGGTTTATTGCCGTGGATTCTTCTGTAGGGATATGAGTAGTTCATCAAAGGGAAAAGTCAACCCTTGTTTTGCAAAGTTCTCCCGTATCCCCTTCAAGGAAGTAGGACCCCTGTTAGGTCCAGTTCCTGGGGGATTGTTTTTCCCTGTTCTACACCTGGCCGGGTATTAATGGGCAGTCATCTCAGTTTCTGAACTCACCTGAACCAGCTTTAGCCTGTCTTTATTTCCATCCTAGTCTCAGTTTATTAATTTAACCCAAAGGACGTTTGGTATGGGCTCAAACAAAATGAGTTGTGAGGCGGGAGAGTTGCTGGTACTGACAGCTCCAAAGTCCGGGCCACGCTGAGTGCTTTTTTTTTTTCTGTCCCCAAGAAGTTCCCACTCGGGTTTAGCTGTAGAGGTTATTTGGAAATCCTGGCTCCTGATGGGTGTCCGGTGGTCTTCTCTGAAGAGCTCGTTCCAGAAGGCAAAGGAATGATTGACTTTAACTGATGTGTCTTCTATTTTTATTCATAGACCAGAGCAGCAGGAGATAATGGGTCTTAATTAAGGATTGGTAGCTTCCCTGCAGACCGCGGTGATGTCACCAGAGGGAAGGTTCCCTGGGGGTTGTCCGAAACCCCCTGGGCAGATGTTACTTCCCCGGTGACTGTCCGTTCACTTACAGGAAATGTTACAGCAAAATACGCTTTTATTGTACTGCGTGATGCAGTTTTAGTTGTAGTTTTGATTTGTTAAAAATATGTTGCCACTAAGTATGTTGCCAAATCTCAAGAACGAGTTTGAAGGTGACCCTGAATGGAGGTTGAGTGTATTTAAAACTTCCTGGATACCTTAAATGTCATCCATTATGGAATAATTCTCTTGCATGGGTGCATGAGAGGTGCCTCTGCTACAGAGATGGAAATTTGTGGAATGCCTCAGATACTTTTGAGGGTTTTGGTATTGCGTTAAGGGGTGGCGTGGGAGTTGGGGTTATAAGGTGCCATGATGCTGTTTCGGTTTCTGGGTGCATTTTGGGACCATGAATATAGAATCCTGTGGTCCATTTTACTTCTTGGAAGCTGGGGTTTTTCCTTTGGAGGCTGACCTCAGTGACGGCCAAGTGTGGGTCAGTGAATATTCCCTTTGATACCCCTGACTCTAGAGTGGGTCTTGCCCTTTTCCTTGGTTTCTGTATTTTATATTTGGTCGTCTTCTCACCCTATGGAACCCCCTGCAAGTCGCCTGCCCTTACTAGCATGGTGGCCTTTACTCAACCTCCTTCTTTTTCGTGTTTGATGTTCTCATGAGTTTTATTCCTTGGCAAATAAGGATGCCAGGCTTGAAACAAGTTACTGTTGAATGTTGGTTCTTACCCACTACCTCCTCCTTTTTTTTTTTTTCTTTCTTAATTTAAAGGCAGTAGCACATGGATTATTAACTTAACATGGTCAGGGAAAACATGAAATTATGCAGTCCCAGGTGAGCAGGCCTGCTGCTTCACCTGGGCTCCTAGATATCTACTTGGGCTGGGAGTGTGTCCCAGTCTGGTAGAAGTAAAGGGCCATGCTGCTGGGCACCGGGGCAGTTCTGTGCAGACAATGCTGGTGGGGGAGACCCACAGATTTTTCAGGGAGGTTTTCCAGCCTGTCCTCCAAGCCAGAATTTTCTTTGTGAGAATTGGTTAGACATTGCCAGGGTTTGTGCTGCATTTATGTTTTAGAGACATTCCTTTATTGTGTTGTATGAGAACAGATTGTCCCGGTGACTCTGCTGTTTATGTAATGAAGTAGGGTCAGCGAATCTGATTCATAACCCAGGACACCCACGGATGGAGAAGGGTCATCAAGATAAGGGCACTGGCACTTTTTTGGCCCCTGTGCCCATGCTGATCCTAATTTAGAGGTCTCCAGCAAATCATTCCTGCTACAGGATTCTTTCTCAAGGATTTATTTTTCCCTTGTGAGGACATTAAAAAAAATACATCTAGAAACAAGTTCTCCAGTCATAGGCTGATGTGAGGCTGATTTTCTGGGATGTGGCAGAGAGTTTTGTTCAGAGGCGGAGGAAGAGACTCTTTGAGCATCTCAATATTTTCCATTTGGATAAGAAGACTAAATTGAAACCAAGGTCCTTTTTTTTTTTATGTAGGAGATACTTAGTATAACCCGTAAAGTAGGGGTTATGGGCCAGTTGTTTTATTTATTTATTTATTTTTAAAGATGTCTCAACCAGGGTGAATGTAACAGTTGCTGCATTTGCATGGTTACAGAGCCCCAAGGACAGGGTTATATTGGTCTGAGAAGTGGTTAGTAAATAGTATATTTGAAATTTTTGTTCAGATTCTTATTCTAAGAGCAAGACTTTATCATGCTCGGTTTCTCGGGAATGGAAACCATATGGCACATGAAGTTCATACATTGCTGCTAGTTGCCTTGTCAAGGAGACTTCCATAATTTGTAGATGTTAGATAACTGCATTTTTATCTCCTTGCTGATGTTATTGAATACATCTCTTCAGGGCCATTGAGTGGAAATGGAATCATCAAGGATTGGTTTGCTCTTTTGAAGGCATCTGGATAGTTTGTGACATGAGGTGTCAGAAGCTGCCCGCGCGCTGGGGGTGTGCTTTGGTGGTGTCACCTGTCTTTGTGTCCACCTCGCAAACTTGGCTGTCTTTGCAAATGGGCTCCTTGGGGGGCTGTGCTCCTGACTGCTCCCTCCTGTGTGTTGCAGGGATGTGCTCGCCCTGCCCATCTTCAAGCAGGAGGAGCCCCAGCTGTCCCCCGAGAATGAGGCCCGCCTGCCGCCCTTGCAGTATGTGCTGTGTGCTGCCACATCCCCAGCTGTGAAGCTACACGAGGAGACACTGACCTACCTCAACCAAGGTAGTGCTGGGGCAGTGGGCCAGGGTTGGGCTCGAGGACTGTGGACATGGCCCAGAAAGGATGCAGAGTTGACCTGAATGTCCCTTTCGGGCCTCATTGCCTTGTCACAGTGGGGGAGATGGACTTTGGGAAGGAGGCTGGGCTGTCAGATACCATTCTCTAGCTGTGAAACTACCCTGACCCTCTCTGTCTTCATCTGAGAAATGGACAATGTAACAGTCATGTTACCCAATTCAGGCCAAATGTGGGTGACCATGAAACATTCTTCTTGTAGGTCCCCCACACAGCAGATGTGCTGTGATTGGCAGTCGTTGCTGTGTCCTTTCCCCAATGTAGACTGAGCATCTTTGGTGTACTAGGTTTGCTGACCTTTCTAGCTAGAACTGTATCTGGCGGTGGTGGGAAGGCTGGCCCTATCTAACACAGCACGGCTGCTGGATTCCACACGTGCCAGACAGAAGGCCTTTGTGGAGAAGGGGGCAGAGAAATGCATACATGGGTTTTGGAGTTTGAATTCCAACTCTATTACTTCCTAGCTCTGTGACTTTGAGCGGCCATTTCTTTTTTGCTGATCCTCAGTGTTTACATATGTAAAATGAGATGCGTAAGTTTGGGACATTGGAAAGAATGAAGGCGCATGAACTGGCATGATAGTGGGTGTTCAATTGCTGAGTCTGTTTTATTACAGCATGTGGGTAAGTGTCCTAACGGATGGCAGTTTGTGGTTTCTATATGCTTATGTGTATGTATTTATTGCACCTCCTTCCTGAGTCACCTCATAGACACCCTGGCATCAGGTGGATTAATTGCCCCTTTGTTTTACAGGGAAGAGCAGAGGGGCACAGTGGAACATACTGTTTTCTGTAGGGTTGTGCAGCATTGCAGGGGAGCTGCCGGGTGTAGTGGTTTGTCTTAGACTGGCTGCCTCCTTTCTGGAGAACTTTGACTCCTTGATCTGGGGAGCCAGCTGGTAGTGGAAATCCAACTTGATCATCAGGCTCTCTGAAGTGCTGATGACCTGCCATCTTCTGGGCCAGGGAACCAGCTCAGAATTAGCAGGTGGCCCTGCACCTGCCTTTGGTTGGAAACAACCCCCTCCCATTGTTGGCATGGCCCATTGGAAGGGTGCTTATCCCTGTGGGTTGCTCGGTGGCCTCCTCTGGTCTCCAATCCAAGATCAGCTGAAAATAGGGTGACTGGCTTAGGCCCTGAGATCTGTGCTCCATCTGCCGAGGCTGGTGGCCGTTGATGGCGGGGGAGGTGGCCATGTGGGAGAAAACCTCTGTGTGGCTGTGTTTGTGCAGTGGCTTTGGCCACTTTCCCCGCTTACACAAAAGGTCAAATGGCTACCAACCTTTGCTTTCCTCTCTGTGCCTCTGCTTTCCTGCTTAAACATCTCATGAAGAAATGGATGATGTTCACCGAGTGTTGAGCTGAGGAGTGAGTGGCCTCAGGCCCAGCTGCTGGACCAAGACTGTACACATGGCCCTTCTGTAAGGCCTTCACTGCCTTCCCTCTACCCCTGCTCCTTCAGTCAACTCGGGACAGTGTTTGGCAGTCAGCATACTAGATCTTTTAAAAAGAGTTTATCCTTTGCTCAATGTAGTTAAGTTAAAAGAGAGAAAAAGAGTTGCCCCATAGTCTTTCCATCTTGTGTTAATTTGGTGTATTAACTTTAGATACTTTTGAGTTATATTTTCCTGATTATTAAAGTACCTACCTATTCATTACAGAACATCTGGATGATTTAGAAAAGTATAGAAAATTAAAAGATAAATAAAATAGAAATTTCCTCTAATATCGCCCCAAAACCACTGCTAACCTTATTTCTATGCATTTGTGTTAAAATTGTGATCATGCTACAGGCATATGTCTTTTTTTTTCATTTACTATATTTGTAAACTTTTCACATGTCATTAAAAATGCTTTGAGAACTTAACATTTCATAATGTCCACATAGTATTACATTTTTTAGTTCTGTTACTTTAACCAGTTTCATAGTATGGATGCTTAATTTTCAGGTGTCTTTGTGTGAAATATTGATTGTTAATTATTTTTTAGATAAACATCTTAGAAGTAGAGTTACTGGATCAAATGGTTTGAATAAGGTTTTTGATACATTTTACCAAATTGCCTTCTCAGCAAATGTACGAATCTAGAAGTTAGCCAGCAGGTATATTTTACTCTTTCCTAATATTGGATAATAACCATTTTTCATCTGATTAGTAAAACATAGAATTTAATCTTAAACTAGCATTTCTATCATTGCTAATGTGGTTGAATATTTTAAATACGTTTCTTGATCTTTATTTGCCCATCAGTTATGTTCATGTCCTTTGCACATCTTCCCATTGGGATTGTTTGTATCTTACTGATTATGAGAACATTCCATATGTGAAGAATGTCAACCTTTTAGTGCCATACATTGCAGACATTTTTCCCTGTCGGTTGTTGGTCATTTAACTATATTTATCATGTGAAACTATATGGTGTGGGATATATGTCATGATTTTTTTTTTCCTGTGTAGCAATTTATTTTAAATGTCTGTTGTCAAATCTTATAGTCTTTTAAAATGGGATTTCTTTTATGCTTAGAATGCCTACCCACCCCAAAATCAGTTTAGTAGTTTCCTAAATTTCATTTAATGGTTTCTAAATTTTAACATTGAAATTCATTTGGAATTTTTTGGAAATGTAATAATTACTCATTTAATGATATTTTGGATTGTTTCTACGTAAAATACAGGTATTTTCAGGTTTACTACTGAGATTTGTACTGTCATGTTGCATTGGAATTTATGATATGTAAAGGGCTATGTTCGTTTACTTTTCTGAATAAGTTAACCTACTAGTTATTTCCTCACTTACTCTTTTCTCACTGGCTTAAAATGCCACTTTTTACCATATTTTGGTAAAACTTAAAACCATATTTTGAAGTATTAGTCCAGAAACAGACCCTTGCATAGGTGTTTGTCCTGTGCTCCAGATATTTATTGAGCCTTGCCCCATTTCCCATTTATTTATCGTAGCTTGGAAATATGTTTGTCTATTTCAAAGTAGACGTTGCTTTCATCATTCTTAGCCATTCTCAATTGTTCATTCTTACAGACGCATTTTACAACTCTTGGCTTTTCCTTTTTTCAAAAACACTAATGAAATCGTATGCTTTTATTAAATACTACTCTTGTAATAACACTTTCTATCATTATTAAAGCCTCTTAAACGTCACCTAAAATGTCTGCATATTATGTCACTATTTACTCTTATGGTTTAGGACAGAATATTGTGATAACTGCTGGAAGAAAACACACAATGTAATTATTTTAGTCTGTCTCCTGTAATAGAAGGGAAGCTCTGTGAGGGTGGATTCCATGTCTGTCCTTTTTTAACATTGCACCCTCAATATTAAATTTGGTGCCCGAATAGTAGGTACTCTATAAATATTCCAAAAATTTAAAAACTAGACATGATTTATTTCATTTCCTTTTATTTCTCTTTGTTGCTATTATCAGTAATGTTATACTGGGTATCTTTTTTTAGCATACCTTATTTAAAGGAGCCTATCTATGTCATATGACAAAATAGGAGTTGATTCAGTCAAGAAAAATGGTTTTGACAGATCAGTCAAAACCTTTTCAGTTAACTGAAAAGTTTGCTCTTAGGTATTTATTACATTGGCTCTATGACGTTTATTACACTATTTCTGTGAGCATCCTGTGTCCTCTTCATTGTAATGTGTTCTGAAAAGCATGTAGAGATGCTGCATCTGTAAATCAAAAGGCCTTTTAAACCACTGCGTACTCATTTCTCAATGCATTGTCATACCAGTGCCTTGACACCATGTGACTTGGATAGGATGTGTTATATATGGGTAACATCTATCATTACCAAACCCAGTGGCTGACTTTGGATGAAAGAGGTTTGAAAAACAAAATGTGTCCTCTTCCTTTGAAATGGCATCCTGAGGAAAAGGGGCTGGACAGCTGTTGAATGGAGGTCTGCAAATTTCCAGATCAACCTCTTTGTCAGTGGCCCGAGGTCACTATGGATGAATCTTTCCTGAAGGCTGGAGCCCAAGGGGAGGGATGAAGTGGGTGGCGGGGGAAGAGTCAGAACAGAGGAGAGAGAACCCCCAGGCAATTCTGTAGAGAATTCTGGCTTGGAGATAAGAAATAACTTTGTAAGAGTAGCTTGTTATGGAGAAAGTTTTGTTATTTCCTACCAGAGCAACTCTTGAATCTTAAATACAGTAGTGAGTTTTTACTGGAGTCTTACAGTCATTCATGGAATAAAAACTTGTCCATTGGAAGTAGAGGGTGGTTTGCCAGCAAAAGCAAGAACAGGGTGGGTGAGGGTGGTGGAGTTAGGCCCACTGTCTGTCTGAAGAATCCTGGTAGTTAAGTAGACGGAGGAAAGTGAATGACACAGCTGGAGAGGTAGAGCAGATGGTGGAGATTTCCAGCGGCCTGGCTGAAAGCCACTGGGCAGCCACCTTGGCAAGTCACTTAGCCTCTTAGTGCCTCCAGTTCCTCAGCTGTAAAATGGGGGACATAAAGTCCCTACAAAGTAAGTGTGTGTGTGTGTTTGTGTGTGTGTGAACTGAGTTAATGCATGTAGAGCACTGAGAAGATTGTCTGGCACATAATAAGCACTTACATGTTAGCCATTATTAATAGTAAGGTGTACACATGCTTACCCTAATCTTATTTTTGGAAGTTTCCAAGATCATTAAATTGGGACTTTGAAATTTTTTTACTATTTTCCTAATTCAAGGATTAATGCAGGGTTCATTCTAGAACAAAGAATTGGTACCTTTTAGAATTGAAAGGTGGTAGTTAGGGGACAGATTAAAGGCAGGAAGTCCTGTGAACTTTTCTATTTGTTCCTCATTCCCTGTCCAGCCAAATAATGGACATGACCCGGAGGAGACATTCCCTGCACAGGTGTTAAAATACCACTTTCAATTGTGACTACAGAAAGCCCGGGGTTCCTCAGCGCGGGCTGATGGCTGAGGATTACCTTACCTGGGATCCTTGGCCAAGTAAAGCTTTATGTGGGTCCCTCAGCTTTAGGGTGATACTTTGTTCATGCTTAGAGTTTACAAAGCACTTTATGATTCTCCCGAGTGTTTTTCCCAAAATGTATTATTCCCATTTTACAGATGGCAGACTGGGAAAAGTGAAGTCAGGTCGCCTCTCCCACGTCACGTAATTAGGAAAGCCTGGGAGGTGGTAGATGTGATGTGATAATGCCGTTTTTGTCTGGCGCCGTTCCCAAAGCCTGCCTTCAGGCAGGCCGGGATCCTTCACTAGGCACTTCTGTGAGTGCTGCCTGCCACCTACTGCTCCTGACTAGGCGCAGAGGGGAGGTGTGTGAAACTTCGGGGGAGAGGACCACGAAGGCTTGGAGTGGGGAGAACATGCCTCTTTGAGCAAAGGAAACAAAATGGTTGCTCCCACCCCACTCCTATCCCCACCCCTCTTGCTCTCCACCCACAGTGACCTGAGGGAATGGCCAGGGAGATAGTGCTCAAGGCTGGGAAGTCCTGTCTTCTCTGCTCCAAGAAGTAAGAATGGCACCTGTCTTTTTACCTGATTTAGCTCTGGGGAATCGCTTACTCTCTGTGAGCCTGGGTGTCCTCGCTGGAATTAGCATGGTTTCACTTTGTGGGTTGCCTTGAGAATTAAGTGAGTAGTGGTGAATACAGTTGTTTTCCCACATCTTCCCAATTATATCAGTGACTGAATTTAAGGAATGAAGCAAAGGATTACTTTGTTATCCTTTCTCCATACCCGAGTTTTCTTTCCAGATTAATTTTTAGCCTGAAGTTTGGGAATATAAACTAAGTAACAAAGGACCCTTAAATACTTTTTTTTTTAGTGCTTTCTCCCTTAATTTTTTTCTGAGTATATAAGTAGCACATAATTATTGTGAAGCAAACCAGCCAACACGACAGAAATTTGTACTCTAGAAAGCTTCCTATAATCCCACTTCCCAGATTATTCTTAGTCATACATTAACCCATAAATGTTTAATTGTATAGTCATACATTAACCCACATGTCTAATTATACAGATACACTTAAAAAGAGATACTTAAAGGAATGTGTGTGTCTTTTTTTAAGAGAAATGGGATAATACATATACTGTTCAATTTATCTTTTTTCTTTTTGTCCAAACAAAATACCCTCAAGTCTTTTCATGTTGGTATATTAAGAACAAAAAGGAAGCTGAGCATTATACATTATGATCTATTGTATGGATGTTGCATAATTTGTTCTCGTAAAGAACATTCGGCTTCTTTCCATTCTTCCTCATAATTACATCCAGCACTCAATACTACAGTGAGCATCCATGTAGGCATGTCTTTGTGCTTACACAGTCATGAGAATAGGGTGAATATCTAGAAATAGAATTGCCAGTACAACATGATGATAGGTACTGCCCTGCAGTGAAGTTGTATTTGTACTTTTACGAACAGTAACTATTGAATAAGTATATCCTCCTGCTTATCTTCTATCCTCCATCTTTGCCACACCTGGACTGTCACCTCCCTGAAGGCAGAGGCCTTGGGTATCTTGTTCGCTGCTAGTCCTGGCACAGTGCCTGGTGTTCAATGACTTTTTGAAAAAATGAAGAATCTCTATTTTTCTTTAACTTTGCCAACACTTACTAACCTCAGGTAATTAATAAGGAAAATATAAGGCATTCCTGTTTTAATTTTCATTTCCCATTGAATTTTTTTTCATGTTATTTGGTTATTTGTATTCTCCTTGCCTTTGACATGATTTACCAATTCTTCAAGTGAGGTTTTCATTCTTCTTAAATTTACTTGTAAGGCCTCTTTGCATATTTGGTAGAATGTGTTAGAAATATTTTCCTGTTTTCATTTATTTCATTCATCTACTTGTTCTTTAGTATAATGAAAGTTATAAATTTTTATGTCATCAGGTTTATTGGGTTTTGCCTTACTTCTCTTTGTGTTTCATGTCCCATTTAGTGGAAAAGGTCTGTTTCACTTTAAGATTTTAGCAATATTTCACCTTTTTTTTGGCTATTATTAATGTACAATTACATGAGCAATATTATAGTTACTAGAGTCCTCCTATTATCAAGTCCCCACCACATACCCCATTACAGTCACTGTCCATCAGCGTAGTAAGATGCTATAGAATCACTTCTTGTCTTTTCTGTGTTATACTGCCTTCTCTGTATCCCCCTCCCCACTAGATTACGTGTGCTAATTGCAATACCCCTTTTTCCCCCTTATCCCTTCCTTCTCACCCATCTTTTCCAGTTCCTTTCCCTTTGGTAACTGTTTGTCCATTCTTGGATTCTGTGAGTCTGCTGCCGTTTTGTTCCTTCAGTTTTTTCTTTGTTCTTATACTCCACAGATGAGTGAATCATTTGATACTTGTCTTTCTCCACCTGGCTTATTTCACTGAGCATAATACCCTCTAGCTCCATCCATGTTGTTGCAAATGGTAGGATTTATTTTCTTCTTATGGCTGAATAATATTCCATTGTGTATATGTACCACCTCTTCTTTATCCATTCATCTACTGATGGACACTTAGGTTGCTTCCATTTCTTGGCTATTGTAAATAGTGCTGCGATAATCATAGGGGTGCATATGTCTTTTTGAAACTGGGCTGCTGCATTCTTAGGGTAAATTCCTAGGAGTGGGATTCCTGGGTCAAAAGGTATTTCTATTTTGAGTTTTTGAGGAACCTCCATACTGCTTTCCACAATGGTTGAACTAATTTACATTCCCACCAGCACTGTAGGAGGGTTACCTTTCTCCGCATCCTCGCCAACACTTGTTGTTTGTCTTTTGGATGGCGGCCATCCTAACTGGTGTGAGGTGATATCTCATTGTGGTTTTAATTTGCATTTCTCTGAAGATTAGGGCTGTAGAGCATCTTTTCATGTGCTTGTTAGCCATCTGAATTTCTTCTTTGGAAAAGTGTCTGTTCAGCTCCTCTGCCCATTTTTTAATTGGCTTATTTGCTTTTTGTTTGTTGAGGTGCATAAGCTCTTTATATAATTTGGATGTCAACCCCTTATTGGATATGTATTTATGAATATATTTTCCCATACTGTAGGATGTCTTTTTGTTCTATTGATGCTGTCCTTTGCTGTGCAGAAGCTTTTTAGTTTGATATAGTCCCACTTGTTCATTTTTGCTTTTGTTTCCCTTGCCCGGAGAGATACGTTCATGAGGAAGTTTTTCATATTTATGTCCAAGAGATTTTGCCTGTGTTTTTTTCTAAGAGTTTTATGGTTTCATGACTTACATTCAGTTCTTTGATCCATTTTGAGTTTACTTTTGTATATGGGGTTAGACAATAATCCAGTTTCATTCTCTTACATGTAGCTGTCCAGTTTTGCCAACACCAGCTGTTGAAGAGGCTGTCATTTCCCCACTGTATATCCATGGCTCCTTTATTGTATATTAATTGACCATATATGCTTGGGTTTATATCTGGGCTTTCTAGTCTGTTCCATTGGTCTATGGGTCTGTTCTTGTGCCAGTACCAAATTGTCTTGATTACTATGGCTTTGTAGTAGAGCTTGAAGTCAGGGAGCGTAATTCCCCCTGCTTTATTCCTCCTTCTCAGGATTGCTTTGGCTATTTGGGGTTTTTGTGTTTCCATATGAATTTTAGAACTATTTGCTCTGGTTCATTGAAGAATGCTGTTGGTATTTTGATAGGGATTGCATTGAATCTGCAGATTGCTTTAGGCAGGATGGCCATTTTGACAATATTAATTCTTCCTATCCATGAGCATGGGATGTGTTTCCATTTATTAGTATCTTCTTTAATTTCTCTCATGAGTGTCTTGTAGTTTTCAGAGTATAAGTCTTTCACTTCCTTGGTTAGGTTTATTCCTAGGTATTTTATTCTTTTTGATGCAGTTGTGAATGAGAATTGTTTTCCTGATTTCTCTTTCTGCTTGTTCACCATTGGTGTATAGAAATGCAACAGATTTCTGTGTATTAATTTTGTATCCCACAACTTTAATGGATTTAGATATTAGATCTAGTAGTTTTGGAGTGGATTCTTTATGGTTTTTTATGTACAATATCATGTCATCTGTAATCAGTGACAGTTTGACTTCTTCCTTACCAACTGGATGCCTTTTATTTCTTTGTGTTGTCTGATTGCCATGGCTAGGACCTCTAGAACTATGTTGAATAAAAGTGGGGAGAGTGGGCATCCTTGTCTTCTTCCCGATCTTAAAGGAAAAGCTTTCAGCTTCTCACTGTTAAGTGTAATGTTGGCTGTGGGTTTGTCATATATGGCCTTTATTATGTTGATGTACTTGCCCTCTATACCCATTTTGTTGAGAGTTTTTATCATGAATGGTTGTTGAATTTTGTCGAATGCTTTTTCAGCATCTATGGAGATGATCATGTGGTTTTTGTCCTTTTTGTTGATGGAGTGGATGATGTTGATGGATTTTCGAATATTGTACCATCCTTGCATCTCTGGGATGAATCGCACTTGATCATGATGGATGATCTTTTTGATGTATTTTTGAATTCAGTTTGCTCATATTTTGTTGAGAATTTTTGCATCTATGTTCATCAGGGATATTGGTCTGTAATTTTCTTTTTTTGTGGTGTCTTTGCCTGGTTTTGGTATTAGAGTGATGTTGGCCTTGTAGAGTGAGTTTGTGAGTGTTCCCTCCTCTTCTACTTTTTGGAAAACTTTAAGGTGGATGTGTACCAGGTTTTCACTAAATGTTTGATTAAATTTAGCAGTGAAACCATCTGGTCCAGGCATGTTTTTCTTAGGTAGTTTTTTGATTACCAATTCAATTTCTTTGCTGGTAATTGGTCTATTCAGATTTTCTGTTTCTTCCTGGGTCAGCCTTGGTTGATTGTATTTTTGTAGAAAGTTGTCCATTTCTTCTAGGTTTTCCAGTTTGTTAGCATATAATTTTTCATAGTTCTCTCTCATAATTCTTTGTATTTCTGTGGTATCCATAGTGATTTTTCCTTTCTCATTTCTGATTCTGTTTATGTGAGTAGGCTCTCTTTTTTTCTTGGTAAGTCTGTCTAGGGGTTTATCTATTTTGTTTATTTTCTCTAAGGACAAGCTCCTGCTTTCGTTCTTCTTTCTATTATTTTATTCTTCTCAATTTTATTTATTTCTGCCTTAATGTTTATGATGTCCCTCCTTCTACTGACTTTGGGCCTCATTTGTTCTTCCTTTTCTAGTTCCATTAATTTGAGTTTAGACTGTTCATTTGGGATTGTTCTTCTTTCCTGAGGTAGGCCTGTATTGCAATATATTTCCCTCATAGCATGGCCTTCACTGCATCCCACAGATTTTGCGGTGTTGAGTTATTGTTGTCATTTGTCTCCATACATTGCTTGATCTCTTTTTATTTGGTCATTGATCCATTGATTATTTAGGAGCATGTTATTAAGCCTCCATGTTTGTGGGCTTTTTCATTTTTTTTGAGTAATTTATTTCTAGTTTCATACTTTTGTGATCTGAGAAGCTGATTGGTACAATTTGAATCTTTTTGCATTTACTGAGGCTCTTTTTGTGGCCTAGTATATGATCTATTCTTGAAAATGTTCCATGTGCACTTGAGAAGAATGTGTATCCTGTTGCTTTTGGATCGGGTGTTCTGTAGATGTCCATTAGGTTCATCTGTTCTAATACGTTGTTCAGTGCCTGTCTCTTTATTTTCTGTCCAGTTGATCTGTCCTTTGGAGTGAGTGGTGTGTTGACGTCTCCCAAAATGAATGCATTGCAGTCTATTTTCCCCTTTAATTCTATTAGTATTTGTTTCACATATGTAGGTGATCCTGTGTTGGGTGCATAGAAATTTATAATGGTTATATCCTCTTGTTGGACTTTATCATTATATACTGTCCTTGTTTGTCTCTTGTGACTTTCTTTGTTTTGAAATCTATTTTGTCTGACACAAGTACTGCAATTCCTGCTTTTTTCTCCCTCTTAGTTGCATGAAGTATCTTTTTCCATCCCTTTACTTTCACTCTGTGTATGTCTTTGGGTTTGAAGTGAGTCTCTTGTATCACCTGTTTTTTAAAAAAAAAATTTTCCCTGTCTTTGACACTTTGGTATTTGTTTTGGTGTATAGTGAAGTAGGACTCCAGTTCTATTATTTTCCAGGTGGCTAGCACATGGTCCCCCAATAACATACTGAGTATGGACTCTTCAAACAGAAGAATACTATGCAGCCTTAAAGAGCATAAAGTATCTCCTTAGGAAAGAGATCTACTGGTTTTCAAATCTTTGCATCTCTTGGTGACAACAGTTTGGATGACACAGTTTGTTATTCTTTCTTGGAAGCTGGATGGCAGATCAGAAGCTAGGAATTTGAGATTTGGACACACCCAGGTTCCAATTAGGGTTCCCTGTTGTTTCCCAAATTATTGAACCTGTCAGCTTGTGCCTATCTGTAGCAAATGGAGCACCCACCTAAGGTGTTATCCTGAGAATTGAATGAGATATTTGTTGTTTTTAGCTTGTTTGTTTTTGCCATACAAGGATATTTTGGTTATATAAACTTATAAATGTTTAATGAGCAAAGAATTTTACAAACCTTTTAACAAAGGTTAAGAAGAAAAAATGGTGGCAGGAACAAATGCTCTCCCAAGTGTCAACTCTCCATAATTAATCAGTGAATCGATAAACTGATAAAAATACTAATAAGTTAGCTGGTCATTAATTGGGGTTTTTGATTTCTTTGTTTTAAAACCAATCATCATGTACTGAAGTAAATATGAGGTTACTTGTACAGATTGCTTATCTCAGCTCATAGCATACAGAAATGAATTTTAAAGTTTCAGAAGTCTCCTGGTCATCCAAAACTTCATTTATGTTTTACTCGTGGAACAATTAATTAAGTTAAAATATAATATTTACATGATGTAATTCCAGAGGGTCCAGTGAACTGGGAATGATATAGTCTTAAGTTATGTTAATAACATCTATATTCCGGAAACACTATATTAGAAACAATAAATATTAAAACTTCATTGGGAACAAATACAGTATTAATGATACACACATTAAATGAAATAAGCCTTGACCAGAATAAATGTACAGAGGGAAGACACCTTGAATGCCTGCTGTGCTTGTCTAGTTCAGAGGTTGGCTGCTGTAAATCTGAAGCAAATGCACCCATCACCCCATCTCTGACCTCACAGCTAACCCCTCTGCTCCCATGGGGACCTGAGGATGCATGGGATGTCCTGATCTACTTTAAATGTAGGTTTTATTATTTTTCAGGTATTGTGAAGCCAACAAGTAAGGAAACAGATGATTTCCATTGAAAAGTTAGCTTGTTGCAGTTTCCAGGAGAAGGGGGCATGGTGCACCGTGCGGTTGTAGAAGCACCAGGGTCAGCCAGGCAGGAGGTGGGGAGAGAAAGCTGAGGGAAAGCCTTTATTATGGTTTCCAGGCAAGGCAGAGTAAGCAGGTTTAGGACTGGCTCTGGGCCATAGGGGCTGTCCCTAGAGTGGCACCTGATGCCAGTGATCTGGGCGGAGATGGGAGGGTAGAGGGTGGGGTGCCGGAAGAATGAGCTTTGTGAAAGCATGATGTTGGAGATGGTTAGTGTACATATCAAAGGCACGCACAAAGGGCAGTCATTTACTGTATCCAAGAATTGGCGATTCTTGGGAAGGGCAGCCTGCCCTGTCCAGCAAGACCCCACATGTCAAAGCATCAGAAACACATGGTTAATGACCTTGGGTACCACCCTGGGCTACAAGTGGAATAGCAGCCACAAAGGAGCCGCTAGGAAAAAGATGAACTTCAAATGAATTCAGCCATTTTTTCAGAGATGACTGAGCTTTCTCTCAATCTCTACAACCACCACCAGTTTTTCTTGAGCAGTTTTCTCATGGTAACTGATCTACTTTTGACTGATGCACTTTAGATTTCTCCAGACATTCGACCATCGTGTAGTAGCACATCTTACTGTGAAGTGCTACCAAGATTTTGATGCATAAACCTGATGTTTTCATACACTTTGAGAAACTTCTTTCTATTTCTTTGCAGTAAGTTCCCTCTTCATTGATTGTCTGCAAAGTTGCATCTCATGCTCTTCATGTAGTTCATTGTAATTCAGGCATGTTGAGTTTCAGGTGGAGCTTTTTGCGTCTCTCTCTTCCTGTGCATTTTCACATGGTAGAGATGCCTGCTCTGGTTGGAGACTTTTGATTTGAACTGCAAGTGCTTTGTGTGTTTGATTATCTTCACGCAACTTCTTAAGTACTCTGTTTTTCCCTTTCAAGATTTTTAAGGGAACATTTAAATTAATAGCAGTGTTGAATTTCTTCAAAATGACGTCTGATCATCTTGGTCACCATTTTCTGACTTACTTTTTTTGTCTGATGCTAAATTCCTGTCATTCGTGTTCTCTCTAAAGAGAACAGGTGAGTCTATCATCTCCAGAAGTTCTAACCGGTCCCCTGATCACTGCCCTATTCCCTCTGTGTGTTGATATCTGCAAACACTTTTTTCAGTTCCTCCAGCTCCTCTACTTTTTCCTTTCTTTTAGCATCTTTTTGGGCAAGCAGCTTAGGCTTTCCAGAAGCTCACCATTTTCATCAAAACTATAGCTATTTCTATCTTAAGGTTTTCTGCATTCTTCTGAGATGTCTTTAAGATGTTTTTGGCCTCAGTCACTTGGGTCTGTAAGGATTTCGATTCCTCTTTGAGTGACAACTTCTGTCCTTCCAGATGAGCCATCATTACTCCTTGAGATGACTTTTCTGTTCTCAGTCAAAGAGGTCTGCCTGTTCCCCAGTGAAAATGTGGACCTGTTTCCATCTTTCCGAAGTGCTGACAGACACAGAGTCTATAATTTCAGAGAACTGGCTCCCACTGCAGCAGACTGGAGGGCGTTGAAGGCTTCTGTAATGCACTTAATCTGCTTACCGACTCGGCATATTGTTCAACTTGGAAATCTTTGGGTCAGCTCATTTTTCTACAGAGTACCTTGGCTTTTTACTGTTAGAACAGTTAAAGTGGCACCTGCCAGCATTTCTAGGGGAAACTCAGATACACCTGGCTTCCTGTGCCCACAGTTCAGACAGCTTCTTCAGCACTGCACAGCCGCCCCAGGCCCTGTGGCAAAGACACTTATGTGGTTGCCGTCAGGCCCTCCCTGGCTTCAGAGGGCATTGTGGCTCTGCCTTGGCCACTAGCTTCAGGGCTACAGCTGCCTGCCAGAACCCCGTGAATGTCCTGCTTCTCAACCAAACAAGTGCCTGGCAACCAGGACAGACGGGGCTGACAGACGGGTACCAGGTTTAATAAACTTTGCTCTGATCACCGCACAAGTAGAAAGGGTTATAATTTGTATGGTACATTGTGGGAGGATAATTATATTTAAGTGCCTGGTACATCAGTGGGTCTCAATAAATGTTACTTCTGCTAAGTTTGGCTGTTTTTCATGGGTGTTTGGAGGGGAGGGAAGCAGGAAGGAAGGTCAGCGTAGGAAGACCCACTTTACTCTTTGTAAATGGGCCCCTGAATCAGGTTTCAGGGACCACAGAACTATATTAATACTTAGAAGAATGTGTACAGGTTTGCTGCTCTGAATGAGGTAGGTATTTTGTGTTTTAAGGAGCCATTCTCTCCAAGTAGCTGCCATGATCATTGAAACCCCTTCACTGCACAAAAGAAGGAAGGAAGTCCAGGTAAAGATGGAGTGTTCAGGCCACGTGGGTGCCCAGGGCTCTCAGCCCCCAGACCATGGCCTGCACAGCTCTGGGGGCTGCAGAGGCACAGGGAGGGGGACAGGTACTCCTTTGTATCATTAGACACTGGTGTTCCTGCCTCATTTCTCTCTGAGGACTTCAGGTCCCTCTGACCGGTTGCTGTGGGATTCTTGCAGAGTTACCCCCATTGCTTGAGTGGGTTGGTGTCACCCTGGGTGGAGGCCAGAATGGGATAGCTGGCTTCCTTTCCTACCTTCTGCTTTGCCCCTTACATTGTCACACAGGAATGTCCTTTAGGTATCTTGAGAGGCATCTCATCCAACCCCTTTTATTGATGAAGAGGTTGAGGTCTGGAGGTGGAATTGACTTGTCAGCACGTGTGTGAGTTCCTGACAGTCTCTGGGGGTGCAATCCTGTCTTCTCTCCAGAGTGACTCAAGGGCAGAGGTTGATCCTTAGACCAGCAGCATCAGAGGCCCTGGAGTGGGCCGGTTCCTGCTGTGCTAGAACCTGGAGGGGTGGGATGTGTTCTCACTAGGCACACAGTGACTGATGCTTAGGCTCACGAGGGTCCTTTAGCCACTGCATCGAGGGCACCCCACGCCACCTCTTTCTCTCCAGAAAGGGAGAACTGGGCCTTGCAAAGAAAATGCAGCCCTGCCCACTCATGGCTCTGTGCTTTGCAGGTAGAGGACCACTCCTGAGCCCAGACAGGTGCTCTGTGTTCAACCTTCCCCTACTTCTTTCCAGCCAGTGTTCATCCTTGGAAGCTTCCATCTGGGAGGTTAGAGGACCCAGTGAGTGGGGAGGAGAGGCCACACATGCGCCAGGAATTCACAGAGGTTGACAAAAGTACATTTCTAGAATATTAGAGCTGGAGGGAGCCTAAGGGCTTCTCTCTGATGCTTTGGTTTCTGGACCAGCATCACCTGAAAGCTCGTTAGAAATGCAGAATCTTGGGTCTGCTGCAGGAAAGCTGAATCAGAACCCACATTTTAATAAGTTACCGGGTGATTTATGAACATACTGTAGTTTGAGAAGCACTGATCTAGCTTATCCAAGCTCCATCCCTCCCCCCTGTATTATAGGTGGGTAAACTGAGGCCCAAAGAGGCTGTGTGACTTGCCCCAGGTCACAGAGTGGTACTTGAGTCTGGTCTCTTTTTAACATTTTTATTGGGATGAATCACATGCTATACAATCCATTCATTTAAAAGTATACATTTCATGGTTTTTAGTATATTCGGCTAAACATACTAACCATCACCACCAAGTTTAGAACATTTTAGCCCATCCTGAAAGAAACTGTCCGTACCCATTAGCCAGCAGTTGATCTCCAGTCAGAACATTTCTTTTTCATGGCCGAATAGTACTCCTCTGGAGGCATCTCATTTTTTAACATTCTTTAGTTGGTGGGTATTTGGGTGGCTTCCACTTCTGACTGTTATGCATCTGCTGCTGTGAACATTCATGTACAGATTTTTACATGGACCTGTATATTTATTTCTCTCGTGTGTATATAGGACTGGAGTTCTAGGTCATGTGGTGACTCTGTTAACTTTTTGTGATGCTTCTGGACTGTTCTCCAAAGCAGCTGCACTGTTTGATACTGTACCAGCAATACAGGAGGGTTCCAGTTGCAGGACCAGCTGTGCTTATAAACATGTTGATTCCTGGGTCCCACCTAGGTTGACTATCCACAGTTGTCGGTGGGGCTTGGGAATCTAGGGCTTTTTGGGAGGGAGAAGAGAATACTTTCAGATTTAAAGCAAAGTATCACCCCACCTTTCTGATGGGGTGAAGATGGGGTGCCGGGGGCTTCTCCTGGCGGCACTGTTGGCCATCTGCTGGCATGTCACAGAGCAAGGACCTCAAGGGCTTCAGCTAGGCTTCAGGAGCAAACTAAAGCCAGAGACTCAACCAGTGAGGGGTCCGTCTGTCCTCTCCTGCTTTTGGGATCTGCCTTATGCTCTCTCTGCCCACAAGCTTCCCTGCCTCGATGGTCAGAGGGCAGACAGCAAGGCCACCTGAAGCTTCTAAAAATACAGGTTCTCAGCCCAGCCATGTGGAGGGGTGGTGCTCTAAACCTTGCCTCCCGTGCCTTCCCAGGGAAGAGCCCCTGGCTAAGCTTGGTCACATGTTCACCTAGACTGGAAGTGTCCTGAGAACCCGGCCCTGTGTAAGCATGGCTGCTCCCAGCCTCTCCCTTTCTCCATCCTATAAGCAAAGGCTGAGTGAGGAGCAGTTCCCTGAGATGGTCTCTAGAGCCTGCTCTTCTGGAAGGCTTGGGGCTGAGGGGAAAGAAGAGGCTTTGGTTGTCTTAGGTCTGCACTGACAAAGCCTGTTTATCCTGACAGTGACTGCCCCAGAAAGCCCTTCACCTTACCAGACATTGAGAAACAGGGTAGCCTGGGGCCTAAGGGTGACCACGAGGGCTGGTTCCCACCTCAAGATCTTGGCTGATGAAGGGCACATGAATGCCTTCAGTCCCAGGACTCTGGGACCCTGGGAGACTGGGACACTGTGCAGGGCAGGGCAGGGCAGGGCAGGGCTTAGAGGGGAGCTACCCGAGTGAGTCACAGCTCTGACCTTATCTTAGAGATTTGGTTTTCTACTCTTTACTGTCCTTTGTCCTACTGACTTACCTGTTTATGGCCCTACCACCTGTGTAGGAGGATACCTGTTTCTCCACATCCTTGCCTGGACTTTATGTTGTCAACCTTCTGAATCTTTTCTAATATGCACACAGAAAATAATCTCCTCATTTTAATTCACATTTACTTAGTTTCTAATAACTTATGAGTGAAACTAAGCATTTTCTCATATGTTTATAAGCCCTTTGCCTTTCTTTTACTAACGAATGGCAATTTTATATCAATTGCCTATTTTTCTGTTGCCCTTTTGCCTGTTGATCTGCAAGAACCGCTGTATTAGGTTGAATCATATGTGGTTACCCTTTTGTAAATCAAAATGGGTTGACGATTGCTGTGTCATTGTTCATTTTAATAGATGAAGGATTCCTTTCAGCAGTGTGGCTGGATATAAGTTCAAAATAAATGAGCAAAAATTAGTGAATTTTCTATAAAACAGCAATAACAAAGTATAAAATAAAATATGCAAAAGAGGTATCATAGTATTGAGAGCATATCAAATAATTTTAAAAAATGCTTATCAAGTGTACAGAAGTCCAGAGGCCCCTGATTCAGAACAAGCCAGCTGTGCTTATGAACATGTTGATTCCTGGGTCCCACCTAGGTTGACTATCCACAGTTGTCGGTGGGGCTTGGGAATCTAGGGCTTTTTGGGAGGGAGAAGAGAATACTTTCAGATTTAAAGCAAAGTATCACAAACAGTCCTGAAGAGTTCCTGTATACCTTTGATCCAGCTTCCCCTAATGTTAACTAACATCTTAGAACCATGGTACAGTTATTGAAACAGGCCATTACATTGGTATGACCTCTGCCGCAGTCTGTATTTGAATTTTACCAGTTCCTCCACTGCTGTGCTTTTCTGTTCCAGATTCTTTTTCTGTTGCATGGCATTTTGCTGTCCTGGTTGTTTACTCTCCAATCTGTGACAGTCCCTTATCTGACCCTTCCTTCCATGACCTTCAGACTTAAAGAGCACTTACTACATAGGTATTTTGTAGAATGCCCCTCAGTTTGGGTTTGTGTGAGATTTTCTAATTAGATTGATTGAAGTAATGCTTTTTGGGCAAGAAGGCCACAAGGGTGATGTGCCCTGCTTCGTGCAGGGGCTCGTGATGGTGGCTTGTCTTACTGCTGGTGGTGGTAACTTCGGCGATGGAGTCACGTTGGCCAGATTTCTATGCTGTGAAGTTACTATTTTCCCCTTTGTAATTAATACTGATCTCGGGATTCTCAGAGAGTACACTGATGCTTGATCATCCGCAAAATTCTGCCCCAGCATTGATAGATCTTGTCTGTACCTGTTTTTACTGGACTGTCTAATGGTGATTTTCTATTTACTTCCCTTTTCTTTCTGCATTTAATAATTGAAATGCTGCTGTAAGGAACAGCTTTCTCTTCTCACTGTTACGCATTCAGTTACTCATTATGTCAATGTAGACTCATGGATATTTATTTTAGTCTGTGTGTTAAAATTTGATACTGTTCTATTTTCTTGCCCAAATTGTTGGGGCTGTGGCCATTGGGAGCTCCTTCACATTGGCTTCTGTGTTCCTTTGACATGCCTCCAGCCCTCTTTTTGTGCATTTCCTCACTTTAGTGCTACCAGATGCATAAGCAAGATGACCATGTGGGTTTCCCTTCCCCAGCCCTGGAAACATCCCTTCTCTGAGGAGTCTTCAGGACGTGTAGACTTAGATCTGTATGTACACACACACTGTTTGCCAGGCACAGTGCCTAGTCCTTGACACTGGTAAGTGGCTGTGAGGAGGTCTAGTGCCCTGCCCAAGGTCACACAGGTGACAGGCCCTCAGGACCAGGACTTGGGTCTGTTGATGGCAGAGCTTTTTTGCTGAGCCCTGCCTTGTGTGGCGACACACCTCGTGATACTACACATATGCAGGTAACAAGAGAGGCAACGTGTACTGGACACAACGTGTGTGTGTTAAGCTTTCTCCATCTGCCACTGTTACAGAGCTCTTGGCATCCAGCCCTCCTTTCTCTGAAGGTAATGATGGCCTTCATTATGTTTACTGTGGCATTAATTACCCAAAGCAGTAACTGTTGGAAAATAAACAACCTTTATATCTTGGCCGGCCCAGGCAATTGCCTCCTGTTCTTGGGAACACTGTGATCTGGGCAGGGGGCCCTGCATGGGTTCTGCTCACAGGGCAGAGCCACTCTGCAGGTGCCCTCACTGGGCATGGCCCGGGAGGCCAGCAGGGGTCGGCCCGCTCAGCTCACGGCAGGGCCTTGGCCTCAGCAGCAGTTTCCCCCAGCTGCTCCCCCAGACAGTCAGGAGAAAAGTCAGGTAGCCCTGGTGGAGTCTCCCTGGGGCGTGCTGCAGCTTAGCTGTCTCCTGGCTGTGGGCCCTTGGGTGGCCTTGGGTTGTGGGGTGCTCAGTGTGCAGAGCTGTTGTGACCAGAGGAGAGCTAACTGCGTGGCTGTGCCAGGGTGAGGGAGGTTCATGTGGCTGGTTTGGAAGTGGATGCGCTTGTTGTGTGCCAGGCTGGATGTGCATCATCGTGTAATCCTCGTGGCCATTCTGCAAATGTAGAGGGTGAGATGCAGGGAGGGTTCAAGAACTTACAGGTTGTGGGAGGTGTACCAAACCCCAGTGTGACAGACCTTACCCCACCTCCACTCACCTCATCCTGAGCCAGGCCACAGGCTGCTGTGTGTCTGCTGCTGACTCGGAGTGTCACCTTGGGCACAGCTACTCTCTGGCCTTGGCATCGTCACCTCCAAGACAGGCATAGCCAGTGGCACTGTGGATCTTGGCGGTCTCCTGGAGAGACGCTGGCTGCAAGGATCTCCTTGGCTCTGACCTTGTCTGTGTTTGCTGTACCTTTATTGGATGAAGACTTTTTCCCAAATGCCCGCCTGTCTGATTGGCTTTGGAGTACCAGCCTGATGCTGGAAATAGAAATACCGATCATTGTCACTGTGGACATCTGTTACATGCTTGGGTAAGAGGTACTCCCCCTTCTTTGCTTTGTCTTTTTTTCAAAATCACATGTAATCCTCACTTAAAAAATTAATGTTGAAAATGTATATAATTTAATGGGGAAGATTCCTCCTTTATCCACTGTTAGATGCCTATTTTAGACTCACAAATAGAGGGGTATGTGTATAATATTATGAAAGTGTATTCACACTGAGTGTATATTATTCAGCTTAGTTAATGGGGGTAGTTGGGTCATAGGCTGTGTGTATTTTTGGTACCACACGCCGAGTAGGCTGTGATGGTAATACTCCCACCTCCAGCATGTGTGAGGGCCCACCCCATATTTTGTCCTTGTGGGATATTAGTAATCTGTTAAATTTTGCCAATATGATAGATGAAAGTGGCACTGCCTTATTTCCATTTGGCATTTCTTTGACCATTAGTGAAGTTGAACCTCTTTTCATGATCTTCTTGGTTTGGCTAACTAGTTCCAGCAATGTTACTTACTTTAGACAATTTAGCATCAAATTCTGCACTATTAATTAAAAACCTGTCACATGGTAGTACTGTACAAGGGGCTGGTGGTGGTGTGCATGTATAAATCTCATTCAGGTGAACAAGTGGTTGGCCTGTCCTCAAGAGCTACAACTTAGCTGTCAATGCAAAAAAGCCAAGGGGCAGAGTTATAAAGGACTGGGTGAGGTCAGCAGGAAGAGGGAACGTTATATAGAAATCCAAATTCAGTGCCCATAAATAAAGTTTCATTGGAACACAGCCCTGCCCATTCATTCAGATTGTCTATAGCAGCTTCCTTGTTACAGTGGCAGAGTTGAAGTTATGACAGATCTTATGGCCCATGAGGCTGAAAATAGTGACTGTCTGGCCCTTTATGGAGAATGTTTGCTGATACCTGGACTAGAAGACCATAGATCCTGTGGTTTGCATGAGGGAAGAGGGAGGAAATAAAGGTTTGTTGAGACCTGCCTGGGCCAGGAACAAGGTAGTGTGGATGTGTGTTCCTTGGGAAGGAAGTTTTCTCTTCTGTCCCCTGGGCTTCTTGTCATTCTTCCTTATTTCTGCTGCACTGCTCTGAGTGTGGTGTAGAGGTGAGGGAAGGGCAGGTGATGGAGGCTAGGCACGGTTCTAAGGCTGGGAGGAGGGCAGTTCCAACTGTTGGAATGGCTGCTGAGCCTCTGGGCAGGGTCCAAGCCATTCTTTCAGCTGGTGCCTCGGGCTGCCTACTGCGCCTGCCACAGTTCCTCTGAGGAGCAGAGGGCCACCCCCTTACCCCCCACCCCAAGAACTAGTTTACATCTCCAAGTGCTCACCCTCAGGCTCCTTCCCTGCTAGCCTTGAAAAGGCCTTGAAGAGCTCCAAAGCAGAGGGTGGGGCTGGGGACTTTGGAGGGAGTCACCTTGGAGACTTTGGAGAGGCTGTGGAAAGGCTATGGAAAGGCCGCACCACCAGGGCCCTGGGCGCCACCTGCCAGTGCTGTCACTGCAGGGAGGTTGTGCTGTGCGGCTGAAGGCCTCCCGCATGCCGCTTTCTGCTGGGTGTGCCTTCAGTCCTCCAGCAGCCTCTACATTAAGTACCAGTGTTCTCCACATTTTGGGGCTCCAGAAACTGAGGCTCACAAATTAAGTCTCAGTCCAAACATGAGTCCAGGCTACAAACTTGGGTTCTAACCAGGTTCCCACAGTAGTTTTAGGGGTATGTAGATAAAACATTGATAACTGCATATTTATGTAACTTATAATTACCATTTATGTCATATGCTTATGATTTTCTATATGCAGGTTGATATATATACTTTTAAAAAGTAAGTTTAAGAAGTGAGTTGTTTAAATGGGCTTCTCACATTGCAGGTGGTTTTTAGTTTCAGTGGCAGAATTGTGGGGTGAATGCTGTCCTTGCCGTCACCAGCATAAAGCGGGTGGCTGGGGGGTGGACAATGACTGCCGAGTGAGGAGCCCAAGGCCCCGTCCCTCTAAGCTGGGCTGGAGGCTCAGAAACATGCAGCCATAATGAAGTGCAAATGACAACAGCTCTAGATGTTTTTCTTCCATTCAGTTCTTTTATGTGTGTGAGAGAAAATATTTTAATTTCAGATCATTGGATACTACCGAGAACAGAGAACAAATACTCATGTGCCGAGCACAGTTCGTTCAACTTTGCTAAATTTGCTTCTGCTTTTACCTCTTTCCAATCCTATTGCCCTTCCTCCCCCAGCCCCAGATTCAAAGCCCCTTGTGAAATTGGTGTTGGTTTGAATCCCCATGCACATCTTAAATTTTTATTCTTTGAAGATTTAACCATAAAAGTGTATTGTTTTGTGTGTCTTTGACTTTATATTAAAGTAGTTTCACATATGTCACCATATACCTTTTTTGTCTAATACTATGTTTCTGACATTTTTCCATGTAGCTAAGTGTCTCATGGTATGAGGTAGAGATTTATTTTTCCGTTTGAGTAACCAGTTATCCCTCACTGTTGAAAAGTCTTTTTTCTCACTGTCATAGATCAAGTTTCCAAGTATCTTAAAAGTCTGTTCCTGGGTTCTTTTTTTCTTTTCCATTGGTCTTTTTGCCTCAAGCCAAAAATGACATGGTTTTAGTTACTGTAACCTTATAATATGTTGAAAGTATTTTAAATGGAGTCCTCTGTGTGTTTCAGGGAGACTAGTTTATCATAAGGAAACAAGTATCAAACCTTACGTCGCAGCATGGTTACATACCCACCAGACCTCTGAGGTCCATCTTGGTTCAGAGAATCGAGGTTAGAGGGCATTAAGGGTGTGAACCTTAAAGGAAGGAGGAGGCTTTAGGTGTGTGGAAGAGGGTCATGAGTTAAGATGAATATCAAGAAGTTCAGGAGAAATGTAATAGATGGTCTCTCTGAATATTAGAACCAGAGGGACCTTTGAAGCTACTTGAGACTGTGGAGTAGTTTGGCCACATGAGCCGTCTTTGGAGTCTGACCCAGGTTTGATCTTCAACAAGATACATAACCTTTCTGGATCTTAATTTCCTCATCTATGACATGGGGGTGATAATGGACTTTCCTCACGGGACTGTGGAGAGGACTAAATGAAAAGATGCACATAAGGAGTTTGGCGATGTCCTGACACACAGGTGGAAGACAGCTAAATGATATTTATTGCCCTATTTCCTTGATTCTAAGACCAACTTTTTTTTCTCTTTTTCCACATTTCACGATTCTGAAATTAGAACAGGCTTTACTATAATTTTATGTAGCTATTTGTTTTTCCTCCTGATCATTGTTTAGAACGTAGGAAATGAGTATTATACAGACAAGGACATGGACTCAACACACTTTATCCAAGATCACCTGGCTAATTGAGTTGGTCATTCCTAAGAATCATCTTTATTGCTAGTCCTAAAAGGAAGAAGGAAGGAGGAAAAAAACATCTCGAGATGGGGATGTTCTGAGTGTTTTATATGCCATAAGATGTTGTGGGCAAACGTTAATCAGCGTGCCTACATGGAACTGAGTCAGATGCCTGCCAGAAAGGAGAGGTTGGAAGGGAATCAGGTAGAGCTACAGATGTCTGTGGCTCAGCCAACGACACCCACCAGGTAGGATGTGGCAAAGAATGTGGTAGGTTCTGGAAATAGATTTTGTTTCTGTTCCTGGCTCTGCTACTTACTGGCTGTGTGCGCTTGCCCAAGTCAGGTACCGTGAGCCTCTGCTTCCCTCTGTCTGTGGGGCTTACAATCCTAAACTGCCCTCATTGACTTGTTCTGAGATTCAGGTAAGCTGTTACCTGAGTAGACTTTACCACTGGCTGAGTAACCAGGGAGTGAAAGCTGTTGTTACTGTTCGCTGGACACAGACTCTCCCACCCACCTCCTTGCCCAGCTAGGCTTGCTGCTTACTCATTCTTCCCCTCAACTGTGGGACTCTTGTCCACTCTTCAAAGTCCATTTCACATGTTATCTCCTTCTTGAAACCATTTCTTCCCCTTCCCCTCTCCATTCTGGACAAGTATTGCCTGTCCTTGGATCTGTGTTGTCTCCAGGAGGGTTTTTTAGATTCTGCCCCATATTAGTGCTTTTCCTGTGCTGTTTGGTGTACCTCAGAGGGTTGCTGACCTTTTGAGGGCAGCGTGTCTTTTGTAAACCCTGTAGTCGTAGCACATAATAGCATTGCAAAGAATATGAAATCATGTTACAACATTTGCTGAGTGTTATACGTCAGACATAGGGGTGAGCAAAACAGAGGTGGTCTGTGCCTTCACAGAGCCCGCTTTGCATGGCTCCCAGCCATGCTCTAAAGTAGTATGGCCTGAGCAGAGAAATGCCCATGTACCCTGGGTCAGTTCCGCTTTCATGGCCTCGCTCAGTAGCTGGCGCGTGACTGCAGATGATGGCCTTCTGAACCGCGCTGTGCTGTGTGAGAGCTGGCTTGGGCAGGTCAGTGGGGCCCGGTGTGTTGGCACCGAGGCAGGCCTGGGGAGGGTGTGGTGTGGCAGGAGGGGCTCTGGTGGGGAAGTGTGGGGCTCAGGTCCCTGCAGGAGGTGAAGGAACCCATCACCCTAGGCTCACAGAGTCCCCCTTAATGGCTCTGCTCTCCCAGGTGCTGGTCCTTGTGTTCAGGCTGGGATACTGGTCTCTGGGGCAGGAGGTGTCTCTCTTGGGCATGAGTGCAGGTCGCCCTGCAGAGCCTGGGATCAGTGTTCACTGGGCCCCGGGGCACCCGTGTAACCTCTTGGTGATGACCACTGGGGCCTGGAGCCTCACCCTCACCCTCACGCCAGAGCAGGCCACATTCTTCTTGGAAAGGCCAGGGCACTGGAAGAACCAGTTAGGGCGTATGAGGCTGTTTCTGGTGCTGTCAAAGGAGGGTTGGCTTAGGAGCCCAGAAATCTGTGCTGAAAATCTGGAGAAGTGTCGACTAGGTCAGCAAGACCTTTCTTTAACTCATGTCTTGTGAACTGGCAAGTGGGCAGGACAAGAGTTTGGGGTCTGTGCCTCTTTCCTCTGGTGGAAGGGTACCCCGCACATTGGTTGCCTGGGCAGTGCTGGGCTTGGTGTAGTCCTTTGGTGTCCCCCGGCCCGTTGGGTAGGCTGGTGCGAGCTTTGGAGAAGGGAGGGGTGCTTGTGTGCTCAGCCAGCGCCCGTCACCAACTCCAGTCCTTGAGGGAGAAGTGGTTATGAGCTCCGTGACAGGGCACTGTGTCCATTCTGCTCATCTCCACGTCCCTGGGATTTGAATGGCATTTGGCAATAGTTGCTCAGCAGATATTTGGAATGAATGATTTAATTTCATGTTCGTTGCCCATCTGATTATTTTTCATTGGGAGTAGGAGTATGTTAGCTTCCTGTGGCTGCTCTAACAAATGTGTTGGCTTTAAACAAAACATAAATTTGTTCTCTCACAGTTCTGGAAGCCAGAAGTTAGAATCTGCAGGGCCACGCTCTCGCTGGGGGTTTCGGGAGGGTCTGTTCTGTGCCTCTTCTGGCTTTTGGAGGCCCCAGGTGCTCCTTGGCTCGTCCCCACATCCCTCCAGTCTCTGCTCCCATGGTCGCTTTGCTGCCTCTTCCCCCATCGCCCTTGGTGTCTTTTATAAGGACACTTGTAATTGGATTTAGGGACCTTCTGGATAATCCAGGGTGATCTCCTCATGTCCATATCCTTATTCATTGCATCTGCAGAGATTCTTTTTCCAAATTAAAGGCAATATTCACAGTTTCTGGATCAGGATATGGACTTACCTTTCTGGGGGCACCATTCAACCCACTATAGGGGGCTCTTAGTATTTTTCTGACCATAGCTTTTTTAACTATTTTAAGACTGTTAGCCACTGGGTTTGTACTGTTCCTAGTTTTTTACTTGCATTTAATTTCATATATATATGAAAAAATAGATATATAGAGAGATTTACTTTAGATTTCCCGCTCCCCCCAGTTTTAGTTTCAGAAAGTCATTCCCTATTGAGTGTTTGATTAAGTTGTGAATTAACATAAAGCCTTAAGAAATTGACTTTTTAATCCAATGGTAACTTGTTTTGTTATTTGCTGTGAGGTGAAAGTCTGCACTGTGAAAAAATAGCTGATCTCATGTGTGATAAAATTTCATTGATCCAGACACATAAACACATACAAAGAGATCGAGTGGCTACAAACCCCAGGGAAATCCAAGTAAGGTGTGCAGTTTGGTGAATTACATTGTGCTGCAGTCCTTGTCCTGGTTTTGATAATGTCCCACCATTAACCTTGGATGCCACTATTGGGGAACGGGGACTCAGTACCTTCCTGTACTGTTTAACTGATCGTGAGTCTATAATGATTTAAAAAAAATAATTTAAACAGATTTATCAGTACCCATTACATTACTAAATCATTTATTCTCTCATATTGGTAAAACATCTTTATCAAGTTGTAATATATGCTAAGGTGTTTCCAAGATGTGGTTAAACTTACTTAGTTCGGGAACTTTCACTTCATTTGATGTATGGTCTTCCCATGGGGGAATGTGATGCATCCTATTTACTCAAAGTATATTTTATCTTCCATTAAAATGTGTGTAGTTTCTTCAGGTTATTCATAGATACTTCTAAGTTTTTTGTTGTTACTGTGGGTGGATCTTTTCTCCATTTACATTCTTTAACCAGCTTGTGCTGGCTATTTGTCACCGAATAGAATCCCCACACCCTTTCAAATACATGAAATTCTTTTAACTTGGGAAAATGCTTTTCATTCTGCAATTAGAGACAATGTTTAACAGGCTTTTATTCCTTCCTTTAAACATGCTTTCAGGAAGGATATGGTCAGTTATTTACTCTAATGTGGATTCAAGTAGCTGTTTCTCCATCTGAGTGTATGGGTGTTCTTTATTTTCAAAAAAAGAAGTTAATTTCCATAAATTTAAAGTTACCTATATTTTGTTGAACTGTATTGCTTTGAAAATTGTAGTGGAGCTGTCTCTTGAGGAGTCAAGTGAGCATAACCTGGGGTGCTCTGTGACTAACCAGGCTGTGTATCCAGTCCAGGGTGCATGCCGAGTGGCCATGGATTTTCTCCTCTGCTTTGCTTCTCAGGGCTGTGAGACCTGGGTGGGCACTGAGGGTGGTGGGAAGGCCTCTAGCTGGGTGAGTCCCTAATTTGAAAAAACTCAGAAATGGAAAAGGTATTATTAACCCCCCTCCAGGTCAGTCTTATGAAATCCGACTGCTGGAGAATCGGAAGCTGGGAGACTTTCAAGATCTGAACACAAAATATGTGAAAGTAAGCTGTGGGGCTGCCCTCTCCTGGAAGGTGGCTGGAGTCTGTGCCCCTGGGCTTACTGGAGTGGGGGTGGGGGTTCAGGAGTGGCAAGGAGGCTCAGGAAAAGCTCCAGAGGGAGGAGATGGGTTCTGGATGTGTTGTTGAAGGGGACCAGGGCAGGCAGGCAGCGTTGGGAGCCACAGTGGCATGGGCTGATGGGATGGGCTCGGGGTTGGACAGACTCAGGTTCAAGCCTGGCTTTGTGACTTAACCTTCCTGGCTACAGGTTGCTCACTGCACAAAAAGGCTTATGGATTAGCCCTGTAAGTAGAGTCTTAGTCATCCTGGAAAGCAGGGCACTCGTCTTTGTTATTTGTGCTGTTGGTGTCCTTGGGGTTCTGGGGGTGAGAGACACGTACACCTCCTGAGCTGGGTGGGATGGCTTGAGGACATCTGCCCTGGGGTTGGGCTCCCCGTGGGTCCCTCTTGGCCTCTACACTCAGCTGTGTCCTGCTCTCCTCCTTCTCCAGAGCATCATCCGTGTGGTTTTCCATGACCGCAGGCTGCAGTACACGGAGCACCAGCAACTGGAGGGCTGGCGGTGGAGCCGGCCTGGGGACCGGATCCTGGACATAGGTGAGTCTCCTGGGCCGGGAGAGGACATGTTAGGGTTCCTCCTGGACGCTGTCTGGACTCATTCCTGTCCAGGGCATTTTAGACACCCCCGCTTACATAAAATGCTATGAATATGTAAGCTTTTTATAAAATAAGCTTTATGAATATGTAAGCTTTTTACGAAGTAAATATGTTCTAACATAAATTACTTGAAGTTTTTTTCCATAGTAGTGTCTATAATTAATTAATTATCATGTGCCTGGTGTGGGTCCATCCTTGCCTTAAACACCATGGCAGAGGGAGGGGACTCAAGGCCTGGTGGCAGCCGGCAGAGGTGAGTGTGTAGGGAGGGCCCTCAGGCAGGTGGAATTCAAGGGCTTGCTGTCAGGGAGTTGCAGGGAAGCCTCGCATGAGTCTGCCTTAAAGAATTTTGGTAAGCGATGGAGGCAAGGATGGGTATCACAGTTACAGGCAATAGAAATCAGATTTTCAGACCGGGCACTGGTCCGCAGTCTTAACCATCACCCTTGGGCTCAGGTGGGCTTTGGGGTTCAGAAGTTAGCATGACGGTAGGGTGTGTAGACCCACAGCATTGGTTAACGCCTCCAATAGGCAGTTAACCACAATGATATTTCTTTCTGCAGCAAGATGAAATGACTGTTCACTTAAAATGGGATAAAGACTCCAAATAGCTTCATGGCAATTCAAGTTGGCCATTCTGCCAAATAAGTTATGCAAACCTTAGTTTTTAGAAATTTTGGCATTGCACACTGTGGTTAAGGAATTTGGACTCATAATGAGAGTCCTTCCCTAAATATTTGGTAGTGGCTGACAATTGCACTTTTGTGTGTGTGTGTGTGTGCAGATATCCCACTGTCTGTTGGTATCTTGGACCCCAGGGCCAGCCCGACCCAGCTGAACGCAGTTGAGTTTTTGTGGGACCCTTCGAAGAGAGCCTCTGCCTTCATTCAGGTAAGTGAGAGGGAGGTTGTCCTCTGCGGGGAAGCCAGAGCTTTGGGGCCTATTTTGTAGTTCCTCAAAACCCATCATCCGCAAGGCCCTGAAGGGTTCCGTCCTGCTCTGCTGCTGGGCAGGAGATGGTAGGGAGATGAAGGATAAGTGTTGCTTATAGTCTATAGCTAGTTGGTCACTAGGGTTGGGAAAGGCTTGGAATATTTTAGAATCCCATGTGCTTATGAATATGTAAGCTTCTTACAAAATAAGTATGCTGACATAAATAACTTGACGTTTTTTCCATAGTAGTGTCTATAATTAATTAATTGCCAAGTGCCTTGTGTGGGTCCATCCTTGCCTTAAACACCATGGCAGAGGGAGGGGGCTCAGGGCCTGGTGGCAGTGCTGTGCTTCTGGGCTCAGCACTGGCTCTCCATGTGTCCCCTTTTGAGCCTCTTAGTGTTCCCACCTGTCTTAAAAATCAGATAATGAATAAGCCATTATTTCAAGTGCATAGACCATAGCAATTGCTAAGTATAAGTTAATGATCTTTTTTTCATAATTAAAATATTCTTATTGTATTATAAAATTATTATTACACTATTGTTGTGGTATTACAATACTATATATTATTACAACATTATTACAGTCTTACAACAATATATATCAAGTTCCTTCTGTGTAATCAGGTATTTCTCAGAAGTACAGAAATGGTTCCAACCTTCTGGTCACGCTCTAGGCCTGGCCCAAGTACCCTGGCCCCCAGGCTGTTAGGACTAAGCCATGGTCCCTGCCCTGCAGTCTGTGGTATTTTCCAGAGAGAGGTCTCTGGGTGGGGCTTCTGGCATCAGTGCGCTGGAGCAATGGCGAGGACTTAGCTGGTCAGGCAGGGCCAAACTAGGTCAAGGGACAAAGGGAAAGAGCTTGTCCTTTGTGGGTGGGACAGGGAAGCCATTGGCCTGGTGGCGTGGACAGTGTTGGGGGAGAGCAGGAGGGCTGAGACGGGTCTGCACCTGACCAGGCAGGAGGGAAACCTCCATTTGGAGGGGAGCCCTGGGGGAGTCCGGAGCCCACCTCACCACTCCTTGCTCCCTGCCCCACGGTTCCCCTTCCAGGTGCACTGTATCAGCACAGAGTTCACCCCAAGGAAGCACGGGGGCGAGAAGGGAGTGCCTTTCCGAGTGCAGATTGATACATTTAAGCAGAACGAGAATGGGGAGTACATGGAACACTTGCACTCGGCCAGCTGCCAGATCAAGGTGTTCAAGGTAGGACAGCCTCGCCAAGCCGTGCCCGCGGTCGCCCTGTGCTGGGCAGCTTCACCATAACCTTGACTCTTGGGATTGCACCTGGAGGCCCAGCCAGGAGCCTCGTGTCCCTGTGGTGTGTGGCTTTCACTCAGACTCCTGAGGCGCAGGAGCCGCGTGCCCTGGGGTGTGGCCTGCCGCCATTGGCGGCCTTGGGCGCGGGCACCTGGCACTTAGCTTTCAGCGTCACGGGCGCCGGTGCTCAGCCCTGCCACACAAGAACAACTAGATATGCACATTGTCCGATTTTTGTTTTCCTCCCAAGCACTTTATTGTTGGCTATTAGGTTCTCCTTAAAAATCAAGTCAGGAGACCCTCTGAGGGTTCCTGGCCATGGATGTTCTTATGTAGGGCCCGAGGCCATTTTCCCCTCTGAGTGGCCTCCGGTTGGAAAAAGAAACGTTTTTGGAGGCACCTCCTCTGTTTTCCTTTCTTGCCTGCCCCTGCAGTCTCCTGTCATTGGGACTAATTAATTCCTAAAGATGGCGGCCCACTGTGCGGCTTGGGGTCTCGCGTGGTGTGGGGAGATGGAGGCTTACCACAGGGCCCACAGCTTCTCGGATGGGCGTGGGCTGCATCTGCTGGGGCCAGAAATCCCAGTGAGTCACTTTAGAAAGGGTCTTGTTAGGCACATAAAAAAATGCTCCACATCGCTAATCATCAGAGAAATGCAAATTAAAACCACAATGAGATATCACCTCACACCAGTGAGGATGGCCAACATCCAAAACACAAACAACA
>JAQQAC010010508.1:35968755-36008309 GCA_029783875.1 Phataginus tricuspis
ATGATCTCACTCATATGTGGAGTATAAGAACAAAGAAAAAAAAAAAAATGAAGGAACAAAACAGCAGCAGACTCACAGAACCCACGAATGGACTAACAGTTACCAAAGGGAAAGGGACTGGGGAGATGGGTGGGAAGGGAGGGATAAGAGGGTAAAAGGGGCATTACGATTGGCAGACATAGGGTGGGGGGGCACGGGGGGGACTGTACAGCTCAGAGAAGACAAGTAGTGATTCTCATCTCACTACGCTGATGGACAGTGACTGTGGTGGGGTTGGTGGGGGGGACCTGGTGAAGGGGGGAGTTCAGTCATCACGGTATTGCTCATGTAATTGTAGGTTAATGATACTAAAATAAAATAAATTATTAAAAAAAAAAAAAAAAAGAAAGGGTCTTGTTAGAGAGCTGGCTGAACATTAAATTTCCTGAGTTTGGGATATATAAGGAAATAAATACTCAGAGGTAGACCCACAAACCCGGCGGCTGAGTGTTAAACTGTTCTGTTTCCCTACTAGACTAGAAGCCCCTGAAGATGGCTGTTTACCTCTCTAGCGTGTTCCACGGAGCCTGGGTACAGTGAGCAGTCGGCAGTGAGGTGGGGAACATGCCGCTCGTATGGCTGTAGGAGAAGCCACGCAAAGCTGATGGTGTTTATACTCAGGAGGCCCCTTCTCCTAGCCGCCCGTTTTCTCCCCAGTGGAAGGATCTGTAGCTGGGGGGCAAGGGCAGAGGGTTGCCGGGCCCTGGCCAGGCCCTGTCGGTTGGGAGACCGTGGTCAGGTAGTGGTGCTGCCCCAGGACTGACGGGTGAGGTGGTGAGACTGGCACCATCACTCAGAAACATGCTTTAGGGTCATGAAGGCTGGAAATCAGCCTCCACAGAGGAAGCACAGAAGTGCACACATTCACCACCTTACAGTGCTGGAGGCCAGAGCCTGAAAGCAGCCTCACTGGGCCTCAGTCAGGGTGTCAGCAGGGCCGAATTCCTCTCGGAGGTTCTAGGGGAGAAGCCCTTTCCTCGCCTCTTCCAGCTTCTAGAGCATTCTCTGCGTTCCCTGGCTCGCGGCTCCTCCCTCTGGCCTCAGAGCCAGCAAGAGCGCTGAGTCCTCCTCGCATGGCCTCGCTGTGCCTGCCTCTCCCTCCTGTGCTGATACTGGGTCCCCAGAGCATCCAGGGTCTTCTCCCCATCTGAATCCCACTCTGTTACCAGTCTTCATTCCATTGGCAGCTGTAGCACCTTTGCCACAAAAGGTGACATCGTCCCAGGTTTGGGAATTAGGATGTGGCCATCTTGTGGTGGGGGAACCACTGCTCAGCCCTCACTGCTGGCTCTGGGGCCATGTGATTGCAGCTCACCATGGACATGTGCATAGCTGCGCTGCTGGTGGGCTCCGCCTGTGCTCCAGCCCCCGGCCCCGCAGCTCCTCCTCTCCCCCCTGGCGGTGGTTCCCTTCCTCATCTAGCAGGATCCCACTGCTCTTACAGCCTGTGCCCTGGGGTGCAGCACCATGCTGGGCAGCCACAGAGAGTACCAGTCTCTGGGCCCATGGAGCAGCCAAGCTTGCCATGACCCCATTGGCTACCTTTGTACACCTTGAGGCAGAGGTTCAGGAGTGTGGGCTCTTCCCACCAGACTCCTCAGCTATACGCTAGGTGTTACTGCAGAATTGAGTGGGAAGCTGCCTTGTCTGGGTGACCCAAGGGAGTTCTCTATTAGTCTCCTGCAGGAGGTAGGAGCCCTTGTCACCAGGAACTGGCTCCTCAAAATGCCTGAAGAGGTGTGGCCATCTCATCCACCCATCCCCACTCACAGAAGCAGTTCAAACAGGTGTGCACAAGCATCAGGCAGAGCCCAAAGTGTCCATCATTCTCCCACCCCTGGTCGCTCCGGTTATTGTGAAGCCAAGCCGCTGGCTCATTGGAGCTGTGCCCTGGGCTGTGTGGAGCTGTCTGGGCCTCTGCAAGGAAAGGCGGGGTCCCTCTCTGGCCCACTGGCTCTTCACAGGCCTCCTTGGGCCTGCGTGCACCATCACCCACATGCAGGCTCGGCCGTGGGCTGGCAGCGAGCCGCCTAGGCCTGTGGCCCTGTGGCTTCTGGGAGGAAGGGCTCTTTGCAGGGACTGGAGCAGGGAGGCAGGTGACTGGGGTATGTCCCTCCCACTAAACTGGATCTGTCATTTATGTCCCCGTAAGAGCCCCTACACAGTCACCTCTACCCAGTGTGGGCGTTACCCTAGGGGCTAATTCCTAAAATGCCTTGAGCTACAGCCTGAGGAAGGTGCACACTGGGATGGAAATCCCTGAAGGCACCTCTGCGCTTGAGAATGAACTTTTTTCACTGACTCCCCACGTTGTATGGTCACTGCTGAACTTGCCCGCTGGGCTGAGCTCACAGTGACAGCCAAGTCCAGAAGGCTCTGACAATGGGCTGCTGGCCTGCTGGGTGGCGGCGCACACCCAGGCGCTCTCGCTTGGGTTCTTTACCTGGTGAGCACTTGGTTCCTCTCCAGTCACTTGAATCTCGGTTCCCTGACCTGTAAATGAGGGCAGTTAGTACCTTGAGGCCTGAACACCCCTAAGTCCCCCCGGTTTGCTGGGCACCCAGGATAGGCTGTCAGGGTGTTGTTACTCAGTGTGTTGTGTGTTGTGTATAAGCTGTGAGTTGCAGTGAGGAGGCCTGCATGATGTGTCTGGGGGTTCACAGCTTGCAGGAGCAGACTGAACACCAACCAGCAGGCCCCAGGTCTATTTCTTCCCTCTCCATGGCAAACAAGGAATGCATAGGGATTTGTGGCTCCTGAGGTTCCCTTTCCATAAGCAGGTGACCATCAGTAAAGATCTTTTCCAAGCATTGCCTCAGGAGCAGAGGAGTGGCAGGACCCAGGAGCAGGCTGTGAGTCCCCTTGGGGTGGGGAGGGGTTCCTGGCACAAGGACCATGTGTTTGACCGTGGCAGGTGTGGGAGAAGGCGCCCTGTCCAGAGAGCCTGCCTGGGCTTCTGGGCCTGGCCAGAGGCAGGGCGCGCAGGCTTTGGGGGCTGCTGCTCAGCCCTGGGCCTCCCTCTTGACAGCCACCTCTGCCCACTTTGGACTAATTGGGCCCCTGTGTTCTGCACTTACAGCCCAAGGGAGCTGACCGGAAACAGAAGACTGACCGGGAGAAGATGGAGAAAAGAACTGCCCAGGAGAAGGAGAAGTACCAGCCGTCCTATGAAACCACCATTCTCACAGAGGTGAGTGGCCCGTGCCTCCCGGGCCTTCTACCAGGAGAGTGTTGATGACCCTGTCAGTGTGGGTTCTTGGGGAATTGCCCATCTGTGTGAATGCTGCTTTTGAGAGTACCCATCAAATTATGTACTCCTGAGTCTGGAGCTGTGCTCATCTGGTAAGGTGCAATGGCTGGGAAGCTGTTTCAGAAATAACTTGTAGTTCTCTGCTGCCATTTGCACTTTTCAAAATGAAGTTATTTTTTTTTCTTTTAATAGATAATAGGTCTAAAATTCAAAAGGTATAGGAGAGTGTATATACATCAGAAAACATCTGTCCCAGCCTCAAGGTTTCTCTTCCCAGGACAGCTGGTATCTTGGGTTCCTCATGTATCAAGCCATTTTCTCTGCAGATGAAGCCAGTTTGTACATATGTGCCCCATGCCTGCTTTTTACACCAACAGTGTGCATAGACATACTGTTCTGCCATTCACTTTCATGGTCTGGATTCTAGTTTGCCTCCAGCTCTGTAGCCCTCCTTGTGGGGATGATGGCCTGCTGGTGGACATTGACTGTTTGCAGGCTCTTGCTGTTCCAGACAGGGTGCAGAGAAGAAGCCTGTGCACATGAGCTCTGCACGAAGAGCTGTAGGCTGCCCTTCTCAGCGTGGCATTATTGGGGTGAGCACTTGCCTTTTGCTGCTTAGAATGCATTTTTTCTTCATCTTGACACCGGCAGGCACCAGCCTGCTCTAGCCGTCCTTCTGTCCAGGTGCTGCTGAGATGCTTACTGTCACAGGCTCCTTTTCTGCCTGTCTCGGGTCACTGTTGGTGCCGCCTCTGACTGGGCTCTATTGTTGTTTTTAATGATTATTCCCTGCTATTCTGCAGTCAGGCCTGCTAGTAGGTGTTGGTGTTTGCTCATTGAATAATACGACTTAATCAGTAGTCCCTTTCACAAGTGTGGGAGACCCAGCACTGGCCATGGTGGTGTGAAAGCTGTATTAAGGGAGAGGCCCGGGCACAGGGTGTCTGATAGAACAGTGGCCTGGTCCTGGCAGGCGAGGGGGGGGTGGTGGTGGTGGTGGTGGTGTGTGTGTGTGTGTGTGTTAAGCCATTCGCAGAAGAGTATTTGCAACAAGACAACATAGAAGCTAATTTTGTGGTGCAGATGGATGTGTGTTGGCACTTTATCTGATTGGGAATAGCAGTGGCCAGAGGGCCCTGGTGCAGGAAGTGCCCTGCCTTACCCTTGGCAGCGAGGCGGGACCAGCACTGCAGCATCTGGGTCAGAGCTCAGGCTGGTCGTCTCTCTGGGTTTAGTCCAGGTCTGTGCTGGTGGTTGCCTACCATCCTCTGCTTACCCACACCTTTCCCTTCCTGGCTGAGCCTCACCCTCTCCACTCTTCGTCTGACCTCCCAGTGGAGGAGAGGTGGTGGTGTGTTTCAGGCAGCATCTGTCCAAACCCTCGTCACAGGGTGGGGTTGGTGGAGGCTCCCTCCCGGCCGGTGACCTTGTGCTGGTGCCCCTCTATCAGCTCATCGCTTTCCTCCTGGGCTCTGGGGATTTAGCACCAACAAATTCCAGCCCAGCTCACAACAGAGTTAAATATTTACCAAGCCTGTGATTTGGTAGGTGACAGTAAATCTTCAGGAATGCTTCAAATCGGCCCTTTCCAAAGAGGTGTTATCACACAGGAGAAAAGTGATTGCTCTGTCCACTGCCTTCCCCCCACAGGCGAATCCTGTATGTCTTTGCTTTCTTAGGGAGACTCCCATGTGTGCTTGTTTTTGGCTTCTGCACGAGAAGTTCTTGAGTTCAAGGATCGCACCTTTTGTGTTTCTGTGTCTCCCTCGGCTCCCAGCAGGATGGCTAGAATGTAAAAATAACCGCATAGAATTGTGTTGAAGAGGGGCTGCTCTTGCAGATTGTGAAAGTGTCTCTCCGTCCTCCAAGGCCTGTTGGCAGATTATCTGTTTTCAAATAGCACAGGTTTTAATACTGAAATTTTTACTGATGATTTTTTGTTTGGAAGTTGTCTATGGCCCCATGCTTCCTATTTTATGCATTTACATGCGTTTGTGCCTAGAAAACCTTCCTCAGGGCAGCTGACTTGTTTTGTTATCTCTCAACTTGTGGACCCAGGAGTCAGGACTTTGGTTTGACTACTTTGAAACTCAAAGAGACACATGTCACACTATGCTTGCTCTGGGGAGGACTTCCTGAATGTTAGGTCTGTTCTCTGCTACGTTTGATTTCTTTGGTGTGGCCCTAGTGATCCCCGCTCCCCTGACTCATGGGCATTCGTGGGTGAACTTGGGTTGGGGGTTCAAGGACCAGTGGTTTCGTGCACCAGCTCTGACAGGTGCTTACTTGGGAAGGGGAGGGGCTGCAGCGGGCACCTCTGCAGATGCAGCGGCTCTGGAGTAACACTGCCGTCAAGTTCCTGCCGCCCTGTGCTCTCTCCCACAGTGCTCTCCGTGGCCCGATGTGGCCTACCAGGTGAATAGCGCCCCCTCTCCAAGCTACAATGGCTCTCCAAGCAGCTTTGGCCTTGGCGAAGGGTATGTCCCACCCCTTCCCCTCTTTGGAGTCCTTGGGATGGTGATGAGTACAGGCTCCTTTCTTGACTTTCCTCCCCATGTCTTCCCTCCTTTTGCAGCCTGGCATCGATTTGCGTTTCAGGGTGCCTAACTGGTATTGCATTCAATTTTTAATATTTGCTTAGCTGCTTGTGCTTGGACACACTTCTGTAAATGCTGTCTGTGGGGCAGCAGCCCTCCCCCAGTAAGGGTAGGGCTGGTCTGCAGGTGCCTTAGGCCAGCCTCCTGAGATGGCCTGCCTGGCACCCCCCAGGGTGGGAGGGCCTCCAAGCAGCTGTTTGGATGGCCGCAGCAGCTGTGAGGGGCCTGCTCAGTTCTTTCTGTGGCCCTTGTGCTGCACTAGTGTAGGTCAACTTGGCATCTTCCCAGCCCTGCTTTCAGGCTTGTAGCACAGAAGCAGCCTCACTGCTGGTCTCTGACTCTGCAGATGTGCAGGCCACATTGCCTCCAGGGTGATGGGAGTGCAGGGGCTGGCAGGCAGCTGCCTGACCTGTCCAGGCTGCATGGCACAGGGCCCTTGGCAGTGCTGTGTTGGCTCTGCATATCCTATTCATGGGGGTAGGGGAATGCCAAGGCCAGGACTTATGGACGAGCTCAGAGTGTGCAGGATTCTTAAAGCCTGTGTCTGGCAGACACAGAACTGTGCTGATGGGAAAGTGAGAATGACCATGACTTTGTTTTACAAGGTGAGGAGAGTCCTCCCTGAGAGTGTGGAACCTAAAAAAGGTGTCCTCTTTAGATTCAAGCAGACCTTGTCTTAAACTCCACCTTCCTGGGAATAAGTTCTTAACCTTCCTCAGTCTCAGTTTCCCCACTTCCAAAAAAGTAGGAACCCCATGCAAGGTTGGGGTAGTGTGTGTGCAAGTGCCCAACACTCGCGCTCGGTGAGGCGCAGCTCTTGTTCCTGGAAATTGTCCAGGGAGCACCCCTGCAAGGGTTTCTTGTTACCATCGTGGGAACATACATGATATAAAACTCACAGTTTTAAAGTGAGTTAGACATGTAAGTACATTTACGTCGTACCATTGCCACCATCAGTCTGGGGGAGTCATTTTTTTTTTTTTCTATTAATAAGGAAGTTTACAAGCAGACAGGCAAGGATGGGCTCACAGGTGACCTCTGCCAGATATGGAGGAAGGAAATAAGCACCCATTCACGACGTGGAAGGGGACACGTCTGCTATAAGGCCAGCACCTGGGGGAGTCATTTTTAAATGTATCTTTTTCTTAAGAAAAGTGTTCAGCTCTGTGCCTTGCCATGAGTGAGCCCCTCGGGAGGCCAGTGTGATTTCCTTCAGGGACAGGCGGTGAGAATGTTTCTCTGGGGGGACTTACCCACTGCGGAATGACTCCCCAGGGATCGCTCTGCCTCCTCCTGTCGCTGCAGAGGAAAGTGTTGGGTCAGCCCTCGTTGGCTGCCACTGGACAGGCCTGCATCGCTGTGGGGAGCAGTGCCGGGTCTCCCTGGTCCCCTGCCCTTCCCTCAGCTGCAGGCAGGGGGTGGAAACTCTGGGAGGGAATTCTGATGCAAGTAGGGGGTAGGGGGGTGGTGGTGGTGTTGATGGGCCAGGGTTCCCTATCAGAACTGCCTGTCCATACTGCAGGGAGTTGGAGGGACTGAGCAAGCGGCTCCTACCTCATCAGAAGTGTCTGGCTCAGGAGATTTTCAAGGCCCCATTTCATTTAAAACAAGTCCCATGCCTGAGGGGAGGTGAATGCAGCAGCCGGTGAGGGGACGTTCCCACCGCAGGTCTCCTCATCCTCATCCCGGTCTCTTCTTTTGCAGCAACACCTCTCCAACCCACCCGGTGGAGGCCTTGCCCTTGGGCGGCGATGTAAGTGTCTGTGGCCGGGATTTCTGACTGCGTGCGCCCGGGCAGCCCCCAAGCATCATCTCAAGGCCCCTTCTCTCTGCCTGCAGCACCTACTCCCATCAGCCTCCATCCAGGACGCCCAGCAGTGGCTGCACCGCAACAGGTTCTCACAGTTTTGCCGGCTCTTCGCCAGCTTCTCAGGTGAGCTTCTAAGTTGGGTCTAAAACCCACAGGATCTTGGAAACACAGAGCAAAGTCAGTTGCCTTCTGGGACTTACCCTCGGACCCAGAGTGGTGTGGGTTGCTCACATTTGGCTTTGGGCCAGGAGGTCCTGCCCCTAGAAGTTTCCTGTCCTGTGCAGCTTTAAGGGAGGACTGTCTGGGTGCCTTTTCAAAGTCCCCTTGCCAATGGGGTGGGCTCTGGTCTGCCTGGAAGGGCTCCTTTAGCTAAGCTGGCCGTTGTGTACTCAGCAAGTCTCCCTGGCACTTTTCCTACCAAAACGTTGAGTGTCACACTGTCTCCAGAGCCATAACTTTAGAGATGGTGGTGACGCCACAGGGAAGACAGGGAAAGTCAGTTCTTCCTTCTTTAAAAGGATACTCAAGCCCTTATTGATGGGCCTGTCAAATAGAAGCCCTGAGCCTGGGGCTCTGGGATATAAGGGTAAACTGAGCAATAACTCCTGCCACTCAGTAATCAACCCAGAGGAACTGGTGGAGTGGCTCCCAAGGACGTCTTGGTAGGAGAAGGAAAAGGGCATGCAGTAGGCTTTCAGCTCAGCTTTTCTAATGACCTCCTCTGTTGGGGTGGAAGGTGTATGAGGAGAGTCAGATGGGGACCAGACCCCTTCCTCAGGGAGCTCACAAATTTGAGACAGTGCAGCTGTGTAAGCTACCCACTTCAACACAGTGCAACCCTTCTTGGATGGGCAGGTTCAGAGGAGGGACCCTATCTGACTTGGGTGGCACAGGAGTGGGAAGGACATTGCCATCTTCAGTAGGGTGGTTGGCATAGGCCCCACTGAGAAGGTGTCCTCGAGCAATGCGAGGGAGTAAGCTAAGTGGGTATTGGAGGGACAAGCTATCTAAGCAGAGGGAAGTGCAAAGGCTGTGCACGAGGTGGGTGCCTACCTGGCGTGGCCACAGAGCAGAGGCCGATTGGACTGGGGAAGAAGTGAGGTCAGAGAGGCGCGAGGGCTGTGGTAGAGCAGTGCAAGGACTTCGGCTTTGACTCCCTGTTTAAGGGAAGCTATTGTGTCTACAGAATTGTACCTAAAACTGTGTCTTAACCGTGGCAGGGAAAGGGGATGGATAGTGTGGCTCTAGGTCTCGTGGCTCCTGGCAGGTTTTTAGCAGAACGCTGATGTCATCCTTATGCTCTGGAGAGTCCACTTGGCCCAGGCTCTCGGGGACTAGTCCCAACCTGGGAGCACCCTCAGTGCTCATCAGCAGAGAGCAGATGCATGAATTGTGTATTCATGCAGTGAATAATATACTGGGCATGAATGATCTATAATCACATACAACATGAATGAGCCCTTAAACAGAACTCAACTAACAGAACTAAACAGGGAGGGAGCCAGACAGAAGAAAAGTGTATACTATTCAATTCCATTTACATAAATTTCAGCGAACAAGCAAAACTCACCAGTACGTAAGCTATCAGGACAGTGGTTTCCCCAAGGTGGGGAAGTGTTTGGCCCCAGGGACCTGGGGGTTAGTGAGAATGTTCTGCCTCTTGACCTGGGTGCTGGGTGTATGGGTGCATTCATAATGGCAGCATCCAGTGAGCTATGGACAAGTGTACGTGTCATCAATGCCCTGTGCTGATAAGAGATATGCCCATGCATTGTATGCCAATAAAAAACAAAGAGGGAGGGACAGGCAGGCACAGGCAGTGAAGACCTGTTAGCTTCTGTAAACACCTATCTGTCCTACTGAGTTTGTGAACACCAGTCTGACACCTGTTGGGCTGTGATCATCTGATACTGTTTAGCTCTTTGATCTTTATCTCTCTGTGTAATATCTGGTGCCTACTAAGGGTAAGGCTGGCTCCTCCCTGTTCCATACCCACCCGAGCAGGGTCTGCACATGCTTGGGGATGGAGCCTTTCCTCTGGTCCTATGTAAAGGTGGCCCCTTTATCTGCCTAGGTGCTGACTTGCTGAAGATGTCTCGGGACGATTTAGTCCAGATTTGTGGCCCTGCAGATGGCATCCGGCTCTTCAATGCCATCAAAGGCAGGTGGGTGTCATTTGCAGGTGGAGCAGGGTGTGGCTGGAAGCCCACATTTCAGTCTTTTGGACACTGCGTGGGCTGGCTGGTGGAACAGGGTGGCTCTGGGGGCAAGTGCAGGAGGAGGTGCTGTGAGAGGGCCGTAGGGCCACAGGAGGGGAGTGAGATGCAGCCCACTCCGTGGGAGGCCCCTCCGTCTCTGTTTGATGGGAGCCTTGGCCTGTGGATCTCAGCCCCTTAGCTGCTTCCTCAGGATCTCAGATGCTTGCGTGGTCCTGAGCTTCAAGCTGCCTCTTCCCAGAGAGAAGGCATGGCCTGGTGCAGGTCACCCAGCCCTTGCAGCAGCTTTCAGGGCAGACGGGAGAGTTGTGCCTGATGGAACGTACTGCCGGTCCTGGAGATGGGAACGCTCTGCCTCTTGATCTGGGTGCCGGGTGCATGGGTCTATTCAGAATAGCAGCATCCAGTGAGCTGTGGACAAGTGCACATGTCATCAGTTCCCCATGCTGATAATCAACTCCCTACATACTTTATATGCCAATAAAAAGTGTTCCCACTGGGTTCAATGTGGTAGCCCTGGCCTAGCAGCTGTAGAGCACTTGATCTGAAGCTGATGTGACTGACCAACTGTGATTTTTGCTATTGTTCAGTTTTCATTTCATAATCATAAACTTTGCAATCCAGAGGGTGATAAACAAAATATGGAACCCAAAGAACTGTACTGAGAGCACAAAGACATCAGTTATCCTGGACTATAGAAGTGAATGGTCTGGCAGTTAAGATAAAATACATGCCAGATTGGTTAGATTTGCCTGCAGTCAGCAGTGCTGGTCTTGCCGTTCCTTGGCCCAAAGCGCTCCGTGGACTGCACAGTATGCATGCCCTCTTTCACCTTGCCAAAGACTATTTGTTATGATCCAGCCACTCAGTCTTGGCAGTGCAGATGAAAAACTGGGAACCATTTGTGTTGGATCTGGCATTTGCCACAGACAAGATGCCAGGACCTGTGTGCTTTAGGATGAGATTCTCCTCATCAAATTTCCCCCCATAGGTGGACTTGCCACTGGTGCCATTACGGCATGGTAGGTCATCATGCTGGCCCATTAGTCCCAGAATGATTCTGTGAAGGTAGGAACCTTATAACTAAATGCTTTCTCCCCAGTGCTAGAGCACAAAAGTTTTCTGCTGCCTTTGAAACTTTTCAAACAACTCAGGAGACGCAGCCAGGGGCTTGCCATTGAGGGCGATGATGAAGAGGGTGGGGTTGGCCCTGGTCTGTGTGGCATGGGTGGCTCTGGGGCGGCGGTGTCTGCAGAGTTTTAAATTTTATTCAACTTCAGTGAGTTTAAATAGTCACCCAGGGACAGTACTTTTAAAGTGAAAGAGAGTGTCTGAGTTTCAATCTCAGATCTGCCTTTTAAGAACTTTGCCCCTGGGCTAAAGCCCTTAACCTCCATTAGCCTGTTTCCTTGTCTGTAAAATGAGGGTGATGGGCCCAGCTCTCTCGTAGGTTGTGTGAGGCTGAAATGAGTGAGACGGGTTGAGTTTTGGAAGCAGTGCCTGGCTTAGAGTAAGCCAGGGAAAGTGATTGCTCTTACTATCACCCTGAAAACACCTTGCACGTTGAGATTCAAATACTGGGCATAGCCCCCTCTTGGCAGGTTGCAGGACCTGATGTGATCGTCCATCCCTGTGCCTCCAAGCCAGCCCACGTGAAGCTGTAAAGGTTCCACCTGGGCAGGATTCTGTCCTCTATATACTCCCAGTAAAAGGCCTTCTGCAGCCCCACAGCCTTCTTTCCTTCTTCCGGGTCCTTCCCACTGCTCTTGCCACCCTGTTTTCTGGAACATTCTGAAACAACAGAGCTTGGTCTCCCATACCTGCTGTTTTATTTCCTCTTCTCCTGCCAGGAACGTGAGGCCGAAGATGACCATTTATGTGTGTCAGGAGCTAGAGCAGAACCGCGTCCCCCTACAGCAGAAGCGGGATGGTGGCGGGGACAGCAATCTGTGTGGTGAGTTTCGGAGAGCCCCTCCCAGTGGGTGGCAAGGTGAAAGAAATGTGGCAAAATGAGTCTTCTTGTTGACCACATTTCCTCTGACCTGCCTCATTCTGGCTTCATGCAGGATGAGCTTTTGTTGAACTTAATCCCAGGATTGAAGTGTTTAAGGTGGCAGTCATCTCCCAGAGTATCTGGCCCTCTGGGGAAATAGGAGCCCAGAGAGGAGGTGTGGTCCCCCAGTGCCACTTAGCTACTCAGGGTAGGACTGGGAGTCGGCCTTCTGGCTCCAGACTAGTGTAGTGACAAGTGGCGCTTGATGACTGTGTTCCCGGGAGCACTTCCTCCCGCCCTTCTCCGGCTGCTGAGTTTCTCTTTCTGGCTAGGTTGCTGCATGGGGGTTAAGGAGCACAGCTGAGAGATCTTAGGGTGCCTCAGGGACACACAGCTCTTTTGGGTTGTCAGTTTTGAGGCACTTTGGTGGGAGAGGACACAAGCGTGGAGGAGGTCAGCTGTTCTTAAATCATCAGTGCTATTCATGCCACTTATTGGCCGGGTGGCCTTGGGCAGGGTACCAGGGCCTGTGGTCCAGCCTTCACGTGTGTGAAATAAGGATAGTGATACCTGCTTCCCAGAGATGTGAGGTTTCAAGGTGATACGTGAAGAGCTTCTTGCTTCTGAGCACCCTCGAGTGCTGAGAGAGAGTCTCATAGCCGTTAGTCTTGAGCTGCAGAGTCGGTGCTGTGAGTATCCTCTGCAGAGAACAGCTGTCTGCCTTTCTGCAGGTCCCTCCCAATCACTAAGAATGTTCAACAAGTCCCTGTCCCAAGGACCTTCCAAGTATTTACTTGGTGCTTCTCATAGTAGGAACTGTTGCTAATGTTGACTGCCCCAAGATGACAGCATTGTGAGTGGCAGAGCCAGGATCCAAACATTCAGAGCCTCACAGCTGATCTCTGAGCCCTCAGTACATCAGTGGCTGTCCGGATCTTCCACCTGTTTTTCAGCTGTCAGCCTGTGAGCAACAGCCCAGGCCTCATGGTTTCCCACCCACATGGAAAGGGCAGCCTAGTGCACAGCACCTGTTCGGGGCGGGTGCTTCATGCACTGTGTGGTTCACCCATCAGGGGCCCTGCCATGCTGGTGCTGCCCCAGCGGACACCCCGAGGCTCCAGGAGGTTGAGAGATAGTCCAAGATAATCTTGCTTTTTGTGAGTGGCAGAGTCAGGATTTGAACCTAGAATTGCCCACTCTAGAGCTTATTTCCACAAACTGCCCCCCATGTGTCCTCTGATGAGCAGAGGCTCCAGAGAAATTCAGAGAGTGGCCAGCCTGACCTTTCTTCCTGCCACTGCTGGTGGCCACCATGTTCAGGTGGGGCAGGAAAGGCCAGTGACGAAAGCTTACAAAAGGTGCCAGCCTGTAACCCTTTTAGTTCTTTTTTGCCAGCAGTCTGATTTGTTTGAAGAGTAAAATCAGTAAAAGCAGAACTGGCTCTGAAAAGTTGGAAAGAAAAAAAAAAAAGAAAACAGAATTCTGTTATAAGAAGGAATCTTAGAAAGGAGGCCTGGGATCTTACTTGGTGTTAGTACTGATAGAAACATCAGGCAGTGACCACATTCTCTGAGCAGAGAAAGTCTTAACAGTGGGTCAGTCTGTGTGAAATCCTAGGAAGGTGAATGTCACATGGCTGGAACACTATAGCCACTGCTTCAAAGGGATCCTCTGTGTGTGTGTGTGTGTGTAAGTAATGGGGTCTCTGATCAGATATTTTGGAACCAAGCGTTCCTTGGTTGAGAAAGGAGTTTGGGAACTTCTGGTTTAATCTAGTTGTGTTTTACTTTTGAGGAGCCTGAGGCCCCTAACATTGAGTAATCCCTGCCAGGTTCCCCATGGAGTTTGTCTGGGCCCTGCTGTGTGGGCTTTGTGGAAGGGAGCGCATCCAGCCTCAGGGTCCGTTGTCCTCCCGTAGGCTGATGACACTCCTAGTGTCCCAGTGTCCCTCCTCCTCCCTTTGCGGTCATGGTGTTCGAGCTGACTGTCATTTGTGCTGTGGAGAAGGGAAAGAATGAGACTGTCTTCTGTCAAGTAGCAGTTACCTTGAAATCTCACTCTGCCATCTAAAGCCATCCAAGAGTCCCTTTGAATTGTGGAAAATGAAAAGGGCCCAGGATTTTTGCCTTCTTCCTGCAGTGGGTGCATTGTCGGGCTGCACATCAGAATATCTGGAAGCTTGTTGGAAATAATCCTGCCAGGATTATTGAAGATGTTCTCCGTCCAGCCCCCACGCCTATGTGGGTGTCACTGGATCTGTGTTTTACGTAGCCCCCCCAAGAGAGACTGAGACTGAGAACCACAGCCTGGCTTCTCGCCTGTGAGGGGCTGCAGAAGTCTTGTGGTCTCTAGACGCCTGCCCATTACAGCCGGGTCCTGCAGAATTAATGTGGATGTAAACACCTTGTGAGTGAGTTACTGATTTGGTGGGGGTGGTAGGGTAGGCGTTTGTCCTACAGAAGGGCCTGCCCCTCCCTTCTGCAGTATACCACGCCGTCTTCTTGGAAGAGCTGACCGCCTTGGAGTTAACCGAGAAGATCGCTAACCTGTACAGCATTGCCCCCCAGCACATTCACCGGGTCTACCGGCAGGGCCCCACGGGCATCCACGTGCTGGTCAGCAACGAGGTGAGTGCTGTCGCTGACCCGACCCTCTGACTGTAGGGAGGAGCAGCAGGCCTGCTCCAGAGCGCACCCTGGGGGGCTCGGGAGGACTTGGGCCCAAAGATGGCAAACAGGTTTTGTCTGCATGCCCCCTGCTCTTGGCTATGGTACCTATCTGGGTGCTGGGAGGGAGAGGGGCAGGCCACAGCTGGGCTCTGAATAGCTCTGGAGCGTCCACTCTGTTCCCTACCCTCAGCCAGCTGCCTCACAGGAACCGGGAGCACAGGCTGAGCCTCTGATCTCATGGTTCCTACAGTTGGTAGGCAGTCAGGAGAAGGATGGCCAGCAGGCCCCGGGGAGGCCCCCGGAGGTGAAATGCAGGCAGGGCGGGACAATGGAGAGGGTGTGGCTCTTGGGAGAGAAGAAGAGAGGCCTCTGCTGCCCGGGGGAGGTGCCACAGCCTTCCTGGGTCTGTCTGTGGCCCTACAGACCTGTGCAGGGCACAGGCAGCTGCTGGCAGAGGGCCTCACTGGAACTGCCCTCAAGATTGGCCCCACCCATGGAGCAGGAAGGGGTTACTAACAGGTTTGCTGGCACACTGAGGTTTTCCTGCACGTCCTTGCCCTGTCTTGGCCCTTCCCTCTGCACAGTGAGGAGTGCCTTTGCTGACGCAGTGCTTCCTGAGTCCCGGCAGGCATTCCAAGTGCACGGGGGTAGCCCATTTAATCCTGACAGCCTCCCTGTGAGGTGGGTTCTGTCACTGTCCCACTTCACAGGCAGGCTGAGTGAGGGGTGGTGCTGGAGTGGACCCCTGATGGTACAGCTGCGGAGCCCAGGACCCAGCCGGCAGACTCTCCAGCCTCTCCTACCTCTCCTGAAACAATGCCTGGGTGACAACAGCGCGGTGCTGATGGGGCAGGGGTAGAACCCTGAGCCCGCAGCTCAGCCCCCAGCAGACCCTGAGCCCACCATGGGGACTTGGAAAGCCACTGTGTAGGGGATTCTAAGGACGCGGCACGGGAATGGTAGCTGGGAAGTAGAGAACATGGGGGCTTTGGAATAGGACTGACGTCTGCCCACCCACAGCTTGCTCCTGGTAACTGAGCAGCTTGACATAATACATACTGATTAGTAATAGTCCTGTTGACACTTGTTGTTACAATTGTCAGGTTCCTTAAATGGGAGTCACCTGAGGTCCCCCTTTCATGGGAAGTTCATCCTGGAGTTGGGCTAGGTGGTGTTTTCCTTCCATTTTAATTAAAAAGTGTCTTGCCAATGGGTTTCAGCCCTGGGCAAGTTTGCTATGGATTCAGTGTGACCAAAGAAATTGACAGCAAAATATTCTTTGGGGTGAAAGGGTTTATTATCCGGCTTGTTCTCCCGGTAGGTAGAGCACTGGGCCACGCTCTCTATATAAAGCAATAATAGCTTATAAAGGTGTGGAAGTGGTAGCCTAGCAACAGGCCAGTTACATCATCAGGTGGTTTAAGTTCAGTGAGGGTCCCGGCCATAGGAACCCCACCTTCCCCACAAAAGGTAATTTGCCATTATTAAGAAGCCAGGCAATATAAAGCAGCTCAAGGCAGATGTGAAAGGCCCTTATCTTCCCCGTGCTGTTTTCTCAGAGGAGTTTCTATCAGGTTTGGTGGGATTCTGCTTTCTGCTAGGTGATTCTTGGTGCGGGTGTCCGTTGTGTGCCCAAGTGGGTATAGGTGTGGGTGTTGAAAATGCATAACAAAGATCTAACTATAAATTTATCTGCCACTTGCCATTTTTGTCCTAAGTTCAGAATTCTTCCCTTACCATCACATTCAGATCTAAGGCAGCTGTTTTTTTACCCCCAACTCACACATAAAGAAAAGGAAGCCCAGGGTTCCTGGCCTGATAACTGTGCAAAACCAGGAAGGTCAAGCCGCCCTGAGTGATGGGCACTTGTGTCGGCACTGAAGGCTTGTCACTTTGCATTTCAGATGAATTTCTTTTGTGAAGACAAAAGCCAAGAGTGTGTGGACCCCTTGCAGTTTCATGGGCCCCTGAAGGAAGTTCCTTCCCAGCTTGCTCTGTGCCCCCAAGAGTAGGCAGTTAAGCAAGTGAAGCAGAGAACAGACCTCAAATGCTGCCTTGGCTAAAAAGGCGATTCCTACTCCCCAAGGTCTCCTTGCCTTCTGACCCCAAATCAATTGGAAACCTTTGGTTCCTAATCTTCTTTGAGCGCTGGAGGCAGCCTGGCCAGCTGCGGAGCCAGCCCCTGCTGTGCAAGGGTACTTAATTAAACTAGGAGTTACTGATTAAGCCCACACGGGCTCTGCTTAGGGCTTTGCATGCCCAAGTGGCTGGGCTGCCAAGAGTCCTAGAGGGAGCAGACTAGCAGAGTAGAATAAACGTACGTCATGCTTCATTAGGCCTTGCAGGGCGGGCAGGGGTCGACAGGTAGATGGGTTTGCAGGATTTGGGACAGTAATCCAGAGCAGGCAATAAAATGTGGGTTGTGTTTCTTAATTTGGGAATGGGTTTTGCTCTCCTGTTTACTAGTGTGTGTTGTGTGTATGTGTATAATTTTACTAATCTTTCCATTTATATTGTGAAATACAGCAAAAATATGCCAAGAGCAAGTAAAACTTGGAGAGTTTAGAGAACAAAGTTCCCAGTCCCTGCACTCAGGTTAATCCAAAGTTAGGTTAGAAGCCCTTTTGTGGGCTAACTTCCTATTCCACCCTGCCACTCTGCCTGCTGGTCTGAATTTGGTTGTTAATCATTCCCGTGTTCCTCATTATATTGTTTAATTGTGCAGTTTTAAAACTGCACATCGGTGGAATAATAGTGTATTTTTCTGTGACTTTCTTCTCTCATTCCACATTATATTTTTGAGACTGACTCATGTTGAGGTGTGCCACTGGCCGTCGCCACTGCTGAACCGCATGGCATGTGTAGGTCAGTCTGTTCATGCTTCTGTTGACTAACATGGGGGCTGTTGCTGGTCTACATTCTCACAGACAGTGCTGCTCTGACCGTTCTTAGGTGTGCTCTGCGTGTGCACCTACAGGACTTCACGGGCCTCTGCCTGCAGGAGAACTGTGTTGGCTGTCTTCACGGGGTCCTATGGATGGTTTCATAAAGCAACTGTACCAAGTCATGCCCCACCGGCACTGGATGCTGCACGCCAGTTGCCATTGCTCTACCTCCTGACTGTATATATTTATTTTATCATTGAAACAGCCCTGTTTTACAGATAGGTCATTGAGACAGGAAGCAAAAAGGTTGGCTTGTCCAAGGTCACTGGGTAGTTAAATCAGGATGAGAACTCCAGAGAAGTGGATGGTGAGTAATCGCTCAATTCCTGCCACGTTTGTAGATGCAGGGAGTGGCAGTCTGGTTTATATCGGGTCCTCACAGGGCTTTCAGGTGCAGAGCCTGCTGCTAGGTACTGAGCCTGCTGCTGTTGTGCACAGTTCCGCCCCTGTAATGTGGCTGTTAAAAAGTTTGGATGACCCAATAACTAGGAAGCAGAACTGAAGCAAACAAAAACGTAGTCCCATTTTAAATGTTAATGTCTTATTTCCCTTCCATGCTTCTTTCTGTCCTCTCTGTTCATTTCTGTTACTTAAAATTGTAATCATTTTGTACATTTATTTTGTATGTCTTCTCAGTGATTGTTCAAGTACCACTGTCCTGTATTTGTGTAAACACAGTGACTGTCATTTCTGACACCTCCAAGTGGCTGGGCTCCGTGTCTCTGGGGCTTTTCCTGCGTGAACTCTATGGAAGGGACACAGTTTCTCTTTTGCCTTTCAGATGGTGCAAAATTTCCAAGATGAATCGTGTTTTATCCTCAGTACCTTGAAAGGTAAAGCCCACCTGCCACTTTCCTGGTTTAACTGAAATATGTTGGTTCTGCCTCCCGGGATGGGGGCCAGTGTGTGAGGCCTGCTGGCACAGCAGCTCCACCAGGGACATTCTCTGGGCAGAAAGAACATGAGTGTCTGTGAAACCCAGGCCTGAAAATGTGAGAACTAGTAAGATGGGCCCACAGTCACTTCCAGAAGGAAAATCCTGGCCAGCTCACGTGTTCTCCATGAACTCAGTACCGAGCAGAAGTAAGATGCATTTGCGTTCTTCCTAAACGAGGTCTGCAGGACGAGAAGGCGTGGAATCCAGCAGTGGGGTCTGCAGGCCAAGTGCACTGGGGCTTCGGGTGGGGAGAAGGGACCATCTGAGGAGGGTGTCTGGGAACTTGTTTGCCAGGAGAAAGGAAGGACCGGCTGTGACATCCCCTGGGGGTGGGGCCAGGTCTGTGCTTGGAGGGCCAGAATGAATGCCTTCTAACCAGGTCATAGGCCTGATCCATGATGAGGCCACTCTCTTCTCCACTGTTCTCTGGATTTGCCTTTCAAGGCCTGGGGCCACAATTCCAAGAGAACCAGTTTGTCCAGAGCCTCCTTGCACATAGGTCCTTTAGTCGTTGGGCCTAGGGGTGTGGTGGAAAGGCCTGTTGCCAAAAAATACTCAACAAGGCAGATGCGAAGGCATGCGTTGAAATCTCTGCTTTTGTCAGCATGTGTTGCCCTATGCAGACTTATTTTGTTGGTCTCTGCCAATATTCATGGCAGGGCTTCTGCCAGTACTCTAGTATCATGCCTTGCATGACTCCCAAATGCTACAGCATCTTGCATTTCTTCTTGTAAAATGCCCAGTGTATCTCTTTTACAGCCGAGAGCAATGATGGCTATCACATCATCCTGAAATGCGGCCTCTGAACAGAAGAAGAGCATGCAGCTGCCTCTGGCTCCCAGCCCTTGGACCCTCTTGGATGTAGAAATCTCACTGTAAGTTGCAGCTTGCAGCTTCCCTGACAAGCTGTGGCTAGGAGGGACCTTGCCCAGTCCAGGAAGGCCACAGACCAACAACCAGCAGAAATCGATGATGCAGACTCTCCCTCAGAGGAAGCCAGTGGCTCTCCTCCCCCTTCCTCCTGGCCTCCAGCTTTTGAACAGCTCCTTGTTATTTTTCCCAGTGCTGCCACTCTAAAGAGGCAGACAGTGGGGGCATCTTCTGTGAATCCCCTTGCTCCCTTAGTTGGGGCTGGTTCACTGGACAGCCTTAGTGCCACCAGTCTTGGTTCTTTCTGACCCCTTTCCTGCCTCTGGAGCAAGCTCTGCCTCAGCCCTGGGCCTTCGCCTGCTCTGGGAACCAGCTCCAGGGCCAGGGCTGCTGACTGGGGGCAGTTTGCCACCCTTATCTTGTGAGCATCTGTGTTTTTTGTTCTTGATGGACTGATGGTAGGGAGTTTATTCTGTGCCCTCTGCGTCTCTCACCTTTACTTTGTTTCTAAGGATATGCTCCTGTAAAGCCCAGTCATGGGCTCCTGTCTCTGCATCGGCAATGTTGACACCACAGTGCATTGTAGGACCTCACTGTGGGGCTCGGGAGGGAGTTGGGGAGGATAAAATGACTTCAGGTTCTTTCTCATGAGTGTAAAAGGGATGAGAACAAAATGATTCCTCTTGAGCTCTTCTGGTGTATTTCCTGAGCAGTTGTGAGTAGTGAGGGCTAGGACGTGAGCATTCCATTGTCATCATCAGCTGCCTTTGACTGCCATGATGCAGGCCATCTTGGATGGACTGAACCAAACCCCATTCAGACAAGACCTTGGTTAGGCACTGCCAACCTTGCCAAATTTCCTAAGGACTTTGTGTTTTCTGTAAGGACCCACACTTAAATGTTCATCCCTTTTCATTTGTAGTGGGTGTGCGCAGGGCATTTTGCTTGCATTGGAATGGTCAGGTTACTTACTTGGTGGCCTAACTATGGGCAAGTTGGAATATCAGTAACTGGTAAACTCAGGAATTAGATTTTGCCTTAATCTATATTTCCCAGGCCCCAGTGGTGGATACTGGCCCAAGACTTCAACCCTTTACTAAGTTACATTCATCCCCCAAAGTATGGTGAGCCCTGTGAACAGCTTGTAAGGTGGGCTTCTGGGGAATCTAGTGCTAGGGTCAAAGATGGTCAAAACTGGATGGACCTTGCTTTACACATGAGGAATCTGGAGCCCAGAGCAGCACAAAGACATCTGCTTGGTATCACATGGTGGTAGAGCAGTGATGCCAGTTCATCACACAAACCCGAGAAAGGGGCTGTAGTCATAATTATGTTGGGACAATAGGTGTGGCATTCCTACAGCATAAGGGCAGGCTCCTGAGTCCTTTTCCTTTTGGAGGAGGCAGGCCAGTGGTAACAGCTTTATTGAGATGCAAGTCGCATACCATCCATTCACCCACTTATGGGGTACAGTGTATGGTTCTTAGTAAATTCGCAGAATTAGCCCAGTCAACTTTACAGTGTTAACATCACCTTCAAAAGAAACCCTGAGTCCTTAGCCTTCACTCTCCTGCTTTCTCCTGCTACCTCCCCGGCCACAGGCAACCATGAATCTACTTTCTATCTGCATTTCCCTATTTTGGACATTTCATGTATATGGAATCATGCAATTTGTAGTCTCTGGTTACTAGCTTCCTTCATATAGCATAATGTTTTCTAGGGTCATCCATGTTGAACATGTTTCAGAACTTAAATCCTTTTGTTATAGGTGAATAAGATTTCATTCTTTGGATAATGCCACATTTTGTTTTATCAGTTGATAAATATTTTAGTTGTCTACATTTGGCTGTTAAGAATGCTGCTATGAACATATTTGTACAAGTTCTTGTATGGATATATATTTGCATTTCTTTTGGGAATATTCAAAAGCAGTGGAATTGCTGGGTCATGTCATGTAGTAAATCTATGTTTAACTTTTGGAGGAACTGCCAGGCTGTTTTCCAAAACAACTGTACCATTTTCCAGTGCTGTCAGTAGTGTTTGAGGGTTCCAGTTTCCCCACATCCTCACCAGCACTTGCTGTTACCCATCTTTTTGACTATAGCATTTTAGTGGGTGTGAAGTGGTATCTCATTGTCATTTTGATTTGCAATTCCCCCATGGCTAATGATGTTGAGTGTCTTTTCATGTGCTCATTGGCCATTTGTATATCTTCTTTGGAGAAATGTCTCTTCAGATCCTTTGCCCATTTTTAAATGGGTTGTCTTTTTATTATTGAGTTTTATGAATTCTTTGTATATTCTAGATGGAGGTCTTTTATCAGATATATGATCCATAAAAATATTCTTTTTATGTCCTTAGAGGCACAAAAATTTTTAATTTTGATGATGTCCAAGATATCTATATTTTTCTTCTGTTGCTTGTGCTTTTGGTGTCACATCTAAGAAATCCTTGTGTAATCCAAGCTCAAGAAGATTGATGCCTGGAAGCTTTATAATTGTAGGTCTCCAGTGGTCTCTGATTCATTTTGAGTTTATTTTTACATACTCTGTGAGGTAGAGGCCTAACTTCATTCTTTTGCTTGTGGGCACCCAGTTGCTGAGCACCATAGGAATCCCATGGACTTGCCTTGGCCCCTTTGCTAAAGGCCCCTGATTCTTACTGGATCTTTTTTTCTGGGATATGGGGCTGCCGTTGGGAAGCGCACCTCTTGTAAAAAGTCAGTGCATGTTTGGTTCCACCATTTTTACAACTGACTTTATATAGTTTCTTTTTGTCATCTCCCCCTTTACCTGTCTCAATAAGACGGGCTCATACCACTCGTTCTGTACTCTTTGTTGGTGCATATTCTAGCTCCATACCTTAGTTCTACTGGAAGGTCAAGGCCAGTCATTTCCTTCCTTGAGGAGACTGAGTCCCGTGGGAGTGGAACGACTTGCCCAAGTTCACACAGAACCAGCACCAGACTTTGGTCTTCTCACCCTAGCCTTGCAACGTATCCACTGGTCACTAGACTTAAGTAATGCCACTCTCCAGGCTAAGTGATGACAGGCTCAATTTTAATTCTAAAATTGTGGTAGGCTTATATTTTTATTTCTTAATTCCAAGTGAGGTCTTAAGTACCTTAAGTTTGCTGTTAGTAGTCTTCCATTCTCTGGATCTGCCACTGTTTCCTTAACTCCTCTTGATGGTTAAAATGAGATCTCTTATCTTAGAAAGAAGTAGAAAATATTAAGCACCAAAAAAGAATACACATGGTAATTTGGTACCAGACTGTTTTAGCTGCCTAATTTGACAGTGTGTTCCTTTCATAGGAGTCAGATGACCTAATTACAGGCTTTATTTTGTTTTCTTTATTAAAGTGCAGAAAAGCCATAACTCTTTCCCTAGTCCACTGTTTTTCCTCTGAGCTGTGAGTCCAGAGTTTGGGCCTGCTAGGCAGGGCAGCCCCTCCCAGAACTGTCTGCACCCACATATTCTAGGCTGTGGCCTCTCCTTGGCAGCAGCAATTTTTAAAAGTGATTGCCAGAAGAAAAGAAGATACATCTGTGTGCTCAGGCCATTGTCTTGAACCAGAAGCTCAAAGCTGAGCTCTTTATTCTCAGACCATCACACTTTGCCAGGCAAGTGTCTGTTTGCATGGTTGTGATAAACCTTTTCGTGTTTACCAGGTTTTACCATTACAATAAAGACAATAGGCTTTTGAATGGCAGTGGAGTGGGGTGGGGCAGTAGGATTTGCTGGGGGAAGAGGTGGTATGCCTTTGGAAAGAGCAGGATAGGGTGGGCAGCTTAGAAGTCTTTGCTTGGGGTCCTGAGCAAAGGTCAGATGTCCCACTGTGACCTGCCCAGTGGGCCCCGGGAACCTAGAGGGAACTGGGTGGGCGTCAGAGCATGTGGCACAAATTTCCAAGTCTAGAGTGGCTTCAGGGCTGGCCTGAGCAGCTGAAGGTCTGCAAGTCCTTAGCGAGTTGATGAAAAAAATGGAAAACTTCCTCGGCTGGTGTCAGTGGAGCAGAGGGCGGAATCCTGAGGCTCTCAGAAGGTGGAGAAGCAGAGGATGGGCGGGGAGATCACATGCTGGCAGCTCCTGAGGTGCAGAAAGAGTTGGAAGGACAGAACCAAGAGTGAGGGCCCCTCGGCCCCCAGACCCTCACCTGGCGTGAGACTCTGCCGGGTCTCTGCCTCCTCCTCTGAAAAATAAGGCCGGGAGACCCCTGGAGTCGTGGCTGTCTCAGTCACGAGGTAAATCCCGGTTTTCCCTCCCTCAAAGTCATTCGGTGGCGGGTGACACTTGCGCATCACCTGACTGTGTGTGGCGCCGCTGATGCTGCTGCTCAGGCTGGCGTGTGCATGGCCACAGGCTGTTGCCCTTGGCCGGAGGCTCAGCATCTCGGTCATGTTGAGCTGACCACTCCACCAGCACCCTTGGAGGGGCCACCAGGTGTCCCTGGCAACACGAGACTGACGCGGTGCTGGCTGGCTCTGGATCTACCTTGCAGATGGGTGTCTGCATGCTCAGATCCCTGTTCCCTGCCCCTGTGTCTGGCATGAATATTCTCAGCTACATGTGCTGTTGCTCCCTTTAGATCTTAGGTGATGCTCCTGGTTCAGGCTCTGTGGATGAAGCTAGGTAGGGTGAAGTTGCCTGAGTTGGGGGATGTGCACAGCTCCTGGGGAAGGGAGCAGTGCTGGCCGCTGACATCTGAAAAGGATCCCAAACGCCAGGCTGGGGAGTTGGTCTCCCACACTGGTACACACATTCTCGCCTAGGACTACATATGTACCCTGTCATAGTGTCAGCCAGCTAGCCAGTGGGAAATGTCTCTACACCTTCTGTGCTGCCTCCCTGTCCCGTTCCGTTCACCTGATGCGGAAAGGCTGTGGGGTCTTCTGTGGGTCCTTGGCCTGGAGACATGAAGGTTGCAGTGAAGCTGTTGATGGGGTCTGGGGACAGTGAGGTGCTTGTCAGGCCAATGCAGGCCTCCTTCCTGGAACTTACCCGGGGGCACCCTTGAGCTCTGTGAAGCTGCTGCTGAGCTCTCCAGACGTCTCCACAAAGGCTCCTCCTGGGCTTTCCTTCCCCCCCTCCCCTTCCCTGGGCATAGCCAGTAGGTCTGAGTGCTGGACCTGCCATGCCCCGCTTGCCATATAGGGCCCGTCCAGAGGCCATGTCCCCAAGACGTAGCTCCAGGAGTGTGTTTGCTGTTCCGTGCAGGGCAGCTGACAGGCTGAGGCAGTGAGGGGCAGCCACTGCCTTGTCCTGGGCTGAGCAGCCCTGCCATCTGGGCAGCCAAACCCAGCCACCTGCAAGAGGGCAGGGCCAAGCCTGGCTCACGCTGTTCCTCATGAGGGTCCCTGGGCTGAGCTGCAGGGAGCCAGCATTTTATCTGAGAAGTTTCCAGACTGTCAGCTTTGTGATTAACCCCAGTGCCCTTCACCCTGCTCCCACCATGGGCAGCACGCCCACTGCCACCGGGACAGCACGCTGCAGGCCAAGTCTGCTCACCACTGGGTCATGGCGTCTGTCTGATGACAGGGAGCGCTGTGTTTGGACCCAGTGAAGTGGGATGTCAGCCTGCATCCCTGCCGAAAGGTCAGTCTTCTCATTAGGAGGCCTGCATTACAAGAACTGTATATCAACAAAAATTGTGGAAGCTTGTCTCTTACCCTGACATAATGATTTGCCTCTTGGCCCTTAAAGCCAAAAATGCTTACTATCTAGCTCTTTACAAAAAAACCTCAGCCCATCACTGAGCTAGCCATCTGTTACTCTCTGTTCCTACTGGATTATTTTAAAGAAAATCTCAAAGCATGACTCTTTTAAATATTAAAAGGTATTTTGTTTTGAGCTTTGAAGCAAAAGAAGCATTGTCTGAGCAGCCATTGAGTTTCACTCTGTGCAGGTCCTCCAGCCTCTCAGTGGGAATGTCCACATCCTTCACCTTCTCCCTGTCTGGCCTGCTGTCGGCTCCTGGAGACCTGGTGGGGGGCCTTTGGAGCTCTGGGCATAAGAGGACTGTGTATGGGAAGGGTTCTGTGTTGGTGTTAATGGGTTGAGGAACCATGGTGGATGGTGAGTGCCTAACAGAGGCCACTTGGACTTCCTGTGAGGGTGCAGCCTGGCCTTCACCTCCAGCAGGTGCCTTGGCTTCTCTGGGGTCCCACAAATACCTCCCCATGTGTTCTGTGGCTCCTCTTCTTGCAGAGGAACAGATTGGCAGTTTCAGCTTGGCGACCGAGGGGCTGCTCCCTGGACCTCTGGGAGAGTTTCACAGGCCAGGGGTTCTGGTTCTGCCCCTGGGAGAAGCTAGAATGAGGGGAAACGGCAGCCTAGCCCCACGGGGTGAATCCCATGTGCTGTGGTCCAGCTTCCAGCTGGGGCAGTCCTGCACCCCTGTGGCTCGGCCAGCCTTCTTGGGCTCTTCGCCTCTGCCCCCCATGTTCAGATGGCCAGACCCTCTGTTAGTAACACTAGCCAACGGCAGCATGTGGACTGGCCTCTCCTGGGTCAGGCTTTGTGCTCGTGGTTTTGACCCTCCCTGCAGTGCTGCGAGGCCACATTAGCATAGTTCTCCAGGTGAGGCAATGAAGACTGAGAAATCAGATGTGGGCTCAGGGTCCTACCGCTACCGATAGCTGATCCAGGAGGAGGATGCATCTGGGTCCAGGTCCTACACTCTGTTGGAGATACATGGGGCGAGTTTCTGCATATGCCAGTAGTGTTTGTCCTGAGACCAGCACCGGGCTTGGTGCACCCTGCGTCGGGAAGCATTTGTGGGGCTCAGTTAAGGACAGAAGACAAGGGGGTTGTTGTGTGTTCCTTCTTCCAGCCTTCCCCTTGCTGAGTAAAAACTTGGTTACCGTGGTCTCTAATGTTCATGTATTTAAAGTGATTTATTTCTTAAAATGTAACTTACCTACTTTCTCCAGATTGGGTGACTCTTTTGCAAAGGTGGTGGGAGTCTCTCTGGGGATGGTGTGCCCTCGAATGGGCCACATGGGCGTGACGGACATGGGGATGGGTGTCAAGACAGAAGTCATACTGCCACGTTATTTTTGTACCTGAAATAAAGCATGTTTTGCACTTGTTACTGTACCATTGTGCAGATGAGAAATCTGTGGGATCTGTGCTTGGGTCAGAATGCAAATAAAACCCATTTGTAAGAAAGCCCCTTGGCCCAGGCTCTGGTTTATTTATTTTTTAATTGTGGTTAAATACATGCAACTTAGCATCTTACCCATATTTAAGTGTGCAGTTCAGTGGCATCAATACACTCACATTGTGCAACCACCACCACCACGCATCTCTAGAACTTTGTCATCTCCCGCGACCGAAACCCTGTCCCCTTTAAACGGTAGTTACCCATGCCTCCTCCCCCAGCCTGATTACCATTCAATCTTGTCTCTCACCACTCTAGAGCCCTCGCAGAGGTGGAATCACACATAGTGTCCTTTGTGATGGGCTTACTTAACCAGGCATACCGTCCTTGGGGCTTCTGCATGTGTGGCATGTTCCATTGTGCTGCATCCATCCATTCATTTATTCATCATGGTCGTGCCCGGCTTTTGACTGTTGTAATGCTGCTGTGCAGTGCACAGGGTTCTGATTTCTCCACATCCTCACCAACACTTGTTTTCTCTGTTTTTGTTAGAGGCCCCCTGAAGGGAAGCCTGGGGTCTTTGCAGCTTGATCCATGGTGTGGTGTGCGGAATGCTGCTGAGGAACACAGGCCGTGCTGCCACCCCAGACCCTTGTCACCAAGGGCCACGGCTGAAGCCTAGTGAGCTACCTTAAACCAGCCCCGCCCTGCTCAGAAACCTTCCTTCCCAGACCACAACTCGAAATATCAAGCTTGTCTGCCCCATGTTCCCTTCCCATCGGATGAATGCGCTCTGTGCCCAGGCCTGCCACTCGCCTGTGTCTCCTGCCCACGTTCTCTCTGTCCTCTCCAGCCTGGCGGCTCAAAGCCCCCCTTACTGCACTCTGGCGAAGCCCCCTCTCCTTTCAACTCGTCTGATCTTCCCTGGAGGAGAGCAGGGGGTGTGCACAGGGCAGAGGGACCGGATCTTGGGAAAGGAGTCCTGGAACCACATGATTTAGAGCTGGTCACCTAACCCTTACTGAACCTCAGTCTCCTCTATGAAGTAAGGATGCCACCTGCTTTGCAGGTTGTGAGGCTGACACAAGACTGCAAGGGAGGGCAGTGTGCACAGGCCTGGTCACGGGGGAAGGTTCTCAATGAAAATGTGGTTGGATGGGGCTCTGCGGTGGGAAATGGCACGTGGTCTGCAAGATACAGAGGACGGTGACACCACTGGGGTTTAGAGTAGACGGAAGGAGATGGGGTCAGAGGAGTAGTGATTCTGTTTTCAGTGTTAATCCAATACTCATAAATGAATTTCACAAAACAATACTTGAACTATTTCACTGCACCCTTCAGAAATCCAGGTCCTGACCTACCAAGGCAGCCTCTGGGCCTGTTCGCTGGCTCTGCCGACTTTGGCAGTGCTGACACAGCCTTGCAGACCATGCGGGGTGTGGGGGGGTGGTTCTCGTGTTCTAAGTGCACTGGGTGCCGCAGTGCAGGTCCTTAAGCCGAAAGGCGCCAGGACGGCAGTGGGCCCAAAAGCTCAAGAGGTGGACAAGGGAGCTTGGCGAGGCCCAGGGCCGCTGGTGGGAGAGCTGGGGTGCTCGGCCCATCCTGCCTGCTGTCCCGGGTGGGCTGCCGGCCGTGTGATCGCCAGTGCAGGCCCGCCTCCACGGACCTCCGCGTGAGCCGGATGCACGGATGCTAACGACATTCCCAGAGGAGTTCTCGGTCCACCTGCGCAAGCCCTCCTGGCAGCTGAGGTCGGGAGTGGCGAGGGGCCCTCTGGCCAGGAGAGTGAGGACTCCCCCACTGAGGCGCTCCGCGGGCCCAGCTGCCTTCCCTCGGGCAGGGCCACAGCCGCGGTGCATGATGGTCCATTTCCACCCTTCGCCATGACGTGGGCACGAAGGTCCCATGATGAATTCTACACGATGCCCCATTTTTAGGCAGCAGCGTGGGGTTCTGTGGTCCTCAGACTGCTTTAGAATCACTGGGAGGTCTTTTTTATTTTTTAAATACTTAATATATTTTATTTTAGTATACAACTCCATGAATTTTAATGTGTGTACACTCATGTAGCCATCGCCCATATGAAGATATTAAACATTCTCACTAAAGTTTTTTGATTTCACCCATTTCACCCTTCCTGCCCCCACCCGATGCTGCTCTCCATGGCAACAACCAGTGTGTTCTCTGTGACTATGAGTCTATGTTTTGTTCATTTGTTTTGTAGATTCCACATATAAGAGAAATAATACGGTTTTTGTTTTTCTCTGACTTACTTCACTTAGCATATCCTCTGGCTCCATCCATGTCTCAAATGGCAGCATTTCATTCTATTTTATGGATGAGTAATATTATGTTGTATGTATGTACCACATCCTTTCTTATCCATTTATCTACTGATGGGCGCTTCGGTTGCTTCACTGGGACGTCTTGTTCAACAGACTGCTTGGCCCCACACCCAGAGTTTCTGCTTCAGAAGGTCTGAGCTAAGGCCTGAGAATGTGTGTTTCTAACCGGTTCCCGGTGTGTGCCATTTGTCGGTGGGGGACCACACTTTGAGAACCACAGGCCTGGATGAACGTGCTGTCTTGAAGGAGCATCCAGTGGGGAGATGGATCCCTCGTGAAGCAGACCTGGGTGGGAGCTAAGTGTGGGTGCTGAGGTGGTGGGCACTGTGGAAGATTAGGGTCAGCTGATGTGAAGGCCACCCAGCCCCTGAAGAACGAGGCCAACATGGAGGCTGCCGGCTTTCCATCCCACTGTCTGCTTTGGGCTAGGTGCTGCAGCCGCACTCAGCACTTCTCCTGAGCCCTGGACGGTCCTGGGTGGCAGGGGCTCTCAGCCCTAACTGTGACAGTCTCACGGAAGGAAGGCCAGAGAAAGTCCAAGTAGGGGGGTGAGGTAGGGGTGGGGAGCGTGCACTGTGGGCCTTTGTCTTGTAGGCTAGAGATTCCAGAGAGTGTCAGACAGGATGGGCCCTAGGGGTCTGACTCACAAAGACCAAACCTGAGGAGCCTGAGGGAATCAGCTGAGGGTTAGAAGGCAGAGTCTGAAGGAAAGGGTGTGGGCACATTCTCCCGGCCAAGTGCAGTGACTGGAACGGAATTGGCTTCCCTTCAGCATCCTTTACACTTGGTGCAGCACCCCTCCTCCGTCCTCACCTGCTCCCACACTGGGAAGGGACGGTGCTGGGACTTCCATGCTGTAGGCGCAGGCGCTGGGCTTGGCACGAAGGGGGTTCTGGGACCTGCTAGGAGCACTCAGCCCATCAAGGGAAGAGATGGACTGGTCAGCCCACTGCCCAAGCCCCCAGATGCGCACACTTCCCAGGAAAGTCGTCTTCTCCGTCAGCCCCGCTGTGTCTTCAATCTAGGAAAGGGAGCCGGGTGGCTGGGAGCTCAGTTGGGTTGAATATTAACGTGCCTTGATGGGACAGATCAATATTTAAACTCAATTACAAGGGAACAGGGTTATCTAGAGAGAGCTTATCAGGCAGGAGCAATTATTGGAATATCTGATAATCTGAGAGGCTGACATGGAGTAGGGGAAGGGGCCAGGCTCCAACCACTCCAGAGTGGAGAAAGGTGGATGGAGGCAGACCCGCCAATTTCCCTTCCCCCCTTCCCTACTCCTTCATGCCCTTTGTGGACTCCAGCAAGTCACAGAGCTGGCCAGCCCTGCTGTTCTCTGAACTCCCATGGGCTCCTGTGCATAGGCTGAACTGTCAGTTTGTCTGTGTGCCTGTCTTGATGGGCAGAGCTCCTAGAGGACAGAGATTGGTCTGTCTGATCACTACCACTCTGGAGTCCAGCCCAGGGCCTCGCAGGGAGAAGCCTTTCCTGGAGTGTTTGTTGACTGAGTAAATGATAGCAATAGGTGATGGACAAATGAGGGAGTAGGATGTGAAGGCCCCAGTGAAGGAGCATGTGTACTGGGCAGGGAGCCAGCTGGCGTGCCTTTCCCACGGCTTCAGATCTGTTTATGAGCTTAGAGCATGGGAACACGGCTGTGGCTGGGGATAGGGGATAGACAACTTCAGTGGGAAGGAAGGGACTGGGACAAGTACCAAGCACGGAGCAAAGGGACACTGGGTGGGTTACCACGTCGAGCACCTGGGAAGGATTCCCCCAGTCGGATACCTGCCACGCACCAAAGACCTTACAGACTTGTGAAGAGACCCAGGACACACCATGTGAAGTCTTTTCTTTGAAGTCTCCTTATCTTCCTCAGAGGAGAGCCTCTCAGAGAATCAGCTGCCAAGAATCTTCCCCTCAGGGTCTCACGGCCGGGGAAGATGGGCTCCTGTCACCAGAGAGGAGAAGTCGGGAAGTTGGCAACAGGATAAGAAATCACCTAACAGACATTGCCACAAAACGATCACGTCTCCCGTCAGTTCTCCTAAGGGCCCTTCATCTTTCCCAGAAGACATTTGTTTTCCCATAAGTACCTTTCTCCCCCTCCTCCTCTCCTATTCAGATGGTACATAAGCCCCACATTCTGCCTCCTTGAATCACACTTTTCTGTAAACTCCTGTGTACAAATGAGAATGTAAACCTCTTTTGTCTTGCTAATCTGTCTTCTGTCAGTTTAATTCTCAGGACCCCAGTTAATGCACATAAGAGGGTGGAGGAAGAGTTTTTCCTCCGACATTTCATGTTCTTATCCTGTGCTCACTACCTCTTGAGGCAAGTGTTAAAGTCTCCACATTGCCCATGAAGAGATGGCTCAGAGAGACTGGGTAGTCTACTTAAGGACACACTGCTGGCTGTGGGACAGAGTCTGGCTTCTGAACTGGGTCCATGAGCTCCAAGGAGTGCCACAGACTCCAAGGACTGTGCCATGTGGCTCTGGGGAAGGGGTGGGGGGGGGGGGGGGGCCAGTGGTAGGGAGTAAATGCATCCTGGAGAGGGTGCTGCTCTGAGCTGGGAAGGAGGATCCCAGATGGTCTATGGAGATGGTGGGATCTTCAGGCCTTTGAGGTCAGAGGTGGAGGTGTGTGACTTCGGGACAGGCCACCTACCACAGTTGTCCTCTCCCCATCTCAGCCTCGTGCTACTTGTGCCCTTGGGTCATGTAGAGAGGAGAGCCAGGACCCCTCCTCCTCTGGGCACTGCATCAGGGTCCCCACCTCCCACTTGATCCCCCAGGACAGCAAAGGAGGACTGGACAGGCAGTCCAGCAGGGACTAGCCTGGTAAGCTTTCAGCTCTGAGCTCAGCCCTAGCCCAGGGCTCCAGGTCCCCAGATCCTTTCACCATCATGGGTGGGCTTCTGGCCGCCCTCTGGAATGCACGCCCTGGGGGGAAGAGTTGCACGCAGCAATTCCTACAGCAGCCCTGGGCTCCTGGTACCCAGAGCTCCCGTCAGGTCTCCTGCCCCGGCCCAGCCCACTGCTTCCCGCTCTGCCCCGGCTCCAGAGAGGATGCCTGTTGCTGACCTGGATCCTGCGTTGCTGGTGCACTTGTGAAGTCAGCTCAGGGCTCACCCTGGCTGAAGGCATCAAAGGGTGTTTGTCAGGCTGTCTGTAAATCTTCCTAGGAGCCTGTGGGCCTGCCGTGCCCTGCTACACAGCCTTCTCTCTGGCGACCTGCTGCTGCCAGCCTGCTGGAGATGAGCTTCAGGGACAGCCTTGCCCTTCTCTTTGGCCTGTAATGACGCCTCAGCCGTGTCATACCTGAGCGAGTAGAGGCCCCCAAATCTCAGCGGACGGGCCAAGCTCGGCGGGGTACTCTGAAGGCCCCCTCGGGACCCCTTGGCCTTCTCTTGTGGGCTGAGTGGCCCGTGTGGACGCCTGCTATTCTCCTGCCGCGTGCCCCCGGTGGAGTGGCCCCTGCACTCTGCAGTTAATCTGGCACCCGGAGGGGCTCGTGCGGGCCCTGGGCAGAGACGTGGGGTCTGAGCGGTGCTCTGGGTGCCGTGTTTTGTTTGGTTCCCCATGACTTGGAGTCTGAAGAGTGATGGGTCTGCTGACCAACTAAACTGTTATCCAAAAGATAACATTAAAAAGACTCCCAAGAGACATAAACATGAACATATCCCCCCGGGCAAGGGAAACAAAAGCAAAAATGAACAAATGGGACTATATCAAGTTGAAAAGCTTCTGTACAGCAAAGGACACCATCAGTAGAACAAAAAGACATCCTACAATATGGGAAAATATATTCATAAATGATGTATCTGATAAGGGGTTGACATCCAAAATATACAAAAAACTCACGCACCTTAACAAACAAAAAGCAAATAACCCAATTAAGAAATGGGCACAGGACATGAATAGACACTTCTCTAAAGAAGAAATTCAGATGGCCAACAGGCACATGAAAAAATGCTCCACATCGCTAATCATCAGAGAAATGCAGATAAAACCACAATGAGATATCACCTCACACCAGTGAGGATGGCCAACATCCAAAACACAAACAACAACAAATGTTGGCGAGGATGTGGAGAAAAGGGAACCCTCCTACATTGCTGGTGGGAATGCAAATTAGTTCAACCATTGTGGAAAGCAGTATGGAGGTTCCTCAAAAAACTCAAAATAGAAATACCATATGACCCAGGAATCCCACTCCTCGGAATTTACCCCAAGAATGCAGCAACCCAGTTTGAGAAAGACACATGCACCCCTATGTTTATTGCAGCACTATTTACAATAGCCAAGAAATGGAAGCAACCTAAGTGCCCATCAGTAGATGAATGGATAAAGAAGATGTGGTACATATACACAATGGAATATTACGCAGCCATAAGAAAAAAACAAATCCTACCATTTGCAACAACATGGATGGAGCTGGAGGGTATTATGCTCAGTGAAATAAGCCAGGCCGAAAAAAGACAAGTACCAAATGATCTCACTCATATGTGGAGTATAAGAACAAAGGAAAAAAAAAATGAAGGAACAAAACAGCAGCAGACTCACAGAACTCAAGAATGGACTAACAGTTATCAAAGGGAAAGGAACTGGGGAGATGGGTGGGAAGGGAGGGATAAGAGGGTAAAAGGGGCATTACGATTGGCAGGCATAGTGTGGGGGGGTACGGGGGGGACTGTACAGCTCAGAGAAGACAAGTAGTGATTCTCATCTCACTACACTGATGGACAGTGACTGTAATAGGGTTGGTGGGGGGGACCTGATGAAGGGGGTAGTTTAATCATCACAATATTGCTCATGTAACTGTAGGTTAATGATACTAAAATAAAATAAATTGTAAAAAAAAAAAAAAAAAAAGACTCCCAAGAATATAAAACACCACCACCATGGTAATAATTGTTAGAAAAAAATATTAGGTTGGAAATATCCTGAGAAGAATTCATTAAAACAGTCTCACATTATGTCCATTTTAGGCAGGTAGCAGTGGAACTGTAAACAGAGCCCCATGCTTTATAAAGTGAAGGAGGGCCATAGAAGGGCCATGTCTTCCCCAGGTCTCCGGCCGGCCTTCCTGGACTGCCACGCTGCATTTGGCGCCGCCAGTCAAGGACCCAGGCTCCTGCCGTTCCCTAAGGCCTCAGTGTCTTCCACTTGGCCCTTTGCTCCAGGCAGAGGAAGGGATGGGAACCTGGAGAACGGAAGGAGAAGGTAAGGACAGGCCTGAAAGGGTGCCCAGAAGCTTCCTACCGGGCGACAGTGGGTGCACCATGTCGCATGGCCCCGCCCAGTGGCTTCGTTGGGCCATTGGTAAATGCAGCCAGGTTGTAGGTCCACCATGGCATTTAATAAATAAGTAAACAAGCCTACCAAAATGAATGAGAGAAGAAATTGCCAACATGGGCTTTGAGTGTCACCCTGTGCAGGCTCTGGTCTGCAGATGCCGTTCAGGTGCATCACCAGCCCTGTTTTAGGAAGGAGGCAACAGAAGCCGGGAGAAGCTCATTAACTTGTCCAAGAAAATTTGAACCTGTGTGCTTTGACTCAAGCCCATACACTAAACCTCTCCTTGAGTCTGCCTTAATAGAGACACAACCTCCTCTCCCCCCAAAAAGGTTAAAAGGGGGCTGACCTCTTGGAGCCCTGCATCAGTACTCATTCATGTTTTCCCTTAGCCAACAGTCATTCCAAGTGCACGGTGCAGGGAGCCAGGCACTCTTGCTGGACAGGGTGTGCAGGGGAAATGCGGAAGTTGGAAAGAATTACTCGTCTGCCACTCCTCCTGACTCCTCTATGGCCTCTCCTTGCCTCCCCAGCCCCAGAGTGGGCAGTGGTGCCTTTAAGAAAAACTGTTGTTGCAAAGACAAAATCATCCTGCAGGTTTCCAAGGCCCCACCATGGGTGTTTGTGTACAAAACAGAGGCCTGGCTGGCGGTGGCAGGGCTGGGCTGTGGCACACTGTGAGGCCAGCTCAGGCTCCTGGGCTGGTTTCATTCCGGACTGACTCTGGCACAGGAGGTGATGGAGGAGTAGGGGAGGGGGGACACTGCTCCCGCAGGATGCAGCTGCAGCACAATGTGGCCAAATCCCAGCCAGGCTTGGGTGGCACAGTCCTAGAGTCCATGCTGCAAGGAACCCTAGACAGTGACCCAGCCAGTGGTCTTCACACTTGCCCCACAAACCTTTAGTAAAGGAAGCAGTATGTGACAGTGCCTTCCAAACTAAGAGCAGCCAGATTGGGGGTGGGGGCCACAAACCAGTGAGAGGACTCTCTGAGGGTGCCCATGGCTGTGCAGGGCACAATGCGGAAGACTCTGAGCTCACCCATCCTCTTTTCTTGATGCTTCTGGGGAAATTGAGGTCTGCAGGAAGGAATCAACATGCCAAGGGCCCCTGGTGACTTGGTGGCCTGTCCAGGCTAAGAAGGAACCCAGGGGCCAGGGCTCTGCCCTCAAACATAGAAGTGTCAGGAGTGACAACATGTGCACGGGAGTGGGTGGTTCCTGGCATGGAGTGGGCACTGAGGGTGCTAAACTGACGCAGGAGTGGCACTGGACCTGAGGGCACGAAGAAGCTGGAGCAGGTGAAGATAGCACGTGTCAGCTCGGAACCTCGCCGGGCTCCAAGGTGACCCGTGCGCCTGCCCTGAGGATGGCGGCGAGGCAGGTGGATTCTGGCTGTCAGGCCTGCAGGCCCCAGGCTCCCAGCCTCCCTCTGCTGGGTGGCTGCTGGGGCCTCACCTCTTCATGAGGAGTGACAGGAATATCGGAGTTGGGTGAGCCTCTGCTCCAGACACCTGTCGCCACCACTGACTGAGTGCACACGCCGTGCCTCGGGCACCTCGTGGAGCCCAGGTGGACACTGGCTATTTAACCCTTGGGACACCCTGTGCCTTAAGGCTGTTGTCCTTGTTCCCCAAGAAAAACCTCGGCTTAAAGAGGTTAACTTACCTGGTAGGAGCTCTGCCAGGAAGTGTGGGCCAAGCCCTTAATGTGTGGCTTCTGGCTGCACGGTCTGTGCCATGTCTCCGATGGGGGATACCATCTGTGCTCGAGACCAGGGGCCTGATTAGCTGCATGGTGACCAGTGAGTGACTTGGGTAGAAAATGCTGCTGAGGGAGGTTACTTTTCATGGTCCGGGGCCCAGGTTGCCTGTGTCCAGTTAGAGGAAAGTGACCCAAGCCTGCCCTCCCTGTCCTGTGCCCTTTGGGGTCCAGCAGTGATGTAGGACCGAGAGGGATATTTCACAACTTGAGCATAAATTTCGTTTCTCTAAGTCAGTGGCACATCTTCATCTGAGGTGAAATTGCAAACAGACTTGACAATATAATTATAGAATATTCATGTGTAAATGAGTATGTTAAATTTCATTTATCTATCATTATTTATCTATCATCTATCTATCTATCTATCATCTATCTATCTATCTATCTATCATCTATCTATCTATGTATCTATCTACCTATCTACCTAACATCTATTTTTGCTGCTGTCTTCTATGTTTTAAAATTGATTTTACCACCTGGCCATTCTCAACCTTTCCAATTCAAAGGGGCCTCATGGCCAGGGCAGATTCAGGGTCGGGGTCAGGTCAGAGAGAGGGGACACAGCTCTCACCAGGGTGGCCTGACGTTCAAATCAAAAGGCGCCTTAGTGTTGGCAGGCCTGGTGGGGAAAGGAGGCCACCAGGGGAAGGCCAAGAGAGACAGGGTCCAGCCTCACTGCTCCCAGCCACCTGTGCCTGTGAGATGTCACCTGGTCTGTCTTTCTAACACGGATGTATTTATATGCAGGGAAACGTCCTTTCTGATCGTCCTGGGGTCGGTCTGAAATGGCACAACCTGCAGAGCACCGAGAGTCTTGTAACGTGGTCAGCGGGCAGCCGCGTGCTCTGACCTGGTGGCATCTAGAAGACAAAGGTGGCCCAGGGTCCCCAGGAGGCTGCTGTGGGCAGGGCACTTGGGGCAGCTGCTTGGGCCCAGGGCTTCCCTGAGGGCGGTCGGCCTTTCCTTCCTGCTTCCTGTGCCTAGGGAGTGCATCACGGGCAGGGAGCACTTCTGCAGAGGGTGTCCATGCTGAGCTGGGTGCCGTGGCGGCTTTTCACAGATGCCACCACACTTACAAACATAAAGGAGGAAAAGGCCTACCGCCCTCTTACAAGTTTATATGTAACATATATAACATCAGTTTGGGGATGTTAATAGCTTATAGGGGGTGATGTCTACTACATGCCTGCATTTACTCACAGGTCCATAATGCTTAAAACCATCCTTCCAGGTGAATACTATTATCACCATTTTACATAGGAGAAAATGAGTCTCAGAAAATGAGTACCTTGTTCAAAGCTACACAGTTAGAAGGGGCTGGAGCCTGCATTCAAATTCGGTTCTGGAAATCTTCAGGTGGATGGCACCCTCCTGTGCCGTGCCCACACAGGGCACATCCTCGAGTGTGTTCATGTTCAGGCGGGATACTCAGGTGTCCCAGGGAGGCTAGGTGAGCTGCGATGGGGACACCACGGGGCTGGGGCCGGACGTCAGGCAGGCCCCGTGACAAAGTGAACCAATGCTCCAGGTAGAAGTGCCAATGAAGAACTCCCGGTAACCAACCCCCCACCACCCCAATGTGTCTCATGACAGTGAGCGTCAGAAGCCAGAATGGAAGCATGCTCAGGGACACTTAGGTAGCAAAGTCCTATAGAAAGGCAAGGACATGATTGTGTGGATGTCAGGCTAGTGGTTAGTCCTGGGGGTAGGGAAGGGCAGTGGGAGAGGATTCAAGGTTGGGGTGCTCTGAGGGACCACAATGCTCCATTTATCTGCTCAAGGGGTGGTATGGTAAGCACTCGCTTTGTCTTAAGTCATTGAGCTGTGTGTCTGCTTTGTGCCCTTTTCTGTGCATGTATTACCTTTCACAATGAAATGGGTTTGAAAAAGAGAGTAGATGAAACATGTCATTCTGCAAAGAAGGACTCACCCCTGGAGAGCGACCAGCTGGAGCGGGTGATTCCTATGGTCTGTGGGAATGTCTGCTCCTCTTTTTCCTTCCAGTCTCTTCCACAAACTGGTGCCAGTGGTACTTGGTTCCAGGTCCACATTCCCAGCCCTCTCTCCTGCAGGGGCCACGGCCCGGGGGCAAGCCCATCCCGCCCTACACCCCTGTGGGCATGCTGAGCAAAGGCCAGCTGTTCTCCCATTGTCCTTCCCTGTTAAAGCTGCTCTGGCTGACAGCTCTGAAAAAAGAGGTGGCCTGACAATGGGTGGGAGCAGGGGTGGCCTTCTGCTTCCCCAACCACTGGCCAGCAGCCCGGCCCTACCCAGGGCCTGTGTTAGGTAGCCCAGCCCACCATGAGGCATTTCAGCCCACACCTGGCCGGTGGGCACATGGAAGGACTCAGGCAGATCTGCCCCTGATGACTTTTCTGGGCCTGGGCTTCTGAGTTGCCTTGTCTCAATGTGATGACGTGGGAAGGCGTGTGGCTCCATGCTTGCCCAGAAAGGGCCCAACCCCATGGCTTCCTTGCCCAGGATGGCCTTTCCTTCCTGCAGGTCTGAAGGTGTCTGGACCCCAACCCGACCATGCTGCTCTCTGGCTTAACATTTCTCAGTCCCCTTGCTGGCTGCTGAGAGCCCTGCTGGCCTGCAAACCCAGGTGGGGTCAGCTCCCATGGCCTAGTGGTGGTGTGCAGCCCTGCCCTGTCCTCCCACGGGCCTGAGAGCCCCTGGAGCACAGGGATATGTCTTTCTCAGCTCCGCATTCCAAGTGCTCTAGCGCCAGCTCAGGGCCTGAACACAGCAAGAGAATGAACCATGGGTCTCCATAAGGAAGCCCTGGAGCCCCAGAAGCCCCAGTGAGTCGCAGGTGGCTGACCAGCTGTTCAGAGCAAGCCCCAACCCTCACTTCAATGTCTTCAGTTCTGCAGATCAGTCCAGATGCAGCTCACTTCAGACAGTAGCTGTGTTCCTGAGGCCCAAGGGATGCCAGTCAATCAGGTGCTAGTTTAAACACACCAGCGGGACCCCACATTTAAGGGGAGACTGTGCTGAGTTACTTCTTTGGGAGAGTGAAGGATTTTTTGCAGCAAAGCCCATCTAATGTTTTTTTTTATGTAAATTCAGATTTTGGATTTTGGGGTACCTGGGTTCCCTGGGAAGCAGACTCTGGGGCAGTGTTAGTATGCAGGATGCTTAATAAGAATGCTCTTGCAGCCCACCCTGGAAGGAGTGGACGGAGAGCGAGCAGGAGCGGGCCGCTGGCGAAGTTGGGCTGCGATGCCATCTTGGGTGGCCTTTGCAGGCCCCACAGGGGGCTAGGAGCTAGACCACATTGCAAAGTTGCCCCCACAGGGCAGCCAAGCCTGTGTCTCCTGCCAGTCAGTCCCTGGATGCTGGCAGCTGTGGAGATGCAGGACCTTGAAAGAGGGAATCCTTTAGAGACAGCAGAAGTCTGACGTGACAGGTGTCCCCACACAGCAGCCTGGAGAGAAAGTCCTTTATCCCTGAAGGGGAGTCTGGGTGCTTGTCAGTATCCACCACACCCTATCACATGAGACTTTTGCAAGGAAAAATAAGGGAACTGCTGTTTCTTGAAGGCCTGCTGTGTGCTAGGCCCTGTGATTCATTCTCTCAGAAAACCCTCATAATGGCTTTAAGAGGTGGGTGTTATAATACCCATTTTCCAGATGAGAAAGCAGAGAAGGAAGCCAAGTTACCAGGAGTGCGCTCCCGGCCTCCTGCTGCCCAGCTCCCCTCTCAGCACACGG
>JAQQAC010010508.1:36008319-36030254 GCA_029783875.1 Phataginus tricuspis
CGGGCTACTGGAAGATAATGACTGAAAATAACCAGAGAACTGCAACAAATCCTCCAAAAATGGAAAACAGCTATCATCTTCTGCAGAGGCTCCGTGGCACTCTGCAGCCAGCGCGACCCTGAAGAACAGAGAGGGTCAGGCCCACACTTACAGAGGGTGAGGCCATGATCATGGTGCGGAATTGGAACGCAGGTTCTCTGGGACTCACTTTCCTTCCAGGTTTGAACCCAAATCTCTGCACGATGATCCTCTGAAGTGACTTATGCCAACTCCAGGCAGGATGAGAGGCCTGAAGTCTGCTGAGGAAAGCCCCTTGCCTAGAGCTGACTTAGGCTGTGACCTTGGGGAAGGCTGGCCATCTTGAGTTGGGGTAGTGGTGACGGAGGAAAGAGGACATTCCTGGCAGGGCAGGGGATGGCGATGGGGACCACAGCTGGGGCCACTGCCACACGGTGGGAGCCGCCTCTGCCTAGCTCACTTCCTCGCGGGAGCTGGAGTGTCAGACCAGACCAGGGGCAGGACGCCTGCTGACTTCCCTCCAGACAAGGGCTTGGGTGACTTTGGAAGTAGGCAGGGGAGGGTCCCCAGCCATGGCTCCCTGATGGCAATAGGGAAAAGAAGGTGGGTTTGGCCCAGAGTCCCTGTTGGAAGCCATTATTGTGCTATCTGCTCAGCCTCCCACGGCTGGACGGGCGCCTTCCATTGCTCCCTGGACCCCACCGATCCAAGTCGTTTTCTTGCTGCGGTGAGGGCGCGCTGCGAGTCGTCCCAGGAGCGTGCTTTGCTGGCAGTTCCTTCTGCCTGGGATGCACTCCTATTCTATGCCATCTGCTCTAAGGTTCTCCTCCACCTTCCAAGGTCCAGTCCAAGCCCCACTTCCAGGAGACATTCTTCCACAGTTCTGATCTAGCCTTGTTTCTTTTTTCAAAATTATTTTTATTAAGGTATTATTGATATATACTCTTATGAAGGTTTCACATGAAAAAGCAATGTGGTTACTACATTTACTCATATTATCAAGTCCCCACCCATACCCCAATGCAGTCACTGTCCATCAGTGTAGTAAGATGCCACAGATTCACTATTTTTCTTCTCTGTGCTACACTGTCTTCCCTGTGACCCTCCACACCATGTGTACTAAACATAATAGCCCTCAATCCCCTTCTCCCTCCCTCCCCACCCGCCCTCCCCACCCCTCCCCTTTGGTAACCACTAGTTCCTTCTTGGAGTCTCTGAGTCTGCTGCTGTTTTGTCCTTCAATTTTGCTTTGTTGTTATACTCCACAAATGAGGGAAATCATTTGGCACTTGTCTTTCTCCACCTGGCTTATTTCACTGAGCATAATATCCTCCAGCTCCATCCATGTTGTTGCAAATGGTAGGATTTGTTTCTTTCTTATTAGCCTTGTTTCTTTAGACTGGGCTACCTGTCTTAGGAGATTTGCAAAGTCCTTCGATGGCAAGCAACAGAGAAGCACTCAGAGCACCTCGAGAAATGCAGGTCACTAACCCTACAGGGCAGTGTCTCATAATGGGCGTGCAGAGGGACACGGCTCTGGGTGCCAGGAGCTGTCTGGGCCTGGGACACAGGGATTAAGGCACACCTCATTCCTGTCTGCATGTGTCTGACATCTCAGAAGAACACAGAGCTTCTGACCCTTGGGGACAAGAAAAGGGTCAGAAAGGGGTGTGCCTGGCCCCTTTCCCAAGCCTTCTTTTACATCCCAAATCTGACTACTTCCCTCTTAGGCTGGCTTCTCCCCTGGGCACAGTGGCTGATGCGGCCCACAAAAATGTTTTGACTTTAATTTCTTCTGAAATCTGAAGAAAAAAGGAATATAATACTATATAATCATCTTTACCCCAAAGTAGTCATAAATTTAATTGAAAAGTTTTTTAATGGAGGAAGTTGGCCTACAAAGGCAAAAGCACAGGGGTCCATAGTCATGGTGTCGCCTCCCCTTGGGCTGTTGCGGCCGCTCCCTCCCAGGTGTCCCTACCCCCACCCTGGCCTCACCTGTGCCAGCTGTGCTGGCCTCCTTGCTGTTTCTGGAATGCCCTTTGTGCCCCTCAGGGCCTTGTCCTCGCTGCTGTCTGTCTGGGGAGGTCTTCCGCCTGGTGTCCGCACCCTCCTCCCTATTCCTTTGGGATCCACAGGCAGGTCCCTGAGCAGAGAGGCTTCCCCCCCACTTCACGCAGGAACCCCTCCCATCCCTCACTCTCTGTGCCTTGGTTCATTCTGCTTCATAACCCCAAAGAAGCCTGGACGCAGGTGTGTGAGGCCGACCATCTCCTGCAGCTGGACATCAGCTCCACGGGATGTAGGCTTTGTTACTCCTGCTCAGACACCTGCCCCTGGGCGGGGCTCCGACAAGGAGGTGCTCCACGAAGAGCAGGCTCTGAGGGAAAGGGGGTGAGGCCGCGCCTCTCCAAGTGTCCCCACCGCCCCCCTGAGGCGGGCCTCTGCGCCCACCAGCCTTGTGTGTGACGTCATTTCACAGAGACCCTGACGGCCCCGCCCTGCCCCTCCCACCTTCAGTCCCGGCCCTCAGCGGCCTGGGCTTTGCCCCCTGCGCATGGCCTTTCAGATTCCCCAGAGGACAGTGGGCTCTCAGAGAACCTGGCCCTGGGCTCCTGGGAGTCAGCTGCTGGAGGCCCTGTGGCAGGGGAGGTGGCTCAGGACAGTGGCCCCCGGTCGGGACGCGTGCCAGAGGCCACCATCGCCTCACGCCGCTCTGCGCTCGCGCTCTCCTTGCCTCATTTGACTGTGAGCTACTGACCATGGGCTGGCATCTCGTCTTGCTGGAGTATTCTCAGAGCCCCGAGCCCAGTGCTGGAGACACACGTGCTTCATTGGGACCACGGGTCTGAATTGGACATGGTCCCTGCCTTGCAGGCACCCCTGTCTTGTGGGGGTCTTGTGGGGGCACAGACCAACCATCACGGTGAAGTGTGACCGGGAGCCCAGAGAAGTAGGGGACGGACTGGGGTGAGTGGGGCCTGAAAAGGTCTTTGGGGTGATTTCTGGAGATGAGGCTTGACATTAGTGGGTTTTTTAACTTATTTCTGCATTTTTTTAGAAATAATTTCATACTTACAGAAAAGTTGCAAAATCAGAACAAGTAATTTCCAATATCCTTCACTCAGATCCCCTAAAATGTTAACATCTTACCATATGTGCACTTTCTGACCTTTCCCCCATATCTGTCTGTCCATCTAGTTATCTAATCTCATCATCTACCTATATCAATATTTTTTTTCTAAAATATTTCTGAATAAATTGAAAATATGATGTCCTTTTATCTCTAAATACTTCAGTAAGTATTTCCTAAAAGCAATGATGTTCTTTGACAGAACTGCAATGTCATGATCAAACCTTAGGAAATCGTAGGAAGCCACGTGAGAGGCCTGGAGAGGTGGGGCTGGGTGGTATGAATAGAAATCTGTGCAGCACGACTCTTCTGAGCAGGCTGCTAATGGGTCGTACAGACCTGGGGCTAAGTCGAGGGTTCAATTTGGTCTGCACAGTGCTGGGGAGCCCTGCATGTTTGGGCTCTGGCACACACTTTAGACCATTTCTCTTGGGTACTGCAGCAGGCCCGGGCCTGGAGTCAGTGATTCCTGCAGTCCACAGGGAGAGGAATCAAGCTGCCCTATTAGGAAGAAGTCCATTAATAACAGAATGTACTCCAATAGGCCAATGAGCAGGGACAGGAAAGGCAGGGAAGGAATGGAAAAGAGTCAGTGAGAGTTAGTGTCTGGCACAAGCTGGCCTGTTGTGTAAGCATGACAGTGTCCCCTGGTGAGTCACCAGTGTTCAGAGGGTCTGCTTCTTCCATGTCTACCCCCTTTCTGCCTTTCTTTTTTTTGGGTATCATTAATGTACAATTACATGAGCAACATTACGGTTACTAGACTCCTCCCATTATCAAGTCCCCACCACATACGCCATTGCAGTCACTGTCTATCAGCGAAATAAGATACTATAGAATCACTACTTGTCTTCTCTGTGCTATACTGCCTTCCCCGTGCCCCCCCTACATTATGTGTCCTAATCATAATGCCCCTTAATCCCCTAATCCCTCCCTTCCCACCCATCTTCCCCAGTCCCTTTCCCTTTGGTAACTGTTAATCATTCTTGGGTTCTGTGAGTCTGCTGCTGTTTTGTTCCTTCAGTTTTTTCTTTGTTCTTATGCTCCACAGATGAATGAAATCATTTGATACTTGTCTTTGTCCACCTGGCTTATTTCACTGAGCATAATACCCTCTAGCTCCATCCATGTTGTTGCAAATGGTAGGATCTGTTTTCTTCTTGTGGCTGAATAATATTCCATTTTGCATATGTACCACATCTTCTTTATCCATTCATCTACTGATGGACACTTAGGTTGCTTCCATTTCTTGGCTATTGTAAATAGTGCTGCGATAAACATAGGGGTGCATATGTCTTTTTGAAACTGGGCTGCTGCATTCTTAGGGTAAATTCCTAGGAGTGGAATTCCTGGGTCAAATGGTATTTCTATTTTGAGTTTTTTGAGGAACCTCCATACTGCTTTCCACAATGGTTGAACTAATTTGCATTCCTACCAGCAGTGTAGGTGGGTTCCCTTTTCTCCACATCTTTGCCAACATTTGTTGTTTGTGTTTTGGATGTTGGCCATTCTATGTCCAAGAGATTTTTGCCTATGTTTTTTCCTTCTGCCTTTCTTGCTGCAGCTGCTGTACCATCCCCCTTCAGCCTGCCATGTTCTCAGGCTGTGCCTGTGGACTTGCAGTTACTCAGAACCCAGGTCAAATCCTACCTGGATTGTTGAGCTTGGGCAGCTGTTTCACGTCTCTGAGCCTCAGTCTCATGTTTCTAAAGGTCCAAGGTTCCCTTGCAGGTTATTCCCTAGGATGGTAAGTGTTTTGCACAAAGCACACTGCTGTGCAAGTTTGGCTCTGTCACTCATGGGTAAGGCCCCACAACTCCCAGGTGCTTTTCTTGCCCAGCTGTACAGTGGGCTCTTGCTTGCCAGTGACAGCCTTGAGAGCAGGCCTGGGCCTGACTCACCTGGAGTTCTTGCCAGGGTTCATGGTGCATAGCAGAGGCTGAGTGATGTTTGTGGAAGTACTCCGTAAGAGAGTGCCTCACATGAGACAGGCCCTTGGGGAGAATCAGTTGTCTTCTGTGAGGCCTTTAAACCACCTACTGTAGTGCCCTGTGGCAGCTGCTCAGCGGCAGGTGATGGGCCCACCGTGTTGAAGCTGGTGGGTGCTCACAGCAGGTACCCTCGATGGGGGGCAGCAGAGACCCCCCTGAGAAGCAGGAGCTGCAGGAGGGAACCGACTTCAGGTGCTGACGGAGATGATGGACAGGATGGGGAGGCCGGCCACCCGGGCCCTGCACGCCTGGATGTGGGGGCCCTAAGCAGTGAGCCGCAGGGGAGAACTGGGCATGCTTGGGGGAAGGTTTGGGTGCAGCCCTTGATCCTGCCCCCCAGGGTAACCCGACACCTGGCCACCCTCCTGCAGGCCTGCATGGCATCTCTTAGCTCCTCAGGAGGTTTGAAGGTGTGGCAAATTGCTCTCTGAGGTTCTGGAGCCAAACCATGTCCCTGGCTCACGGCCCACCCCCCTTGGGGCTTGGCGTCAGCTGCGTTGTCCCTGGAAGACAAGCTGCCTTTGAGGGTTTGGAGTTTTGAGGGCTTTGGTTTGCAGGGCTGTGTCAATGGTATCTCCACCTGGCTGACAGTAGGGTGGTGCCTGCTGCGGGTCAAGCAGAATCAAGGTGGGCAGAGGACACAGCTCTGAGCTGCTTACATCCCAGGCCTCAGCCACCCAGAGGTGCTTCTGTGATGAGCAGTGTGGAGGTTAGGAGCATGTGTTCTGGAGCCAGGCAGCCTGGGTGCCACTTACTAGCTGTGTGGCCTTGGACAACTGACTTGGCCTCTCTGTGTCTGTTTTCTCATCTGTAAAATAGGGGAGGTAATAGTTTTTGCCTCAGAGCAGTGCTGTGAAGGCTAATTGAGCCAATCCAGGTAAGCTGGTGGGGGCAGCCTGAACTCCTGGGCACTGAGCAAACAGTAGCCACTGCAATGCGGATGCAGAAGCACCCACAGCCCCTTCCCGAGGGTGGGGTGAGGCCAGCTTTCCTGAGCCCACTCAGGTCAGCCCACGCAGGTGGGCAAACCTCTTACTCCCACTTCCCTCACTACTCAGCTCAGGTGGCACCTCCTCCAGAAGCCTTCCACCCACCACGTGACACGCTAACCTCATCAAAGCAGGTTTAAAGAGACCGAGGGCCCAAGAGGAGGGGTGCTTCCTCAGCCGTTAGGTGCAGGAGTGGAGCTCGGACTTCGCTCCAGGCCTGACCTGCCTCCAGACTGCTGGTGCTCATTCCTCTGGCCATCCTGCTGTTCGTGCCCACTTTGCTGGCATGAGCCACCCCGATCCTGCCTCGAGATTGAGGGGCTTAGTCCCTGGCTCTGGGCAGCGACTGCCAGCGTCTCCTGGCATTGCCTGGGCTGAGGAGAGCTTCGGCTGTGTGTGGGATCCGCCAAGTCCTCCACTGAGGTCACACTGCAGTGCACTTTCTCTCTCCTCCTGATCCCGCCCTCTTCCCTCCCCTGCCCAACACTGATCCCCAGAGTGCTCTGAATAAATGCCCTTCACCCTAATCCCAGACCCAGAGCCTGCTTCCAGGAGCCCAGCCTGCAGCTTCTAAGACCTGGTTAGAGGTGTCAGGGAGTTCTGCAGAGCCCCAGGAGGGCAGGACTGGCGGCTGCACAGCAGGAAACACAAACAGACTCCCCAGGCTGATGTGCACTAGTACACCCTCAGCAGCATGGCTGAGCCATAGGTGGGACATCATCCTCTCTGCTGCACTGTCCCCAGACTAGTGGGAGGACTTCAGCACGTGGAGGAGGGCTCAAGAAGTGTGTGAAGGATGGACTTATTTGGGAACAAAACGGGGAGGTTTGGATTAGGGAAAAAAGACCTGAAACTTCCTTTGCAAATAGCCATGCCTCCTATACTTCACGTCGGGAGAGAACCTCCTACATCAGTGAGTGTGCATCTCTGGGGGCTGAGTCATCCGTCTTCAGGGTCTGGCGACAGGCCGGGGGCTCGGGTGCACAGTCAGGTCTTCCACTGGAAGGCACACTCAGTGAGGCCAGGGTCACATCTGCCTTGTCCACGGTCCCTTCCCAGGGCCCAGCACAGGGCCTGACACATTTCTTGAATGAATGAGTGAATCAGTGAGTTTTCCGAACTGCGATCCGCAGATGGCCTCAGTATTTCAGTCAGTGTCCAAGTGAGTTTGGGGAATGCTGCATGTGCGGTCTTGCTGCCGGAGAGCCGCCCGAGACCATACATTAAGGCTCTGAGAAGGTCTCCAGTGAAGAGACTCTTTTACCTTGTTTATCCAACATTTCCCAAATTTATTTTCTCCCATTGGTAACTCATAGACACCAGTGTTCCATGAAAAACATTTTGGGAATTGCTGCTTCAACTTGAGAATCTGAGTTAGAGGCCATCCCATCAGAGAAGTCAGGCGTCTGCTTGGGCAGCAGGTGGGGAATCAGCTCCAAGTCAAAGCTGCATCAAGGCCTGCAAGGCCCCAGGGGCCGAGGACGTCTAGGGCAGAGGGTCCTCAGTAGGAGCTCCTGTGGGTGTGATGAGGGCACTGGACAAACTGCCGTGAGAGTGACAGGGGCAGGTTTTACAAAGCCCCCATGACCACAGGGACATACCCCTCCCAGCTTTTCTGAGACCCAGCTCCGCGCACTGGCCCCGGCCCTCTTCCCTCCTGGAGACGTCGCTGTATCACTGTGCCTTCCTTGAACACTTTTCCACCATGCTCCTGTGCTCTAGGTGACATGCAAGCCCATGTTTCTCACTGACGGAAGAAATGAAAGAGAGAAGGGTGAGCCCACACCCAGCCTTGGGCAGCTCTCTGCCTCCTGGGCTTGTCAGCAGGGGCCAGTAACCCATAGTCTTCTTAGGGAGGCCTGGGAAAGCAAGATCCTGGGCTACGGGGGGGACTGTCTGTCGTGAGCAGGGGCAGAGCTGGGAGGTATCATGAGGAGTTTGGGGAAAGAGTGGAGACGTCCTGGAAAGCTTCATGGAGGAGGTAGGCCTGGGCGAGCGGAAAAGGGTGAGTGGATGGGCCCAGGCAGAGCCGGAGCAGGGCTTTGCAGACCAAGAGACAAAATGGCGGCATCAGGACCAGAAGTGCCCAATTCCCGAAAGCCCAGAGCCGGCTCCGAGAGGGCCGAGACTCTGACTGGTTTGGCACGCACCCCAGAGCTGTTCAGGACACCTCACGAGGAGGTCTGAGACATCTGGGATCTGTATTAGGTGCCCTCAGCAAAGACTTAAACATGAGGGAAGCAGATGAACCTTTGAACACTTAAATGTAAGGCTGAGCAGAGAGGGACTGAGCAGAGAGGGACTGCACTCCCTTGAAGAGGGCACACAGCTCCCAGACCAGCCAGGCTCTGCTGCACCTGACCGGAAGTTATAACTCATCCATGGCAGACACTGCTGCTTGTTTGCCCAGCCTCCATCCATGACCACTTCTCCTTGCCTTCTTCTACTACAGAGGCCAGAAAATGATATTATTCAATTGCTCCATCTCCCTTGCTGCTACGAGTGTGCATGTGACAATGGTTCTGTGCAGCAGCATATAGGTAAAAGTCCCTAGGGAAGGGCGAAGTTTTGCCAGGAAGAAATTTGGGGCCTCTTTGCCCTTACTCTTTCTTTTTGACTGGAATGTGGCTGTGAGGGTTGGAAGGTCAGCAGCTATTTTGTTAACATGAATCAATAAGTATAAAGGAAAGGGCTGTATTCAACAAGTATTTGAAGCCAGATACATTCTTACCTGTTACAACATCTAAAGAAGGAATGTTTCTATCATAGCCACAGGGAGTGTCACAGAGGCAAACTGGCAGTGCCCATGCCAGCAAGGCCCACAAGAGAGAGGATTTTTAGTCAACGAACCTTCAGAATTCTGGATCCATTGACAGCACTACTCAGTTTATCCAGCTCTCTTTGTTCTACATCCACGCTCACTGAGCAACTCAGGAATGCTTATTAGTTTTCTGATGAAGGTCTGTCTTGGGGGAAAAGGTGTCAATCACAGACCAAGAGTGGTTTCCGTCGTGTCCCAGGACTGCTCATTATAAACACCCAGGACTGCTCATCATAAACAAACGCATCGCCTGAAGGTTTACATGTGAGTCCATCCTGACAGAGGAGCTGCAACTATAGTGTCCCCTACATCAGATTTCCAAACCCTTGACTGTAGGACACTTACCTGTGTGTTTGGGAACGATGGAAAATGAGCAATAATGGTTGAATGAATAGGAATAAACCTTGCCTCCCACACTGGAGCTGGACTCCTAAGGGCAAGATCAGAACATGCTTCATCCCCGAGTGCCCAGTGTGGGGCCTGACACGCGTAGGATGCTCTCAAGTTCATGCTGATATCATTGGCTGGTAGAGTGTGAACTGTGACGCTCACAGGGGGAGGAGGCACCCGGAAGACACAGTCCAGTCATTCCTCTCCACTGCTCCCAGACACCTTGACCGAGACTAGGTGCAGGCGATCCACAGCTAAGCGGACACATCTCTCCCAGACACCAAATCTCTCCACAGGCCCTTGGGTTGTGGTCAGGAGCTATAGGTGGGCTTTCTGTAGTAGAGCCAGTCTTTGAATCTGCTCGGCCTTTTGTCAGCGTCCTCCTCTCAGAGGGTTTCTGAGTCCCCTCTGGCTGTTGTTCAGGGCTTTCCCAAACCCTCCATGTGGGTAAGGATTGTGTTCTAGGTTCCAGTGTGACTCAGTTACGGTTCAGGTCCAGGTTTGGGGCAGGGCTACAGTTAGCCTCGCAGATAAGGTTAAGGTTTAGATTCAGGTCACTCTTAGAGCCAGGGTCAGAGCGTCAGCTACAAAGTTTGGGTCATGTTTTTGTCCATCTCATGGGATAAGGAAGTTGGAGTCAGAGTATCATGGGACTCACATGCTCACCACACAGGGCAGCTCTGGCGTCACCCTCCCCTCTCTCACCCCCTGACCTGCCCTTCCCCTCTTCCAGGCACCTGCTGCAACCTGCTCCGGAAAGGGCTGATGGGCTCTGGTGAGTTACTCCTACATGTGTCCAGTCTGTTTGGCAACGGCACCAACTTCTGTGAGCAGGACACTCGCCTTCCACTTCCTTGGCTTTCTTCCACTGTTGGGTTCCCAGGAAGCATGCAGTAAATGCTGACTGCATGAAGAAAGGGAATAAAGTCAGCATTGGCATTTTCTGGTGGGAACTTTTCAATTGAGTTTAATTTAATTATTTCCAACATTTTTATTTGATTATGAAGGATGTGAGGAAATTTGGGATCTTCTTGCTGCTTATAGGTATTCATCCATTCATCCATCCATCCATCCATCCATCCTAACCCACCCATCTATCCACCCACTGTCCACCATCCCACAAACATTCTTTGAGGTTTACTATGTTCTGGGACTTTTCTGAGTCTACAGGGAATGAAAGAGACATTGAGATCATCTTCAAAGAACTTGGCCAACAAATGGAATCAGAACAGTGAGCAGATGATGGATATAATAGGCCAGAAAAGAGCCCAAGTTCTGTGGGGCCCAGAGGATGATACCTGCCCAGGCTGGAGACATCTAGAAAGGTTTCCTTAGAATTCCTAAGGAAGAGGCCTAAGTCTTGAAGGATGAGTAGGTGATCATCTGTCAAAGAAGAGAAAAGCTTCCCAATGAGAAGAAATAGAAGGTGCCAGGTTCCAGGTGTGAGAGCAGGGTATAGCCTTTGGGGGAGCTCTACAGACTGCACAAGGCAGCAGGGTGGCTGGGCTGACAAGAAGACAGAGGTCTTGGAGGTCCTGAAGCCTAGGGGGCCATGAAATAATTTTGAGCAAAGGATCAATCTGATGTGACTTATGTTCTGGAAGTATAACCCTGGAGATGTTCAGAGGGTGGGCAGGCACGGGCCTTGGCATTCTGGTGGGAGAGCCGGGCCGGCAAGGGGAGGGCGCCACTGAGTCGTGACGAGCAGCAGCACTGAGTCCAAAGTCCCACAGGATGCGTGGTCCCCCGAGGTGCCAGCACTGGGGGCAGGGCCAGGAGGGCTGGGAAGATGTGTGCCGGGCCCCATGTGTAGGCTGAGCCGAACCCATAGCTGCTTCAGGGACCCGCCTGCATCAATCACTCTAGAGCGTTGTGTCGGGCAACCTGAAGGGCACGTGGGTCACAACCTGGTCATGCGCACGTGCCTCCTGCAGAGCACACAGACACTCCCTGTGTTATTTTGCTGTGAGCCTCTCACCCTCTCAGCACTGTCTTTGACCTCCAGAGCAGCTGGGCATGGATGGGAATGCAGCCAAGGATTAGAAGTTGGCTCAGGGTGCAGAGTGGAGGTGCTGGGTGGGCAGACAGTTCTCTCCAGTTGGCATGCTGAGGATGGCCTGCTGCATGGAGAAGTGCCTCTGTCCCACACTCCATTTGTTCAGGTGGCTTAGCTGAGGACAGAGGGATGGGAGGGGGTCACGGTGACAGAGAGGCCTGTGGGCTGGGTTCCGAGGCTGCCCCCACTTCTGGAAAGAGGGAACATGTTGTACGTGCATGACCTCAACCAGGAAACCTGAAGTTTGTTGATCTTGATCGCATGCCGGAGTCTTGGCCCTGATTCTAGGCTCACTACCCAGGGCATGTATTATCCAGCCTGCGAGCACTGGATCTTAGGGTTTATGGAGGAGGGAGACAAACTGGGAGTGTGTGTGGCATGTAGGGGAGCATTGGTCCTTCTGCCATCACGGCCAGCCAGCAAGCTAGCGCCTCCGGAGGGACAGCTGGACACTTCCCAGGAATCTGCTTTTGGCTACTGTCTTTCTTTGGGCTCCATTCAAGCCTGGGTTTGTATTTGTTTGTTTATTTTTAAATTATCAGGAACCTACTGGACACCAGGTATTGTGCAGAGTGCATGATATGTATTGTTTCATTTAATCCTTGGAGTAATTCTGCAAGGGTTCAGCCCCATTTTACAGAGGAAGGGGTGAAGGGTCAATGACAATCAGTTTCCCAGTAAGTGCAGAAGGCAGGGATGCACACTAGGTATGAGATGATTAGGACCCAGGCTTTGGCATTTTTTCTTACAAGAAATCCTTCCTGGATCACAGAATAGAGGCTTGAGAAATTCTCAAACCGATTGTATTGACCTGGGTTCACCCAAGCAGAGCCTGAGACCTCCAGCCTCTGTGGGAGGACTCTTTCAGGGAGTGTGACCCCGGGAGATAGGGTGTGATGGGGGTGAGGCTGGGAGGAACAAGGACTGATGCCAGGAGCGACTGGGAGCAGCCTCCCGGGCCCTTGCTCTGAGAAGCTGCGCGCGCTCCTCTGCAGGGAGGGAGAGGACTGATTCCATGCCCTCGCCTCCCCTCCTTGCAGGCCGCGACCGCATGGCCCCTATGCGGGGTGTGCTTTATGGGCGGGAGCACAGACCTGGTCCCTGAAAAGAAAAAGGGGTGGCTGGAGCAGGAAGCAAGTGAGGGCCAGGGGGTTTGATGTGCTGCAGAGGCCAATGTATCCAGTCTTCTCATCATGCAGCCGAGGCCTGGAGAGAGGGTGTATGAGGTCGTTCATCAGTGGCTTGACCAGAGTTTGCTAGAGGTCACCTGACTCCCAGAGCATTGAGGTGACTGCAGTGGTGAGAGGCAGGAGGTGGCCTGGCTCTGTGTGTACATATGGAGTCCGTGTGTGTGTATGTCTGTGTGTGTGTGTATGCGTGTGTATGTGAGAAACAGGGAGTATTTATAGTGACAGGCAGGTGGCCAGGAAATGGAACATGGACACAACCCTCTCTAGAAAGCTCTCAGATGTGTGTGCCCCAGTACAAAGAAGGATGCCCCCAGCTCCCAGGGCTGGGAGGTCCTACCAGAGTCCCAGCCTCCCATCCCAGTCTTTGGAGGGTGTCAGGCCAGCCCAAGCCCAGCCAGCCCAGCAGCACCAGTCACTCCCAGGAAGAGAGGGGACAGTGGGACAGCATGTGCCTTAGGCTGTGGGGCTGTCCCCACAGGGTCCTCAGGCAGTCCAGGGTCCCAGGTAAGGCAAGAACAATGAATAACTGGGTTTTGGCATCTAAGTAAACCCACCCCAAGCCCCGGACCAAACCGCCTCCAGAGTCTGCCAGCTGCAGCTGCCAGAGTAATCAATACCCATTGTTCTCCTAGACAAGCATTCCCTCTGCACCTCCAACCTCTGCATTCCGGGGACTGGCTGGGTGCGGGCTTACGTCATGTGGATGGACACAGCTTAATGGGATCCATTCCCCAAATCGCTCCACCCCACAGCCTCCACAGCAAGGTCACGGGGATGAGGGTGGCAGCTGCCAGGCTGGATCAGGGCGGAGAGCTGGCACCAGGCCCAGGCAGACTCCAGTCCCTGCAAGCTGGCTGACCTTGGCCTCAGGTTCCTCGACAACTCAAAGAGGTAATCAGAGGTGGCCCACGCTCTCACAGGACCGGCCAGAAGGATACAAAAACTCCTGGGAAAGCAGCCGGCAGAAAAGAACTGCAGTGTCCTGCCATTTCTCCAGTTCTGGGAGGCATCAGGCTGAGGGTGGGCAGAGGGGGCATCACTGCTGGACAACTCTGGGTTCCTACCCAGGCCTTCCCTGGACAAGGCATGCCATCTAGGCTTCAGTTTCCTCATCTGTGAAGCGGAGCCAGTGAAGCCAGGTGGCAAGATAGGTGGTAGAGATGGAGGATGTACCTGCCTAGCTCTCAGCACAGTGGCTGGTGGCAATGGCAGTTATAACACCAACACAGTAACCCAGACACTGGTCACTCCTGGAGGACTACCCGCAGGTGGCTGGCCTGGTCAGGCGAAGTGTCACAGCCAGAGCAGGGCCTGCATCCTGTCTGTGCTGAAGGGCCAACGTCAAGATACCTGTCTTCCACGGAGCCCCCTTGAATCTTCCAGCCCCACTGTGGGCCCTCCTCCAGGCTTCTGGGTTCCATGTCATCTCTTCTGCTGAGCTCTTAGGCACTGTAGGGCTATGTGTTATTGGGGTGGGGAGGGGACTGCCTGGAATATTTATCTCTCCTTATTTAAGAGTAAGGCTTGATTACGTGGAGATAAGATATGCATGGGGTAAGCCACCCACTGTAGAAGGGGGCAGACATTCCCTCACCCTGTTCCTGGGAAAACGAACTGGGCTCGACAGAAAGGACACTCCTACCCAGGGCGCAGATTCTTAAGTTGTGACACCATTCAAGAGGAGAGTTAGGCTCCATTCTGCACCGGCAGCGTCCAGTGGAGGTGGCAGCAGCCATCCTGGGGTCCAGCCGCAGGGAGGGTAGACCGTGCCCAGAGGACCTCAGGGTGTGACTAGGCTATGCTTTCTGCTCACTGCCTCCCTTGTCTCCTGCCCATTTCTTGAGACTTTCCTCCCATCATCCTGTTGATTCTGAGCTCCCTGGAAGGCAGGGTTGGGTTTCTGGTTGCACCCACATTTGCCTTTGGATGATACCAACTGTTCCAGGGGAAAAATAATCTTCCTCTCATTTCTACACCCCCAGGGTGCAAGAATGTTGTCTTCTACTCTGGTGTCTCTCCCACCCAATGTCTCTTGGTGTGGGAGGAGGGAATGCTCAGACTATCACACAGACCTGGGATAAGATCCGGGTTCTGCCATTTATGAAATCTGGGCCCTGAGCAGTTATCTATCCACCATGAGCCTCAGTTTCCTTATCTGTAAAATGGGCATAAAGATGTCTACCTCCTAGGGTCTGTATCATGATGGAGGGAAATAATGGGACTCAGGTGGCTCACAAACCAGCTCCTCATGCTGGGACTGGTCTGGCAATGGACACAGGGGACAGGGAACGAGAGTGAGGCTCCAGAATGGGGTTGGGAGCCCAGTTCTGAGGGGCAGTGGTGGGCAGGCAGGGGCAGAGCACCTGCTAATTAATTCTGTTTTCGCTTGACCATCTTTAGATTTGTACCTTACCATCTTTGTTACTTAATTCTTAACTTTTGGTAGAAGTTTCCACAGGTTTATATTTCCTCTCCCCAAACAAAACATGAATTCCTCTAGGAATAAGACTTTGTATTTTTCAAGTTTTCATCCCTCACAGCAGCTGGTACATAGTAGTTATTCAATAAATATTTGCTGATTAGATTTTAACCCTGTAGGGTTAATAAGCTTTGTGCTGTTTGGGCTTTTCAGAAAGGGTGTCTGTAGATGGCATTGCCTACTGGAAACCATGGACTCTGAAAAAATCCAGTTCTTCTTGTGTGTTCCCAGTACCTGCTAGGATTTGGGAATAAAACTGAGCCCATGGTTCCTGGGGAGATAGATGGGTATTCAGTCTCATTATAGAGTCATTTATTATATGTTAAAATAATAATTTACAAATGAATATTATTATTATTTGCTTTGCACATTCTTTATTCCAGTTCTTATACTAAGTGCCCTAAATGGATTATTCCATTTAGTCGTCACAAACTCTTAGGAGAATGGTATTATTATCAGCCTGATTTCACAGAAGTAGAATATGGGGGTTAGGGACCTGCCCAAGGTCATGTAGTAGGTAATTAGTGGATTCATGATTTGAAGACAGGTGTGTCTGATCCCCAGATCCACGGCTTTAACTACTGTCTTGTGCTGTTTTGATGGAGACAAACTCTTGATGCCATGAATAACCAAAGGAGGGACATGACACCCAAACTGACTAGATGGTCAAGGAAAGCTTCCTGAAGAGATGGTGCTTGAACTGAAAATTTTTTTTAAAAACTAACTTTTTAATGGATATTTTCAGACATCTACCAAAGCAAAGAAAATATGAACTAAACCTTAAAGGAATGAGGCAGAGTGGAGGGAGAGATGCCTGATGGAGCTTGGGATTGTCAAGCCAAGTGGCACCTTGGGACACCCGCTGAGAGAGGGTCTTGTAGATTGCATAGCGCTAGCAGGGGCAACGTGGGGAGTCCGTGGGGCTGGAGTGGTGGGTGGCCCGCAGGAGCTGAGTCACTTGCTGCAGAAGATGATTTCTTCCTGTCTTTGGATTTCCACCCCTGGTTTGGGGCAAGAAGAATCTGTATGTGGCAGATGGAGGAACTTGCTGTTTTGGGATTTCCCCAGCAATGGGCAAGTAAGTAATTACTCTCTATTTGGCATAGTTAGGTTAAAGAATGAGGATCCAAAGCTTTCAGCACTGATGGTTCTAGGCAAAAGATGAGAATCCGAGTCACTCTCATAAAGTCTTAGTGTGTGACAGAGTCAGAGGATTTCACAGGAGCTGGGGCAGACGATGGAACTGGGTAGAGTTGGGTGTGGCCCTAAAATTTACAGCCAGGGTCCCAGGACTGTCGTTTTCCTTCTTTGCGTGTTTACATGACAGAGATAGTTGGTTGCTTGGAATAAAAAAAATATTTTATGGTTGGTTATAATTTCTGACATTAGAAATATCCCTGTGTGTCACATGAACAGTCACACTTCCTGAGGAGTAGAGGAGAATCTACAGCAATGGAAGTTGTCACCGTGCCAGGCCACAGCCAACATTACCACGGTCCTGGACTGTGGACAGCTTTGCAGTGTCCATTCATTCTCCATCCATTTATTTGTTCTACTCATTTGCTCAGTATTTATGACCCTATCTCGCTTCTAGTCATTCTCTTTTTCTGACACCCAGGTCTCTCGCAAGCTAGAGAAAGAGAAAAGATGAATAGCTAAGAAAGAAAGTTCTCTGACACTTCTTAATTTCCTATGTCAGCTCTGTCTTTCTCAGGACAATCTTTAAATATTGGTGTGCAAGGAAATATACAAGACAAAGCATAGCCGAACCTCACCAGGACATGGGGTAAAATCATTTACAGTCTCCTTGGTAACATGGAGAGACAATATCAGGAATGGTTGCTGCCACTTTTAGCTCTACATCCTTGAGGAGTCACTTAATGTCTGTGGCCTTCCATTTTCTTCAGAGCAAGGATAAAACCGATATCTACTGTATACTAGATGCATATCACCTGCCAGGGCCTGTGGTGGCACACTACATGTGTAATCTGATTGGGTCTCATAAAGACTACATGAGATGAGCCAATCCTTTCCTCTCATGAGAGAGGAAATTGGGAACCTAGGGAGATTAGGACTTGTCCCTGGCCACAGGGCTGCTTAATGGTCTGACTGGGATTTGAACCTAGGTAGTCTGATTTCAGAGAATCACTTCTTCAATACTTAACTCTACTTCCAAGTCATCATATTATTTGGACCATGGAATCTACCTGGTGGGAGCCCTCAGAGTGCTGCCAGCACCCAGCGGGCACTCTGTATGGGTCAGCTGTGAGCTCTGCTACTTTGCAGTTGGGTGGAGACATAACTGAGTCAGGGATAAACTTAGGCAAGGATGAATGGACGAATGGCTTGAGGGACATGTCTGTGGCTAGCCATACACATGCTTTGTCCTTGTCCCCTTCCTGACCTTTATATTTCATGACTGGGATGTGTTTAGTATCTGCACACTTGTGGGCCTAAGCTCATTGGCACTAGGAATATAAAACGGATGATAGGATATAAATTCAACAAGACTTTTATAGTCTGTAATGAAGAAACAAATCTAACAAGATTAAATTTAATGGGGATAAATATATGGTTCTGTCTTTACAGTTGAGTTTAATTTAATAAGCATTTATGTAGCAACTTCAAAAACCATATTCTGTATAAAATACTGGGGGTGAAAAGTTGGATAAGAATCAATCCCTATCTTTGAAGACCTTTCTTCCCTCTAAAAAGGGACTTCTCAACTAAGATATGCCCTTGACATCTCTTTCTCACACAGACCCCCCTTGGCAACTATGAGCCCAATTGGCCTGTTTCCAGCCCAGGCCCTGCAGTAGCCTGCAGACTGACGACTCAGCAGCAGCTCACAGGAAACATACTCAGGAATTCTGGGGTTGTTTGTCTTTCTTCTGGGCTACCAATTTGGGAAGAATTAACCACTTTATGGTGCTTGGTCAGAGGCAATATCCTCCTCAAACTGTCCCACCTTTGCCTAGTGGGATTCAATTCAGATTGGCTCCTGAATCCTTTGAACATGGCCCTTGTAGTTTTTAAAATTAGAAAGAAATGTAGAAAAACTAAAAAAAAAAAAAAAAAAAGATTTGAGAGACAGTGATGGATGCAGAAGGCACACAGAGAAGGTCCAATACATGTATAAGAGTGATGCCTGAGGGGGGAGATCAGAGCAATGGGGCAGAATCAATGTTAAAATATGAAACTCAAGAAAAATTTCCCAAAATACAAAGACTTGAAACAAAATACTGAAAGCTGGCAATTCATACCTAGGAAATTTGAACCAAAGGCCAAAAATGAGACTTACAGTTAAATGGTTAGATTTTAAAGAAAAAGTCTTTTGGACACCCAGGAAAAAAAGCTCAAGTCAACCTCAGGTGGTACTGTCCAATATGGCAGTCGCTCGCTGGAGGTAGTTATTTAAACTAAGATTGAATAAAATCAAAAATTCAATTCCTCTCACATGTTAAGTGCTCAGAAGCCACATGCAGTTAGTGGTGCCGCACTGGACGGTATGGATTACAGAACACTTACGTCATCGCACGAAGTTCGTTGCGCAGCACTCCTCTGAGGAAAAGAAGTCACACTGGCATCACACATTTTTTCAGAAACATTTCATGCCAGAGGACAATAGATGAACATGTCTGTGCTATTGAAGGAAAGGTTATGGGAGCTGAGGATTTTATTTCTTTCCCATTTGACTTTCGTGTGTAAAGACGACTGACAATTATGAATTTGTAAGAATATACAAAGGAATAAAAAACTCATGGAATACAATTCATTCACATGAGCCCTGCCTGAGAAATCAATTAGGGAGTGAGTTTCAGACAATCAAATCAACACATGGACTAACAGTGAGCACTAGATGATGACCTGTAGATTTAAGACTGAACCATGGTTAGTTGTAAGGGATTCAGTACTGCATGCTCTAACAGTGTAGCTACAGTACAGCCCTGCCAGCCAGATTCACTGGACCCTGTGGTTGAACAGGGAGCTAATGATGCAGAGAGGCCGAAGTGTGAAGCCTTCTCCTTGGTGGATGGGGCAGCTGCAGCTGAGCTACACTGCTGACGCAGAGCAGACAGTGTCTAGTATTAGGTGTCCTGGCGCAACACCAGCAAAGTCAAGGTGGAGACTTGCTGGGTGGTGACAACAGGTGTCCTCATGGGCCAATTCAATGGTGGGGTGTAGGCCTCCAGGCAATAGGGCATGTATAAATTACACAATATACTCTTATGCCTTTTTATTATTTTTTAGAACTTTTTTTCTCATGGGCATTTCCAAATATGCCAAAAGTAGTGAGAATAATATAATGAACCTGGCTGACCATCACCCAGTTTCAACAGTTATCCCACATGGGGACACGTGATTTATCTTTCCCCACTCTCCACAATCCCCTGAATTATTTGGAAGAAAATCTGACTTTGTATCATTTCAGTTGTGATTTCAGTCTATAGTTCTAAAATAATAAGGATTCCTTTAAAAAAAATAATGTTATTTGGTTAATATTTTTAAATTTACAAACAATATTATTATCCTATATAAAAATTAACATTAATTTCTCAGTGTTATCCAATACCTGGTAAGTGTTCACATTTCCTTTCTTAAAAATATGAATTGGAATGTCAATAGGTCTATGAATTACAACTGGTTGAAATGTTCCTTGGGTCTCCTTTAATGCATAGTATATCCTGCAATTTAAAGTTTTACTTGCCATTTCTTTATTGAAGAAACAGGATATTTTGTCCTGTAGCATTTTCCTTAGTCCAAATTGCACACATTTTATCATATGTTTAAATCTACTTTGTGCCTTTCACATAATTGTAAATTTGTCTATTTATTCTTTCAGTTCTATCAGTTTTTGCTTCAGGCATGTTCAAGCTCTGTTATTAGGTGCATAAACATTTAGGATTATAATATCATCTTGATGTATTGGATCCTTATCTCCAAGAAATGATTTTCTTTACCCCTGGTAATATGATTTGCTTTGGAATCTATTTTGTCTGATATTAACATAGCATTTTAGCTTTCTTTTGTTTAGTGTTAACATAGCATATCTCTTTCCATTCTCCTGGGGATCACTGTCCTATGATGTCTGTTGTCTGATGTCTGAAAAAAACAGTTTCATGTTTTATTTTGTGTTTGGGTTGTTTAAGGTGAAAGGGCAAATTTATTCCCTGTTTCTCTTTTATGAAGTTCCAGAGTTTTTTAAGAGCTTATTCTTTAGGTGGCCCCTCAGGAGGGGATTGTGGAACAGTATTCCCAGAGTTATCATGCTTGTAACACATTGTCTAAGGTCCTTTTGTGTGAAGGTTGATTTAATCTGAAATAAAATCTATGACTCACATATTTTTAATATGTTGAATATGTTAGTTACTCCATTGTCTTCTGGCATAAAGTGTTACTATGAAAAAGTCTGAGGACAATGTTTTTATACTTCCCTTTTCAGTAACTTGGTCTTTTTGCCAGGGTGCCTAAAATAATTTTTTGTCTTAAACTCCAGTAATTATACTACATGATATCTTGACATTGGCCATATGGGTTACTTTCCCTAGGATTGTGATATGCTTTTTCACTATGTAGTCACAAATTCTTTTACTTCAGGAACATTTTCTTGAATTATACATTTTATTCCTTTGTTCCTTTTCTTTGTTTTCAGGTGTTTCTTGAGAAGTCCCTTAGTACATGTATGCTACGTCTCTTTGATTATCTCTTAAATCTATCACTCCCCTTTGAATTCTTTCGATCTCTTTTAGAATATTTTTAAAACATTTTTTTCTTTCCACCTTCGAGTCATCTTAAGGCATTGTTGTGTTTGCTCTTCCCTGTGTTTCTTCAATCCTGGTCTTCATTTTCAAAATAATTTTTTTCTGTTTTTCTAATTATGTCCTGAGCTCTGTCTCTTTTCTTCAAATCTTCCTATTCTCCTATCACCTCATTTATGAGTTTCTAATTCTAGTTTATATTTTATACATTTTATTTTTAAAATATATTTTATATAATTTTTACAATTTATATGTAGTATATATAAATTATAAATATAACATAAGTTATGTTATATAACATAATTTATATATTGTGATTTTATACATTTTTGTATTTTTATAATTTTATAGATTATATTTTCTCAATTTAATTTATATTGTTCTTCAATAATTTTTATCATATTATCATATAGTTTAGCTTGTTTTTACTATTAGATTGTAATTTCTCTCTTTCATACATGTCTTTTTGATGTGTTTCATTATCTGTGGAGGCTATTAATTCTCTGACTTTTACATACTATCATGTATACTTACAATTCTCATTCTCTTGTTTCTTGTGGGATATGAATGATTCTTTTCTATTGCTCATTTTATATGTACAATGCATTTTTCTTGTTTTTAGCATGGAAATGTGTGCTAGGAAAGCTTTTTTGGCTTCATCTCTGTAAAATTTCCTCTAATGTTTTCACAAAGTGAGTAAAAACATGGCCTCCTACTTTCTGAGATCTGCCTGCTCTGTTCCCTTCCTCTACTTTTATCTGGACTTTCTTTTTCCTTTGCTTCTATTGTCCCTGCCCTGCTCAGTTGGCTTGCCCTCCCATCTGTTTCTTCTCAGTGTGGATCTTTCTTTTGGAGAAGAGCCTTGATTTGCTAAATTCGAGGAGTTTGTGGGCCTGCACCGCTCCAGCCCTACCTACCAGCTGTTTGACATCACAGGCCCATGGCACTCACTCACAGACTGGATCCTGCAGAACCTCCTGGTTTTGATGGTTCTCAGATTGGCCCACAGCGCTTTATAGTTAGTTCATATTAGTGACTCTGGGGTCCTTCTCTCTTACGGCCATCAGAAGCGCTGCTGCTTTCTTCTGCTCCCATCTGCAGAGAGGTAG
>JAQQAC010010508.1:36030264-36095995 GCA_029783875.1 Phataginus tricuspis
TTAAAAAAATGCCACCAACATCTTCTATGGATTCTAATGTGTGTTTACTATTTTTTTGTTGTTTGCATAATTCATAATTTTTTGTTGATATTTTCTTTTGCTCACAAGTAAGAACTTGGACGGATACACAAGTTTTAATGGACTGGAAATGCAAAAGGAGTGGGGGCATGGCTTCCAAATAAAGTGGTCACAGGACTGTGATTTCAGTACCCATTAAAGAGAGCAGAGCATTTTGACCGTAAGATGTGATGACCTGCCTGCCTGCTCAGGGCAGGCCTGCCGTGCAGCATCGCATTCTGCTCTGGGCACCGGGTTTTTAACAGACACTCGTCTGTGAGGTATGGTTGGGAAAGAGCGGCAGTTTGAAATAATGCTATCGGAGTAATGGTTCCCATTACTATCAGGAAAGTTAACGGTGCGAAGAGAAGATTCAGGGCATAACCTTCAGGTACTTGATCAACCTTATTCTCAAATAAGTCATGGCTCAGTTGATAAAATTCAACTGATGTATCCATGGAATAATAAACAAATAAAGAGTTAACAGCTATACTCTATAATTTTCTGAGTCCTGAGCGTTTCAGAAGGAAGGAAAGGACTCACATGAACGAAGGCTTCTTAGGTGCCAGGCACCGTGTGAAAGCTGTTTAATCTCATCCTCAAAAAACAAAGAAACAAGATACGTTGGCCTGGAGGATCAGCCGGGACCCCGTCAGGGATAGAAATCATACCTGCTGTTTTCACAAAGAAGAATTAACAGAAAAAGCATTCACCGGGTATAAAGTGAATTGGGCAACTGGAAAAGTAGGAAGAAAAGCGGGTTCTGCGCAGGTTAGTGCCGGGCTGAGGCGCGGAGGCTGCACCGGGAGGCCCGCCTGCCTGGCCTGGGGCTGGGCGCCCCCTCCGGGGGCCGCAGCGGGAGGCCGGCTCCGAGAGGGCTGGGAAACCGCCAGCTGCTCCCGCCGCGGGGAGCGAAGCGGCACGACGGCGGCGATGCTCCCAGGAGAGCGAAGCCGGCCCTGCGGCCCCCCAGGGGGCTGAGCCCCACAGAGCCCGCGGGCTGCGCGGCCCGCGTCCCACCCGAGCTCAGAGAGCTGCCGCAGCAGCGCTGCCGTTGGGCTGGGCCCCCGGGCCGCCGGGCCCACCTCCCCGCCGTCCGCTCTGGGCCCTCAGCACCGCGGCTCACCTGGAGGGCGGCAGGAGCGCCGCCCCAGCCCCCTTCTGTCACTTCCCTGCCCTGGGCAGGCGTTCTCGCCCCAGTGGGCAGCCCAGCCCGACAGGAGGGCTTGGGGTCGGGGTGCCCCCGGGATCCCCGGGGCGCTCTCTTTGTGGCCGGCCATCCTGACACACTCGTGGCTTGGCCCCGGGCCCCGTCTGGCAGGCCTAACCCGGCAGTGGTAACTGCCAAGCGTCTGCTCACCTGCCTTAGTGCTTTGTTCTTATGCTCCACAGATGAGTGAATCATTTGGCATTTGTCTTTCTCCACCTGGCCTATTTCACTGAGCATAATACCCTCCAGCTCCATCCATGTTGTTGCAAATGGTAGGATTTGTTTTCTTCTTATGGCTGAGTAATATTCCATTGTGTATATGTACCACCTCTTCTTAATCCATTCATCTACTGATGGACACTTAGGTTGCTTCCATGTCTTGGCTATTGTAAGTAGTGCTGCGATAAACATAGAGGTGCATATGTCTTTTTGAATCAGGGATCTTGTTTTCTTTGGGTAAACTCCTAGGAGTGGAATTCCTGGGTCGAATGGTATTTCTATTTTTAGTTTTTTTTGAGGAACCTCCATACTGCTTTCCACAGTGGTTGAACTAATTTACATTCCCACCAACAGTGTAGGAGAGTACCCTTTTCTCTGCATCCTTGCCAGCATTTGTTTTTCCCTGTCTTTTGGATATTGGCCATCCTAACTGGTGTGAGGTGATATCTCATTGCGGTTTTAATTTCCATTTCTCTGATGATTAGTGATGTGGAGCATCTTTTCATGTGCCAGTTGGCCATCTGAATTTCTCCTTTGGAGATTGTCTGTTCAGATCCTCTGCCCATTTTTTAATTGGGTTATTTGCTTTTTGGGTGTTGAGGCATGTGAGCTCTTTATATATTTTGGATGTCAACCCTTTATTGGATATACTGCTTATGAATATATTCTCCCATATTGTAGGATGCCTTTTTGTTCTGAAGATGGTGCGCTTTACTGTACAGAAGTGTTTTAGTTCAATGTAGTCCCATTTGTTCATTTCTGCTTTTGTTTCCCTTAACCGAGGAGATGTGTTCAGGAAAAAGTTGCCCATGTTTATATTAAAGAGATGTTTGCCTATGTTTTCTTCTAAGAGTTTTACGGTTTCATGGCTTACATTCAGGTCTTTGATCCATTTTGAGTTTACTTTTGTGTACGGAGTTAGACAATAATCCAGTTTCATCCTTATACATATATCTGTCCAGTTTTGCCAACACCAGTTGTGGAAGAGGGTGTCATTTCTCCATTATATATCCATGGATCCTTTTTCATGTATTAGTTGGCCATATATGTTTGGGTTTATATATGGGCTCTCTATTCTGTTCCATTGATCTATGGGTCTGTTCTTGTGCCAGTACCAAATTGTTTTGATTGGTGTAGCTTTGTAGTAGAGCTTGAAGGTGGGGAGTGTAATTCTCCCAACTTTATTCTTCCTTCTCAGGATTACTTTGGCTATTTGGAGTTTTTGTGGTTCCATGTGAATTTTAGAACTATTTGTTATATTTCACTGAAGAATGCTGTTGAAATTTTGGTAGGGACTGCATTGAATCTGTAGATTGCTTTAGGCAGGATTGCCATTTTGATAATACTAATTCTTCCTATCCATGAGCACAGGATGTATTTCCATTTATTGATATCTTCTTTAATTTCTCTTAAGAGTATCTTTTAGTTTCCAGGGTATAGGTCTTTCACTTCCTTCATTAGGTTTATTCCTAGGTATTTTATTCTTTTAGATGCAATTGTAAATGGAATTGTTTTCCTAATTTCTCTTTCTGCTAGTTCATTGTTAGTACATAGGAATGCCACAGATTTCTGTGTATTGATTTTGTATCCTGCAACTTTGCTGAATTGAGTTATTAGTGCTCGTAGTTTGGGGTGGATTCTTTAGAGTTTTTTATGTACAGTATCATGTCATCTGCAAACAGTGAAAGTTTAACTTCTTCCTTACCAAACTGGATAACTTTTTTCTTTGTGTTTTCTGATTGCTGTGGCTAGGACCTCCAGAACTACGTTGAATAAAAGTGAGGGGAGTGGGGATCCTTGTCTTGTTTCCAATCTCAGAGGAAAAGCTTTCAGCTTTCACTGTTAAGTATGATGTTGACTGTGGGTTTGTCATATATGGCCTTTATTATCCTGAGGTACTTGCCCTCTTTACCATTTTGTTGAGAGTTTTTATTGTGAATGGATGTTGAATTTTGTCAAATGCTTTTTCAGCATCTATGGAGATGATTATGTGTTTTTTGTCCTTATTTTTGATGATGTGGTTTATGATGTTGATGTATTTTGAATATTGTACCATCTGTGCATCCCTGGAATAAATCCTACTTGATCATGATGAATGATCTTTTTGATGTTTGAATTCGGTCTGCTAATACTTTGTTGAGTATTTCTGCATCTATATTCAACAGGGATATTGGTCTGTAATTTTGTTTTTTTGTGGTGTCTTGCCTGGGTTTGGTATTAGAGTGATGCTGACCTCATAGAATGAGTTTGGAAGTATTCCCTCCTCTTCTACTATTTGGAAAACTTTAAGGAGGATGGGTATTAAGTCTTCTCTAAATGTTTGATTAAATTCAGCAGTGAAGTCAGAGATTTTGTTCTTAGGTAGTTTTTTGATTACCAGTTCAATTTCATTGCTGATAATTGGTCTGTTCAGATTTTCTGTTTCTTCCTGCATCAGTCTTGGAAGGTTGTATTTTTCTAGAAAGTTGTTCATTTCTTCTAGGTTATCCAGTTTGTTACCATATAATTTTTCATAGTATTCTCTAATAATTCTTTGTATTTCTGTGGTGTCTATAGAGATTTTTTCCTTTCTTATATCTGATTCTGTTTATGTGTGTAGACTCTCCTTTTTTCTTGATAAGTCTGGTTAGGGGTTTATCTATTTTGTTTATTTTCTCAAAGAACAAGCTCCTGGTTTCATTGATTCTTTCTATTGCTTTATTCTTCTGATTTTTACTTATTTATGCTCTGATCTTTATTCTGTCCCTCCTTCTACTGACTTTGGGTCTCATTTCTTCTTCTTTTTCTAGTTTCATTAATTGTGAGTTTAGACTGTTCTTTTGGGATTGTTCTTTTTTGAGGTAAGCCTGTATCGCCATATACTTTACTGTTAGAACTGCTTTCACTGCATCCCACAGGTTTGGGACTGTTGAGTTGCTGTTTTCATTTGTCTCCATTTATTGCTTGATCTCTGTTTTTATGTGGTCATTGATCCATTGATTATTTAGGAGCCTGTTGTTAAGCCCCTATGTGTTTGTGGGCTTTTTTGTTTTCTTTGCATAATTTATTTCTAGTTTCATACCTTCGTGATCTGAGAAGCTGCTTGGTACAATTTCAGTCCTTCTGAATGTACTGAGGCTCTTTTTGTAGCCTAGTATATGATCTATTCTTGAAAATGTTCCATGTGCACTTGAGAAGAATGTGTATCCTACTGCTTTTGGATGGAGCGTTCTGTAGATGTCTGTTAGGTCCATCTGTTCTAATGTGTTGTTCAGTGCCTCTGTCTCCTTACTTATTTTCTGTCTGGATAATCTGTCCTTTGGAGTGAGTGGTGTGTTGAAATCTCCTAGAATGAATGCATTGCATTCTATTTCCCATTTTAATTCTGTTAGTATTTGTTTCACATATGTTCTCCAATGTTGGGTGCATAGATATTTATAATGGTTATATCCTCTTGTCGGACTGACCCCTTTATCATTATGTAATGTCCTTCTTTATCTCTTGTTACTTTCTTTGTTTTGAAGTCTATTTTGTCTGATACAAATGGTGCAACTCCTGCTTTTTTCTTCCTATTATTTGCATGAAATATCTTTTTCCATCCCTTCACTTAGTCTGTGTATGTCTTTGGGTTTGAAGGGAGTCTCTTATAGGCAGCATATAGAGGGGTCTTGTTTTTTATCCATTCTGTAACTCTATGTCTTGTGATTGGTGCATTCAATCCATTTACATTTAGGGTGATTATTGATTGATAGCTACTTATTGCCATTGATGGCTTTAGATTTGTGGTTACCAAAGGTTCAAGGACAGCTTCTTTACTATCTGACAGTCTAACTCAACCCACTTAGTACACTATTTCAAACACAATCTAAGGGTTCTTTTTATCGTCCCTTCTTTTTCTTCCTCCTCCACTCTTTATATATTAGGTTTCATATTCTGTACTCTTTGTGTATCCCTTGACTGACTTTGTGGGAGCTGATTTAATTTTGCATTTGCTTAGTAATTAATCGGTCTACTTCCTTTACTGTGGTTTTATTGTCCCTGGTGACAGCCATTTAGCCTTAGGAGTACTTCCATCTATAGCAGTCCCTCCAAAATACACTGTAGAGATGGTTTGTGAGAGGTAAATTGCCTCAACTTTTGCTAATCTGGAAATTGTTTAACCCCTGCTTCAAATTTAAATGATAATCTTACCAGGTAGAGTACTCTTGGTTGGAGACCCTTCTGTTTCATTGCATTAAATATATCATGCCACTCCCTTCTTGCCTGTAAGGTTTCTGATGAGAAGTCTGATCATATGGGGTTTCCTTTGTAAGTGATCTTTTTCTCTCTCGGGGTGCTTTTAATACTCAGTGCTTGTGCTTGGTCTTTGCCATTTTAATTATGATATGCCTTGGTGTTGTCTTCCTCGGATCCCTTGTGTTGGAAGATCTCTGTGCTTCCATGACCTGAATGACTATTTCCTTTGCCTGGTTTGGGAAGTTGTCAGAAATTATTTTCTCAAAGAGACTTTCTATCCCTTTTTCTCTCTTCTTCTTCTGGAGCCCATTTAATGAAAATACTGTTCCATTTGGATTGGTCACACAGTTCTATTCTTTCATTCCTAGAAATCAAATTTTCTCTCTGTGCCTCAGCTTCTTTGTTTTCCTGTTCTCTAGTTTCTATTTCATTTACTTTCTCCTCTACCTCATCTAATCTACTTTTAAATCCCTCCACTGTATGTTTCATTTCAAATACTGTATTTTTCAAAGTTTCTGTCTCTTTTCTGAAGTCCTCCCTGAGAGCTTGAATATTTTTCTGTAGCTCCATGAGCATGTTCATGATTTTTAATTTGAAATCTTTGTCATGAAGATTGGTGATTTCTGTTTCACTTAGCCCTCTTTCTGGTGTTTGAGGGATTTTGGTTTGTACCAGGTTCTTCTGCCATTTCATATTTGTAATGTTTATTATAGAATAATAACTTTGTGTCAGTGGCACCCTCTAGTGCCCAGAAGCTCTACTCTCTGGAGCTTCCCAGCCCCTGGAGCGATGGTGGAGGTCACAGGCGCATGTCGCCAGTGCCTGCCAGGAGGAAAGAGTTCTTTCCTGCTTCCTGGCCACAGTGCCTGCCTCCACTGCCTGGGTCAGTGGGCCGAGCATGCAGGGAGGAGCCCCTGTAGCTGATGTAGGTGGGGTTGCTCTCTGACTGGCCTGGTGAGATGGCAGGGCCAGCAGATTTGTAAACTAGTGCCGCCAGGAATAAGGAACAGCAGGCTTCATATCACAGTGGGGGGCCTTGGTGCTGCATTGCCAGTCAGGGGGATGGAGTGCATGAAGCTCCTGAAATTTCCCAACCTTCTGGGCTGAGTCAACTGGGGTGATTTTGTCCACCAGTCTTTTTTCCTTAGCAGGAAGCTCTGTGTAATCCTTGTCCTGTTATCAGCCCTCTTGCTGTTGGGAAGTCTTTCAAAGTGCCCACCTTTCTTTTGTCCCAGAGAGGCTGGTTGTTGTTACCTATTCTCCACAAGGGGCTGGAATCTCTGTCTGAGTATTTTGCCTGTCTTTGCTTTCCAACCCCACTAATCTCCAGAGCACCACATAATGTGGGTTCATGCTCCCCAAACAGATTTCCAGGGCTGGGTATTTAGCAGTCCTGGGCTTCTACACCTTCCCTCCTTTGTTTTGCTTCCTCCCACTGGAGAGCTCAGGTGCGGGGAGGGCTTGGGTACCACTGGATCGTGGCTTTGCTACTTCCTCCTTTTCCATGAGGTCTTCTCTTTTCCCCAGATGTAGGTCATCTGTTGTAGTCTTCTTTCCCATCGCTTTTTCAGGATTAGTTGTATTTGTTGTATTTTCATGTTATATGTGGTTTTGGGAGGAGGTTTCTGCCTCACTTCTCATGCTGCCATCTTGTTTAATCCCCTCTGAAATAATGCACTCTTAAATAAGCACTACAAAGCAGAAATCAAAAGGGAAATCAGAAATCCCAAATATGTTGGGGAGTTAGGTTTGGTATTGCAGGGAAGCAGGACAGAGTGAAACCAAAGTAAAGAAAGCAAGACAGCAGGTTTATTACACCCTGTATCAGAGCAAGCCCCAAGGTAATGTCTGACAGTCCCTAAGTGTTCAAGGAGAGCTTCTTTTTATGAGGATTGCAAGGGGTTTTATGTGGGGCAATCCATGCTAACAAACGCTGATTGACAGCTCCGTAGTTATATCTTCTTACTGGTTGTAGACACCTGTCATCACCTGACCCCTCCTCCTATTAATGTCCTAGCAGTTGGAGACAACCGTGGTCATTTGAACCCTCTTCCTGCTAATGAGATGAATAAAAATGAAGAAACAATGGGACTTAGCTAAAGTGGTAGTTAGAAGGAAATTAATAGCTGTTAATACCTATGTTAAGAAAGAAGAAGAAAGGTTTAAAATCAATAACCTTCTATCTTATGACATTGGAAAAAGAACAGCAAGCTAAACCTAATATAAACAGAAGGAAGGAAATAACAAATAGTAGAAATTAATGAAATAGAGAATAGAAAACCAATGAAGAAAACCAATGGAACTGATAGCTGCTTCTTTGAAAAGATCCACAAAATTGACAAATCTTTTGCTAGGTTGACCAAGAAAAAAGAGAAGACTTAAATTACAAAAATCAGAAATGAAAGAGGGGACATTATTATTGACTGCACAGAAATAAAAAGGATTATAAAGGAATACTGTGAACAATTGTATGCAAAAAAAAAATAGATAACTTAGATGAAATGGGAAAATTCCTAGAAAGACAAAAACTACTGAAACAACTGAAGTAAAATAGACAATTGATGATAGACAAGTGAGAGATTGAAGGGTTCATAATAATTTTAAAAAACTATCCACAAAGAAAGGCTAGGAACCAGATGGCTTCTCTGCTGAATTCTACAACATTTAAAGAGGAATTAATAGCAATTCTTTGCAAACTTCCAAGAAATAGAAGAGGAGGGAATGTTTCCCAACTCATTCGAAATGGCCAGTATTTTCATGATACCAAAACCAGACAGACATTACCAGAAAAGAAAACTGCAGAACAATTTCTCCTATAAATGTAGATGCAAAATTCTCAAGAAAATACTAAAAAACTGAACCCATCAACATGTAAAAGGAAATGGATTTTTCCCATGAATGCAAGGTGGTTCAACATCTGAAAACCAATGAATATATCATATCAATAAAATAAAAGTAAAAATCATATGGTCATCTTAATAGAAGCAGAAAAACCATTTGATAAAAGCCAACATCTTTGCACAATAACTACACTCAATAGAGTATTAATAGAAGGGGACTTCCTCAACCTGATAAAGGGCATCTACAAAAAACTCACAGCTGACATCATACTTAATGGTGAAAGAGTATATACTTTCCCTTTAAGATCAGAAACAAGACAAAGATGCTTGCTGTTACTACTTCTACTCAACAGTGTACTGGAGGTTCTAGCCAGGCCAGCTAAATAAGAAAAAGAAACAAAAGGCATCCAGATTGGAAAGGAAGGAGGAAAATTATATTTGCAGATGACATGATCTTAAATACAGATGATTCTAAGAAATTCATTTGCTTAAAAACTATTTGAGCTAATAAATGAGTTCATCAAGGTTCCAGGATACCATATACAAAAATCAATTGTATTCCTGTACATTTACAATTAACAATCTGAAAATTAAATTAAGAAAACAATTCCATTTAAGATAAAATAAAAAAGAATAAAATACTTAAGAATAAATTTAAAAAAGAAGTGCAAAAGCATACTGAAAGCTACAAAACATTGTTGAAAGAAATTAAACAGTATCTAAATAATTAGAAAACATCCTAAATTCATGGACTGAAAGTCTTAACATTGTTAAGATGGCAATACTTGCCAAACTTATCTACAGATTCAACACCTGTATGCCCTTCCCATTAAGTTTATCTCTTGGAGTGCCTACTGTCCTAAGACTCAGCTCAGGGTTGCCTCCTTCAGGAAACCTCCTCTCCACTGGCTTAGGTGTCTCTGCAGGCACTCTCTTTGCAGACTGGATGTGGGTATGTCCTGTTTTCTTCAGCGTCAGTGTCTAGGGTGATCTCTAGCCATAGAGTGTACACCTTGAGGATGAGTTTGGGCTTCTCTAAATGCAAACAGTAAATGTTCATGGGTTAAATAAGGGTGTGTTTGTGTGTGTGTGTGTGTGCACGTGTGTACGCAGCAGTCCACCTGGGGCAAGAGACAAGAAGTCCTCCAGAGCAGCCAGAGTGGGACACTGCAGACAAGCGGACAAGCCTTGGGCCAGTAAGGGACAGGGGAGGATGCAGGACGGCTTTCAGGGAAGCTGGGGAGCTGCTCAGGGCAGAGCCTCCGGTGGCTTGTCGGCAGCTCCTGCAGTGACTCTCTCATTTGTGACAGCAGACTGTACCGGACACTTCTGTTTGGTCTCTGAGTCCCAGCAGCTGCCTTTGTGGCATCTTTTACTTGTGCAGAACTAAAATAACCAGCCTCCTTCTTCCCCTGCCTTCTCTTTCCCTCCTGGTCCCTTCTTTCCACCTCACACAGAGAACAGGTGGTTTTCCCTCCAGCTGCCAAGTTCCAGTGCTTTCCTTCTGTTTTTGTTTACATAAGATGGCTGCCAGCCCAAAGCTGTTTTATTGTTATTATCAAAGTCAAGACTGATGGTGAAGCTTCCATTGTAAGCATCCTACACAATGCTAAATGCAACAGACACTTCTTGAAACTCAGCACCTGAAAGAATGGATTTTCTCCATTTTACACAGGAAGAAACTGAGACCCAGAAGAGACTGAGAAGCTAAAGAATTCCCTCAAAGCCTCTCCCTTGGGAAGAGTCAGAACCAGGTTCAACCCTTGCATTTCTGACCCCCTGAAGACTCCCAAAACATAAAGGGAAAAGCTGAGGAAATAAATCATCCCGGAAAGAATCATGCATGACATGTTTGGTTCTGACTTCCTGATTTTTAGAAAAGAAGTGACACCCCTGTAAGATGTTGTGAGGACTTTCTGGGCCAGGTTCTGGGTCACTGCAATTTGCCATCTGAGCCATTTGCAACGAATGAATGAGGTTTCGGGCCCTTGGGGCAGGAGAAGCAGGGAGGAATCCTGGGATGGGAAGCAGGGCAGGGAATGTTCTTGGGGAGGTAGCACCTGTGTAAGCGGGACATGGGGAAAGGGGCTCCTGGCATAGGGAACTGTATCTGCTAAAGCCCCAGGTTCTGCAGGGTTAGGGAACTTTAGGGAGTAGAGTGGTCTAGTCGGACTCCGGAGCTGCAGCCTCTGCATTGGAGAATGGGCAGGGTCTCGCTCTGGAAGGACTTCACAAGCCATGTGAAGGCATGTGAACCTTAACCTGAGAGCCCTGAGGCTCGAGCCGCTGATGGTCTTGTGTGAAGAAGGGGTACAGCTTGCCTTTTAGAGTCTGTGCTCTGGCTGCAATACCAGGAAGGACAGGAGATGACAAGACTGAGGGCTTGGAGTTGGGGCTGTGCTGGCTGCAGGGTGCTATGGCATTTCCTTAACATCACATACAGATGTGACAGAGTCTGGCTCGGAGTCCGGAGGTGAACAGGTGGCCTCCTGCCTCAAGAGTTACCTGCCCTATTAGGGAGTCAGGTCTGCAGACCCAGCCATATTGGGGATTCTTTGTGGAAGGAGGTTTTGCTATTTAAAATCCCAGATTCTCTCCAAGAGGGGTGGATGGGCTGAAACCAGAGCAGGGGCTGGAAGGAGGTCAGGGGGGTCACTCAGGGAAGCTGAAACCTCCAGCTAAGAGACACAGTGAAAGTGAGATATCCTGGAGAATGGCTGGTCCTGGAGGGAAGGGGTCAGGACAGTAAGAAGGGGCCTGGTGGCAGGAGCCTGAGGTCAGTGCGGGATGAAGTGGCAGGGTTTCCCCAGGGGAAGAGGGGGCAGTTGGGCTCTGGAGAGCAGCCGAAGGCCCTGTGGAGCTGCTATGCTCTGTGCCTTCAGCCCTCTCCCACCTGCAGAATCTTTACAAGAAATTGCTGCACAATAGAACTGAGTCTGGTTTGGTTTGGTTTGGGGTGGGCTGAGCCTGAATTTGGGGTCCTCGTGCATCTATGGGTGATGAGATGAAAGATGACCACCACGCAGAACTGTGCGGACAGATGCTTCAAGCCAGGGATGACCATGAGAAAGCAAGCCTTTGAGAAATTTGCGGAAAGCTTGAAGAGGCCTTGGAAAGCCATAGCACACAGAATGGGTGTTTTGAGGCTATTTGTTGAAGTTTCTTCAGTGCAGCTCAGCAGAGAAGTACCCAAGTTTATTTTTGGAATAAAGTATTTTCTTTGGTGATTCTGTACAGACACAGCCCTGACCCTACTGTGTCCTAGCATGATAACAAGAAAGGTTGTCTGGAGCCAGGCAACAGGCTGAAGGTCCAGGGCCCAAGCCGGGCCGCAGGGCAGGGCGCTGTGCCTTACGCTCCGGCCTGCGCCTGCCGGCTCCCAGTGACAGCTCACACCCTGCAGTGACCAGGCTGAATTTCCCCCCCCACTCGAGGCCTGACCCTCCACAGCTCTGATAACAGAGGCTCCCCTGGGCCCCAGACCTGGCTGGGACCCCAGCCTTTTCTACAGGGGCCATTCTGGGTTGACAGAGCCCCCACAGAGCCCCACCCTGGGGCTTGGGCAGCCCCTGCCCTTCACCTCCCACCCCACCCTGCGCCACCCTTGGAGAACAGGCTGCCTGAAAGGGTGTTTGTTCCTACCCAGCATAACATGTTCAAGCCTCATTTCCCTTCAACTCTCCTGGCCATAGATTGACAGCTCCGATAGAGCAGAGGGGCCCATGGGGCCTGGCTGGACCAAACTGGCCTGGCGCTGGAAGTGGATGTGGAGGGAAAATGTTCATAAGAGTTTTCAGCTTTTGTCCTTTGACCTTGCCTACCCTGCCACCTTCAGTAATAAGAATAAATATATAAATAATGATAATTCCTACATTAAGGTCAACCATTTATTGCTGTCAGGCAATGTGCTAGCTATTTTACATATAAGATCATATCCATTCACCACAACAGTCCTACAAAATTGTCTCATTGTGCCTTTTAGCCGATGAAGAAATTGAGACTCAGAGAGGTCACCTGACCCTATGTGGCAGCCCAGCACCACACTGGCTGACCTTAAGCAGGGTCCTCTCTGTGCTCGGGTGGCTTCCACATGCTAACTGCTTTCGCCTTAGGATTTGAGGGGCCTGGGGAAGGAGCTGGTGCCGCCCTGGTCATTTTCCACAGGAAGTGGATGTGCAGGGAGGGTGACGGCCTGTGTGTGGCCACTCAGCCAGTGAACAGTGAGGGAGTGGAGCCCAGGTGTCTGACGCCCAGGAGAGGAGGGGGAAGTGTGCTCAGGACCCTGCCTATGGCTCCAGGAGTTCTCTTTCCTCTCTGTGTGGCCTCAGCCAATTCCCTGCCCCTCTCTGAGCTGCACCTTCCCCGTCTAAAAGTGCGGCTCCTAGAATCCCCCTGTGGAGCTTTGTGGAGGGCCTGGCCCTGGGCTGGGAACATGGGGAAGAAGTCCAGGGATTTTCTTCTTCAAACCCAAATGTCATCATCCAGTTGACCCCTGCCTTAGATTTTCCTAGCAGAGAGCTAATCCTGTGAATTTAGAGGAATTTAAGCAAAATGATGCTTTGAAAAGGCTTTATGGATGTGGCCGTAATAGATTTGTGTCCACAAGGTATGTCTCCCCCACAAACCCAGTGTTACATAATCTACCCTACCCCATGACACAGGAGGCCATTCTATTCCCTCAAGTGCCTCCTGCCTCTCAGACCGCCCTGCATTTAGGCTCCACAAAGCTGCTAGACTGAGATTTCTAGCACTTTTTACTCATTCATTTAACAAGTGTTTGCTCAGCACCCCTATGTGCCAGCACAGTTCTAAGCACAGGGGATTCAGCAGAGAACAAAGCAGATGAAAATCCCTGCCTAGTGAGAGAGAGCACAACTGATACACAAGATAAATGAATGAAATGTAACTATGAGGTAGTTTAAAGTGACCAGGGAACAGTAAAGGAGGGAAAGGCAAAGGGGTATATGCAGAAGCGTAGCAATTTAGACAGGTGGTGGGGAAATCAGGCTGCATCACCCCAGGCTCCAGTTCCTTCCAGAGGCTCCCCACTAGGAAGTCCAAGCTCCCCTTCTCGGACCCAGGCCTTTCGTGTTCTGGCCTCAGTTTGCCACATGTGCGTCACTGCCCCTGCTCCCACTTCATAAAGCAGAACGACTTCTTTCTGTCACCATTCCAGGTCTGCACATGCCATTCCTGCAGCTGGGAATGCTCTGCCCTCTGTCTCCACTGCTTTAGAAGCTTGTTTTAATCAGATGTGGTAAGATGACAGACACAGAGACAGCTGTCCTGAAAGAACAGTTTATTACCTACAATTCCCAAGAGGATGGGGCATACCACATCACATCCCACAGGGCCACATGGGGAAGCACCAGCATCAGTTGGGAGGCAGGAGGGGAAAACACGGCTGCCCTGGGAATGCCTCACGCTTCACCTGATTTGAATGGTCAGTTGCTGGGCCCAACTGCTGTAGGTCTGAGCTTGAGTTCCCTACTTACTGGTTTGGGCTGTTGGCCATCTGAGTCTCTCTAAGCCTCAGTTTCCTCACCTGTGAAATGGGGTCAAGCACCATCAGCTTCATTAGGGTCACTGCCATTGTTGGAACTCCTTTGGTTGCACTTGACAAATATCTGGCTCAGGCTCACGTAAGCAAAAGGGGATGAGCTGACATGGTTGGGAAATCTGAAGGGCCTCCTGGCTTCGGCCGTGACTGGATCCAGAGACTCAGTAACAAGACACATCTCTCTCTCTGTCTCTGCTCTGCTGCCTTTCGTCCTGACATTACCTGGAGGTGTGCTCTACCCAGGTGATGGCTAAGGTGGCCAGCAGCATTCCAGGCATATACTCTGCCAGCTTAGCAGAAATTCCATGGAGGGCTCATTGGCTCGGCTTGAGTAAATGCTAACCTCTGAGCCCCTCCATCAGCGTGGCCAGATGGGTGAGGGCTCTTGTTCGCCAGGCTCAGTCACATGCACATTTGGGGACCCATTGAACACATAGATGAGAGTGAAGTCATTTCTCCAAATGGAGTCAGGGATGCTGTGGCTGAGTAAGAGATGCTGCTGAACACACCTGCCGACACCCACCGCTGTGGACCATGGGAGAGCTCTGCAGATGTTGTAGGTAGAGGGCACAGTGCTGGCATGGTTAGGAGCCTTACAGCGGTGTCATTACTAGACTGCTAATTGGCACCCACCTCTGTGCTCTTCCGGGTTCTCCAGCCTCCCAGCGTGGGGACCTCCCTCTGACATGACAGAACTCCCTGCTGCCCTGTGAGGGGCAAAGCCCGGCACTTAGGTCCTGGGTGTCACCCCCTCTTGCTTACTTTATCCCTTTGCTCTTGCACTGTTGTCTTTTTCTCAAAATATTAGCAATCTCAGCATCAATTTTGGACCATCCCTATTGTCACTTGTCTCTAAAAGTGCTACCATGGACCCATTCCTCCCTCCACTCTAGCTACAGGCCTCATCTGTGAAATGGGGTCAAAGCCCCATTCCTACATTCAATCCACTAAAGTTATCTTCAAAACACACCACCCTGTCTGTCCCTCTTGCCCCTAGGGTCTGTCTTCCATGGGGAAGTGCTGTCCAAAAGAAATGTGATATGAGCTATGTGTGCCATTTTAATTTTGGGGGGAATCACTTAGAAAGGTAAAAGGAAACAGGAGAAATTAATTTCAGTAATATATTTTATTAAAGCTACTATATCCAAAGTAACTCTATTTCAACATGTAATCAATGTAAGATATTTAGTGAAATACTTTACATTCTTTTCTGCTAAGCCTTCAAAATCTATCGTATATTTTTCACTGGTGGCACATCTCACTGTGGACCAGCTGGGTGTCATGTACGTAGCAGCCACGAGTGGAGCAGATCCTCAGTGTCCGTCCGACCTCGGCACTCCTTTGCGTGCACCCCTCCAGTGTCCTGCTGCCCTCGGACCAGGATGCGCATGCCCTGCAGAGGAGGACAGGGGCCTTCCTCACCTGGCTACCTCCTGGCCACATCTCTCCCTGTTCTCTCCCTCGCTCCCTGCAGCCACCACCTCACCTTCCCGCCTCATCCACATGCGGAGCTCGCCTCTACCCCAGGACCTTTGTCCTTGCTCTTTCTCCGCGGGGATGGCTCTTCTTTCAGTCTGGGTGTGCTTGGTTTCCTCACGTCGTTCTGTTCTCTGCTCACTGTCACTTCCTCAGAGGCCCTCCTGACCACACCCTCTGATGTGCACCAGAGTGCTCTCCATCGCATCGCCCTGTTGTATTCTCTGCACAGCACCCATTGCTCTCAGGAGTCAGCTTATTTAGCACTTTGGCTCCTTGTTGCGATGTTTGTTTTCCATCAAGAAGAGATAGCTCTCCTCCATAGAACCTTACCTACAATAAGCGCTCAACAACACTCACAGTTTTGAATCAATCTCTCAGCACAGTTCGCATCCAGGGCCTCATTGGGTGCAAATTGTCCTCCACACCAGGGCATTGCACAGGGATTGCATATCCCTCAGGTGCCAAGCAAGTGGGAGTCACAGCCCAGCAGAGGAGACTTAACTCAGTGACAGTCTGTTCAAAGTGAGATTTCTTGGCAGACTTCAGCAGAGCATGTATTTACCAAATTTTCCGTCCTTGACCGCTGCTGCTGAGGCCTGATGACTGCGATTCCTTAGAGCCAGGGCCTGCTGTGTGAGCAGCAAGTGCCGTCGTGACATTTTATGGTTATAAAATACCCATCTGAAAGGGACCATGATAGTGACCATCCAACATTCTCTGTTTCCAGTTTTATGTGACCATGCAGGTAAAAGCCCCTACCTACCCCAGGCCTAGCACATGGTTGGTGCTTAGGAAATGTGAGTGCCCTTCAGAGCAATTCAACAGATAACAGTGTTATAGAGCACTTGGCAAGCTCTGGACACAGTGCTTCATGCTGGAAATTCATAAAGGAAGAAGACCCAGTTGGCAGGTACCAAGATTTCCATCTCATGCAAGGAAATTATCCTCCAACCCGACTGTTAGCTTTTTTTTTTTTTAACAATTTATTTTATGTTAGTATCATTAACCTACAATTACATGAGCAATATTGTGATGATTAAACTACCCCCTTCATCAGGTCCCCCCCACCAACCCTATTACAGTCACTGTCCATCAGTGTAGTGAGATGAGTATCACTACTTGTCTTCTCTGAGCTGTACAGTCCGACCGTTAGCTTTTGCACAGGGCAGAGGGAGCCTGGTGCTTCAGCCCCAGGCCTGACCCATATCTGCCTGGGAACATGGCCACCTCTCCTTACTGTGTCATTGGTGGCATCGTCCTACGAGTGTCCTGAGAGCTCAGGAAATGTCTGAACCGATAGGGGATGTTTCCAGCCCTTGGGGCTCTTGGGAGGGTCACTGGAAGAAGACCCCACCGGGACCAGAGCTCAGTGCTGTGGGAAGGGTTTTCCCAGGCAGACCCCCTTCCCTCCTGGGGTGGGCCGGACGACAGGTCATCTCAACATACTTAGGAAGAAGAACTTGCCTCAGAGGATATCTTCATGAATCTCTAGTAAATAAAGCAGAAGAAGCTGGGTTACTGTGGCTGAAGCAGGGCAGGGGCCCAGAGTTCTCCCGTGCTGTTTCCCTGACTCCTTCCTCTCTGAGACCCCTAGAGGCCCACAGGGCCCTGTTTGAAAAGCATGGGCATATCCTCTCTGGAGGCAGAACTGGAGCTTTGGATACCCGGTGCTACTCTTACCCAGAGGATGTCTTAACTTCTTAAAGAAGTTCAGGTTTTCATCTGAACATAGAGCTAATCGTAGCCCCTACCTAATAGGGTTGCTGTGAGAAGTAACTTGAAAAATGAAAACTCATGTAAAGCATTTAACCCAGTGCAGATGAGGTGGAAAACATTTAACAAATAAATTCTTCCCATGAATGTCTGCATTTTAAATCTGAACCCTGGTAAAGGGAATGCTTACACCAACACGGAGAGCCCGGGATGGTAGAATCTCACCCGGGCAGCTAGGGAAGGAGGGCAGTGTGGGGAAGTTGCTGGCTCTTCTTAGCTCTTTCCGGAGGTGCTCTCCTATTTTTGGTCTTCATGTAGCTGGTTTCCCAACAGATAATAAGGCCCCTTGGTTTTGCCTACACTCACAGGTAAAATACTCTGGGATATTTAAGCATTCAGGCCCATGTTTGGGCTGATAGGGAAGGAGAAGGAAGTGAGTTCAGAAAAAGTACGTTTAGGCTGCACCCATCACCCATGTTGGAGCTGCCACCCAGCCTGAGCCACCCAGGATCCAGGGTCTGGTTGGGTGTGGGTGGGGGTGGGATATATTCTGCAAGATTCTTGGCTGGGGAGGCTGGCTAAGCAAGCTCCATCCTGGCAACAAGACCCCTGAAAACAATAGCCAGAGGCCTATGTGGGGATGGACCTTGCTCTGTCCCTACCCCTGTCTGGCCTTTATTTTATTCCAAGGCCCTGGGCCAGTCTTTGAGCTTACTCATTAACTGAGCAATTTGCTGAAAGGATCTGACTGTGAATATCAGGAAAACATGCAAATAATCATGTGGGGCCAAGCAGGGAGAAGTGGGCCCAACCGCAAAGACGGTGAGCCAGGGAGGTCACAACCCAGGTGGGCAGTCACCCTCTCTGTGCCTCGGGTGTTTTCTCTGCCAAGTGATGAACCCCCAGGGTATGGCCAGGATCTCCCACTTGAGAGAATTGCCTTTCTTTTCATGTTTACATCAAAGAAGCTCAAGCCCACAGATACTGGGAGGGCTACCTCCCTGCTTCTGTGTCGGGGTTTCCTGCAGTGAGAAAGGAGACTGCCAGAGTTTCAGGACACCCGTCCTGCATCTACCAGATGTGCTTCCTTCCCTTCTCTAGCTACTGGGGGCTGAGGGAGATTCTGTTGGAGAAAATGCCTCTATGGAACTATTGCTTAAGGAACCACCCATCTGGTTGCACTCCCATCTGGCGATCTTGAAGTTCAGACTAGGTCAGGCTCATGAAAGAGTAGCCAGGCGTGGAGTCCCACAGCTCCCCACAGCCAGGGCACTGGCCGCAGTGCAGTCCCAAGGCTGTGGCCTCCAGGGCTCCGAACTCCTAGTCTGATCTTCTTTTGTAGCATTATAATTTTTCTTTTCTGGAACCTTTTTTCCTTTCCCAATCCCCCTCTTCCACATGCAGTTACGTGTTGTGCTATGAGCACCAGCTTTGGAAGCAGGCTGGCCTTGGTTCAGATCCTGGTTCGCAGCTCCCTAGCTGTGTGACTTCACACAAAGTTTGCATCTCTGAGTTTCTGTTTCTTCTCTGTGGTAATGATATCATGTTAGGCTCCATTGTGGAGGGTGAGAGAAAGTCCCCAAGCCTCTCATAGTTCACAATCCCATGGGGGTACAAGGCTCAATCATTAAAAAGTGATTTATTAAAGAAGTTTCCAATACACAGAGGTAAGAAATGTATATTTTTTAATCTGAGGGCATAAAGATATAAAAAAGATTATGTTATTAATTGTTGAAGGTGGGATTCATTATATTATTCTCTCTAGTTTTGCATGTTTGAAAACTTTTTTCTATATTTTTGAATCAAACATCACACATCATATCACTTCATCTATAAACATTTCAGCATTTAACCATAAAAAGGGACTCTTACAAGTAATAATAAGCACAATATTACTATCACCTTAAAAAACTAAAAATATTTTTTTATATTAAGGTATTATTGATATACACTCTTATGAAGGTTTCACATGAAAAAACAATGTGGCTACTACATTTACCCATATTATCAAGTCCCCACCCATACCCCAATGCAGTCACTGTCCATCAGTGTAGTAAGATGCCACAGATTCACTGTTGGCCTTCTCTGTGCTACACTGTTTTCCCTTTGAACCCCCACACCATGTGTACTAAACATACTCCTCAATCCCCTTCTCCCACCCTCCCCACTCGCCCTCCCACATCCCTCCCCTTTGGTAACCACTAGTTCCTTCTTGGAGTTTCTGAGTCTGCTGCTATTTTGTTCCTTCACTTTTGCTTCGTTGTTATACTCCACAAATGAGGGAAATCATTTGGCACTTGTCTTTCTCCACCTGGCTTATATCACTGAGCATATCCTCCAGCTTCATCCATGTTGTTGCAAATGGTAGGATCTGTTTCTTTCTTGTGGCTGAATTGTGTATATGTACCACCTCTTCTTTGTCCATTCATCTACTGATGGACACTTAGGTTACTTCCATATCTTGGCTATTGTAAAAAGGGCTGCAATAAACATAGGGGTGCATATGTATTTTTGAACTTGAGAAGTTGTATTCTTTGGGTAAATTCCAAGGAGTGGGATTCCAGGGTCAAATGGTATTTCTATTTTTACTTTTTTGAGGAACCTCCATATTGCTTTCCAAAATGATTGAACTAGCTTACATTCCCACCAGCAGTGTAAGAGGGTTCCCCTATCTCTGTATCCTCGCCAGCATTTGTTGTTCTTAGTCTTTTCGATGCTGGCCATCCTTACTGGTGTGAGGTGATATCTCATTATATTTTTAATTTGCATTTCCCTGATGATTAGTGATGTGGAGCATCTTTTCATGTATCTGTTGGTCATCTATATTTCTTCTTTGGAGAACTATCTCTTCATATCCTCTGCCCATTTTTTAATCAGGTGTGTAAGTTCTTTATATATTTTGGATGTTAACCCATTGTCGGATATGTCTTTTACAAATATATTCTCCCATACTGTAGGGTGCTTTTTGTTCTGTTGATGGTGTCCTTTGCCATACAGAAACTTTTTAGTGTGTTGTAGTCCCATGAGTTCATTTTTGCTTTTGTTTCCCTTGCTCGAGGAGATGTGTTCAGGAATAAGTTTTTCATGCTTATACTCAGGAGATTTTTGCCTGTTGTCTTCTAAGAGTTTTATGGTTTCGTGACTTACATTCAGGTCCTTGATCCATTTTGAGTTTACTTTTGTGTATGGGGTTAAACAATAATCCAGTTTCATTCTCTTGCATGTAGCTGTCCAGTTTTGCCAACACCAGCTGTTGAAGAGGCTGTGATTTCCCCATTGTATATCCATGGCTCCTTTATTGTATATTAATTGACCATATATGGTTGGGTTTATATCTGGGCTCTGTAGTCTGTTCCATTAGTCTATGGATCTGTTCTTGTGCCAGTACCAAATTGTCTTGATTAGTGTGGCTTTGTAGTAGAGCTTGAAGTTAGGGAGCATAATTCCCCCAGCTTTATTCTTCCTACTCAGGATTGCTTTGGCTATTCAGGGTCTTTTTTGGTTCCATATGAACTTTAGAACGTTTTTCTCTAGTTGAAGAATGCTGTTGGTATTTTGATAGGAATTGCATTGAATCTGTAGTTTGCTTTAGGCTGGATGGCCATTTTGACAATATTAATCCTTCCTCTCCATGAGCACAGGATATGTTTCCATTTATTGGTATCTTCTTTAATTTATCTCATGAGTGTCTTGTAGTTTTCAAACTATAGGTCTTTCACTTCCTTGGTTAGGTTTATTCCTAGGTATTTTATTATTTTTGATGCAACTGTGAATGGAATTGTTTTCCTGATTTCTCTTTCTACTAGTTCATTGTTAGTGTATAGGAATGCCACAGATTTCTGCATATTAATTTTGTATCCTGCAACTTTGCTGAATTCAGATATTAGATCTAGCTGTTTTGGAGTGGATTCCTTAGGGTTTTTTATGTACAATATCATGTCATCTGCAAACAGGGACAGTTTAACTTCTTCCTTGCCAATCTGGATGCCTTTTATTTCTTTGTGTTGTCTTATTGCCGTGGCTAGGATCTTCAGAACTATGTTGAATAAAAGTGGAGAGAGTGGGCATCCTTGTCTTGTTCCTGACTTTAAGGAAAAGCTTTCAGCTTCTTGCTGTTAAGTATAATGTTAGCTGGGTTTGTCACATATGGCCTTTATTATGTTGACGTACTTGCCTTCTATACCCATTTTGTTGAGAGTTTTTATCATGAATGTATGTTGAATTTTGTCAAATGCTTTTTCAGCATCTATGGAGATGATCATGTGGTTTTTGTCCTTTTTGTTGATGTGGTAGTTGACATTGATGGATTTTAGAATGTTGTACCATCCTTGCATCCCTAGAATAAATCCTACTTCATCATGATGGATGATCTTTTTGATATATCTTTGAATTCGGTTTGCTAATAATTTGTTGAGTATTTTTGCATCCATGTTCATCAGTAATATTGGTCTGTAATTTTCTTTTTTTGTGGTGTCTTTGCCTGGTTGTGATATTAGAGTGATGCTGGCCTCATAGAATGAGTTTGGAAGTATTCCCTCTTCTACTATTTGGAAAACTTTAAGGAGGATGGGTATTAGGTCTCCACTAAATGTTTGATAAAATTCAGCAGTGAAGCCATCTGGTCCAGGAGTTTTGTTCTTAGGTAAGTTTTTGATTACCAGTTCAATTTTGTTGCTGGTAATTGGTCTGTTCATATTTTCTGTTTCTTTCTGGGTCAGCCTTGGAAGGTTGTATTTTTCTAGAAAGTTGTCCATTTCTTCTAGGTTATTCAGTTTGTTAGCATATAATTTTTCATAGTATTCTCTAATAATTCTTTGTATTTCTGTGGCATCTATAGTGATTTTTCTTATCTCATTTCTGATTCTGTTTATGTGAGTAGACTCTCTTTTTTTCTTGATAAGTCTGGCTAGGGGTTTATCTATTTTGTTTATTTTCTCAAAAAACCAGCTCTTGCTTTCATTGATTCCTTCTGTTTTATTCTTCTCGATTTTATTTATTTATGCTCTAATCTTTATTATGTCCCTCCTTCTACTGACTTTGGGCCTCATTTGTTCTTCTTTTTCTAGTTTTGTTAACTGTGAGTTTAGACTCTCATATAGGATTGTCCTTCTTTCCTGAGGTAGGCCTGTATTGCAATACACTTTCCTCTTAGCACGGCCTTTGCTGCATCCCACAGATTTTGCAGTGTTGAATTATTGTTGTCATGAGTCTCCATATATTGCTTGATCTCTGTTTTTATTTGGTCATTGATCCGCTGGTTATTTAGGAGCATGTTGTGAAGCCTCCATGTCTTCTGGGCTTTTCCATTTTCTTTGCATAATTTATTTCTAGTTTCATACCTTTGTGGTCTGAGAAACTGGTTGGTACAATTTCAATCTTTTTGAATTTACTGAGGCTCTCTTTGTGGCCTAGTATATGATCTATTCTTGAAAGTTTTCCATGCACACATTAGAAGAATGTGTATTCTGCTGCTTTTGGATGTAGAGTTTTGTAGATGTCTGTTAGGTCCATATGTTCTAATATGTTGTTCAGTGCCTCTGTCTCCTTACTTATTTTCTGCCTGGTTGATCTATCCTTTGAATGAGTGGACTGTTGAAGTCTTCTAGAATGAATGCATTGCATTCCATTTCCCCTTTTAATCCTGTTAGTATGTGTTTCACATATGTAGGTGCTTCTGTGTTGGGTGCATAGATATTTATAATGGTTATATATTCTTGTTGGATTGACCCTTTTATCATTATGTAATGTCCTTCTTTATCTCGTGACTTTCTTTGTTTTGATGTCTATTTTGTCTGATACTAGTACTGCAACTCCTGCTTTTTTCTCCCTATTAGTTGCGTGAAATATCTTTTTCCATCCCTTCACTTTTAGTCTGTGTATGTCTTTGGGTTTAAAGTGAGTCCCTTGTAGGCAGCATATAGAGGGGTCTTGTTCTTTTATCCATTCAGTGACTCTATGTCTTTTGATTGGTGCATTCAGTCCATTTAAATTTAGGGTGATTATTGATAGGTATGTACTTATTGCCATTGCAGGCTTTAGATTCGTGGTTACCAAAGGTTCAAGGTTAACTTCCTTACTATTTAGGAGTCTAACTTAACTCACTTAACATCTATAACAAACACAATCTAAAGGTTCTTTTTTTTCTCCTCATTTTTCTTCCTCCTCCCTTCTTTATATATTAGGTATTATATTCTGTACTCTTTGTCTATCCCTTGATTGACTTTGGGGATAGTTAATTTAATTTTGCATTTGCTTAGTAATTAGCTGTTCTACTTTCCTTACTGTGGTTTTATTACCTCTGGTGACAGCTATTAAGCCTTAGGAACACTTCCATCTATAGCAGTCCCTCCAAATTACACTGTAGAGATGGTTTGTGGGAGCTAAATTCTCTCAGCTTTTGCTTATCTGGAAATTGTTTAATCCCTCCTTCAAATTTAAATGATAATCTTGCCGGATAAAGTAATCTTGGTTTGAGGCCCTTCTGCTTCATTGCATTAAATACATAATGCTACTCCCTTGGGGCCTGTAAAGTTTCTGCTGAGATGACTGATCATAGCCTGATGGGCTTTCCTTTGTATGTGATCTTATTTCTCTCACTGGCTGCTTTTAATAGTCTGTCCTTATCCTTGACCTTTGCCATTTTAATTATTATATGTCTTCCTTGGGTCCCTTGTGTTAGGAGATCTGTGCATCTCCATGGCCTGAGAGACTATCTTCTTCCCCAGATTGGGGAAGTTTTCAGCAATTACCTCCTCAAAGACACTTTCTATCCCTTTTTCTCTCTCTTCTTCTTCTGGTACCCCTATAATGCGAATATTGTTCCATTTGGATTGGTCGCACAGTTCTCTCAATATTCTTTCATTCTCAGAGATCCTTTTTTCTCTCTGTGCCTCAGCTTCTTTGTATTCCACTTCTCTAGTTTCTATTTCATTTATCGTCTTCTCCACTGTATCTAATCTACTTTTAATACCCTCTATTGTGCTCTTTAATGATTGGATCTCTGACTGGAATTCATTCCTGAGTTGTTGAATATCTTTCCGTACCTCCATGAACATGTTAATGATTTTTATTTTGAACTCCCTTTCAGGGAGATTTATGAGGTCTATGTCATTTTAATCTTTTTCAGGAGTTGTATTAATAATTTTACTTTGAACCAGGTTCCTTTGGCTTTTCATATTTGTATATGGCGCCCTCTAGTGCTCAGAAGCTCTATTCTCTGGAGCTGCTCAGCCCCTGAAGCAATGTCAGGGGTCGCAGGGGAGTGGTATTGATGCCTGGAGGGAGGAAAGAGCTGTTTCCTGCTTCCCGGCTGCTATGCCTGTCTCCCCTGCCTGAACCAGTGGGCTGAGCACACAGGTATAATCCTCTATGCTTTGCATTTGTAGTTGCTGTAGACAGATCTTCCCTCTGGCTGGCCTAACACCATGGTAGGGTTTGCTGGTTTTCGAGCCAGGTGGGACTGGCCGGGAGAAAGGCGCAGTAGGCTGTGTATCGCAGAGGGCATCCTTGGAGCTGTGTAGCCAGCCATGAAGCTGGAGCACCTGAAGAATGTGAAAGCTCCCAACCTGCTGGGCAGAGTGCACCTGGACAAGTTTGTCTACCTGTTCTTTCTCCTCAGCAGTAAGCTCTGTACAATCCTTGCCCCTTTAGCAGCCCTCTTGCTAAGGGCTTCCTTGTTAGGAAGTCTCTCAGATTGCCCACCTTTCTTTTGTCCCAGAGCAGCTGGATATGGATCCCTGCTTTCCAGAAGTGGCTGGAATCTCAGTATCTCCAGGAATTATGCCTGTCAGCTTTCCAGCCCCCTAATTATAAGAGTACCATGCAAGCACCATGAAATGCAGGTTTGTACTCCCTGAGCAGATATGCGGAGTTAGGTATTCAGTATTCCCAGGCCTCCACTCCATCCCTGCTTTGTTTCTCCTCCTCCTGCCGGTGAGCTGGGGTGGGGGAAGAGCTTGGGCCTCCCGGGCAACAGCTTTGGTACATTACCCAGTTCTGTGATGTCTGCTCTTTTATCCAGGTGTATGCAGTGAGGTGCAGTCCTCTTTCCTGTTGCTCCTTCAGGAGTAGTTGTTTTAGTTATATTTTTGTATTATATGCGATTTTAGGAGGAAGCCTGTCTCATCTCTCACACCAGCATCTTTAATCCTCTCCCTAAAAACAGTTCTTTAATATGATCAGATATCTAGTGTTTGTTACATTTCCCTGATTGTCATATGAAAATTTTGATAGTGTGTTTATTGAATTGGGATCCAAATTGGGACCTCATATAGTGATTGATTAATTTTTCACCTAAGTCTCTTTTGATTTGTAAGTTATTTCATCTTTTATTTTTCTTATAATACTTTGTTGAAAAAAACAAATAATTTATTCTATAGAGTTTCCTACATTCTGATCATTCTATGTTCATACTCAAAGTATCATTTAATGTAGTCTTTTGTCTCCTGTATTTACTCTAAATTGGTAGTGAGATTCTTTTTGCCTGATTAGGATTTTTGGCAAGGCTACTTCATAGTTATTGTCTTCTACCAGAAGGAATGTGATGTCTGGACATCTTTTTGTCATATTGGCAGCTATTGATGATCATTGCTTAGATCCATTGATTCATAGAATGCAGAAGAATAATATTCTAATTCTCTAAATTTGCCTTTTTTTTTTAGCTGGACGGCTTCTATAAAGGGAAGATTCCCTTTATTAGTTGTGTGGTTACTTTGTAATACCAGTTGTAAAAATAAGATAAATGCTTTATTCTCTTCCTTTATTTATCAGTTATCATGATTTGGTTCCCAAGAATCTTCTAAAAGCAACCACTAAGTTGTGTGCATGTGCGTGTGTTTAATATTATTAGTATTCCATTGATTTAAAATATTCGATTCATTTCAATTCTTGGTAGTTATTGTCTTTACTGATGCCCAAATTATACCATCTTTGGCCAATGGAAGTTACAGAAATGGGCTGCTGAGTCCTTTTGATACATTCTATTAATCTTTGATAGTAATGTGTTTGTATGAGAAAATGTTCCAAGCTCACTGTGTATCTCAGACATATCCATTTGTATGAGAAGTCATGATTCCTTTTAGTGACAAGTGGTATTTAGACACCATAATCCGGATCTGGGGGGGTACTCATTGTATTGGACTGTTTACATTTCTAGGTCTTTCCAATGGACAAAGCTAGGAAAATTGTGATAAGACACATTACAAATTTATACTGATATTGCCCATTCAAATTCTAGACCATAGAGGTTTTTTGTCTTACATTGTTTTACATTTTGGTCTTATATTTATTGGTCTTACATCTATGATTTCTTTTAACCACGCTGAAAATTTAAGCTTTTAGAAATCCTGCATAATTACTCAGTGGATTTATCCTTTATTACACACACAACAGGCTCAAAAGAATAATACTGAAATTACTAAAATACTGTAATTACTGAAATGATTTAAAGGTGTTTTATTTTTGGCATTTCTCTTTGTCCTTGGGCTAAATCGCACTAAGAATGTATGTTAAATTACGAAGCTTTAACATCACTTGAAATAGTTCCTCTCTGTATGGTTATTCACCAGCTAAACACAAGTTGGTTTCATTAGTTTTAAATTTGGGATTGCTCCAGTGAGGATGGCCAACATCCAAAACACAAACAACAAATGTTGGCGAGGATGTGGAGAAAAGGGAACCCCCCTACACTGCTGGTGGGAATGCAAATTAGTTCAACCATTGTGGAAAGCAGTATGGAGGTTCCTCAAAAAACTCAAAATAGAAATACCATTTGACCCAGGAATCCCACTCCTAGGAATTTACCCTAAGAACGCAGCAACCCAGTTTCAAAAAGACAGAGGCACCCCTATGTTTATTGCAGCACTATTTACAATAGCCAAGAAATGGAAGCAACCTAAGTGTCCATTAGTAGATGACTGTAAAGAAGATATGGTACATATACACAATGGAATATTACTCAGTCATAAGAAAAAAACAAATCGTACCATTTGCAACAACATGGATGGAGCTAGAGGGTATTATGCTCAGTGAAATAAGCCAAGCCGAAAAAGACAAGTATCAAATGATCTCACTCATATGTGGAGTATAAGAACAAAGAAAAAAACTGAAGGAACAAAACAGCAGCAGACCCACAGAACCCAAGAACGGACTAATAGTTACCAAAGGGAAAGGGACTGGGGAGGATGGGTGGGAAGGGAGGGATAAGAGGGTAAAAGGGGCATTACGATTAGCAGACATAAGGTGGGGGGCCACGGGGAAGACTGTACAACTCAGAGAAGACAAGTAGTGATTCTCATCTCACTACGCTGATGGACAGTGACTGTAATAGGGTTGGTGGGGGGGACCTGATGAAGGGGGTAGTTTAATCACCACAATATTGCTCATGTAATTGTAGGTTAATGATACCAAAATAAATTGTAAAAAAAAAAAATTTGGGATTGCTCTTTCATTTTTGTTTTTCAGTCTTGAAAATATATTTTTGATGGTTTTATGCTCCAGCCTAAAGACAAGATATGTTCAAAGGCCAAGTTCTTTTCCTGTCTCTTTTATCTTATTCCCTCCCCCAAGAGGGGTAACCATTTTAAAAGTATGCTTTGCCTTTCCATTATTTTTTGTATATAAGCAAACACACACACACATACACATATTAGCATGCCCCCTTTCTCTTAGCTAAATTGTAGCATAATAGACACACTTTCGTCTGCTTTGCTTTTTTCACTGAATGATATATCCTAGAGATCATTCCATAGTGGTTGTGGGGAAAGTGGGGTTCCTATGGCCAGGATCCTCGCTGAACTTAAACCACCTGATGATGTGACTGGCCTGTTGCTATGCTGCCACTTCCATACCTTTAGGCAATAAGCCATTATTATGTTAATATAAAGAGTTCCACCCAGTGCTCTGCGGGCAATGGGGTGGCGGGGCTGCAAGGCTGTAGGAGAGTGGAGTGGAGGCTGGAGTGGTGGCAGCGCTGAGGACAGAGGCCCAGAGGACGGCTGTGCAGAGGGGCCCAGAAGCAGAGACCGGCTTGCTGCATCCGAAGCAGCAGTGATAACACACACTCACTCTGAGTGAACGGGATTTTAGTGACTGACCTGCCACCTGGAAATAAAGTTGGGTATAACCTTTTCACCCCAAGAACCCTTTGCTGTAAATTTCTTTGGTCACAGTGAATCTATAGTGAACTTGCCTGGAGCTGAAATCCATTTGCAAGACAATTGGCGAAGTCCGCAGGGTTCATTGTTGACCAAGGAAAAAGACAAGCTGCCCTTATGGGAGGGGTGCTTCAGCCGGTTGCCCCTGTGAATGGGGAGACAGTGGATTGTCCCCCAGTGGGTATGTGGTTGAGGTGGCTTGCCTTCTAGAGGACTGGGCCTCACCCCAGGACTGGAGGCAGGTGGAGGTGACACTGGAGGCTGTAGAGGTGGCCCTTCGTATAGTAAGTAGATCCTTTGAGAAGTAGAGTGCCAGTGAGGCAGCCAGGACTGTGGGTTGGCTGCTTCTCACAGTATTAAAAAGGTCTACAAAAGAGACCCAAGAAATGGTGGCACGAGAATGCAAGCTGCAAACTTCTGTGGATTCCCTGAGGAAGGAGATGGCTTTGATGCGAGAAGAGGCAGCATGAGCGCGTCAGCAGCAAGGAGCCACTGGAGACGAGACGGCAGTGCTGCCAGGTGTCCTGAAGGAGGAAGAGGCCATCAAGGAAAAAGACGAACTCCTGAGGGAAGCACAGGCGGAGGCGGTATGAGAACGTCAGCTGGGAAGCATTGAGCTGAAGGTAAGAGACCTTCTGAAGACTGAGCTAGCATTGCTGCGAGGTACAGTAGAAAAGGTAAAGGTTGTAGCAGAGGAGGCACTCGGGGGAGGGGAGAGAAAGGTGCCATCAGCCCCAGAAATGGAGGAGCTGGAGAAAGATGAAGGGGTGGTGCCCGAGGCACTGACCCCTCGTGTACTGAAAGCACGCCCAGTGGTTGTAAAGAAAATAAAGACCCAGCAGCTGAAGGTTCCCCAAGGAGAGGAGCAGCCCCCTCCCCAGGTCGTGGAGCACTCTATGGTCTGCCCTTATACTCAGGATGAGCTGGTGGATTTGGGCTCCCAGTTTAGGGAGAAGCCCTCGGAGTCAATATCAGCTTGGCTCCTGCGTCTGTGGGACTTAGGGGTGGATGGTATTGTTCTGTCGGGGTCAGAGATGGGAAAGCTGTCTTCCCTGACAGTGCAGCCTGCCTTGAGGCAGCGATTACAAAATGCACATCAGACCCCAGGGAGTCACACCCTCCTCGATTGGCTCATGGCTGCACTTCGGGCTGTGTGGCCCAATCTGGGTGATCTACCATCCTCTCCTGTTAGATGGCAGACATATGCTGAACTCCAACAGGTGCTACAAGAGCTAGGCATGAGAAATGCCATCTATAGTCCTGAGAATTATGGCCCAGATGAAGAGATTTTCACTACTGTGATGAGGAAAATTGTACTTCAAACGGCTCCTACATCCCTCTTTGGGTCTCTAGTGGCCATTCTTTCCCCTCACTTAGGGCATCCCATAAATGACAGTGGCAGACTTAGGAGAGGCTGAAGTCATGAGAATTCAGAAAGAAGTAAGACTTGTTGCTCACAAGAAGAATTTAAAGGGCCCCATGAAGGTTACGAGGACCCAGATATGGGTTGATTTAATACGGGCAGGAGCAGATGGAAGGAAATTAGATGGGAAGTCAAATAGGATCTTACTAGAGCTATGGCAACAGCTGAAATCAGAGCAGCAGTTCCAGCCATTAAAACCAAAGAGGCAGAGGTCAGAGACACAGCCACAAGTCCGGCCTGTGTGTTTGCAAGACTTCCTGCTGGAGAGTGAGCCAACCTCACTCGCGCTCACACAGGAAGATGATTGGGGAACACAGTTTGACTGAGGGGAAGGACAAGGTATCTGCCCTCAGGGACCAGGGGGGAACCAGAGACCACATGATGGCTGGAATGGACATGCTTTGGACTTGATCTGCATGGGGCTTTGAACCTAGCTAAATCCTCTGGCTTGAGGATTATTATAATTTTTGTTACCTGTATCTTAATTTTTATTATCTCTGAGTTGTTGTTATCCTCTGCTGCTGTTGTGGAATCTGGTTACAGTGCTCCAGCTTTCTTGCACAGGGATCACTGTGGAAGATGGAAAGTGTGTAGATTGTAAGGCGAGAATCCTGGAGGGGTGGAGTGTGGGGAAAGTGGGGTTCCTATGGCCAGGATCCTCGCTGAACTTAAACCACATGATGATGTGACTGGCCTGTTGCTATGCTGCCGCTTCCATACCTTTAGGCAATAAGCCATTATTGTGTTAATATAAAGAGTTCTGCCCAGGGCTGTGCAGGCGAGGGGGTGACAGGGCTACAAGGCTGTAGGAGAGTGGAGCGGAGGCTGGAGTGGTAGCAGCACTGAGGCCAGAGGCCCGGAGGACAACTGTGTAGGACGGCCCTACAGAGAGGCCCAGAGGATGGCTGTACAGACAGAGGGGCCCAGAGGCAGAGACCGGCTTAATGCATCCGAAGCAGCAGTGATAACACAGACTCACTCTGAGTGAACGGGATTTTAGTGACTGACCTGCCACCTGGAAATAAAGTTGGGTATTTTTTCACCCCAAGAACTCTTTGCTGTAAATTTCTTTGGTCACAGTGAATCTATAGCAAACTTGCCTGGGCTGAAACTCATTTGCAAGACAGTGGTCTATAGAAATCTTCTTCATTCCAGTTTATTAACTATATATTCTAGTTTATGCCACCAGTCCCCCACTGATCAACACTGGAGTTCTCTCCAGTCTTTTGCTGTTATAATTTATTTCAGGCAGAATTGTGTTCCCTCCAAACTCATATGTTGAAACCCTAAACCCCACCTGTGCAGATAGGGCTTTAAAGAGGTAACTAAGGTTGAATGAGGTCAAAAGGGTGGGGCCCTAATAATCCCATAGGAATGTCCTTAATAATAATAAGAATGCACACCAGGGTTGCATACACAGCAGACACAGTGACAAGGCCGCCATCTATAAGCCAAGGAGTAAGGACTCGGGAGAAACTGCTGATATGTTGATCTTGGACTTCAGCCTCCAGAACTGTGGGCAAATAAATTTCTAGTTTTTAATCAGCCAGTCTGTGGTATTTTATTATTGTAGCCTGAGTAGACTAATACATAATGAGACATAGACATTTACAGTAACTTCAGCTAGTACCAGGCAATGATCTAACTCAGCGTCTCTATGATCCCAAATCAGCATATCTATCTGTTGATTTTAGGGGCTGGAAAGGACCCTTCCATTCGCAACTATCTCCTTCCTATCTACCTCCTCTGCTCCCAAATGCTGAAAATTCCCTCTAATCCTTGGAGGACAAGGTCTCTCTCTCTCTGTAACTAGACAATGTAAGACTCCTGAAGGAGGAAACAGTGATAAGGTCATTTACATGACAGAGCAATACTAGGTTGGGGGTTGGGGGAGTGCTGAGGTTCCCAAGCAAAAGTTTATCAGTTCCCAGCTGGGTCCTGAGCATTTCTGAGTGCAGCTGGAAGGGGAACCTGGCATATGTGTTGGGGAAGCTCAGAGGTTCTTGGAAAGAGTCAGTAGAGCAAGGCTGTGAAGCAGGCTTATTAGACTATCTCATGTATAAGTATCCCAGGGGTGCTTATTACCGTGCAGACTCTTGGCCTCCAGCCCCCAGTGAGCCTCGTATAATAGGTCTAGACTAGGGCCCAGGAACTTGCATTTTATTGCCCTTGGCCCCCTGCCCCCCAAGGGATTCTGATGCAGGCTGTCCATAGGCCACAGCTGGGAAGCCTAACTCTAAAATTGGGGGTGGGGAGTGGGGGGTGGGAAGGACTCAAGGAAGTGGCCTTGGGGAAAGTGTGCTTAGATAAAAGGACTGCTACAGGCAATAGTGAATTCCAAAGGAGGCAAGGCCATGGGTCTGGCGGAAGTGGGGAGGAGTATTTTACTGCTGACATTGCTGAGAGGCTATCTGGCCTGCATCTGCACCTGTGGAGGGGCTCTTGGGAAAGGAAGAGCTGGGGTGAGTGGGTAGAAGAAACAAATGCCAGGTTACTTATCCTTCACAATCAGGCAGCAGGGATCCACAGCTTGGTTTTTGAGTAGTAGGAAGGAGTGTGGTAAGGTCAACATTTTCTCCTTGGTCTCTCCTTCCCCTTCCTATTTTCAAGAAAACAAATGTGGTCCAGTTTTCCTTATTCCCAAGGGGCTTTCTAGAAACTTACCTTGGAATCTAAAACCACTTCTTACACTTTGTTCCTCTTCTCTCTGGTCTTTAAAAAAGAACCCTTCTGTTGCTTTCCTGGCATAGCCATGTCAGGGCTGTTAATTAACTCAAGAATCCTTGTAAAGAAAGATTAAGAACAGGCAGGAGCAGAGGGCAGCTGGACTCCATTCCTAGGGGGAAAGAAAGCACGTTTATGAGGAGGAGAGAGGCCAAGGGATGGGGTTGCTTCTCCATTCTGCTTGGCTTTTATTAGGGGAGCGAGAGGTGGGGTCAGGTGGTCAGAGGGCAAGGCCTCTGTCTTTTTGGTGAAGGGATTTCTGAGTTGTCTGGGCAATAGCCAGCTCATCTCACTTCCTGCTCTGCCCGTAATGCCTCTCTGAGTGTCAGTGACACCACCGATAAAATGTTTCAGAAGGTTCATGGAGAAAGCTTACAGGGCTTAGCAGCCTATTTAGTTATTAGTAGGCACCTAATGAAGATTTAAGTAGTGAGCACCAAGGGCTGCTGTGAGGCTGGGGAACTGGGGACAGAGTGGCTGATGGGTTTCTGCTGCACAGTTAGGGTTCTGTGCTGTTCTGAGGGTTGGCATAAGCCATTTTAAGATATTATTCGATTATGAGTTTGTTCACAGCAAAGCTTGCATTTCATAACCCTTTGTATCTCCATGAACTCCCAGAATGCCTTGCAGGTTGTGTGCCTCCAGGAATAGTTACTCCAAGGCTGGCCGGGCAAGACGCTGCCTGTCTTCTGGGCTCTCGGGTGAGGGCCAGGTCCTGCCCGGTCCTGGGTCCCTGGCACCTTCCAGGAACATGTGGGAGGTGGCTGATGGATGAATGCACCTGCATTTCTTATGGAAGCACTTGTTCGAGTAAGCAGTACGTTGCCTGCATTTTGTAATGCTTCCTTACTTCATTTTGCCCTCTAGAAAGTCAAAGTAGTATCTGCAGTTTAATAATTTGGGAAATACAGAAGAAATATGGAGAAGTTATACATAATACCACATAAGTTTGTTTTCTAAGGTCATGCCTGCTTTCTTGTTAATATATACCATATATATGTAATATAAATAGATATAAAGCCTAATGCCTGGTGTTTATTGAGCCCCCCTGCCAAGCACTCTGCTTAGATATCTTAGACATTGTTCCATCTGAAGTCAGGAAGGCTGGCTCCGGGGGCAGCCCTCATCCATACCCCTCTCTGACAGGGGGTATGGCATTAGGTGAAGGAGCCTGAGGAGTGGGCATTCTGGAGGCGAGGGAAGGGTGAAGTCACCCAAGCTACAGCAGTCATGGGAGGCTTCCTGGAGCAGGTGGGATTGAGCTGGACCTGGAAGGATGGGAGGACTTTATTATTTTTGAGTATGGGGTTGTAGGCACCATTCCCAGAGTGGCTTGGTGTTCCCATGGTCTGGAGGTCCTGTTGTGTGCTCTAAGCTCTGGTGTCATCACAGTCCACCTCAACAATACTGTGGGGCCGGGGCATGGGGAAGGTGACAGCCCAGACACTGGAACCAGACAGGCCCATGTGGACATCCCGGACATCTCATAGGGCTTTGGGAAGATGTGCAGGTCATGTTGGGTCCGCAGGTGTGCAGTGGGCAAACATTGACACTTGCTTCCCAGGGATGGTGTGAGATTCAGTGATGGCCTGGGTGCTCTGGCTGGGACACAGCCCTGGGAGGGGTGAATGCACAATAAATGCTGGTGGGTATAACTGATATTTCCACAGACCAGGGAGGAAAGGGGTACTCAGAGCCACCTGGGGCCCCTCCATTCCTGAGTTAGCCCCTGAACCCTGGTGGCCACCCTGGGTAGCACGCAGCAAGAGGTGGCAGAACGCAGATGGAGCTGGTTTCCATGGCATTGGGCATGGGGGTGGGGGTGGCAGCCTAGGTAGAGCTGGCCTGGAACAGTGGGCACCACAGCTCTCTCTCCATGACCCAGGCACACTCACCTCCCTTAAGGTGACTGAAACCCTGATCTCCCTTTGGGGTCAGAGAAGCCACAGATCAGCTGTTAATGTCTTGGCCATGGCCATGGGGGTGGCAGATGAGTCAGTGCGCTCCTCTCCCCACTGCAGGGAGCCGTGAGCTGGAGGGGGCCTGGCCAGGCTCTGGAGCCATTTTGCTTGCAAAAGAGCTCAAAAGTCTCTCTGCACCCAAAGGGTAGCTGAGGTGTGCAACTCTGACGTTGGTGTAGTTTGCCTTCTTCCCTGCTTTGCACCCTAGGACTGGCTTCTCCCTTACCTCCAACCTGGGGAGAGGGTACAATTAGTCCAGCCCTGAGGGGCCAACTGGGGTCATCCCAACTTTAGGTTCCTGCTTTTCTGTGACTCATCACAACCTTATTGCTCTTCTTGAGCATGGGAAAGAGTTGCGTGTGGAGCCCTTGGCCCAGTAATGAATGACCACATGCATGTCATTTACCCTGACCTCCGCTAGTCCTTGCTTGTTGTTTGAGAGTTCCAGTTGCTTCCATGACCATCTCAATTGCATGGCCCTTGGCCCCTGGGGATGTGCTGGTCATTGTCTTCTTTTATCATCATTTTCCATCCCAAACTCATTCACCAGTGCTTTTCGGACCATTACTGAGTACTTGTTATCAAAAATGCCCTTGGCTATTGAAGCAGAAGCTCAGGCAGCAGTTTACATGCTATTTCACAGGTATTTGGACCCATATTTTGCATTTCGCCTAAGTTTCTCCCCCCAGCATTGCCTCCCATTCCAGCTACATTCACTGAGGACATGTGCATGTAGCTCAGCCTCTGAACTCAGCTGAGCTTTTCCCAAGGATGGACCAGCAAATCTGCAGGGTGACCAGCCCAAGGTGAGGCATGGGGTGGGAGAGTTAGGCTTTACTGTAAGGAAGATTCCATCCTTCATAAGCTCACACTTAGACAGATAAGACAGACCTGTCTTAAAAGACCCTCCACATTGACCTTTAAAAAATGCTTTTTACTTTGAAATAATCAGAGATTAATAGGAAGTTGTAAAAAGAGAACAGAGACATCTATGTACCCTTCACCCAGTTTCCCCAAAGGCAAAATCGTACATAACTATAGCATGTTAACAAAACCAGGAAAGTGACATTGGTATGACTTTACTGATCGATTCAGATTGCACCATTTCTACATACTGTATGTACATGTGTGTGACCATGACTTAGCTATGCAATTTTTCACAAGTATAAGTTCATGTGAGCACTGCCATCAACACAGAGAACCATTCCATCACCACAAAGGTCCAAAATTATTCCCTCCCCCCTTATAGTCACACACTGTCTGCCTCCCCTCCTCTTGCTCAGCATCCCTAAGCCACGGCAACCATTCATCTGCTCTCCATCACTGTGAATGTGCCATGTTGAAAACCTTATGTGAACAAAATCATATAATATGTAACCTTTAGTTGTTTGTACTTAGCTATATGTGTGTGTGTGTATATCAGATGGTCTCCAACTAATGATGGCTTGACTTAATGATTTTTTGGCTTTACAATGTGCAAAAGAAGAAACTGTAGAAACTGTAATTGGAATTTTGAATCGTGGTCTTTTCCTAGGCTAGCAATGTGTGCTATGAGCCTCTCCAGTGATCCGGGGCTGAGCAGCCTGCCACCGTTCTGTGCCCATACAACCATTCTGTCTCTCATTTTCAGTACAGTCTTCAAGCATTTGCATTTGAGATTCAGCACTTTATTTAAAAATAGCCTTTGTGTTAGATGATATTTCCCAATTGTGGGCTAATGTACATGTTCTCAGAACCCAAGTTCTGAGCATGTTTGAGGTAGGCTAGGCTCAGCAATGGTGTTTGGGAAGCTAGGTATATTAAACATATTTTTGACGCATGATATTTTCAACTGTCACTGGTTTATCTGGACCTAACTCCATTGTGAGTCAAGGAAGAGCTGTATATAAAGTAAAAATTTGAATAGAACTGAAGTTCATACTCAGTCCTGTGCTCATCCCAGGCCTCCAGGCCTTCCTCCAAAGGCAACTACTGTTGACAGTTTTAAACTTTTTTATACACATACAAACACACAACTCCAAAACTGAAAAATACCCATTTCTTTCCCTTAAATTATATTTAGATACAACTGAGAACAGTTGGGTCAAAGTGGTGAGCTGTATGCTCCTGTCTGCATCTGTCCCCAAACTTCTGCCACTTGTCACCACTTGTCCTGCAGACCCGTCTTGGTGCAGCAAGGCTGCCTCATCCTGGGATGATGGCAGGTCCTTGTCACCGGCCTCCTGCTTCCCCGTGCCCCTCTATGGCAGTATTTCTCAGCCAGGTGCTTTGCCCTCTAGGGGACACTGGACGGTGTCTGGAGACATTTTCTGTTGTCACAGCTAGGGAGGGGGCGCTGCTGGCATCTAGTGGGGAGAGGTCCAGTTTGTTTCTAAATATTGCACAGTGCATGGGGAGCCCTCCATCCCCGCAGACTCATCTGGCCCAGGATGTCAGTAGGGCTGAGGTGGAGCAGTCCTGCTTAGTCTGATCTCCATGGGGTGGCCAGAGCACCACTCTTTGGCTCAAATCCCTTCAGTGTCTTCAGCGATTTGGGCATGAAATCCAAAACCTTTTCGTGACCTATAAAGTCCATTATGACACCTGACTTCAGCTCTCCCACCTGTTTCAGCGTCACCATACCATCTGCTGGAATTCAGACATATCGACCCACCCAGCCTCTGCTCTTCCTGCTCCGTCGGTCGGGAGCACGCGCGCTCTCGCACCCACTCGTCAGGTTTCTCTGCTGCATTCATCGCTGGGCTCCGAGGCCATCTTCCAGGAAAGCCTTTCTGACCATCTTGTGTAAGACAGCGCCTTCCCTGTCCCTCTCCCTGCCCCTCAGAGCGTCCATCTCCACCCAACATTTATCTGATTTTTTTATTCATTCTCCCCATTACAACGCTAACGCCTGTGTGCTTTGTTCATGTATGTGCCAGCACCTAGGCAAGGACTAGGCATGCAGTAGGCTCTCAATAAGTACTGTTCAGTGAATGAGCCTTTGCTGAGTGCCTCACACGTGCCAGGACATGGTGGGCCTGCTGTGTGTGCTGTCTCACACATTCTTCAGAGCCACTCCAAGGACCAGTCCACTTGCCCAACCCAGAGCAGGTGAGGGCAGAGCTGGGGGCCATCAGGGCTGTGGTCCCCAGACCGAGGCCATGCGCTGCCTGAAACACACCCACAGCTTGATGCATTGTTATCCTCCTCTTTAAAGCATTTTACTACACTTATAGCAATTCTAAACAGTTTTTGCTGGTGACATTTAATAGAACTGCTGTGTTTGGTTTCAGATAGGACCCCTTCTGTTTCCATCTCTTCATTCCACCACCTGGGCCTGACACTGGGGCCGCTCCTCTCCGGGGCAGAACACGGAATTCATTCTGCTTGTGCAGGTCCCCTGGTGCCACTAAACAGAGCATTTCAAGGACTGCTCCCCCCCACCCCACCCTGGGCTTAGGAGTGCTGTTTTTAGGGCACAAAACAAAACTTGTCTTAGTGTCCAGAGAGCTGGAGGACAGGCCTATGGATGGGCAATCCCCTCTCACCCACCACAAAGGATAGCTGTGGCCCAGCATTGGGGCCCTAAGGGGTTGTCGGTCCATCTTCCGGACCAGGCTGAACTGGCAGGTCAGATGGCAAGCAGGGTCTAGCAGGAGCTCACCTGAGATTGGAACCTGCTCTGCATACTTTTGTACCTTCTGCTGGCCTTGGTACAGCTCCTGATGGTCAGTGAGACCCAGTGAGTGACAGAGCAGGGCAGGAACCTCCACCCTGGGAGCCAGAAGACCTGGCCCTGTGGCAGCTGAGGGATCCTAGCTTCCCAGCAGAAGCCTCTGAGCTTCTGCTTCTTTACCCAATGAATTGAAACAATGCAGCAACTGCCTTACCTGGTCCCTGGGATATTTGAATGAGCTGATATGAATGAAGTTTTTATTTTTTAATTGAGGCATAACTTACATGCAGCAAAGTCACCCTTTTTGTGTGCAGTTTCATAAGTTTATGTAAGGACCACCATAATAGATATAGAATATTTTCATCACTCCAAAAAGTTCCCTCATGCTCACCGTAGCCCCTAAGAACTTGTCTGATTTCTGACCCTGTAATTTTGCCTTTTCCAGAATGGCATCTAAATGGAGTCATCCAGTTTGTAGAGTTTCCAGTCTGGCTTCTTCCCTCTTTCCAGCATAATGCATTTGGAATTCATCCATGGTTTTGCATTTATCAGACCTGAAGGATGTGAAGAAGTGAGAATGTGAAAGGTTTGGGAGAAGCACGATACAGGCAGAGAAAAGCAGTGTGTTCTTTCCGTGTGGCAATATCAAGCAAGATTCAGAACTCACCTCCTCGCCCTGTCCTTCCTCCTCTATTTTCTTTAAAAAAATCAACTGAGATTATTAAAGTCAAAAGACCTCTATCAAAACTCTTTTGTCCAAAAGCTCTGGTCAAGCAGGATTCATGTCTGGCTGAGTCATCTCCCACCTCTGGGCCTCGTTCTCCTCATTTGTCCAATGTGAGGCTTGGTGCAGATGCTCAGGAGCTTTTCGGGGAGAAGGCAGAGGGGTATTGTGTTTCCATCCTGGGTTTGAATCCAGGCTCCACCATTCTCTGACAGAATAGTTGTGAAAAGGTGTGTTCACCCCTCTGAGTCTTGATTTCTTCAAAACGACCCTCGGAGGGTTGGATGAAATGCCCTGGGGGTAGCGGGGACCCCGACACACACGGCCCTTTCCCTGCACCTCTCACAGCCCAGGTCTCGAGACGGTGGCTGTAAAAGGCTTTGTGAACAGCCAGGAAGCCAGGTGCAGTGGGTCGGCCCCACCACTCTGGTGACCCTGATCAAGGCATTCCCGGTTGTTCACAAGGCTCCTCATGCTTCGCAGTCCTCTGTGGACCTAAGTGTCAGGAGATAAGGGAACATCTGGAATTCCAGCCCCTGGGGACAAGTCCTTGACATTTCTGAAAAAACAAATACAATTATATGATAACTGGAATATCCTTGTGAAAGGAAATATGTCCTGGCCATATGGGTTTCCCACCTGTTTGTGTTCTGGGAAAGTAGGCATTGTCTGAATGAAAAGCAAGACCAACCAGGATGTTCACGTGTGCCTGTGCATAATAACCAGGCTTCTGTCAGAGGAGAGACTGACTGGCAGGTGTGAAGGAAGCAGGTATAAGCAGGAGAGAGAGGAACCAAGGGGCATGAGGACAGCTGGGGGCCCTGCCCCCTCTCCCGTTCCTCACCATCAGAACCCTGATTTAGTTGGGGGCATTCTCTCTTCCCCAGACACCCCAGCAGCCAGGAGTGACCACATGACCGAGGTCTGGCCAGTGATACATGGAGGGGTACTGGTGGGCACCTTGTTTCCTTGACAGGAAGAATAGTGCAAGCTGGCACATGCAAGCCTCACCCTTCCCTACTTACTCTGTATGGAGTGGGTGCCATGCTTGCAGGTGGTGTCACCATCTGACCAGCAGGAGGGAGACAGCTGCATGGAGGCGGGGGAGGGAAAGCACAAGAGCATACAGCCCAGTGCTGCTTGGGGTCACTGCATGGTCCCGGGACTGCCCACTTTGCACTTCTTGACAAGTGAGAAGAAGGAAGCCCACTTGGGTAACCCCCCTCCCCAGCTCCTGCCCCACACGGTGGGACGTGGTACTGACAGACAGTGTCTGTCCACTATTTCCCTCGGTCCCCTCAGCCTGCCTCCAAAGGTCACTTCTGAGCTCCATTTGACAGCTGAGGAAACTGAGGCTCAGAGACGTTCCCCTCCTGAAGTGTTGCAAGTGGTAGAGTGGGCTCTGAGCTCAGAGCTCCCTGATTTCAAACCCTGCGCTTCCCTGCTCCTGCAGCTCTAACAGTCAATAGCAATCTTAGTCATAGAACGTACTGTGGCTGGCCACTGCTAGGTGTGTGAGTTCCCTCCTCAGGACTGAGTACCAGAGGGCCGGCATGAGGGCCGCCTGCCGCCCGGCTCAGAGCAAGCACTCACTAAGAAGCAACCCCTTGACTTGACTTTGTGGCTGTCACTGCTGGGCTGAGCGCAGTTTAAAGTGCTGGGCCTCCCTCGCTGACTTTTGCATCAGCCCCTCTGAGGAGGGCTTTTTTCAGGAGAGGAAACTGAGCTTGGAGAGGGTGAGTACCACTCTGAGCCTCAGTCTCTTAGTCTGTAAAATGGGGGTGAAAGTAGTACCTGCCTCATACAATTATTGTTGGATTAGATGAGAAGGTGTGGACAGAATCCAACCCAGTGCCTAGTACATAATAAACAATTAATGTAGCTGGTGTTATAGTTTGTTATTATTATCACAAAAATCCACTGCTGGCCGTGCCAGTCACCTGCTTCCTCACTCCAGGGGACACCAGGGGTGCGTGTGCAGCCCAATGGTGGGACATGGCAGGCCCCTGTCCTGTGGGTAGCCCCTGCCTGGCTTTTCTGAGGCCAAGTTCACAGTGGTGAAAGGCAAGAGGGGTCGGGGAAGGTTAGGATCCAGCCCATCACAGCCCCCATGACCCGTGGAGACCAGCCTGGATTCCCTACTGAAGACCTCTAGTTCTGGCTCTTACACTGGGAGACTAAAGACCGTCCGCTCACAAAGAAACCTTCCTCAGAGATGCTTGGGGCCGATAAAGAACCGGCTCTATCCAGGCCTACTGCATTCAGTACTCCTGATTTATGGAGAAATTCCACTGTGAGGGGTGTGACCTTATCATGGTCCTTGCTGGTGTCTTCTGAACCAGCCAATGGCAGGGCCACTGGCTGTCAGGTCACCTTTCTGCAGGGCAGTAGAGAAAGGGGACCAAGACATGCACACACATGCAAGCGTGCACAAGCACACACTCATATTCTCTGTGAGGGACCCGAGGGCAGGAACCCTTCTTCATGGGTTCCCAGTGCCTGGCACAGTGGCTGGTGTCTGGACGGTGGATGAGTGGTGTGTGTGGACGGAGACAACGACAGTCAAGGTGTGCTCACCCAAGCGCGGGCTCAGCCTCTGCCTGCCGGGCACCTGCTGCATGCAGACTCTGCTCGCTAGCACAGTGGAGAGCAAGACCTCACAGCGCCTGCTCTCAAAGGCCCGCCGGTCCAACTGATGGACACATAAGCAGAGAGAGAAAGGGGCCTTGGTGCCCCACCTCCTGCCCTGGGGGAACCCCTATCCACCAGGGCAAAGCAGACACTGCATCACCCTATCATGGTCCCAAAGGCAGGTCTGGGGCTCTGGTGACACAAGTGAGGCCACGCCTGTGCTTGTGTGAACCCAGGAGTGGCCACCTCCCTAAATGTCATGCTGAGTCCCTTCTTGCTCCACTCGAGTCCTGGCCTGTCCAAAGACTCCTGAAGCCTCTGGAGAAGACACTGCACCTCATCAAGAATTGTCACTGATCCAGGGTGGTGAAGCGACGCGTTTGCTGCCCTAGGAGCCGCCATTTGAGCGAGCGTGGGACAGAGCAGGCCCAGCAGAGCGATGAGCGGCAGGCAGGGGCGATGCCCGCGAGAGCTGACATCCACACGTTGGTGGGGTGCTAGGCCAGCTTGGGGACCCTTCACAGCGCTTCCTGGTGATGACCCCCCCAGTCCTCAGCTGAAGAGACACACACTAAGAGACGGCAGGAGACTTGCTACAGCAGGGAAGGGACAGGGCAGAGTTTGAACCTCTTCTTTGCCATTTGCAAAATATGGAGTCAAGCATTAGAGTTGTAGGGATGGTGAACAGCCCAGGGGTTCAGGCCAGCTCTCCAAGGGAGGGAGGACTGGGGTTAATCCTTGGGAGATGTGTTCACCTGAGTTGGAGGTGAGGAGGTGGGGGAGAGGGCATGTGAGGTGACGTGGAGGTAGGCTGAGCCTGGGCAGGTGCCGGAGAAGAACCCCAGGGGCCTACAGCCTGACTGAGTATGCACTCCAGCCCTCACTGTGCACACGTCCCGAGATGGGGCCCAGAGAGGGAAGCTCATTGCTTAAGGCCACGCCACACAGTGAGGTCTGAGCCAGGGCTCGGATGGTCCTGGGTCCACTGGAATCACAGTAAACAAAACAAAGAAAAAAGCCCTAGAGCAGTATTTCAGTGCACCGTGCAGTACAGTTAAAAAAATTCAGCCACCCCAGTCATCTGGTGTCTTGTAGGCAAAACAACGGACCATGTGACCTTCCCCTTCCCTTTTCCCCCAGGGCCATCTGGCCCCCTCTCTGTGCTCCTCCCCCCAAAACAGACAGCCCGGGTGGCCCGAGACGCAGGGGAACAAAATGCTGGGGGAAAACCCTAGGCCATAGCTGAAAGTCAAGTTGCCAAAACAAACTTCTTTTGTCTTTCTTTGGTTTTCCGTGTTTAAATAATAATAATCTGAAAATGAAGTCATTGTGCTCCCCGGCAGGCCTGCCAGCATAGCCACTGGAGTTCTGAGAGTGTCTGGGACTCCTGCACCAGGCAGCCACCCTGTGGCCCGCTGTGGCCCATCCACTGCCAGGACCAGCCCTCACTCTGGCTTTGCCCACTGTTTTCTCTCCTGTATCTTAACAGAACGTACCCAGCCAGCGTCTCATCCTCTTGGGGTCCATTCCTCTGCTGACAGACGGGCCAGCTCTCCCCATGCTGTTGCCCGTGGCGGCGGCTCCAGCCCAGCAAGACGATCGACATTTGGAGAGACAGGCGCCGTCAGAGACAGAATTCCCCCACCTCAAAGCAGTGCAGCTGGGGTCCCGGGTGGCAGATAGGTAGGGAATTTGTTACGGCGGAAGGGTATCTGGAGTCCTCAAGTCACATAAGGGTGCCCGCTCCGCCCGTGCCTGGGTCGCCCTCTCCGCGTCCCCTCTCCCATCCCTGCTCCCCGGCGGCTGAGCAGGCAGCCCTGGCCTCGGCCTCCAGGACTGTCCCAGCAGGCCTTCACTGCCTTCCTAAGCAGCAGTGGCCGTCCTGGGGCAGCCTCTGGGAAACCTGCTCCTTGCTGCACCCTTGCAGGCAGCCCAGGGAGCCAGGTGCATGGCGGGTGCTCATGGTGGTCAAGGAAGTGAGCGTGGAACTCTGAACATCCAGCCCCCATCCGCATCCTTGGCGATCACGTGCCCTGCTCTTTGCCCTCAGACCTCTCCGCCCCTCTCAGCCTCTGATGCCTGCAGCGAACATGGGAGAGGTCTGCTGAGGGTGGGAATCAGCCTCGAGGCTGTGGCCACTTAGCAAACCTCCCTGTGCTGCGGCCCCTTGTCAGCCTGATGGGAGTAAAGACGAGTCATCTCTCATCCTGCCGAGCACATTTAAGGAGGTGATATGCAGACATGCTCAGCAGAGTTCCAATTCATAGTAGGAATTTAATAATGGAAGGTGTTCTACTGTACTTATTGTCTTAAAAGACAGCACTTGTGTGTGGGGGACTTGATGATGTGGGGAGTCTAGTAACCATAATGTCACACATGTAATTGTAGATTAATGATACCAAAAAAAAAAAAAGACAGCACTTGCTAACAGTTCCTGAGCATGTGCTGTGTGCCAGGCGCTGTGCTAAGAGCTGCACACTCCATCTTCACGTGGTGCTGTGTGTTAGGTGCCTTTGTGGTCCCCATTTCACAGAAGAGAAAACTAAGCCAACCTGGACCCAAGCCGAGGATTATCATCTTTCACATGCTGGAGGTTATTCCATAATCTCTTTAAAATCCCAGAACCAGCCCTTGCTTGCTGGGCTGGAAGGGGCTGCAAATGCTCCCCCTGTCATCGAGGGACAGTGAGAAGAAAGGGGGGGTATCCACGGCCCCTGCAGCCTCAGCCTAGGATAGCATAGGCAGAGACACACATGCACGAATGCACGTGCATGCCCACACACATGATGCATGCAGACATGGACACACACATGCTCACAGAAGAGGAAGGCCTTTACAGAAGCAAGGGGCTCTGCTCAGCTCTCACACAGGCCAATGCTGCTCTACCTGGGCGGGGTGGGAAGGGCCGCTGTCCTTGTTATCAGCTGGCCATCTCTGGCTGGAAAGGGGCTGGTTGGGGGGTCCAGATAGCAGGTAGGATCAAGGCAGTGGGCTGGTGTCTGGCTGCCTCTAGAGGGTGGAGGCCCAGCCAGCCATGGGGCCATAGGGGCTGCTGAGCTCTGCAAACAGGAGGCCCAGCCCAGACCTGCTTGGCTGGAAACTGCTGACCTTGTGTTGCTAGAACCAGTTGCTCAACTCTGACCTCTCTCAGGGCAGGAGGGCAAGCACAGTGCTCAGGGGGTGAACCTGGCTCAGAGCGAGAAAGCAGAGGCAGCGTGGAGGTGCAGATGCTCCCAGGGCTCACGAGCCCTGGCCTGTGGATGCTGCTGGAGGTGCGTGTCACCCCCAGCCCTGCCATGCCAATGCCTTGGTCACTGAGCTCGCCAACCACCCCCAGCAAGGGGAAAGGCCTAAAACTCTAGCCAGGCTATCCACAGAACTTTCTGCATCAATGGAAATGTTCTACATCTGCACTGTCCAATAAGGTAGCCAAATGTGGCTATAGAGCCCTGAAAATGCAGCTGGTTTAACTGAGGGACTGGATTTTTAATTTGATTTAATTCAAATTTGAATGGTCACCTAAGGTAGTGACCACTTTGGAGAGTGCGGCTCTAGGTGCTGCAATTGGGAGGGACAGGGGCCTGGGCTCTGGACTGAGACAGAGGGGCCTTGAGTGGCAGCTCATCAGCTCGATGGCTGTGACCTGCCGTGCCCATGTAAGTGCATCCTGGGACCTCACAGCAGCCAACACCAGTGTGAGTGCCCAGGCTGGCCTCTGCATGCAGGTACATAGATCTTGAATAGGGGCCTCTGGTCACCAGTAGGGGCTTGAGGCTGCAGGAATGCCTTGGTTTCCTCACCTGTAAAATCAGGGAAAGTGTAGAGCCGACTTTATTGGGCTGTGACCTGAGTAATTAGCCAGCAGGTTAGCTATGAGTAGGTCTATCAAAAGTTGAATAAATGTGTGGCTACATAGCCATAGGCCCTACAGATAATCCAGGCACTGGTATTCTCCACCTCTGTAGTTCAGAGGCACCAAAGGGACAGCTCTTGGGGGACCTGAGGCAATGGCCACAAAGTGTTTGGTCTGGAGGTAGGGTACAGGGTCTGGCCGGGTGTGTAAGCACAAGCTGAGCATGTAACAGAGGTCCCTTGGGGCGAGGGGGCTTGGCTCATCCAGGGGCCCTACTTTCATCTTATTAGAGATAACATTCCTCCCAACTCTCAAAGCAGATCTGCAAGAAGTGGGAGAAAAATGTTAATGAACTTCCATTAAAATTCCTTCCAAGGCTTGTCAGTCCAGGTGGGCGGGCCCCTCACCTGCTCAGAAGCCTGCAGGTCTGAGAGGGCTGTTTCTACTTGGGGCCCAGTAGGACGTGAAGAATCCTGTGGACTGAGCTTAGGTTCTGGTTCAGGGAGAGTATCCTATAGCCATACCAGGGACATGGGCCAGAGTCCCTCCAGCAGATTTGCACTGCAATCTGCTGTTCTTTCATTACAGAAAGGCTTAGCATCTCTCTAGTGCCCAGCCTGGACCAGTGTGTCTCCTCTAGGCCTCCCTGCCAACCTGCTTAGCAAGAATTTTTGTTACCAGTCTACATTCTACAGAGGAGGGGAGACTCAGGTTCAAAGAGGCAACATAATTTGCCCAAGACACAAATTTGCAATGCTGGGATACATACCCCAGTCTGCTGGACACCATCTGTGAGTTTTCTATGTCAGTCTGCCTGATCAATGTGGCAGGAAGTTCCCCAGGGGCAATGATAGGCACTTGCCCACATGCAAGACACAGCATCATAAATTTTTTTTCTCTTTTTAGAAAGAAACACAATATAGAGCCTTCTCATCAAATGCACTGTCCCTCCTCCCTGGCATCTCCTCCAGGGGTAGGACAATACTGCCTCTAGAGGTGTCTGTTGCATTTGCTGTCTGCAACTGCTCTGGTCTCCTTTGGGAATGAATTTCTCCATCCGTTCTGTGAGCTTGTTCCTTTCTCACCACACCTAGTTCGTGACAAAGCAGTATTGCCCAGGTTCCCACCCTGAACAAGTGAGTTTATTAAATTACATTTTGGTGCAAATGTTGACCTAGTGCTTTGGGGATGCAAAAAAAAAGAGCTCCAGAAACTCACTGTTGTAGGGATGTTGTCAGGACATTGTCCCTTCATCCTATGTAACTGCCTTTATCTGGAGCCACAAGAGAAATTGTCTTCCAATCTCAAATCTAGGAAAGCCTGTGCTTCTGGAAAATCAATTTGTTTGTCTTGTGGAATCTGAGCATCTTAAAGCTGACCATTTCCCCTCTTTGCTGTGGCTACTAGGAAGCTCAGGATCACATTTGCAGCCTACTTCAAGCACTATAGTGCATTATTTTTATGTACTTCGCCTGTTTCAGCTTAAACTTTTATTTCATCCTTTCCTCATTTACTTACTTTATGTTTTCTTATGTTTATACATCTCTTAAAGTCATCTCTAATACATTTGCAATGACAGCTATTTATTATTAAAAATAAATAGCAAGCTATGATTGATTGCCCATGTCATTTACAAGACTAGGCTTTAGATATTTTTGGACATTTCCAAAAGTCAATTCCACTCTCAATCTGAAAGTCTCAATCTGGAGTAAATCTGGAGTAAATGCTTTGCATGCCATGTGAAGTGTGAAAGTCAGGATGCTGGGTTATAGTCTCCGCTCTGCTGCCCACCAGCTGTGTGACATGGGGGAAACTGCTTCACCTCTCTGAGCTTTGTACCATTGATGTGGGAATGCAAACATGATCCCAAACCCTATTTAAACAGTTTACACGGGAAATATATAAATACCATTCTTTGTATGGAAAGGCTGGAAGGAGAAACAACCTATAGGCTTACCTGCCTGTGACCTTGGGGTTCGGCTTAGACCACAGGGTCAGAGTTATGTCTGGGGGTCAGGATCAAGTGATGTAACCTAACCTCCGCCAGCAGCATGTCACAGAATTTTGGAGTTTTACTCCATCCCGCAGGATCCTATGGTAGTTTTCTTCCCCGCTAGAAGTATCCTGCACTTATCAGGGTTGCCGTAATCCTTGACAAACATGCGTGGCCCACCAGTGAGTGCTCAGCCCCTGCTGGGCACGCGGATACCACGAGGCTGAACTTGTCCTCGGTTTTAGTTTAGTTAGAAAGCTAAAACTTATCATATGAGAAATTGCTTACTATGCCAGGCAGTTTTCTCCTTTCTGACAATCAGGCATATGTCCGATCACATCTACATTTTCTCTTGGGCTTCCAGTTAGTTCAAAACCAAATATGAAATTCAACAATGACAATTTTATAGATCACTGTAGCCTGAATTTTCATGTTTCTATTTCTTTCCCCCACAGCCCTAACTTCCCACTCTTATATGTATTTTCCTGGCTTTGATTTGTTTTTCTAATTCGTATGTTTAGTTATATAAATAGTCCATGAATACATTCTACTTGGGAAAAAAATAAAATGCTCCAAGAGAATTACTTCTTCGGTCCTCTTTGGTCACCAGCCCTAATGCTACTCCCCTACCTGGGGGCAACCCTATTAACACATATGTATGTCTGAGCTAGTGCGCCACCCTGTTGTCCTGGGTAACCGTAGGCTGTCACAAGATCTGTGGGAGCCGTCACTATGTGACTTGCTTTTCAAAATGACAAGGTGTCTTAAAGCCCTGTCCTTGTCAGGTCAGAGGAACCACCTCACTATTTATAACACGATGTGTTATTTCACTGTACGGTTTTATCACCATTTATTAGGCTAGTCCCCTATCTGGGACATTCGGCCTGTGCTTCCTGGCCTTGCTGTTGTAGGTGATGCTGCAGTAAGCAAGTCTGTATGTGTACAAGTGATTCTGATGGGTACATGCCAAGAAATGGAAAAGGTAGGTCATGGTATATGAAATTTTGAATTTTAAAATGTTGAATTCATATAGCCAAATTGCCTTCCAACATGGTTATATCTGTTTACATGCTCACAGCAGGGCATGAGAATGTCTACTGCCACCTTCCCTCCATACTTGAGGTCTTTGCACTTCCTAATTTCTGCCCACCTGCAAAAGAAATAGTATTGTGTTGTGCTGTTCATTTACATTTCGCTGATTGCTGCTGAGGAAGAGTCCCTTGCCAAGTGTTTATTGGTCATGTGTAGTGCCTAGTTTGCTAATTGTGGTTCATATTCTTTGTCCATTTTCTGTTGGGTTGTTGGTCTTCCATTATTGTTGATTTGTAGGAGTTCTTCACATATCCTGGAAATTAATAATATATATGTATATAAACTATTTCCCCCTGGTCTTTTTTTTTTAATATTTTAACACTTGCCATTTTTGTTGCCTGTGCTATTAATACATACATTGATTTAGTAATAAATATACTACTACTATTACATAAAGTGCAATATTTTTAGTATTTATAACTGGTTGAAATTAATGGTGCTATTATCCTAAGAAATAAATAAATAAATATCATGCCCAAATTCCAAACTAATGCTCAAGAGGTTGTCATTAACAAAGACTGTAAAATAAACATGTCGGGCATTATCTTTTTAAGCATGATTCCTGTAAACATAGCAAAGATCACTTTTCTCAGTCCTGACATTTCATGTGATGGCTTTAAAAGAAAATATACAAATCCCAACACTTCATTTTCTTTTTTTTTTTGCATAGGGATTGAATTAGTCATATTTTAAAATGCAGCAATCTTTCATGTAAAATGTCTTCATCACATAGCATTTGTTTTCTGTATGAATTCAGAACTTGCAAGCAATAAAAGTGCTCTGCATAAATTTATAAAATATGGTTTCTGGATTTAAAATTTAACAGAAAAATTTCAAACCACGTTATAGTTATGATTCTAAAATATTATGTACATAATACCCGACTACAGGAGGAAATGCCTCCCTGTAGCACAACACAGGGTGCGAATATGAAGCACAGTGTTGAATAGACTTTCCCTTTAGGTTTTCTTCACATCGTTGCCCAAGTGGCCAAAGATTATGCCCATCTTCTTGCTGCACACAAAGTAAAAGGGGGATGTTCTAAAGGAGGACAGATTTAAAGTAGATAATGGCAAAAAGGGCAAAAATACAGTACATATATTTTCTTGTCTTTTTTTTTGCTATTATTAATGTGCAATTACATGAGCAATATTATGGTTACTAGACTCCCCCTATTATCAAGTCCCAACCACATACCCCAGTACAGTCACTATCCATCAGCATAGTGAGATGCTATAGAATCACTACTTGTCTTCTCTGTGTTATACTGCCTTCCCTGTATCCTCCTCCCCACTACATTATGTGTGCTAATTGTAATGCCCCTTTTCCCCCCTTATCCCTCCCTTCCCACCCATCTTCCCTAGTTCCTTTCCCTTTAGTAACTATTAGTCCATTCTTGGGTTCTGTGAATCTGCTGCTGTTTTGTTCCTTCAGTTTTTGCTTTGTTCTTATACTTCACAGATAATGAAATCATTTGATATTTGTCTTTCTCCACCTGGCTTATTTCACTGAGCATAATACCCTCTAACTCCATCCATGTTGTTGCAAATGGTAGGATTTGTTTTCTTCTTATGACTGACTAGTATTCCATTGTGTATATGTACCACATCTTCTTTATCCATTCATCTACTGATGGACACTTAGGTTGCTTCCATATCTTGGCTATTGTAAAAAGTGCTGCAATAAACATAGGGGTGCATCTGTCTTTTTCAAACTGGGCTGCTGCAGTGCATATGCTTTCAACAGTGCACTTTATAAAACAGTTTACTTTGTTTTTATTCTTTTATGAAGTGCAATGTTACTTAGAACAGAGACATGTACCTTAATATTCTGCAATAACCATTAAAACAAATTGCCAGGGAAGAGCAGTGCAAAACTAAAATATAAATAGCTTAGCATGCATCTCAGATGGGTCCCAAATATAAAGCATGGGTCCTTAAGTTCTTATATCTTTTTTTTTACTTTTTAGAAAAAGATTAATAACAGCAGGTTATCATAATATGTAACTATAAAATGAACACAATAAGTTAAGATCCTCTCTCAAGAAATAATATACACCACACATAAAACTCATTACAGAATCTTTCTGAAAACAGACCTTTTTCTCTGATAAATCACTTTTCAATGGCACAAATCTCTTAAAAACCCACTTTATCCACAATGTGAAACTAAGGTATCACCATCACAGTACAAGTGACTCTTGCTGGCAGACGTCTGAGAAACCTGTGACTTATTTCGTAAGCAGCTCTGATCTAACCAGTCCCTAATTAGATTTATAGACACCTTTGCTCTTTCAAGAACAGTCCTGTCGGCAACGTACTAGGTCACTAAAACAACATAATATGTGCTGTATTCACAGTAACATTCTCTGTCCAGTGCTTCTGAACAAGGATAACCACTTGGCTCTTCCTGAAAAAAATTCCCTAAGAGGCAGATTCCAAAGAGACCACGGGACATGTTTTTAGAAGTACAAAACCTGGCCTCAGACCCATGCTGAGGGGATAAAGGTGCAAAGACCATCAGTTCTGTTCCCGCCACTTACATGTGGCTCAGTCTGAGAACTGGAAGAGGGTCTCTGGGTTACTGCAGTCAGCATGGTTGCTGGGCTGCAGCATCTTCGTAGGTGTGGTTTTACCGTGAAAAGAGAGGAAGAAGAATGAGAACTTCCACTCGAGCTGCTGCGTGTCTCTGTACTGGTGTTAGTTTTTTTCATTTTCCTTCTCTTCGTCAAAGGAGCCTTATAGACATTATGAAGGCAAAACCCTTCTCTCTTGTATTTGTTTAAGGCATGGAAGGTTACTTTCACACAGGTATGCACAGCAGCCCCTGAAGACCCGAAGATGTCTGGAGTCATCAGAGGGTTTGAGGACAGCTGGCTGCCATCTTGAAGCCATTCGTTGTATCTCAAGCCTGACATTTTAAGCCTTTTATTTGAATCAACTGTGAGAAGTCATTTCATGGTGCTTGCATGGTACTCTCATGAGTAGGGGGTTGGAAAGCTAAGACCGGAAGAATTCCTGGAGAGACTGAGATTCCAGCTGCTTGTGGAAAGCAGGGATCCATATCTGGCTGTGTGCTTGGCCCACTGGTTCAGGCAGTGGAGACAGGCATAGCAGCCGGGAAGCAGGAAACAGCTCTTTCTTCCCCCCAGGCACCAATACACTCCCCTGCAACACCTGACATTGCTTCAGGGGCTGAGCAGCCCCAGAGTGTAGAGCTTCGGGGCACTAGAGGTGCCATATACAAATATGAAATGCCAGAGGAACCTGGTTCAAAGTAAAATTATTAATACAACTCCTGAGAAAGATTTAAATGACATCGACTTCATGAATATTCCTAAAAGGGAGTTCAAAATAAAAATCATTAACATGTTCATGGAGGTACAGAAAGATATTCAAGAACTCAGGAATGAATTCCGGTCAGAGATCCAATCATTGAGGAGCACAATGGAGGGCATTAAAAGCAGGCTAGATATGGTGGAGGAGACAATAAATGAAATAGAAACTAGAGAAGAGAAATACAAAGAAGCTGAGGCACAGAGAAAAAAAGGATCTGTAAGAATGAAAGAATATTGAGAGAACTGTGCAACCAATCCAAATGGAGCAATATTCGCATTATAGGGGTACCAGAAGGAGAAGAAAGAGACAAAGGGATAGAATGTGTCTTTGAGGAGGTAATTGCTGAAAACGTCCCCAGTCTGGGGAAGGAGATAGTCTCTCAGATCATGGAGATGCACAGATCTCCCAACACAAGGGACCCAAGGAAGACAACACCAAGACATATAATAATTAAAATGGCAAAGATCAAGGATAAGGACAGTTCCCCCTGGTCTTTTTTATTTTTTCACAAGTTATTAAACTTTGGTTTTGGTGGTTTTTTGGTGCACAGAAATCTCAATTTTTAGGTATTGCAAAATGATCACCATTGTAAGTCCAGTTAATGTCCATCAGCATACATAGTTACAAATTTTTTTTCATGAGAACTTTCAAGATGTGTTCTCCTAGCTACCTTAAAATATGTGATACAATATTATTAGCTATAGTCACCATGCTGTATAATATCCTCATAACTGGAAATTTGTGCCTTTTGTCCCTTTCACCCGGTAAGTCCATTTTTGACGCAGTGCAACGTGTCTGCCTTTTCCTTTGCGGCTTTTGCTTGGTGTGCCTTCCTGACAAAGGTCTTTGCTGCTGCCAGAACATGAACCTATGCTCCTATTGTTTCTCCTATTGGTTTAGAAGCTTTGTTTTTCTTACTTAGCTTATTTTCGTATCTGAATTTAATTTTTCAATTGGTGGGAGTTTGGAGTGCAAATGTTACTTTTAAATATGGATAACTGATTGCCCCAGCACCATCCCCACACTGGTGCTGTGCATACTATACTCACAGTGTGAAAGCCCCTCTTTCAGGCACCCAGTTCCCTCGTAGTTGCTGGCTTGTTACACTCCATTCCCTCCCACTGGTTTACATGTCCACTCTACCGGTCCTGCTCTCCTCCCACAGGCCCTGACTTTCTATATTGACTATGTTCCCCAGGTTTTTATTTTTAAATTCATTGATTTTTTCCAATATATTTTTACATTGAGGTAGAAGTCATAACATAAAACATACAAAACATTTTCAAGTGTACCATTTAGTGGCTATTCTGAAACCTTCATCACTACATAATTCCAGAACATTTGCAACACTCCATAAAGAAACCCCCCTGCTCATTAGCATGCACCCTCCATTCCCTCTCCTACCCCATGCCCTGGCAACCACAAATCTGCTCTTTGTCTGTATAGATTTGTGTATTCTGGACATGTTATATAAATGTAATTACACAATTTGGGGCCTTTTGTGTGTGGCTTCTTTCCCTTAGCATGCTGTTTGCAAGGCTTAACCATGTTGGAGCATGTATTGGTGCTTCATTCCTTTGTGGTATTCCAGTGCATTATACACCACATTTTCTTCATTCATTCATCAGCTGATGGACATTTGTGTTGTTCCTACTTTTTGGTCATTATGAATAATGCCGCTATGAACATCCACGTGCATGCTGTGAGATGATCATTCCTTCTGGGTATATGTACAAATTGCTAGGTCTTATGATAATTTTTTGTTTAACTTTTGAGGAACCACTAAACTTTTTTCACAGTGGCTGCACCATTTCTTATTCCCACCAACAATGTGTAAAGGTTCCAATTTCTCCACATCCTCACCAATGCTTGTCATTGTCTGCCTTTTTGATGATAGCATCCTAGTGGGTGTGACTGGTATTTCATTGTGGCCTTGGTTTGCATTTCTCTGAGGACTAGTAATGTTGAACATCTTTTCATTTACTTATTGGCCATCTTTTATCTTCTTGGGAGAAATGTCTGTGCAAACCCTTGGCCCATTTTTATTTAGGTTATTTGTTTTTTTTTTACTATTGAATTTTAAGATTCTTTATATATGCTAAATACTAGGACATTATCAGCTATATACTTTGCAAATATTTTCTCCCATTCTTTAGGTTGCTTTTTCATATTCTTGATCATGTCCTTTGATGTGCCAACTTCGAGATTTATTTTTTAAATTATTATAAGTGATTACAAACCCTTGAGGGATGTAGCAGGACAAAAGCAAATGCTGAAGAATAAACAAAGAAGTAAAAAGTGCCAGGTAGTGGCGACAGGAGTCCAATAAGCAGTTTTTTTCAATAGATTCTGTAAAAGTGCAGAAAGTGAGACCATCAGGCAGTGGAGGCCTTGAGAGCCCTCTGTGAAGGTGCAGGGACCTGATCTGGGCAGGACTGAGGCTGTTGCATTCTGGGAACTCATCATCGATTCACCAAGGCACCTTGATGTGCATCTTCTCAAGGTCAGGCCTTGTGTTGGGGGAGCTGCAGTGTGTGGAAGGATGGGAAAGGCCCTCATGTGTCCGAATGGATGGTAGCACCCAGGGCCCAGAGACGTTTCAGGCCCAGGCTTGGGCTAAAACCTGAGGATCAGGAGCTGGTTGCTGGTTGCTGGCAAAAGATGGAGGGCAAGTGCGAGAGGGGAGGCAGCTCCAGCAAGGGGACCCTGTGTACAAAGGGCCCGGTGGCAGAAATCTGGAATGTTCCGACCAGAGTCAGGGCTGGGGGCTGAGGTATGAGATCTTGAGCTTGGACAGTGGGAAGAGATGGTCTATTAAAGGCCTGTCTACCATACAAGGGAGACCTCTAGGGACAGAGGAACCCATGGAGAATATTAAAGCAGAAGAAAGACATGATCAGCAGTTCATGAAGGTCACTCAGGGTACAGAACAGAGGGGAGAGGTCGACCTGGAGACCATTTGGGTATGGGGGACAGCCTCAGGTCAGGAAGGGATGGTGGCTATACAGACATGGCTCCATATGCTTTCATGGTTTCTTTATTTTTTTCATAATACTGGAGTGGCACATCATCATTTCTGAGAACAGAAATATAAACTAGCTAAGAAAACATAAAGGACAGTCACAGCTGCAGCTGCCCAGAGAAATTATTGTTCACACCTTATGGCCCATGAACACACATGCACGCACACAAGCACACACACATGCACGCACATTACCACCACCACCAACAAAATATCCTACGTGCTCGTTTGAAGCTCAGTCTAATTCTTTAAATCAAATCCGTATTACTGGACATTTTGTTTTGAACTTTTTACAATTACAGCTCAGAATAGGAAGTATAGGCTAAAAAGGAATCAGAACTAGGAAGAAAAACAGTGGTCTAAATCTGACGATGGCGCTTGCCCACACCCACACCCACACCCACACCCACACACACTCACACACACACACCAGGTTGAAGTGCCCATGGTACACCAAGCTTATCAACACAGGAACTGGCAGGTGATACAGGCAGGGAGCCCCCAAACAGGCCCTTCCTCCTGCTGGCCAAGGAGGGCCACCAGACGATCAGGGTCCTCACACACTGGTCCAAGCTGACAAAGGTGGGCATCACTGCCTCAGCTTCCAGGCCCCCAGACCGAGTTAGGGGCCATTCTAGGCTCCCTTCCAGGCCCAAGCTCACGGGGTGGCTTCCACCTGGAGGTCTGCCCCGGCTTCGTCCTGGACCCTCCTGGAACTCAGTAGATGCCATTCAATAAACTAATGAGGGAATAACTGTCTTGATGATGTAAGGGTGGGGAGGGGACTAACCATCACAGAACATGCTAAATCCAGGGCTGCAAGAGTCACTTAGACCTTGTGGCATGCTCCCCAGGAAGGAGATGCTGAGGCTTAAATTGATTTTTGAGGCTGGGGCATTTATTGCTGCCTTTCTCTCCCTCCCTCCCTCCCTTCCTTCCTTCCTTTCTTCTCCTTTGTGTTATAATTGACACAATGAACTACACAGATTTAAAGTGTACAGCTTAAGTTTTAACATTTGTATCCACTCAGGGAACCATCATCACACTCAAGATAATGAACATGACCATCAACTCCAAAACTTTCCTCCTGACACTTCTGTAATCCTTCCCTGCTAACCCCTGTCCCCTGTACCTATTGGCTTTCTCTCCCTATAGATTGGGTTACATTTTCTAGAGTTATATATGAGTGGAATCATACAGTAGGTGCTCTTTTGGGCCTGGCTTCATCATTTAGCATAATTTGAGACTCACTTGTTTCACTGTGCACCAGCGGGTCCCATTTTACAGACCCTGGGGCCCACAGGAGCTAGTAAACTGCAAATGTCACATGGCCATAAAGTGGTAGAGCCAGAATTTGACCCCTGCTCTGCCTGGGCCCAAAGCCCATCTCTTTCTTTCAATACCTCCCTGCATCTAAGAACAGCCTTTTGAAGAATAATTGTTAGCCGCCACTCTGGGTCCCCCAGCAGCCCATCTCCTGCTCTGTCCTTGCTTCTGTTGTCTGAACCCTTCGGGAGAATCAGTGCCACTTGCCCTGAGTCTGGAGCCACCCATCCTGGGCAAGGAGAGATAAGGCTGTGCACATCCCCTGGAGGCTGTGAGTGGCCAGAAGGCAGGGAGTATGCTCACCACTCAGTCCCCCAGCACCTAGCCAAGATCCCTCACAGAATAGTCTTCAATAGATTTGTGTTGGATTCTTTACTCCATTTTGTCTCCTCCCTGGGGAGTCTTTGCAGGAGAGGAGGGCCCATTCTGAAATCGGAGCCGCCTCCTACCTGAGGATTCCCTGGGGGCCTGAGGACAGGGTGGTCACATGCACCCCATCAGCTTCCACATGCCCCAGGAGACTGACCTCCCTGAGCTGGTCCAGTCTGAGCTCACTGCCGTGTGGGCATCAGCCTCAGCCTGCCTTCCTGGTCCTCGTCCAGGAGCACATCCCTTCCACCCGGTGCTCAGCCGCTGGGAGGCCCAGAAGTCGGCCCCAGTCAGCAGCCCACCGTGGGTAGGGCTCAGGCCCCTGGGCCAGCCTCAGCTCAGTACTGGACATGCCACAAGTTCTGCACCCCTCCTGCAAGCGTGCCAGGCATGAGGTCTTGCCAGGGATTACACCCTGGCTCTGCCATACCTGGGAGACCCTGGGCAACTCTTTCACTCACCTCCCTCTCATTCCTTTATTCACATAAACCTCTGTGTTGGGGGCAGAGATGAATAATACCCAGGTGAGGGGTGCTGAGTACAGTTGTGTGGGCTGCATTCTGCACCAGGACCCCAGTCAAGGGAGTAAGTGCTCTGTTCACTTTCCCCTGTATGTTCCCTGGAGGAAATTCTGTGTGGTGGTCCTGCCCCCTACCCTGCCCTCAGGGAGTCCATGGTCAGGGGCAGTGGTGCTAGTGACATGAAAGTGTGCTTACAGCACAGACAATCAGGGCTATGCAAAGAGGAGCACTGATTTCATGGGAATTGCCTCAGTAGCCAGAGCCCATCAGAGGAGGCTTCCTGGAGGAGGTGGCATTACCATAGAGACATGATGTGGGAAGGAGGAAAAGGCCTGAAGAGCAAAGGCAAACGCTAAGCACAGGGCTGGGTGCACAGTGGGTGGAGAGGCTGCCAGAAACAGTGGCAGAAACATGGGGCTGGGGGTAGTGGCAGGGCTAAAGGGGCTCGGACCCTCCCTGAGGACAATGAAGAAGCCCTGGAGGATTTTTACCAGTGGGTGGAGCTCTTAGCCCCTACTCTTGCCTGTAAAATGGGCACAGAAATCCCTGCTTTTTCATGTTGTTGGAGGAACCTAGCACGTGGCAGGTCTTCAGGAATGAGGCTGTCGCTGTGTCTGCCCTCCCAGCCAGGACAAGGGCAGGGGGGCTCTGGAGCACCCCTTGGTGGGGTCAGGTGGTAAACCCAGATCTCAGCCCAGAGAAGCTGGGTGATGCGCCTCTCTGCCACCCTCTCCCAGACACAGGCCCGGGCTCTGACTCCTGGCTCACAGCCCTTGGGACAGGGCCACATCAGCCAGGCAGGGCTGGGCTGGCTGGCTGGCATGCAGTGTGGCTGGGTTTCCTGGGACTGGCGCCCACCAGCAGGGGAGGAATGGGAGACCTGGAGGCGCCATGGCACCTGCCTGGCTGCCCTCCCCTTTGCGCACCCTTGTCCTGCTTTTGTGTCCCCACCCAGCCTGGCCCAGGCTCAGCCCAGCAGCTGCCAGCATCCCCAACCTCACCATCCCCTCCCTGCTTAATGCTTCCAGTATCTGCTGCTCCAACTGCCTGGTTTAGCAAAATTATACAGTAAACATTTTAGTATTGACTGTTTACCTGACTATATGAGTAATATGTGCCCATTTCAGAAACCTCATTGCCCAGGGACAAACACTGCTGGGTTAACAGCATCATTCATTCCAGATCTTTTCACACACCCATGTGGCAGACACACACACAACACGCACAATTGGGATCACAATACATACACAATTTTACATCTTGCTTTTCTCACTGCTACTTTTATTATGAGTGTTTTCATCAGTCATTAAAGCTGATTCAAAAGCATGTTAATACTTTATTATGGAAAATTTCAGATGCACCCATAGGTGGAGAGAATCACATAAGGAGCCCATGTACCTGCCAGCATCAACATTTACCAACAATCTGCTTATTTCAGCTATTTGTCTTCCCACCAATTTCTCTGTTTTTGCTGGAGTATTTTAAAGTCAACCCAAGATACCCTCTTGTTTCACCCACAAATATCAAAAGTGTTGTAAATGCTCTGGAAGAGGCATGTGCTGTGTCTGGGAGGCACCTGGGCTGGTTGTTGGCAGACCTGAGCTGTAGTCCTGCCCAGGCCCTCACTGCTGTGTGAACACACTCTATGTTTATTTTCTTTGTAAAATGGGAACAGTAGTGTCTGTCTTCCCCATAGATGGTCATGAGGGGTGAAGGGGTTGCAAAGCTCCCCAGGGTTCTGTTCCTATCATCTGCCATGTGCCAGACACACTGCTAATCCATTTATTCTTCACAACAATCCAAGCTGGTATTTGTATTCTCATTTTACAAAGAAGAAAACCGAGACTCAGAGAGGTTAAGTGACACAGGATTCAAGTTCAGACCTACCTGTCTTTTTCCACTGCACCAACTGGTAATAGACATAGATAGTACTGGCCTCATAAACAGCTGCCTTCTGATGTCTCCAGCAGCAGTGGAAGTTTTAAGCATCAGTATAGGCCTTGGGGTGTGAGGCCGGGCTGGGGTCAAGGAGGAGTCCCAAGCCATGTCATCTAGAGGTGTGGAGGCAGGCGGGGCAGGGAAGCCCTCCCAAGGCTTAGCCAGAGCCAGGCCCTGCGAGGACTGCAGGCAGAGGTCAGGGCAGGACAGCAAGGGTGGAGGGCACTAGGTCGCCTGACAGAAGCCATGGGCATGCGGGACGGCAGCCTCCATCTGGAGCCAAGCCCGGCAGGGAGGAGCCGGGGTGGTAGGCAGCCGTGTCTCCGTCCTCCTCCCCGCAGTCCTGTGGGCAGCCCCGCTGGCCAAGCCGAGCGGGAAGCCAGAGGGCTTGGGGACTGACGCAGAGCCCAGTGATCAGCCCGTTTAGCCTCCTGGAGTGTAGAACAGGGGAGAAGGTGGAGGCAGGGCCTGCGGGGCAAGTGGAGAGAACCCAGCCCAGGAGGGACCCACAAGAAGAGCTGACCCTTGAACATAGGGGGCTGGAGTTGCTGACTCTCAACACAGTCGAAAATCCAAGTTTGACTCCCTGAAAACTTAACTACTTATAGCTTACTGTTGACCAGTAACAAACAGTTGGTTAACACATATTTTGTATGCTATATGTATTATATACTGTATTCCTACGATAAAGTAAGCTAGAGAAAAGGAAATGTGTTTTTCAAATGTCACAAATCTCCAAAAAAATTTCCATTGTATTTATTGAAAAATCCACATGTAAGTGGTCCTGAGCAGTTCAACCTTATGTTGTTCAAGGGTCAAGTGCAAAGCCAGGAACTGGCTGTCTTGGGGAGATCTGTGGGGAGAGGGGCCAGGGACTCCCGCCGCTCAGTGTAAGGCCTGTTGGCGTTACATTAATAAATAATCTAACAGTGATGAAGTGAGATTGCTCTGTGGCCCACTTTCCTGAACCCAGAGCTGGTCCCATTTGGGTAATGCTACAACTTAGAATGGAAAAGGAAAACCATATGCTCTTGGTCATTCTCCTGAGGGTCACTGGGAGAAGATCCCTTCTCCTGTAGCCTCCCAAGTCCCCAGGGCCTGACAGTTTCACAGCATTCACTGATCTGACTTGGGTGCCAGTTTGGCTGAGGGTTCCCCACAGTTGGGGATGTTTAGGGATGTCTCGGAACCCTGGGAGGGAGGGACCCCAGACACCAGCCGTGCCCTTGGGGGATCTGAGCAGGACATGGGCTGCTTCCCAGGCCTGGGAGTGGTGGGGCTCAGGACCACCTTGAGTCAGGCTCTCTTTGACCTTTCCCCTTTGGTCCTCTGGCCTGTTCCAGTTTGCATTACAGGGTTCCCTGCCTTCACCCACTCACCCCCTACACATATTGACATTGCTCAAATCATCATCAGGTTTCCAGGATGGATGTGATCCCTGGAAATCCATATCTGTCCTTGAACACTGGACACAGGTGCCCCCTGGGGCCTCACCTGCCTGGAGCTTAGCCAGCCTCCCCTGAGAGCCCTTCAAGGTGGAGGCCATCACCCTGGGTGGGGCTTTCAGCCCTCTCTCCTCCTAGCCTGGGTCCCAGGCTCCAACCTGGCTTGGCTAACTCCTGCTCCCAAGCCCCAGGGCCTTCATCCTGAAAGTGGGAATGAGAACACCTCTCTTGCTGGGTGGGGTCAAAACCTGTACCACCGAGTGTCTGTGAAACAGCCTGGGAGGTTGGCCACACAAGGTGGCAGCCATGTATTACAGTTGGATTTCCATATGGGCAAAGGACCCCAGGACCATTCCAGCTCTGAAATCCTGAAGCTCTGTAAAGCCAAACGAAGAGGTCCCCAGGCTCCATGAATCTGCTTCTCCTAGTCCCTGAGCCCCTTGGCCTGGCCAGCAAGAACTGTCTCCAGCCTCACCTAGCAATGACCTGTTGAATTTTTTAATTGTTTAAAAGATTATGTAAATATTACATAAACATATTTTCTTTGTAAGAAATTAAGCCCTCTGTGGCTATGAAAATATATCAAAGAGTAAAAATTCCCCTTTGCCATCTCCTACTTCCTCACCCCAACCAATCTCCCTTCCAGACATGAACCCTGTCCGGAGCTGAGTGGATGCTTCCTGATGGCTCCTCTCTGTCTCCATGCACACACACACCTGTGCATGGATAGCTCATACTCGCTGTTCTGCGGTTGGCTTCTTTCACATATGATGTGGTAGACCTTCTGCATTGCTGCATGTCAATCTACCTTATAATTTTAATGACTAATTAACATTTTTTGCAGGATGCATACACCAAGTCCCTTATTTATGGACATGTAGATTATTTCTCATTTCCCATCCAAACAATGCCACAATGCATATACCTGTGCACGCATCCTTTACTGTATGTTAGTATCTCAGAATAAACATGCCTGATACAGGCACTTGCATTGTATGTGTGGCTAAGCACCGATAAATTACTCCTCTGAAGGATGAAACTAATGACCCCTCCCATCACCTTGTGAGAACCCATTACTCCACGCCCATGTCAACACTCGATGGCATCAGTAGTTTTCGTTTTTGCCAGTTAAACCTTTTTATTGTATGGTTTGCATTTCCCCGATTACTGTGTAGCTGAGCATGTTTTCATGGCTAGCCATTTGTATGAAATTAGTTGTGAATTCTCTTTATAATCCTTGCCCAATCTTCTATTAGGTTAACTATGTTTTACCTATTTATGTGTGGGTTACACCTTCTTTTTAAAAAGGGATAAATGTACATGATTTAAAAAATTCAAATAAATAAAACATATAGGGGAAAAAGAAAGTGTTCCACACACCCCTGCCTCCCAGTCCCAGGCCCAGCACCCAGGGCTGGGGATCTCCAGTAGGCACACAGGCACACCACATATGGCCACAGCACTGTTAGGGGGCCCTGGAAACCCAGGGCTGCTTCAATGGTAACTTCTATTATAATCAGAAGCAAATATGATAATAATTATGAACATATAACTGAGTACAGCCTGGATCATATTTGTCTTTATACAATTATTAAACATAAATTTTAATGTTTTTAAGAGAGACAAAAGTGCCTAGGGCCCACAAAAGTCATCGTGCATGATGGCCTACCAGGGACAACTATTTGCCAGTTTCTTCGATATCATTCTGGAAATATTTTATGCAGTTGTGATTTAAATATTTACTGTGACCAATCCAAACAGAACAATATTCATATTATAGGGGTACCAGAAGAAGAAGAGAGAGAAAAGGGGATAGAAAGTGTCTTTGAAGAAATAATTGCTGAAAACTTTCCCAATCTGAGGAAGGAGATAGTCTCTCAGGCCATGGAGGTGCACAGATCTCCCAACACAAGGGACTAGGAAGATAACACCAAGACATATAATAATTAAAATGGCAAAGATCAAGGATAAGGACAGACTATTAAAAGCATCCAGAGAGAGAAATAAGATCACCTACAAAGGAAAACCCATCAGGCTATCATCAGACTTCTCAGCAGAAACCTTACAGGCCAGAAGGGAGTAGCATGATGTATTTAATGCGATGAAGCAGACCTTGAACCAAGAATACTCTATCCGGCAAGATTATCATTTAAATTTGAAGGAGGGATTAAACAATTTCCAGATAACCAAAAGCTGAGATAATTTACTTCCCACAAACTGTCTCTACAGTGTATTTTGGAGGGACTGCTATAGATGGAAGTGTTCCTAAGTTTAATAGCTGTCACCAGAGGTAATAAAACCACAGTAAAGAAAGTAGAACAGTTAATTACTAAGCAAATGCAAAATTAAATCAACTATGCCTAAAGTCAGTCAAGGGATAGACAAAGAGTACAGAATATGATACCTAATATATAAAGAATGGAGGAGGAAGAAAAAGGAGGAGATAAAAAGAACCTTTAGATCGTGTCTATAATAGCATAATAAGTGAGTTAAGTTAGACTGTTAAATAGTAAGGAAGTTAACCTTGAACCTTTGGTAACCACAAATCTAAAGCATGCAATGGCAATAAGTACACACCTATCTAAAATCACCCTAAATGTAAATAGTCTGAATGCACCAATCAAAAGACATAGAGTCACTGAATGGATAAAAGAACAAGACCCATCTATATGCTGCCTACAAGGGACTCACTTTAAACCCAAAGACATACACAGACTGAAAGTGAAGGGATGGAAAAAGATATTTCATGCAACTAATAGGGAGAAAAAAGCAGGAGTTGCAGTATTTGTATCAGACAAAATAGACTTCAAAACAAAGAAAGTCACAAGAGACAAAGAAGGATGTTACATAATGATAAAGGGCTCAATTCAAACAAGAAGATATAACCATTATAAATATCTATGCACTGAACACAAATCACCTACATATGTGAAACAAATACTAACAATTAAAGTGGGAAATAGAATGCAATGCATTCATTCTAGGAGACTTCAACAGTCCACTCACTCCAAAGGTCAGATCAACCAGACAGAAAATAAGTAAAGAGACAGAGGCACTGAACAATACATTAGAACAGATGGACCTAACAGACATCTACAGAACTCTGTACTCAAAAGCAGCAGGATACACATTCCTCTCAAGAGCACATGGAACATTTTCAAGAATAGATCCTATACTAGGCCACAAAAAGAGCCTCAGTAAATTCAAAAAGATTGAAATTGTACCAACCAGTTTCTCAGACCACAAAGGTATGAAACTAGAAATAAATTACACAAAGAAAATGAAAAAGCCCACAAAAACATGGAGGCTTAATAACATGAAATAGTAATCAAAAAACTACCTAAGAACAAAACTTCTGGACCAGATGGCTTCACTGCTGAATTTTATCAAACATTTAGTGAAGACCTAATACCCATCCTCCTTAAAGTTTTCCAAAAAGTAGAAGAGGAGGGAATACTCCCAAACTCATTCTATGAGGCCAACATCACTCTAATATCAAAACCAGGCAAAGACACCACAAAAAAGAAAACTACAGACCAATATCCCTGATGAACATAGATGCAAAAATACTCAAAAAAATATTAGCAAACCGAATTCAAAAATATATCAAAAAGATCATCCACTAAGATATAAAGTAGGATTTATTCCAGGGATGCAATGATGGTACAATATTAGAAAATCCATCAACATCATCCACCACATCAACAAAAAGAAGGACAAAAACCACATGATCATCTCCATAGATGCTGAAAAAGCATTTGACAAAATTCAACATCCATCATGTTCAAAACTCTCAACAAAATGGGTATAGAGGGCAAGTACCTCAACATAATGAAGGCCATATATGACAAACCCACAGCCAACATTATACTTAACAGTGAGAAGCTGAAAGCCTTTTCCTTTAAGATTGGGAACAAGACAAGGATGCCCACTCTCTCCACTTTTATTCAACATAGTTCTGGAGGTCCTAGCCACATCAATTAGACAACACAAAGAAATAAAGGGCATCCAGATTGGTAAGGAAGAAGTTAAACTGTCACTCTTTGCAGATGACATGATATTGTACATAAAAAACCCTGAAGAATCCACTCCATAACTACTAGAACTAATATCTGAATTCAGTAAAGTTGCAGGATACAAAATTAATACCCAGAAATCTCTTGCATCCCCATACACTAACGATGAACTAGCAGAAAGAGAAATCAGAAAAACAATTCCATTCACAATTGCATCAAAAAGAATAAAATACCTAGGAATAAACCCAACCAAGGAAGTGAAAGACCTGTACTCTGAAACTACAAGACACTCATGAGAGAAATTAAAGAAGATACCAATAAATGGAAACACATCCTGTGCTCAAGGATAGGAAGAATTAATATTGTTAAAATGGCCATTCTGCCTAAAGCAATGTACAGATTCCACATTGCTGATTCCTCCTCAGAGACTCTGACACATGTTCCCATTATCCTTAACGTATTAACTTATTTGCCCAGTGTAACTAACCTGGCCCCTCTGTCTACCTACACAGCCCCCCGCCTCTGGGGAGTGCTGACGCGAGCACCTCCACAGGGCACCCCTCCCTCCCCACTGTGTTCCTCAGATGCAGGCGGCTCCATGCGTAGGTGGGGCAGTGGGACGATATGGAATGACAGATATGAAGGGTAACCTCTTTTAAGGAATTTTAAGGTGGGTTTTCTGTTGTAGAAAAAGTTGGTTCAAGTAGAGATCCAAAAATATGTTTAAAAAACCATATGCACATATGTATTCCTAAAAAGCCTTTAATTTTAGTTTCAAAACATCTTTATTTTCCAACATTCTGTTGTGGGGCTGAGGCTTTTTCTCCCATGTCATGTGGGTCATCTTTCACACATAAACCACACCTACAGGCCACTGGTCAGTTTTAATGTCCGTAGTGTGATCTTTTTTTTTTTTTAACCACTTTCAACATTTAATCCAGTTTCAACAAATAACATTTACAAATTTAAGATACTATATGTCCAATTTTGATTCCTTTTTTCCTTAATGCTATACACATTTTTTACATGCCCGTAAATGTTTGTAGACTCATGTAAAGACTGTGTATGATTCAAACACTTAGAATATTAACTGAGTTCCTCCTTTGACAAGACCTCTTTTTTTTATTTTCTTTATAACAATTTATTTCATTTTAGTATCATTAACCTACAATTACATGAGCAATATTGTGATGATTAAACTACCCCCTTCATCAGGTCCCCCCCACCAACCCTATTACAGTCACTGTCCATCAG
>JAQQAC010010508.1:36111687-36226644 GCA_029783875.1 Phataginus tricuspis
ATTCTTCCTCCTCCTTTCTTTATATATTAGGTGTTTTATTCTTTGCCTTTAGTTGGTATTTGGATGGTCTGCTTTCTTTGCTATGATTTTATTTTCTCTGGTGACATCTTTTTAGCCTTAATGGTATTTCCCTCTAGGGCAGTCCGTTTAAGATATCCTGTAGTGGTGGTTTATGAGAGGCACACTCTCTCAACTTTCTTTTGTCTTGAAATTGTTTAATCCCTCCGCCATATTTAAATGATAATCATGCTGGATACAATATTCTTGGTTCGAGGCCCTTCTGTTTCATTACGTTAAATATATCATGCCATTCTCTTCTGGCCTGTAAGGTTTCTGTTGAGAAGTCTGATGACAGTCTGATGGGTTTTCCTTTGTAGGTGATCTTTTTTCTCTCTCTAGCTGCCTTTAATACTCTGTCCTTATCTTTGATCTTTGCCATCTTGATTATTGTGTGTCTTGGTGTTGTCTTCCTTGGGTCCCTTGTGTTGGGAGATCTGTGGGCTTCCGTGGACTGTGAGAGTATTTCCTTCCCCAGCGTGGGGAAGTTTTCGGCAATTATTTCTTCAAAGACACTTTCTATCCCTTTTTCTCTCTCTTCTTCCTCTGGGACTCCTATTATGCGAATATTGTTCCGTTTGGATTGGTCACATAGTTCTCTTAATATTCTTTCATTCTTAGAGATCCTTTTATCTCTCTCTGCCTCAGCTTCTTTGTATTCTTGGTCCCTGTCTTGCAATTCCTTGATCGTGTCTTGAACCTGATTCATTCTGCTGTTGAGCCCGTCGATGGCTTGTCTCATTTCTGCATTGTCTTTCCTCACTTCTCTCACTTCCTCCCTCAGCTCTTGCACATTTTTCTGTAGATCCGTCAGCATGGCTATGACTTTTATTCTGAATTCTTTTTCTGGAAGACTATGCATGTCGATTCCTTCAGATTCTTTCTCTGGTGTGGTGTTTGTCTGAAGCTTTGTCTGTATCATATTCTTCTGTCTTCTCATGACTATAGAATTAGTTGTTGGTAGTTGTCACATATGTCCGCTGGGCTCTTTATGACTTTAAAAAGGAAAGAGAAGAGAGGAGAGAAAAGAAAAAAATAAAACAGAAGAAAAAAAAAATACTTCTACTAATAAAAAAAGTAAAAAGAGAGAGAGGAAAAGGAAAAGAAAAGAAAGAAAAAGAAAAGAAAGAAAAAGAAAAAGCAGCAACACGTAAAAGAAAAACAACAACAACAACAAAAAAGCAAAAACAAAACAAAACAAAAAACTCCCATCGGGGGTAGTTTCTGTGTGAATGCTGTTGGTGGCGCTATTGCTCCACTATTCCAGAGCCATGGCCACATCGCTCCACACGGCCCTTTAAAGCTGTGGCCGGGGTGGGAGTGAATGGGAGGCTGTTGAAAGAGAGGGAAAGAAAAAAAAAAAAAGGAAAGAAAGGGGACAAAAAACAATAACGAAAAATAAAATAAATAAATAAATAAATAAAATAAAAATAAGCCCCTGGGAGTGGGTTCTGTGTGAATGCTGCAGGTGGCGCTGTTGCTCCACTATTCCAGAGCCATGGCCACACTGCTCCGCAAGGCCCTTATGAGAAGCTGTTGATCTCTGTGGGCGTCTTAATAGCAGCCACCCTTTCCCAGTCACAAGCTGAGGGGTCCAAAGCTCCCCAGGACTCCCAGTGTGCTGGGCTCAGCTTGCGGGACTATCCGGCCCCTCTACTGAGCTCCTGTCTCTTTATGACTGCTGAGAAAGAGCGCGCGCTTTTCTTCCCTTTTTTTTCCCCTTCTCTTTCCTTCCCAGAGCCTGCCGCGGGCAACTTGCACGTTCAGGGCTGGGACCCTGTGCCCTCTGTCTCTCCAATCTCCACTACACCGCCGGCTGTGTGTCGGCGCTCCCGGCGCAGACTTCCACTCCCTCCCGGCTCTGAATCCTCTCCTCCCGCTGGAGCGCTGGGGGAGAGGAGTGCTTGGTCCCTCCGGGGTCGCTGCTCGTACCTTACCCACCTTACCGGGACTCCTGCCAGAGTGCTGGGGGTGGAGGAGCGCTCTGGTCTCGCTGGGTCGTGGCTCTGTCCTGCCTCACTGGGTGCCAAGTCCTCTCTCCGGAGTGTCTGACCGCCGGAGCTCTGGGGGGGAGGAGCGCTCGGTCCGCCAGGGTCGTGGCTCCATACCTTACCCGCCTTGCCGGGACTCCCGCCGGAGTGCTGGGGTGGAGAAGCGCTCTGGTCTCGCTGGGTGCCGAGTCCTCTCTCCGGAGTGGTTGACCACCGGAGCTCTGTACGCTGTGCACTTTCCTGTGTATTCTGGTCTCTCTTTTAGGGATAGTTGTATTTGCTGTATTTTCGTGAATAAATATAATGTTGGGAGGAATTTTTCTGCCTGTCGGCTTACATCGCCATCTTCCCGGAAGTCCAGAGTTTTTACTTTTTGTTAATTTATATTTAAATGTGCATAGCCACAGTGGGTAGTGGCTAACCTATTGGACAGTGTACTCTTAGAGGTGCCAGGAAAATCAAGCCTGGGACCCTAACTTCCCCACTCTCTTGCAGTCTGGAGCTGGTGGAGTTTGGACAGGTGCATAGGTGGAGAGCTGCAGAGAAGGGGTGCCTGAAGAAGGGGAGGCATTCCTGAGGCTGGAGTGGCAGCAGGGCCTCTCCTTCTGGAGTGGCTGGTGTGTTGGAACTAAAGGAGGAAGCAGAGACAAGTGTTCACCCCTGGAGAAGAAGCAGAACCAAGGAAGTAGATCATTTGGGCTTTCAAAACACATAGGTGGATCTTCGGTTTGAACAAGTCACTGGAATGCCAGGAGAAGGAATCAGGGAGGAGAGAGTGGCATGACCGAGGGGAAGCAGTGTCCATCTTGGCAACCACAGCTGGGCTTGTAGGAAGCCAAGGAGAAGAGCGGACAAAGGATTCAGTTTAGGCAATCCTGGTGACCCTATCTGGCCTGCATATGTGACAGGAAAGCATTAAAGTAGTAGCAAGAGTATCACTATAACATGTCACTACAAATTGGGCACCTAAACATTGATTCTCTTACATTTCTGTAGATTAGAAGCCCAGCATGGCTCTCGCTGTGCTAACCAAGGTGTTGGCAGAACTGTGCTTCTCCAGGAGGCCCCAGGGAGGATTGCTTTCTGGCCTTCTCCAGGCTCTTTTGGTGGCCTTGGTCCACGGTCACTCCCTCCATCTCTGAGTGCATCACGTGGTCACTCCCTCCATCTCTGAGTGCATCATTATAGCCGCTGCGCTTGTCATCGTGCCTCCTGCTCTGACCAACCCTCCTGCTTCCTCTTATACGAGCCTAGGGATTGCATTGGGTCCACCAGGTAGCCAGGAGCATTTCCCTTCTCGATATCCTTACCTCACGCACACCTGCAAAGGCCCTTTTGCCTAAGGCGACATAGTCACAGGTTCTGCAGACATGTCTGGGGGCTGTTACTCATCCTTCCATGTTCTCTAGTCTCATTCCACCCATCCCCCACTCTCCAAGCCACTGTGACCCCGGCCTTCAGCTCCCTCCCTCCCCACTTTACATTTTACATTTGTTGTAGCCAGTTTACATTTGTTGCCTCAGAGAAGCATAAGAGGACAGTACAGAAAATGGAGTCATTCTTACTTTTTAAGGCTTTAAGTTTCAATAATCTAGTCCTGAGGGAATGGAACAGACCTGGGAGAGAAAACTGACAAGAAGCAGGGTGCCTACTAAGGAACAGCCAAGTTGGAAAGGCAGGAATCCCAGGGAAGCCAGGAGTCACTGAGGAGAGGGCCTCCCATCCTGTGCCTTTTGGGTGAGCAATTGTTGATTTGGAAGGTCATGAGCAGAGGCAATTTGTAGCAGTCAGGATAGGCAGGTTTTGCTGCAGTAACAAACAGCCCAAATCTCACTGGCTTAACAAAATCAGAGTAATTTCTCACTGTTACTCTACATCCATAACAGGTGGACTGGGAGCTCCCCCCATGTCTGCCCACTCTGGGACCCGGGCTGGGTCCCTGCTGCAGCTCCTCCCTCTAGGATCCAGGCTGACAGAGCAGTCACTACTCAACAGCCACCATCACACTGGTCTCCACAGCAGGGAAAAGGGAAGAGCAGCAAATTGCAGTCTGGCTTTTAGAGCTTCTGCCAGGAGGTGCCATTTGTCACTTGTCACTTCTCATTGGCTGAACCAAGTCATAGGCCACGCCTGACTTCAAGTGGGAGGAGAAGTGCAGCCCTGCCCTGTGCCTGGAGGGAGAACTGGCAACATTTGGTGACAGGAGCTAATGACCACTGGGGTTCCCTTTCCAAGACAGAACTCCAGGGACGTGACAAGACCCCATGGAAATGGCTACTCAGGAGGTCTGCATGGGTGGACAGGCATGGTGAGAGCACACAGAGCTTTCCTGAGTGCAGTTGACTAGAGAGCAGCAGCATTTCCTGGTATCAGAGAGGGACAAGGCATGGGCTATGGAGGGAGGATTCGAGGAGGCTGCGAAGGGCCAGCAGCAGCCAGAATCAGGAGGCCCTGCCACGGCCAGAGTGGGCTGGCAGGAACTCTGTGCCCCCAGGATTCGGAAATTGTTAGGAAGGAAAACAGAAATGAGCGGGTCAAAAGAGAATGGGCCAGTTTAGCCCACTAGAAGGGACTCAAAGAGGTAACCAGTTAAAAATAGAAAGCTCAGAAGGCCGGGAGCAACTTGGCCTAGAAGTTTGAATACTCCCCAGAAAAAGAGAAGTATCTCTTCCTAGCCTATGTCTTCACTGTGTCAGTTAGCACAGACCATTGTAAGACTTAGTTTAGCCCCTGCTAAAAGGCCCAGCTTATTTGGGAAGAATTCTATAAAGCTAAGATTGCATTTTAATCAAACAGACTGGCTCAGCCCACACTGGAGGCAGGGCAGACAGTCTTGACTGATATGCTTCCAGACAGAAGCTGATATCCTGGAAAGGAATCAAAGCAGTATATTTTTTGTGTTAAGTTAAAAAAAAAAAAAGAAACTTAATGTCATAACAAAGATGAACATTCTGGGACAATTTGACCAGTCCACACCTGGCCCTTTGTTGCATTCCTGAAAATCCTCAACCACCTATAAAACCCTAGACCCTAACCCGTTAAGGGCACCTCTTCTTTGAGGCAGCCCACACTCCCCTTTCTCCGAGTGTGTACATTTTTGCCTTAAATAAACTTCTCATTGCTCAGCTTATAACATTTTGTCTCTGTGCATTTCCAGTGGTAAGTGTCTTTGTTACTTTTCTTTGTCATTCTAATTCACCAAATTTAGGCTCAAACCTTCACTCCCTCTGTCCTATTTCAGCTAAGTAAGGAGGGGCTGCTGAGAGCTCAGATCTGGGCTTGCAAATGACCGTCACCTGGGTGACCTGGATGGAACTGCAATTTATGGTCATGCTCTTTAGTAGCCTGCCTGAAAGCCTCCTTTCTTTGTCTTTAGGAAGTTTGCAGAACATAACCTCACTCCATCCAGTGTCCAGTGCTCTGTGGCTCCCCCAAATCCTGGGATGGTAGGGACTCAGTTACCATGCCAAGCAGATACAAGTGGACCCTGGACACCAGGTGACACTGGCTTACGGAGTTAGCAGGGGATGCCCTGTGCTGAGCAGCAGTTCAGTGAACTCCCTTTCCTATTCTAACCTGTCATTCCCTGACACTCTCGCTTTAATGAAGTCCTTCCTCCCCTGATACTCTGACTTCCCTGCACCTCCAAACCGACCTCTCTCCCCAACAAAATGATGAACTTAAGCTTACAGCAACAGTGGAGTAGGGGCTCTATGCAAGTTGTATTTCATTCACAGTAAGTTATATTTTGTTCACACCATTCCTGAATAGAAACCAAAGCTGGCTTTGTGGGACATGTAGGTAATGTGACTAACTTAGGTCTACACAGAGTGTGACGTGCTGGTAATTCCTAAGGTAAGCATTCACCTAATCACTTCTGCCTATCTGCAATTTAAAAAACCATCCTTAGTGACTAAAGTTTTTAATAATGATTTGAATCATTAGAAATCCAAGCACAATGCTGGACAAAATGCAAATGTCCTTTCATTTACTAGCTGCTGCAATTGAGGGAAAGTACTTTCTCTCCTGGCTTCATCTTTATGGCTCTGGGGGGTCTTGAGCAGACAAGGGGGTGAGAAAAAGGGTAGATAGGGATTGTGGAGCTTCCAGAATGTGCGGAGACTGTACCAGGCACCTTGAGAGCGTAATCCATGGAGCCTGTGAACCCATGGGGACCCTGGACTTGCCCCGGTTGCTCAGGTTCTGGGCCAAAGGCAAGACTCCCCCCAGATGTAGTGGATCCTCCTTCTCCTCTGCCTTCCCACTGGCTCTGCCCCTCACTCCAGCTGCCACTGAAAAGAACTTGGCTGCCAAGGGCCCTCCGCCCCCAAGTTCCCCAGCATCAGGGGTTAGAGCAGAAGCCTCTCGCAGAGCTGTAAGGAGGAGAACCATGGGGCAAGGACTCCAGGGGCAAGGGTCCAAGTGGCTCCACTTCCTGCTTGCCCGGTGCTTGCTGCAGATGGTGACTTATGTGCCCACAGGGAGGCTGAGAAAGGATGTCCACAGGTACTGAGAGGCTCCCTCCAGTGGGTACACTGCTCAGGGACTTAAGAGACCCAACAACAAACCGCAAATAGGACCCTCTGCTGGTGGGAAGATGTGCACACGGCCGTCCGGACATTCTGTGGCCTTTGGCTGAACCCACCACAGCCACTGGAAGGTGAGGTCAGCAGCTATTTATTTATGTTTAAATTGCCATTGCTCAGATGTTAAATCCAGGCAGAGGCAGTGGGCATAAGTGTCACAGAGAGGACTCTCTGTGGATCTTGGGGTGCAGGACTGCTGATTCCTGCTGGCCCCAGTGCTTTCCTTAAAGCACAATAATCTTTAAGGAGCAGGGATATTTCCCAGACAGCAGCCAGACTATAGAAGCCTCCCCACATTCACAAGTGGCTCCAGCCACCCACGGTGCATCATTGCATCGGTCAGGGTTATGCCCAGCACACAGGCCCCTCAATAACGGGCACAGTGGGAGGAGCCCTTGGCAGCGCGTGCAGGACTGGCCTGGGACCTGCAGCTTGTGCATCCCTTGGGGGCCTGTCTCTGAGAGCAGAGGAAGCCCACTTGGGGGAAACACGCCAGGCGGTGGCAGTCTCTCTTCCTGAAAAAGAAGGGAGTATTTCTCCTCTCACTCTGGGAAACTGTAGCTCCAGTGTCACCAACCCTTCCCAAACAAAACCAACTACTTTCCCAGGCACCGTTGTTTCCCAGACACTCTGGAGCCCTCCGCTCACGTTGATGCCCCTGTACCAGATGTCTCTCCTGCTGCTGCCTGTGGGGTGTGGGTGTTTGCAAGGTGGACCGAGTCCTTTTCTTCTTGTCTTGTGGGAGCAAAGGTCAGGCAGTGGCTGGTGGTCTCCCACCGAAAGGGACTCCTCACTGAGGCCAGGGCTCTCCCTCCTCTGGAGTCTTTCCCAGAAGCAAGTGCCCACTGCTATGTCTGGGTGGCTGAGCCAAAGCTGCCCAGCTCTGAAGGGGCTGGAGCAGAGCAGAGGCCTCGATCCTCCAGCTCCAGGGCGCTGGGGTGGGCTGCTCCTCAGCGACTCCCTTTTCCAGGGCCCTGCCTTCTCTCTTTGCTCCCTCACTTTCTGCAGTCCTGCCTCTTCCCTTCTGGGGTCTCTTTACTGCTCTTCAATGAAGCCTGACCCATTGGGGTCCAACGTGCACCTTGTAAACTGAGTGGCCTTGATGCCCACAGCAGCTCACTGCCGTAGCATCAAGGCTAAAGTTCTCTCCCTCCCTCTCTCTCTCTCCAATGAAATACATCATGCATATCCTAAAACCAAGAGAGTTCTTTTGTATAATCATAGTTCCATTATCAAAATCAGGACATTAACATGGATCGAATATTATTATCTAATCTATAGACCTCATCCCAATTTCACCAATGGCCCCAAAAATGTCCATTAAAACAAACAAAAATCAAGGATCATGTGTCCCTTCCTTCTGGTCTACGTTAACTTGGGACAGTTATGCAATCTGTCTTTGTGTTTGGTGACATTGTCATCTCTGAAGAGCACAGGCTAGTTATTTTGTAGAATGCTCCTTAATCTGGGTTTGTCTGATGTTTCCCCAGGGTTTCACCCAGGTGTGCCTTTTGTCAGTAACACAGCAGGAGGGATGTTATGTCCTCCTCAGTGCATGTGTCAGGGGCCACCTGATGTCAATTTGTCCCATTGAAGGTGAGGTTCATTTTGATAACTTGGTTAAGATGACATCCTCCAAATTAGTCCACTACAAAGTTACTGCTTTCCCCTTTGGAATATATATATGGGTGTGCTTCCAAAAATACAACACAGTGGGTATTCCTGGTAACAAATTAAAAATAATAAACAAAGTCACCTCCAATCCTGTGTCTTAAAGGTAACTCTCAACAGTTTGGGTAAGAGCTACACCTCTCAAGAGATGCATTTGCATCTGTATCTTCCCCAGAGTTTTTCCCAATATGTATGTGTATTTTTAACTAAATAAGATAGTATCATCTTACACACATTGTGTTTGCAACTTAACTATGTCGCCTGGCAACACAAAATCATAGTATTATTTATTGCTCATCATTGTTTTAATTTGCTTTTTGATCATGACTAGTGAGAGTGAAATTAACGACTATTAGTGTTCCCTCGGTGAGCGCCCTGTTCATCGCCCCATCCATTTCACAGTCAGCCGGGTTGCCTTTTCCTTACGGTGTTGTGGTGCTCTCTGTACAGTGCCAGTAACTGAGCAGTAAAGGACAAATGAAAAGGAGGGAGTGTTTGGAAGCCTTTGAGGAACTGAGGGTGGTGGGTGTGCTTGGGCAGGTTTGGGGGAGGCAGGGAAAGAGTTGGGACTGGGTTGTGGGGAGGGGAGGTGGCAGGAACACAGGTCTGCCTTGCCGGCCAGGACAGTTGACCTTGTTCTGCAGGAAGCAGAGTTTTCTCTGTGCTTGAGACCTGCCCAGAGGGATGAGACTTTAGTAAGATCTGTGTGCATCCTCTGAAGAAGAGTGGGGCACAGAGTGGGCTATGGCTAGTAAATACTTGCTGGTTTAGGTAGCAAACCAGGAAGCCAGCAGAGGCTTTTCAAAGCCCTTCATTTGAGAGAAGTTTGTGATGGCGGAAAGCAAAGTTCTGGAGAATTTCAGAAAACTGGCCATTGGAGATGAGCTGGACTCCCACCCTAATAGGCATCTTCCATTATCATTATCCCCATTAGCACCTTATTGCATTAGTTATAGCTAACTTCCATTTTATTGAAGCATTGAAAACAGATTGCAGATGTTTGGAAACAGATGTTATACTAATGTTAAAGCAAAACCATGAATATTTATGATGATTATCACCCAGATCAAATTACCTTGCTTAAATAGGGAGGCATGTTCTAACAACTTTAGCTGAGAACCTGGAGAGGGAAGACAAAAAAGTATTGATGAACTTTTGGGCACACTTCAATTTTCCTCCACGTGGGATACATTTTTTCTCCCGTCCTGTTGACCTGAGAACAGAGATTGGTTGTTATGGAACCAATTTAGGGATTTTCCTGCTGCTTGTATTAATTGGCCAAGCCAAGATTTTCCATCTGGCTTTTTCTACCCTCTCCTTGGAGAAGGTCTGCCAAATCCTTTCCAATCTAAGCAGCAAGGGTCACTTTCCAGGCTGCAGGGACCGACGGCCTGCTCAGCCCTTCTCCCCACCCATCTGCCAGGGGCCCCAGAGCCAGCAGAAGCTGCCACGGGGCATCACAGGGGCAAGCAGAGTTGTCCCCGTTGGAGGGTTTCAGGGCTCCAGCCTGACTCACTGCCTAAGCGGGGCTTCCTTTTCTGCTGGCTGTGCTGGCAGGAGCATCAGAAATAGAGCGGCTTTTTTGCAGTCTTCAAAAGGCAGCTTCTTGAGTGCAGGGCAGTTCTAACTCTGGGGTAAAATCCCAAAGGAAAATACCTTTGAAATAGAAATCAAAGGGAGAAATAAAGTGGGAGAAACCCATTTATTTCTTACAAGCAGTCCACTACTGCTCTCCTGTGTCTCTTGTGACCTGGCTGCAAAATAAGAAGCCCCCACTCAACCTCTCTGGTCCAGATAGCGTTCTCTTGCCCTGGTAATTACCTGTTGATATGGAGATGGACTACTTCTCCCCACCCCCTGAAAACACCTATGGTATGGGGATGCACCAAAGCCAGGTGAGAGATTCTGGAAATACTTCAATTTTACACACAGCCGTCATTCAGGAAAGTATGACAGGACTTTGCTGAGTGTGGTGGGTGAGGTGGTGCTCCAGCAGGCCCTCTCCGAGTCCTTTACCATTTGTGCACCCTCCCCAGCCTCTGCCCTGTCCTTTAGCATTTACAACGTGCACCTGCAGCTCCTCTTGGAAGGTCTGCCTGCCCTCTGCCCACTGAGTCCCCAGTGCAGAGATACAAGCGCTGGGAGCTGACCTGACCTTGCCCTCCCACCCTTAACCCATGGTTGGAATGAAGCCTAGCTCTTTGGCTCAGATGGGGACACATCTGAGACCTATCTAGTTTCACTCCAGAGTCCCCCATGGGATAGGGCTGAAGCTGTACCCTGGCTCGCCTTCCTCCCCTTCCTTCCTTTTCTGACTCTCCCACTGGTTTCTCCTGGGAACCTATCCTTAGTAAACCCCCTGCTCAGAGGCCCTTGTTCCAGGGCATGCTTCTGGGGAGCCCCACCCAAGACACTGAGGGCCCTTCTGTGCTGGCCCATCTCCAGGGATGGGGATGAAGGAATCACGAAAGGATGGCTACTGCACGTGAGAAACTTACAGCCGAGTGGGGGAGACAAGCTGGGAAGCAGACATTTTGTTGCTGGGAGAGGGAAGGATGTGAGCACAGGGGCAACTTCAGCAATGCCTGCTGTTCCTCTTGAGCACCCCCTGCAGGCCACATGCCAGGGCCTCAGAGCAGCCCTGCAAAGTGGGTATCATTAGCCTGTTTCCTTCTTGAAAAACTGATCTCAGAGAGGTTGAGTTATTCACCCAGGGACATTTATTCATTTAATAAACTTTCTTTTTTTTTATTTTGCTATCATTAATGTACAACATGAACAACATTATGGTTACTAGACTTCCCCCATTATCAAGTCCCCACCACATACCCCATTACAGTCACTGTCCATCAGCATAGTAAGATGCTATAGAGTCACTACTTGTCTTTGTGTTATACTGCCTTCCCTGTGTCCCCCCACTACATTATGTCTGCTAATCGTAATGCCCCTTTTTCCCCCTTGTCCCTCCCTTCCCACCCATCTTCCCCAGTCCCTTTCCCTTTGGTAACTGTTAGTCCATTCTTGGGTTCTGTGAGTCTGCTGCTGTTTTATTCCTTCAGTTTTTGCTTTGTTCTTATACTCCACAGATGAGTGAAATCATTCGATACTTGTCTTTCTCCGCCTGGCTTATTTCACTGAACATAATAGCCTCGAGCTCCATCCGTGTTGTTGCAAATGGTAGGACTTGTTTTCTTCTTATGGCTGAATAATATTCCATTGTGTATATGTACCACATCTTCTTTATCCATTCATCTACTGATGGACACTTAGGTTGCTTCCATTTCTTGGCTATTGTAAATAGTGCTGCAATAAACATAGGGGTGCATCTGTCTTTTTCAAACTGGGCTGCTGCATTCTTAGGGTAAATTCCTAGGAGTGGAATTCCTGGGTCAAATGGTATTTCTATTTTTAGCTTTTTGAGGAACCTCCATACTGCTTTCCACAATGGTTGAACTAGTTTACATTCCCACCAGCAGTATAAGAGGGTTCCCCTCATTTAATAAACTTTTATCAGGAAATTCTTTCCAGGGTATCAGAGGCACAAGGGGAATAACAGTGAGCCAATATACACTGTCTCTGTCCTCATGGTTAGACTTGATGGAGAAGATAGCTGCTAATGTAATAAGTATGGAAATATTTAATGAACATGTAATTCCAAGCTGTGAAAGTGCAGGGGATGCTGTGAGAATCCATCATGGGAACTAGCCTGGAGAAATGATATTTGGGCTGAGTGGGAGGGACGAGCAGGAGTCCCTGGGGAGAAGTGGAATGGGGGCCCCACACAGGGGGGCAGCATGTGCAAAGGTCAGGAGGAACTCAGGGTGTTCTGGAACTACAGCAGGACAACATGACAGCAGAGCATGCTGACCAGGGGGAGAGGGAAGCCAGAGAGGCTGGCAGGGGCCAGACCCTCCAGTGTCTTATCATGATGCCATGGGCTTGATCTTGCTGTTGGATGGACTGTTGGATGGACCTGCATCACTGGAAGATGTGGGAAGAGGCTCACCTGAGCTCTTTTTGCAATTTGTGTCTTTAAGGACAAAGCTCTGGGGGCTGATCCCTGAGCTGGTTCCAGGGTGGAAGAGGGCCCAAGAGCATATTCAGCCTGGCCAGTCCAGCTGGCTTATCCCATGTGGGCTTAGTGTGACTGTTTTCCCTGGGCTCCTGGACAAAGAGCAATGGAGGGCAGAACAGCCAGGATTCCTGGACAATGTTTTTCAAATTTGAGTTTCTGGGAATGGGTGGAGAATTCGCATTCCTCATAAGTTCCCAGACAATGCGCGTGCTGGTGGTCTGAAAGCAGAGTTTGAGAACCACCGCCTTGGGAGGCCCCCACCTGAGGTTCCCCTGAGAACCAAACCATACGATGGAGTGATGAATGCAGTAGCACCCCCAGGGGAACACAGATCCTTCACTGGAGAATCAGCAGTGCTCAAGAAGCAGAACCATGGGAGGCATATATGTGTGTTAAGGGCTTTATTATAAGGAGTCGGCCGCTCCATTGTGGGGGCTGGCTGGGCAGGTCTGCAGCCCAGAGGCAGGCAGCCAGAAAGTGCCATGAGGAGCAGGCTGGGCCTCGCAGACACCAGCTGAGGCTCATGGGCCCAGGCAGGGTCGGGGAAAGGACCCGGGGGAAGGGTGAGCAGTGGCAGACCCTGCTGAGGTTAGGAGTCTCTGGGGTGAGGGAAGGCCTAAGTCCCCAAAGGGCTTCTCACTGATTTAGTCAGGCCCACCCAGGAAAATTGGCTTTTTGATTGATTTAAGGTCAACAAAGTCAACTATCTCAGGACTTTAATTTCATCTGCAAAATCCCTTTTACAGCAGCACCTAGTTGAGTGTGTGATTGAAAAATAGCGAGAAGGTGTGTGTATGTTACAAGGTGGCCACTGCCCCATCCAACCTCTGAGAGAAGGTCCCTTGAGGCCCAAAGTGGCAGGAAGCATTAACAGGGCATTTGGGGGCTGCAGTTTAGCCTGGCCACACTGGCACGGCAGAGCCTGTAAGGTGGGGTGGCTTTCCCGGCCCTGGGCAGGCTCCACCAGGCCTGCCTGGGACACAGCCTCCAATACCTGCACGCCCCTGCTGCCAGCACTTTCACACTCCCAGTTCTTTGGGTTGGGCTTACTGGCCTGGCCTCATGCCCTATTCAGTTGCCAAAGTGGGAAGACTTTGTACCCCGGCTGGATCCTAGGCTGCTGGATGCCAGCAGGTGAACCGAGGCAGGGAGGTGGCCAGTAGGGTCAGGCTGGCCCAGGGCACGCATTGGGGAGGGAGCCTGATTACCCCAAGCTGGCGTGGCACAGCAAGTCCTCCCCTCCGGACCCCTGGTTCTCACCTGGATGATGGAGTGTAGGACTCCATCATCCCTCAGGGCAAGAGGGGCGATTCTTGGAACCGCCAGGTTAGAAACACCCGTCAAAGCCTAGGAATGAGAACTGTAGGGCCCCTGCACCGTTCAGTGCGATGTCTGCGGTGAGAGGAAATGGAGCAGCGGTTTCAACTTCCTGAAAAATCTATTGATCATGGAAGCATGAGGGCAGAACAGGATTACTCTCAGCCCTAAAAACCTCAGAAAGTCCAGTTCTTCTCCAGCCTTTCAAAGGAAACTACCAGAGGATGTGCTTTAGCCAAAGACAGAACGAGGAGGCTGTGGGAAGCAAGACGAGGGGTTGGGAGGCGTGTCTCCAGACAAGGGCCGAAAGCTACCCGGGAGGACGTTGCTCGGGCACTGGGCTCGAAGTCTGAAAAAAATAGATTGGCTGACAAGCTTGTGGCCTGTGGGGTGTCTGAAAAAAGACAATAGGAATAAGCCCACAGAAAATTAAACTAGTGAAAAAATGTTAATTACTAAAGAAAAACAAAGCTGTTCAATAAAGGAAAAAAATTGCTCAGTAGCCAACAATATTTATTCAATCATAATGATGTCAAGAAACCCTGTTGACCAGGAATAATGACATATTTATATTAAGGGGATGGGGAGGGGGTGTATATGGGGGTGGATGAGAGCTAGAACTCAGGAAATGCCAAAGTGCATCAGTCAGCAAACTAGACAGAAGCACATCACCAGCAATAAGGCTGTGGACAGCAAGAGGAGCAGCTGAGTCAAGGATCAAAAGCAGTTGCTTTGTGGGAGATGGGGTGGGGATCAAGGCTATATAAGCCTTTTAGTAGTAGTTGATTCAAAAATGGTATGCATATGATTTTGGTAAAAGATAAAATTAACTCTAAAACAATGAAATTAATTAAAATAAAAATTAGGGAAAATGAAAAATTATGAAAACCATAGAGTGAGAGGCCTGCCATGACAATGTCAGATCACGCCATCCCCAAGTCCTGCCCCACTGCCATCCAGATGTGCCAACGTACCCTTCTGGTGCCTGGTAAACTAGGTGGACATTGACTGGAGCTCTTTCAGGGGGAGCCGGCGAGCTTTAGCCAAGGAAAACTTTTTGATGTTTCGATTGTCAATCTGAAAGAAAAAACTTTTCAACAGCTAAATGAAGGCTTTGGTGGATGATCCCTTCCAAACACTTAAAATAATGACCCTTGGTTAAACAGTCCTGCTTAGGGCCTCGGATGTGTGAGAAAGGCTGATAGGAGATGGCTGTGTAAATAGTGGCAGCAACTTGTAAAGTGGCTTAGTGTGTGGCTTTCCCCTTGCTTTAAAAAGCAAGCAGCTCTGTTTACAGATTTAAACAGCCCTAGGGCTGAGTTCAGGAATTTCAAATCATACAGGCATTAAATAGCCAGGCAAATATGGTGCCCTGTACAGAGTTATTTGTGTTAACACTGTAAATACAGGGGTAGCTGCTATAGTTAACATAGTAGGTAAAGGATGCATGTTCATAGCTATGCAAACACAGTTCTTTGAGAGAGGCCATTTGTCTTAAGTTCTGTATTTATCCAGCTAGCCCCTCTATTTTTGTAGTAGGGGATTCTCTGAAAGGAAAAGGTAATATGAATCCACTTGAAACCAGCACTGGTAGCTCTGCAAGCACAGTCATTAATGAATATTTGCAGGTCCATTCGATTCTCATTATTCGCAGATTCCATATTTGTGAATTCAACTACTTGCTAAATGTATTTGTCACCCCAAAATCAATACTCACATATTTTGTGGCCACTTGCAGACATATGCAGAGTGGCAAGGCTTTGAAGCTGAACAAGGCAATGCTCTGCTGTCTTGTTCCAGCTCTCACACTGTAAACTACTGTCCTTTTCATGGTGCGTTTAATGCTGTGTTTTTCACATTTTGTGCTTTTTGGTGGTAATTTCACTGCTTGCAATGGCCACCAAGCATAGCTCTGAAGGGCTGCCTAGTGTTCCCAGGCACAAGAAATCCATGATATGCCTTATGGAGAGAGTCCTGTGTTAGATGAGCTTCAGTCAGGGTGAGTCACAGGATTAACAGTGTCGTTAAACAAAGTGTCTTTAAAGAGAAACACTCATAGAACAAGGTTTTACGTTGATTGGTCGACAAAATGTGGTGCTCAGAGGCTCAAGAGCTAATCCTGCTTTTTCCCCTGAGGAATGGTTGCTTGTTCAGTGATTCATTGTTCGCCATGACATTATAGTCCATAACTGCCACTGATAATGAGAGCCAGCTAGTAGTTATATTTAGTAATAATCTTCGCGGTCACCTCCCCAGCATCCACACCTCCCTCCCTCATGCGGAGCAACCAGCCCTGATTTTGGGTGGACTTGATGTCACCCCCAGTTACAGTGCTGGAACTTGAACCGTCTAAGCAAATCCTTATTATCCTATCCCTCTCATCACAGAGATTTGGTTCAGGAACAAATAGTAAAGTTTGTTTTAAATTAGGTTCCCCAGAAGTAGGGTTGCCAAATACAGGATACCCAATTAAATTTGAATTTCAGATAAGGAACAAATACTTTTTAGTATAGCCCCTGAAAGGGAAATAAGGATATCCCATATTTAGCAAAATTCAAATTTACCTGGGCTTTTATGTATTTTAATTTTACTTACTGTTATTATTTATTTATTTTTAAATTATTATTAACTGTATTTTCATTTGCTGAATCTGGCAACCCTACCCAGACGTAGATTCTGCAACAAGGATTCCCGTTCAAGTGCCTTATTGAGCAAGCACCCCCAGGGGAAGGACTGGGTGGGACTTGAGGTAAGGTCTTGCAGAAGGTAGTCGGTTCTACAGGGGAGCTCGGCGGCAGCTGTTAATGCTTTACCTGAAGTGAGTGAGCTGGGCTTTTGGAAACACACCAAGCTTCTTTTGGCAAAGGACTGCGCCCTGAAGTGTAAACTCTCAGGCACCTCCTGTTTTTTGCAGTAGCCTCTCCAATGACCCGAGGGCAAGCCTCTAGCAAGAGCGTTACATGTAGGCAGCTAAAGCAGACACCAAGACACAAAGGCTCGGTGCAGAGGATCCCAGGGGCCTGGCTGGAGTGCCCACAATGTCCGCCCTAGAGCTTGTGGTCCAGAGTTGGGAAAGACACCTGGATGTCCACCAGGAGCTGTATCCCCAGTTGCTATGACAGCTGCCCTGTGTCTGAAAGGGCAGGCAACTGGACTTCCCATCCACCTGGAGCCTCAGCATGTCCTTGGGAAACAGGGTTTTTATAGATGTAATAAGTCAAGATGAGGTCATACTAAGGTGGGTCCCTAAATCCAATGTTACTCGGGTCCTTATAAGAAAAGACCACACAGAGGGAAGATGGAGGCAGAGGCTGGAGGGACTCAGCTATAAGCCAAGGAACATCAAGGAGTACCAGGGCCCTCAGGATCCGGGAGAGCCAAGGAAGCATTTTACCCAGAGCCTCAGGGCGGCCTTGCCGGCACCTTGATTTTGGACTTCGAGCCTCTAATCTGTAATGAGCTAAATCTCTGTGCTTTTCAGCCGCCTGGTTGGTGGTCATTGGTTCCAACAGCCCTAGGAAGTGGATATAGCAACCAAGGAGCTGCTGCCGTGAAATGAGAAGCACATTCCCAGAAATAACCAGGTTCCCTGTGCCTGGCTCTGTCTGGCCTTTTCAGTTACAGGAGCCAACGAATTTCACTCTGCTGTGTCACCCAGGTGGCACGGGGCTCTCTTACAGCGGAAAGCACCCTAACCCGCACTTGCTCCAAAGCACTGCCCTCGGGAAGGGTGCCAAGCTAAGTACGTAAAGCACATGCCCAGCTGCCTGTGACAGGCTCCATGCTTCCACCAGGTCAGCGCCGCTGGTGCAGAGGCTTGCTCCAAGGGCCTCTGCCTGCCCAGGCCTGTGATATGGGCCAAAAAATCTCCTCCCATCCCCAGTGAGAATCTGGGCTTGCCAAACTGTTTCAGGCCCTTCATCCAGGGAGGTCATCTCTGAGGCCTAGATTTTACCCCATTAAGTAGCAGACCCCATGAGAAACTGAGGAGGGTCTCGTCACTCAGTGGCTTAGAACTACAGCTGGTACCCTGTGGAGCTAGCCAAAGTGCTGCGTCTGGGTGGCCTTGGTAGGCACTGAATTGGCAGGGTCCCCCTAACCTAGTGCCTCCTTCCACTTCCCCTGCAGTGCCGGCTGCTGGTGGGTCTGGGTTCCAGCAGTGGTGGCTGCACTTCACGGAGGGGTGGCCAGGTAGCCCCACCCAGGCCTCTTTGACCAGACTCCTGTGGATAATACATGCTACATTCTATTGCTTACTTCCCTCCTGAATTCATAAGCAGCATTTATCCAGAGTCTACAGTGTGCATGGAGCCCAGCCCTTCATGAGACTGAATTTTAAATGGCATCTCTAAGTAACAGCCACGCAGTGCCATAGCAGGTACGCAAGCTGTGCGGATCAGCCCTGGTGGACCATCGTGATGCAGGCTGCACGGCCAGGAGACACAGCAGGAGGCCCAGATCAATCACTGCTGAGACTATTCCCTTGCCTGGCAGTGTGTGCCAGGAGACAAGTCCCCAGTGCCCCACCCACGGCATCCCAGAACTTGTGCAGGGAAACACACAAAGGGGGGCTATGTTCCTGCTCCTTCTTCAGGCCCAAGTGTTCTGAAATATTTATATAATACCAAGAGCAGAAGACTTGTGGGGAGGGAAAGGAAGGCAAAGAGAGCTGGATTTGGGGGACTGCAGAACTGCCAAAACAATTGAGCGTTTGACTGTTGCCAGTTGAGGCTTTATCTGCACTGATTTATGCACAGAATTCTCTTTGAATTAATGTAATCAAGATATTTTAAAAGTTTGGTTTTCAGAAATTTTCTCTTTTACAATTTTGGTTGGAAAAAAAGAGGCGTGGAATGTTGGGGAAAGGCGGGAAGGATGGTATTTCATTTTGATTCTGATGCTTATTAACTGGGCAGGGTAATTACTCCTGTTGAATCGGTTTCATCATCTGCAAGATCAGGGTGATCATTCCAGAGTCACTGACTTGTTGTGACGGTCGCATGAGTTAATTAAGGAATGTCACTCCTCCCCCAGCCCCCCCCAGTGCTGACTCTTGCTGGGGCTCCGGGTCCTGAGGTGATTTTAATGTTTTTATATTTGTAACTGGGAGTCCCCAGGGGCTGGCCTTGGATTTTATTCACTCCTTTCATTCCAGAGCCACTCAAAGAGCAGCAGCTCAGTACAAGCTGTTGTCCATCTCTAAGTTAGAAGAGACCCTTAGAAACCCTTCCATTGAGACTCTAACAGAGTGGGGCCCCTTTCTTCTTTGCAGTCCCCAACACATGCTCCTCCATCCTTGGGGAGCCACCTACCTCGCAGCAGGGAGCCCAGCCATCAGGAAACCACCCGAGCTGCAAACGGCCCCCATCACTGCTAACACCTTGGTCTTCTGAAGAGGCAGCACCAATTTTCTTTGCCACCTGCCAAGTCTTCAACACCTTGAAGACAGCCACGTGCCCCTGTGGAGTGTTCTGCTAAATATGGCTCCTGAGTCCCATCTGAGGCCCTCCTTCTTCTCCTGGGTGGCCTATGGGCTGCAGGTTCCGGGGAGCTCAGTTTCATGCTCACAGATTCAAGTTTACAAAAGCAAATCTCCATTTTTGGCATCACTTAATTCAATTTCTGATGCTGAGCCCCTGTTTGATGGATTGCTGTTACAAGTAAACAGTCAAAATTAGTGATTTCTTAGCCTCTGTGGGCTTAAAATGTCATGAGTTCAGAATGCTCCCCACTCCCTTGGACCAGGGAGACTATGCTAGACAAATGTCCCAAGTGAGGCCATTTTCACTTCTTGGTGGTCACCTGGCTGGTACAGGACCAAGATGTGCTATGTCCTGTCCAGCCTCAGCTCCGGCCATGGCCAGAGCTCCCTCACCAGTCTGTGGACTTCACCTTGACCCCCCACAACAGTCCTGGGACAGAACTCTCACCTCTCTCTGCTGCTTCTGGACCCGAGACCCCTGGCAGGTCTCGAGGTAACTACTAACTGTGGTTAATCTCAGCTCCTTCCTCTAGGCCCATGAAGACTCATGGGTCCTTCCATTCCACTCCATGGGCAGGACATTCTCCAGGTTGCCTGCGGCCCTCTCAGACCTAGACACCATACTGCCACTCTTTTCCACTTCCTACTGTCACACGAGGACCTCCGGTTTACACTTCTCTCAGCCTTGGCTGCATCGAGGAATCATTTCACTTTCCCATGCTCACAGCCCCCAAATTTGGGGGACTATATCTTGGTCTCCCCCTCCCCAAATGTCTCGTTGTTGACAGGCTTATCTTTATTTTTAAAATGCTATCAAACCTTTTTTTTTTTCATTTGTGGAGCACCTGTTACGCACCAGGACTAGGCTGTTTCATACCCATTATCCTATGTTCACCCAGCTCCTGCAGTATTAGGTTAGGTCCACACTGCAGAAGACAGCACTGAAACTCAGAGAGACTATGTAATCTGCACAGGACAGGGGAGGACAGGAGGACAACCTGCACAGAACATAGCCCAGGACACCGGGTGGCACTCATCATGAACTTGCATTAGAAGATGAGTTTGTGGAGTCAGAGACCTCACTCTGAATCCCGGGCTTGGCATACTGCAGAAGGCTGGCATAGTCTCCTGGCTTACAAGAGTGGGTACTGAGCAAATACAGAGGCAATTCTGGACCACCAAGGTCAAGGAAACAAAGAGCAGCTGATGTGCAGGGGAGCTGGTGCCAGAGAGTCTCTACTACACCCAGTCTCCATGTCTGCCTGGCTCAGCAAGGCAATTCTTTTCTCTCTGTGGACCAGTTTCCCCATAATGTTCACGGTGTCCAGCCCGACTGACCATGCAGAAGGGGCTACTCGAGGCCCTCACCATCACCCACACAGTTCAGCTTTTCAAGGTCTCCACGCCCATCTGAAGAGTCACAGTTGTCCATGACTCCACTCTTGGTTAAGCCGGGCCAGGCAAGGGATGTTGATAGGCAGGAAGTGGTGGGCATTCCTACCACCCTGCTCAGGAAAGGGCAGTTATATGAATGCTGCTCAAGGTCACTCACCAATAACTAGTGGATTGGGGACAAATGCCAACACTCACATCTTTTCCCTTCAGCAGCTGTGACTGCTTCTGCTGTTTTCTGAGCAGATCAACTCTGTTGGTAAATAGCTCCATCCCTGTATCTGAACCTAATGATGTGCAAGTCCACTCTTACCTGTCCCCTTTGCAATGACATTTCCCTTCAAGCTGGAGGATGACACCCTTCCAGGTTAAAAGTTGTTCATATGCAAATCATCTTCTGTGAAATGGCAGAATGTGGTTCTCCATGGGCTTCCAGAAAGGACAGTCTTGGAGGTTGAATGGCAGGTTAATTCTGATCCACAAATTAATTTTGTCTCTTTGTATATCAAGGGTGTGTGAGACTTATTTAATCTGAAATAAATGTAATTATAGAAATGAATGAGCTATCAAAATTTTAAACATATGATCCATCAATATTGGAATGATGTGAGTGGCTAGTTATTATAAATAAAATGGGTCTTTGGCAATATGGAATTCAATTTCCCCCACAGTGTGTCTCATTATGTCTTGACATCTGGGTTAATGTTAAATTACAATCCTTAATTTCCAAATTGGAGCTTAATTTCTAAATACGAGGTTAACATAAATAACCTCTCCAGCTGTGCATTTCTGGGGACTTGAGAAGAGAAACTTCAGGGCAGAGAAGTCTGTGATTTTGTGCAATTATCTGACCCTCCAAATTCTTTCCCTCAAGTAAAGCACTGGGCTTGGGGCAGAGATAGGAACCACAACAGCAGTTGGTCATTGGGAGTGTCCATGGCTCCATCTGATTGATCGGGCAATGGGGCGTCTCCAGACAGAGCTGCCTATGTGCCCAGGGCTGGGACAGGGTCTGTGTCCATCCACCCACACCAGCCAGTCATCCCCAGGGGATGATCCAACCCCAGTCCATTGGACGCGGTTGGGGTACGGGCAGGGCTTCATCCTGCCACTGACCGTCACTGAAGGGGGTGGGACTCTATGGCCCACATCCAAGGGTGAGCTCTGAGACCCTTGGAAAAATACTGCAGAGCCAGAAAGCCAGATTTATTCTGATGGCTCCAAGGAAAAAGGCTCCTGAAAATGGTGCATTGCAAGAGTCCGGAAAAAATCTCAGCAAACTGTTCAGCAGTCTCAAGGAGAGGCAAGGGGACATGGCTGCCCACAGCGAGAATAGGAAGCCTGGAGGCTGGGGCGCCTTGTCCAAAGTCAGGGAGGTGCTGTGGAAGCTGCACGTGTGAGAAGGAACCGACATGCACCAGAAGAATTCAAGTCCTCACCAGAGGCAGTCAAGGCACCAGGGACAGGAGAATTGATAGCACAGAGGACAAATTTGGCAAGTGCTCCCAGATTGCTGAAAAGAGGGAAAAAAAGATGCAAATGATAAAAATTAATAAACTGCATACTAAGGGCAGAGAACAGATCCAACGTCATGAATTCGAACAGATATTCCTAAGGAAGGAAGAAGCTTCTGCTGAAGTCCCTTCTCACCCCACCACTGCCCTAAGTCAGGCTTCTCTGCCCACCACATTCTCCACCCCTCATGCTGCTTTATTATTCTCTACAGCCCTGCCTGCAGCTCTTGTTTATTGTTTTCACTTGTTTATTGATTGTTTCCTTAGAGTCTCTAATCAGAGATTTTATCTTAGTCACTGCTGTACTCCCAGTGCTGGGAACATAGGTCCTCAATACATAATTTTTGAGTGAAAGTATAGAAGTAGCTATCAATACATTATCAAAAAAAGATTTCCCAGCTAAACAGCTGTGTATGCGGATCAAAAAGAATCATTCAAAAGCACAAACCAATCAAGAAAGATATTTCTACTCATACCTTACCAAACTTTTGGATTACATTATGAAGAAAAAAATCTTTAAGCCACTAGGCAGAAAATGAGAGTTACATCTCAAGAAACACGCACCAGGCTAGCTTCCATAGAGTTCTTTTCTGCTCCTTGAGATGCCAGAAGGCAATAGAACCCTGGATAAGCAATTTGCCACTTTGAAGGAAAAAGTTCTCAGCCTCATGTGTTACAGGCAGATCACCTGGAAAGAGAGAAGACAACAAAAAGATGCCTTCTAATATGCAAGAACTCCGGACCTCAAGTCTGTGTGCCCTGCCCGACATAATTAGAAAAAGATAAACTCTCTAGGCTACCCCAAAAGTAGCCAATCAAAGAACTCAAGAATGAGAAAGTTGTGTTATCAAATACCAGGTGTGCCCAGAAGGCTGGTCAACTCTGCAGACCTCACCTGCCTGTACCAGGGACACCACTGTGGCATCAAGTGTATGGTGGGGCTGGTGTCTCCTTCCAAAGTAGCTTATGGGTGAAATGTAAAGCATGCAATTTAGTTATCAGCGTGAGAATAATCATCATAGTGAGAATTTTTCTGTAACTGACTGTAAAATAATCCACTGGAAGCTTCTCTCCTGGGGGCTGGGCTTAATCATAACCTCAGAATTTCAATTAAAGATGATTGCAACTATGTAATAATGACAACAGTAATAATAGCGATTATGGCCATAACAGCTGAAAATGGCAATGAGAGAAGGAAGAGAAGAAAACAGAGAACAGCTGACATCGAATGGGATTTCAGTGTGCCGAGAGCTTTTTGTTATTTTCACTGCAGCTTTTTTAGATCAATAATACATGATTTATTCCTATTTTATATTTAGAGAAATTGAGGCTCAGAGAAGTTATGTTTAACTTGCATGGCTAGTAAGTAGACTACCTGGAATCAAGCCCTATAGGGTCTGCAAAATATGCTCTTCCTAAATGCATATAAAATATTCACAAAGCTAGACTGATCTGCTAGACCATGAAATAAGTAGTAATTCACTTCAAGAGATTGAAGTCCTATAGAATATATTTTCGGACAACAATAGAATTTAATTAGGAGGCACACAGAGCAGCAGCAAGAAGACATAGCAGCACCCCCTTCCCCCTGGACGGGGCATCAGCGCCCTTGGGAATGGCCAGTGGTCTGCAGGGCAAACAAAAGCTCATTAGCGAACACTGAGAATACTTTTGTTTAAATGATAACATCAAAATTTGTGGGATGCAGCTAACCAATATTTATAGGTAAATTTCTATGAGAAATATATGTTAGAAAGAAGATAAGTTTAAAATTAATGCTCTAAGTTTTTACCTTAAAAAGCTGGGGAAAAAAAGTTGATTCTTTGACCAGAGAAGTAAAATGGATAAGTCACTGGCAAGAATGTTCAAGAAAAAAGAGAATAAATAGAAATGACCACTATGAGAAATGAGAAAGGAAGGAACATCCTATGGGTATTAAAAGAATAAAAAGGGAAATATTATGAAAATCTTTATGCCAGTAAATTTGACAACTTGAATGAAATGAACATACCTTATCCTTGAAAAACATACCTTATCAAAACTAACTCACTAAGAAAAAGAAAATCTGAATAACCTTGTATCTGCAAAAGAAATTATATTCATAATTTAAAAATCTCTCTACAAAGAAAACTCTGGGTCAAGATGATTTCATTGGTGAATTTGGTCAAACAAGAAAGAGGTAATACTAATTTGATACAATCACTTTCAGAAAATAGAGGAACAGGAAACACTTTCCAAATTGTTTAATAAAGCCAGAAAAACTCTGATACAAAACATGAAAGGCATGAAAGGAAAATAAAATTGATAAAATTCTTACGAATTTAGACACAAAAACCCTTGTATTTGTTTCATATTGCTGCTGTAACAAATCACCACAAACTTGGTGGCTTAAAACAATACACATTCCTTCTCTTATGGTTTTGGAAGTCAGAAGTAGGAAATTAGCCTCACTGGGCTGAGATCCAGCCTCCCTCCCTCCCTCCCTTCCTTCCTTCTTTCCTTCCTCTCTCTCTATCTCATATACAGAGATAGTTGATTCTCTTTACTCTCAAAGTTCTGTTTTATAAAGTTACTGTGGACACTGGATTAGCAAATACTGAACCACTGCTCCTGGGGAAATACAGGGTTAGGTTCCCTCCAGCTTCTGGTCATAACGTCTTGGTTAACTGATCAACACCTAACATCTTTTTATGTGTGTTTCTGTTGAAAGAACCTTATTTAATATATATTGTTGGTTCATTCACATTGAACTCTCAGCCAACAGCACTGTAACTCAGTACCGAATGAAGCTTATGTAGCGTATGTGTTTTCTCCATACACTTTCTTGCACTTAGGAGCACCAGACAGTACTTCAGGAGTGCACTTGGAGGCCCTTTCAAGCAGTGAAATCACCAAGAAAAGCATAAAAATGTGAAAAACCTGGTACTAAATAGATGTCAAAAAGGACACTTGTTTACGGTATGAGAGCTGAAAGAAGAAAGCAGAGCCTCACCTTGTTTGACCTCAGCTGGGAATGTGTGCATTGGTAACTCGAATTTTTTTTATCACTGTTCATAAGTCTGCAAATGACTGCAAAAGCACTGAGCACTGCTTTTGGGGTGACAAATAAGGGTTAGTGAGCAGGAAACTATGCAAATACAGAATCTGTGAATCATGAGGATTTATGGTGTGGGTGTGTACATAAACATACATATGCATAATATATATATTAGTTTCCTATGGCTGCTATAATAAATTACTACAAACTTGGTGGCTTTAAACGACACAGATTTATTCTCTTATAGCTCTGAAGGCCAGAAGTCCAAAGTCAGTTTCACTGGGCAAAATCAAGGCGCCCACAGGCTGTTTGCTGTTTCCTCGCGAGGCTTCAGGGGAAAATCCATTCCTTGTCTCGCCAAATTCTGGAGGCTGCCTGCATTCTTCACCTCTTAGTCCCTTCCTCGCAGTTTGATTATCTCTTGCTTCTGTTTTCACCTCTTCTGCTACTCAGTCTGACCACCTGCCTCCCTCTTACAAGGACCCCTGTGGTTTGCACCGGGCCCAGTGGGATAATCCAGGACACCCTCCCCATCTCCAGGTCCTTGACTAAATCCCATTTGCAAATCCGTTCTACCACAGAAGATAACATTCGCGGGGGTCATTATTCAGCTTATGCTGTATGCAGTTGTGTATACATACCTTTCTTCTGAACCATTTGAGAGTAAGCTGCATACATCCGATCCCTAACACCCTTAAACACTTCACGAGTATGTCTTGCCAGAGGGTTTCAGTCCCGGGCAAGTTCGCTATGGATTCAATGCGACCAAAGAAATTGACAGCAGAACGTTCTTTGGCTTGTTCTCCCAGCGGTAGGTCGAGCACTAGCGTCTCTGCCTCCGCCCAGAGCACAGGGCCAGCGCTCTATATAGCACAATAATAGCTTATTGCCTAAAGGTTTGGAAGCAGTAGCCTAGCAACAGGCCAGTTACATCATCAGGTGGATTAAGTTCAGTGACGATCCTGGCCATAGGAACCCCAACTTCCCCACACTGCACCCCTTCAGGATTCTCGCCTTACAATCTACAAGCTTTCCATCTTCCGCAATGGTCCCTGTGCGAGAAAGCTGGAGCACTGTAACCAGATTCCACAATAGCAACAGAGGATAACAACAACTTAGAGATAATAAAAAATTAAGACACAGGTAACAAAAATTATAATAACCCTGAAGCCAGAGGAAGTTCCCAATCAACAAAGACTTTAAGGGCGATAAGACACATGTTTTAATGACATCAACATAGGCAAATCTTGTCCATCAGGTAGGATGTATGCAAGAGAGTGGTCCTGTGATAGGACTATAGCAGGAAGGGGGTCCCTTACAGGCCTAGTATACCATACTTTTACTCCTTTCCCCGTGGGGGTTACTGAAGGGTCTATATATAGTGCTACTGGAGGTGCATGCACTGGCCATAATGAGAAAACAAAACTCCCCGGTAAGATGCTCCTACCTTCTGGCCGTTCAGGATATACTACTGTGACCTATGGTGGCCACTCTGCCGTTATTCCAGGAATACACAGGAGACCAGATTCCAGGCCTTGTCCCCAAGCTGCCAGGAGAGCCAGCCATCATTGGTCCATGTGTCAAAAGGTCCAAGGCCAAGCCCACTCAATGGAGTCTCCAGGGTTCAGTGCAGTTGGTGCTGGCAGCAAGATGTTATTCTGGTGGCCGAACCTCAGCTTCAGCAATTCTTCCTACGTTTGCACTTGCAGTTGTATAGGAGAGGCAGCCATATGTGTTAACATGTCTATGGGGCTCAGGGGTCCCTTTCGGGGTCTCTCATTCAAACACCGTAGCACGATTCATAAGTGGACTGACCATCCCCACAGACTACTGGTATCTGACTTTAGTCTGGATTTTAACAAGCCACTGTGCCTCTCTATCATGCCTGCTGCGGTAGGATTGTATGGCACATGAAACTTCCATTTGATTCCCAGCTGTCGCACCCATCCTTGGAGTGTATGTCCAGTAAAATGGGTGGCCTCATCACTCTCAATTATGTGTGGTCGGTCATAGGCAGCAAAGAGACGCTCCAGGCCTCTTTTGGTCACCTGCTGGTCTGCACAACGGGTAGGAAAAGCAACCAGAAGTCCAGTAGCTGTGTCCACACAGGTCATTGCATACCGATATCCTTCTGACACAGGTAGAGGCCCAATATAGTCTATCTGCCACCTGACGAGGGGTATCATCCCCTTAGCTATTGTCCCATGTTGCTCTGGAACTCGGTGTAAGTCCCTTTTGGAGCACACGACACACTCCTGCCAGGCTCTACTAACTTCTTCAAAGGTCAAAGGCAAGCCCCACCAATGGGCTACAGCCCACATTGTCTTTTGCCCCACATGCAACAAACGCTTATGTAGCCATTGGGCTACATCAGAGGCAGGCTTTCCTTCTAACCAACGTATCTGGGCCAATTTATCTGCTTCATCATTTCCTGGGGATGCCAGTGGCAAATGACCTGTCACATGGTATACTGTAATTATTTTAGTCTGACCACAGGCCCATACATCTTGCCACAATTCTTGCCCCCAAAGGGGTTGGTGACCAACCAGCCAGTTGGCATGGTACCAGGTTGGTAGCTATAGGGTCAAGCCCTGATAGCGCAGCTGTCAGTGCAGACAACTATAGGGGAGGGCTCCTGGCTGATCACAAGCCACAATTCTGCCCATTGGCTGCTCTTCCCCTCACCATCTTCCATCCATATTGTCTCAGTCTCAGGATGGAACGCTATGGCCCTCCATTTTGGGGGCTGCCCACAGCTGGAGCCATCTGTGTACCATGCATCTTTGGGTACAGGAGCTCTTCCCTCCCGATAGGGACTCTCTGCTACTAATGGCTCAAAAGCAAGTTCTTCCTGCTTTTCACTAGTATATGTCACCAGCCCCAATAAGCGTTGGAGTTCTTCACTCAAGGGGCTACTAGAAAGGGCACTACGCTGCTGTAGGTAGGCACCCCACTTGGCTAGTGTGGGCGTTTGTGCCACACCACTCCTTGGCTTTTGGGTCCAGTCTTGTACCCACCCCAAAATGGGATAGGTGGTTATTACCTTTTTTGGGGCCATTCCAGTGATGGGTTCTGTAGCCAGCAAGGCATGATACACAGCAGCCAGTTGTTTTTCTATCAAAGTGTATCATACCTATGCCCCTTTCCAGAGTTGTGACCAGAATCCAAAGGGTTGGCGAGTTCATTCAAGCTGCTGCCAGAGACCCCAGCCATAACCGTCTTCAGTGACATGAACATCCAGCTCACAGGGCCTTGATGGGTCTATCACATTCAGGCCTGCACAGCCTTGACTGCCCGTTTTGCTTTAGTAAAGGCAGATGCACGTGTCTCATCCCAGTCCCACCTGATGCCCTTTCGTACCAACCGGTATAAGGGCTTCAGAATTTGTGCCAAGTACGGGATAAACACTCTCCAGTAGCCCAGAAGACCCAGAAACTCCTGTAGCAATGCTACAGTTGTAGGGGTAGGAAAGGCCTAGGCTTTATCTATAACTGCTTCTGGTGTAACTTTGGTCGTACCCAACCAGACGACCCCCAAGAATTTGACAGACAAACCAGGTCCCTGAACCTTGGTGCTGTTCACAGCCCATCCTTAACTCCTGTAGATGTTGCAGCAGTCTAGGTGCTACACCTTCTAGATCTGAAAGAGAATCGGACGTGAGCATAACATCATCGATATAACGGTACAGCCGCACCGTTGGCAGTTTCTCCCATGTAGCCAAGTCCTGGGCTACAAGTCCATGACAGATGGTGGGGCTGTGGAGGTGTCCCTGTGGGAGGTTGGTGAAAGTCCATTGCCGTCCTTCCCACGTGAAGGCAAACTGTTCCTGACTTTCCTGCTCAATGTCAATGGAAAAGAAGGCATTAGCAAGATATACCACATAATGATATGTTCCTAGTTCATAGCTGAGAGTATCCATCAAGCCTGCAATAGAGGGGACAGCAGCATGCATAGGGGGTATGACTTATTCAGTTCTCTGTAATGCAGTCATACGCCAGGAGCCATCTGGCTTTTTTACTGGCCACATTTGGGAATTGAACGGACTATGGGTGGGCTTTATAATACCCACCTTTTCCAGCACCTGGAGACTTTCTCCAATCTGTTTATGCCCCCCAGGCAGTTTGTATTGTTTGGTATTAGTCACCCACCGAGGCACAGGCAAAGCTGTTGCGGGTGCCTAGCATGTCCCCTCAGAACTGCCTTCACCAGACGTACTCTCAGTCTGAACTCACCTGCAGTGGTCTGCAGCCATAGACCCTGCAGGATATCAATCCCCAAAATATACTCAAGGATAGGAGATATATACATAGTATACTCTTTTGGGGGTAGGTGCCCTATTCCCAAAGGGATTTGGGCTTTTTCACTCTGATAGCCTTATCCCCATATCCATCTATGATAGTGGGGGTCCCTGGGAACTGCTCAGGGTTACCATGAATCAGTGAACATTCAGCCCCAGTGTCCACCAGAGCCAGGACACGTTGTATGTTCACTGGGGACCAATGGATAGCTATTTCAACATGTAACCCCTTGCCGGATATGTCATTTATCAATATATTCTCCCATACTGTAGGATGCCTTTTTGTTCTGCTGATGGTGTCCTTTGCTGTACAGAAGCTTTTTACGTTGATGTAGTCCCATTTGTTCATTTTTGCTTTTGTTTCCCTTGCCCAAGAAGATGCTTTCAGGAAAAAGTTTCTCATGTTTATATTCAAGAGATTTTTGTCTGTTTTCTTCTAAGAGTTTTATGGTTTCATGACTTACATTCAGGTCTTTGATCCATTTTAAGTTTACTTTTATGTATGGGGTTAGATAACTGTGTCTCTTCCTTAAGGGCATCCATAGGTCATTACCCAGCTCCTCCAAGCAATGCCAATGTTTTTCTATTTCCTGCTGAAGTCTCTCTCTCTCTCTTTGATAACCCTCTCTTTCTCCTCCATAACACTTTCCACTATCTCAAGAAAAAGAGATCTGACAATCCCAGTTGCCACACGGCCACTCAGGGCCTCTAAGCAGTCTTCTATCTCATGGAGGGCTAATTCCACAGCTTCCAGTGTCTCCACCCTTCCCTGATTTTGAGGAGGCCCCACCCTTCTAGGAGGTGCTTTACCTATGGGTAAAATTGTAATATTTCCAGAATATCTCACCTGGCTTTAGTACATCTGCATATCAACAGGCACTCAAGGGTGGAGAGAAGTATGGCTTTAGGGCATTTGGATCATTCCTCAGGGGTGTAGAGAAGTTCATCTCCATATCAGTGGGTAATTGTCTGGGCAACCTAAGGCTCATCTCAACCTGAGAGGTTAAGGGTAGAGGGCTGGCTTGCTTGCTGGTTTGCTTCTTCCAGAGCAGAGGAGAGAGAAGGCTCTGGACTGCAGTTTGTAGGTGAGGGGGAGCACTGGTTTTGCTTCTGCTGGAGCAGGAAAGAAAGAAGGCCCTAGACTGCAGTTTGTAAGCAATGAACGGATTTTAAACTTTATTTCTCTCTTTGATTGATTTCAGTTTTTAGAGGTATTTTGCCCCCAGATTTCCTTTCCCAGACTTACATACCCTAGATCAATTCCCCGCTAGGGGCTCCCCAATTGGAAGTCCCACAGATAGGGGCTTCCAAGTGAAGCTGCACCCTCTACCGCTGCAGATATTGGAGCCTCCACGCCATCCATGGGGTGGAGGGGGTGTTCCGGGCATCTCCCTACCATCTCTAGAGGCAGCCTGCCCAAGGGTCGCACTCATGTCGACAGATCTTGTGTTCAGACATCCTGCTGACTACCACCAGATGTAACTCTGGGGAAAAATCCTGGGGCAAAATACCTTTGAAACTAAAATCAGTCAAAGGGAGACAGAATGTGGGAGAAGCCTGTTTATTGCTTACAAGCAGTCATCCCGTGTCTCTCTTGACCAGGCTGCAGAAAAAAAGAGAGCTCCACCCACCTCTCTGGTCCAGATAAGTCCTCACTGACCCTTGTAATTACCTATCGATATGGAGATGGCTACTTCTCTCCACCTCTTGGAAACACCTATTGATATGGAGATGAATTAAAGCCAGGTGAAAGATTCTGGAAATATGGCAATTTTACCCACAGGTGAGCAGCAGGGTTTCCAAACCTCAAAAGATGGGCAGGGACCCCTATGCCATCCAGACTCTAGTCAGGGTGACTTGGCACTGGACAAGCAAGGACCCTGGTGGAGCTCAGCATGACCCATAGGTGTGGGGTGGCAGGGGCCTTACATGCCCACATTGTACAGAAGGGTGAGTTCAGGCAAGCACCTTGAAGAAAGGGGGATATCTGCGAGCTAGGCCTTGAAAAATGAGCCTTAAAAGCATGCAGCTGAGCTGAGGACCTGGGGCCCTGAGAAAGGCTTATTGGTGTTTCTAGAAGGCTGGGAAGGGAGCCCGTCTTCATCTTATCTCCTGGGTGGTAGATGCTTAGACAGTAGGTGAGGCCTCCTTAGGGCCATGGGCAGGCCATGGGCAGGCCATGGGCAGGGTCCATTCTGGTGCAGGCCGCACAGGAGCATGGTCTATGAAGGTGTAAAAGCATTAATGAAACAAATTAAGAACTGTTTTGCCTTTCACTGTCAACCCACACACCAGCAGTTCTAAACAATGCCCCTGAGAACATTTTCCTCTGCCAAAATCCTTTTGTTGGTTTAAGTTCTTAAGAATTGCTCTGCTTGATTTTTCATAACATCCGTGGAAGCTTCAAATCAGCACACTTTTATTACTTACCCTTTACCTCACATTTCCTTCTGCAAGGAAGGTAATTGAGAGCTCTGTGTTGCATGAGTAGTGTGGAAAGCTCAGCTACACGAGTTGCACTGGTAAGTTCACGTGGCTCAGAATCATTGGATTCTTTCAGGAGTGTTTCCAACTCCTGTTGGAGTAACTGCTCAAGCTCAAGCACCATCACCATAAAGACAAAACCCTCAGAACTTGAAGCAATACTCGTATTCAAACTGAAATAGTGCAAACTGCCAGGTGTTACGTTTTTGTTTAGTAAGTGCAGATTTGAGGTCACATAAAATAGTTGACAGAATTTGAATAGTAGCTTTAACATCTAAATTTATATATTTTCAGAATCTGTTGGTTACTTTAGACTAAATAATAAATCCAGAAAATAAACATCACATCCCTGTATGATTCAGAAATTGCCTAAACTGTACCCTTTGCAGATGGCCTAGTTTTATTAAAAGTCACTTATTAGTTACAATTATTTATATAAAAATATGTTACTTCAGCCATAAGTAAAGGTTCAAAATTCAAAAGAGTAAAAAGTACCGAATAAATGATTTTTTCATTTGAAGTACTGTAATATTTTCTTTTCTTTCCCTGAATGTTTATGTGGGTAGATGTGTGTGTGTGTGTGTGTGTGTGTGTGTGTGTGTGTGTGTGTGTAATGCTCAATAAGAAAAATTTCAGTGTCAGTATTCTTTTCCGGGTATCAATATTTTCCAATTACATGTCTGTAACTGAAAACAATGGGGTGTTGCAGATGGCCCACCAGCCATCAGACCTCTCAGCACACCACCCAGAGGCCTTCATAAGCCTGTGCTCTTAGCGATCCTGCTTCACCAGTCTGCACTCATTGGGTGGCCCTGAGCAAGCCAGAGGAAATGTTCTGTGTCTCAGTTTTTCTGTTTGGGAATGGAGGTAACATCGGTGGGAACCCCCGATGGTCATTGTCCACCCCTGACCTGGGTGAGGTGTGAGAAGCAGGAACTCAGGGCCTGACAGGAAACCTGTGGCAGTGCGGGCTTGGGCACAAGGCAGACCTGGGTCTCCACTCTCCATCCAGGTGACCTTGGGGACATATTTGTCCTTTCTGAGCCTCAGTTTCTCAGCCTCAGGAGATCATAATAGCTCTCTCTGAAATTTGTGGCAAGAGTTAAATGAAATAATACATGCAAGGAGCCAGGCCTGGCCCCAGGCCCAGACAGGCATGCTGTCAGAAGTCTATTTCTTTGCAATCACACACTTTGGGGAGGGAAGTAGTCTCATGAGGTGTGAGGGGGATCTGGGGGCTTACGGAGTACCAGGGAGGACGAGGGTCGATTTCCCAAGAGCAGGAGAAGCCAGGGCAGGGCTACAGGAAGAGGATATCCAGCTCCTGCATGCTGACCACCCAGCCTTCTCAAATTCATCTCCTGCCTTCCCACCATACCCAGGTTCAGCCTGCCCTCCAAGGAAGCCCAGCCCAGCCCTAGTTGTCCATCAGAATCACCTGGGAAGCTTTCAAATAATTCAGATGCCTGGGCTCTACCCCTAATGATTGTGATTCCATAGGTATGTGTTGGGAACTATGAGTCAGTTTTATTTTAATTGAGGTAAAATTCACATAACACAAAATTAACTATTTTCAAGTGACTCCAATTTTAACCGTTATTCAGTGCCATTTAGTGGATTCACAATGTTGCGTAACCATCATCTCTATGTAGTTCCAAAATATTTCCAAAAAACCCATATTTAATTACTCTCCATCCTCCCTCCCCCAGCCCCTGGCAACCTCTAATATGCTTTCTGTCTATATGGGCTTACCTGTTCTGAATATTCCATATAAGTGGAGCGTACAATATGTGACTTTTTGTGTCTACTTTCTTACACTTACCATAGTGATTTCAAGGCTCATCCATGTTGTAGCATGCATTAGTACTTCATTCCTTTTTATAGCCAAATAATATTCCTTTGTATGGATATACCAGTTTTCTTTATACAGTCATCAGTAGGTGGGCATGTGTGTTGCTTTCACCTTTTTGTTTGAATACCTGTCTTCAATCCTTTTGCGTCTGTACCTAGGAATGGAATTTCTGGATCATATGGTAACTCTCTGTCCAACTTTTTAAGGAACCACCAAACTGTTCCCCAGAGTGGCTGCACCATTTTACATTCCCACTAGCAAACAAGGATTCCAATTTCTCCACATCCTCACCCACACTTGTTATTGTCCATCTTTTTGATTTTGGTTATTCTAGTGGGTATGAAGTGGTATCTCATTTTGGTTTTGATTGACATACCCCTAATGACTATTGACATTGAACATCTTTTCATGTTTTTGTTGGCCACTTGTATATCTTCTTTGGGGAAGTGTCCTTTCAAAACATTAGCCTATTTTAAAAAATGGGTTCTTGTCTTTTTGTTGTTGAGTTGTTAGAGCTCTTTATATATGCTGGATAATAGACTCATCAGATATATGCAAATATTTTCTCTCACTCTGTGGGTTGCCTTTTCACATTCTTAATAATGTCTTTTGAGCATAAATTTTTAATTTTGATGAAGTCCAATTTGTCTATTTTTCCTTTGGTTTCATATGCTTTAGGTATCATATTTAAGAACCCATTGACAAAACCGAGATCATGAAGATTCATCCTCATCTTTCCTTCTAAGAATTCTATAGTTTTAACTTTCACATTTGGGTCTTTGATTTTGAATCAAGTTTTGTGTGTGCTGTGATGTAGGGGTCCAAGTGAATTCTTTTGCATGTGGCTATCCAAGTGTTTCATTATCATTTGTTGAAGAAACTATTGTTTCCCCATTGAATATTCTTGGCATTCTTGTCAAAAATCAGTGGACCATAGATGTATGTGTTTAGTTTTGGACTTTCAATTCTATTCCATTGATCTCTATGCCTATCCTTAAGCTAGCAGTATATTCTCTTAATAGCTGTAACTTTTTAATAAGTTTCAATATTGGGAAACATTAGTCCTCTAACTTTGTTTTTCTTTTTCAAGGTTGTTTTGGCAATTTAGGGACCCTTGAAATTCCACATGGATTATAGTATCAGCTTTTCCATTTCTCCCCACTTTCATTTTGAACTTAATGCATTTGAGTTTTCTCTCTTTTTTCTAAGAGATCAAGAGTCTAACTAAATGGTTTTCAACTTCATAGATCTTTTCAAAGAACCAACTTTTGTTTTCCTTAATTCCCTTCATTGTTTTACTATTTTCTATTTCTTTTATCTGTGCTCTCATCTTTATTATTTCCTTTCTTCTAGTAACTTTGAGTTTAGTTTATCTTTTTATGTTCCTTAAGTGTAAAGTTAGGTCATTGGTTGGGATCTTTTTACCTTTTTTAGATGTATGCATTTATAGGTATAAATTCACCTCTTATCACTGCTTTCATGCATCCAGTAGGTTTTGGTAGGTTGTTTCATTTTCATTCATCTCAAACTGTTTTTTGATTTAACTTGTAATTTCTTCTTTGACTGATTGGTTATTTAAGGTTATGTTGTTTAATTTTCACATACTTGTGAACTTTCCTTTTCATTTCCTTTATTCATTTCTAGTTTCATTCCATTGTAGTCAGAGAAGATTCTTGGTATGCTTTCAATCTTTTTAACTTTATTGAGACTTGTTTGCCTTACAAATGGTCTGTTTTAGAGAATGTTACATGTGCATTTGAGAAGAATGTATATTCTGCTTCTGTTGGGTGGAATGTTCTATATATCCATATTGGGTCTAGTTCATTTATTGTGTTGTTCAAGTCTTTTTTTCATTTTCTAATCTTCTGTCTGCTTGTCCTATCCATTATTGAAAATAAGGCATTGAAATCTCCAGCTACTGTTGTTTAACTGTCTATTTTCCCATTCAGTTTTGTTAATTTTTGCTTCACATATTTTGGAGCTCTGTTACAAGGTGCATATATCTTTATAATTTACCTAATTGATGGATTGGTTGTTTTATCAAAATGCAACATCCTTCTGTGTCTCACAATACTTTTTGTTTTAAAGTCTACTTTGTCTAATATTAGTATAGCCACCCAGGTCTTTTGGTCACTATTTGCATGGAATATCTTTTTCCATCCAGCTCTACTTTCAACTTATTTGTACCTTCAGATCTAAAATGAATCTCTTAAAAGTAGTGTATAGTCAGATCATGTTTTAATCCATTCTGCCAATTTTTTGCCTTTTGATTGGAGAGTTTAATTGTTATATTTAACATAATTACTGCTAAGGAAGGACTTCTGCCATTTTGCTACTTGTTCTCTATGTCTTATATTTTTCATGATCCTCAGCTCTTCCATTAATGCCTTCTTCTGTGATTAGTTGTTTTTTTTTCTAGTGTATCACTTTGATTTCCCTCTAATTTCTTCTCTGTATTTTGTTTTGTTTTTCCTCAGTAGTTACCCAGGGAATTCAACTAACAACCTAACTGTTCAACAATTCAGTTTGAATTAATACCAACTTAGTTTCAGTTGTATACAAAAACTCTGATCCTTTATAGCTCTGCCCCCACCCCATATTGTTATCACAAATTACATCTTTATACATACATTTATGATTACTGATTTACAAGTTTGTCTTTAAAATCATATAGAGAATAAGAGGAGTTAAATGCCACAGTTGCAACATGGTTAGGTTTTCTATATCTCTACCTTTAGTGGTGTTCTTAATTTCTTCATATAGCTTCGAGTTACTCTCTAGTGTCCTTTTACTTCAGCCTGGAGGACTTCTGTGACATTTCTTGTAGGGAAGATCTTCTAATACAAATTCCCCCAGTTTTTGTTTATCTGGGGATGTTTTAATTTCTGCCTTCATTCTTTAAGGATAGTTTTGCTGAATATAGGTTTCTTGGTTGACATTTTTCTCTCTCAGCAGTTTAAATATGTCATAATCTGGTCAATACAGTCTCTGAGAAGTCTATGGATCCCTTGTTTGTGATTGGTCATTTCTTTCTTACTGTTTTAAAGATGCTTTGCTTTAACAATTTGACTATAATGTGTTTTAATGTGGGTGTCTATGAGTTTATTCTGCTTGGAATTCTTTTCTGCTTTGAATGTGTAGATTCATGTCTTTTATCAAATTTAGGGAGTCTCTAGCAATTAGTTTTTGAAATATTCTTTATTTCCCATTTTATCTTTTCTTTTGTATGACTGGTGGTGCCCCATAGGTCTCCTGGGCTCTGTTCATTTTTCCTCATTCTTTTTTTTTTTCCTTTCTGCTCCTCAGACTGGATGTTCTCAATTGGCCTATCTTTAAGTTAATTGATTATTTCTCCTGTGTACTCAAAACTGCTGTTGAATTATTTAGCGAATTCTTCATTTCAGTCATTGTGCTTTACAACTCCTGTTGTCTGACTCTATTTGACTCCTCTTGTTGTTTCTCTCTCTTTATCCATATTCTCTATTTGGTAAGATATTAGTCTCCTTCCTCCTCTTACTTCTGTGCCCATGGCTTCCTTTAGTTCTTTGAGCATATTTAAGACATTTATTTAAAACCTTTGTCTAGTAAATCCAATGCCTAGGCCTCCTGGTGTGCAGTTTCTATCGATCTATGTTTTCCTGTGAATGAACCATATTTTCTGGTTATTTGCATGCCTTATAGTTCTTTGTTGAAAACTAGAGACCTATTCACAGGGAATGCAGTACAGCAGGGAGAAGACAAGTAATGACTCTATAGCATCTTACCATGCTGATAGACAGTGACTGCAATGGAGGGGTGAGGACTTGATAATATGGCTGCATGTTGAAACCACAATGTTGTTCATGTGAAACCTTCTTAAGATTGTATATCAATGACATTTTAATAAAAAAGAACAGAAAAGAAAACTAAAGAACTACATTCCCTCTCGTGTGTGACCACTGAAGTTTGTGTTCATTAGTATGGAACCTGAAGCAACCAGAGATGAAAGCTTAAGGTCTTCTCAGATCTTTTCTGAGCATACATCAGGCCATAGTCATGCACATTATCTTGATACTCTAGAATATATGGGAACTTTAAAAACCCCTTTTCCTCCATATACCTCCTTTCCCAACCTCTCCCTTTGCAGGTTTTTGTTTTGTTTATCATTTGTTCTAACTTTTGCCCCTTGCTTCAGGCTGTTGTGCTAATATTTATGCCTTTAAATGCCTTTGGCAAGCACCACAAAAGAAGGATTCCCAGCCCTGGGGATGCTCTTGAGTTGAGCGAAAGAAAAAAGGCAAACTTTTGCCCCAGTCCTTCAGGGACCTGCCAAACAGGTCAAAGCTCAACTACAATTCCTTGAGGAAAAGGTCCCTATTGTTCCCTCTGGCACTAGCAACCTGCACCAGGAGTTAGGGTTGCTGTCTTTGTGGCTACTGCCTATCTGGAGAGTGAGGGGTCATAGGTGGGTAATTCAGAACACCACAGTGCTTGCTTACTGAAAAACAGCAACTTCTTTCTTCCTCAAGCACTTCCCTGGTTATTTTTTCCTAGATTCCAGGGTTCTGTAAAAGTATATTCTGATGGTTTTTGCCAGATCATTAGTTGCTTTTGTGGAGGAATGGTGCCCTGGAGTTTCCTGCATCACCATTTTCAGTAATGTTACTGCTAGGTCAGTATATTTAAAATGATCTTCAGATGATTCACCCCATTAATGAGGTTTAGGAAGTATATTGCATGGTGCCCATCACAGGCACCTCCATTTGCCTGGCTACTCATGGTCTCTCCTCCCTTTGAAAGTACTCATTCAAAGGTTTCCAGGCCCCTAATCTTCATGATAAAGGTCCTCTGGGTATTTAAAAATTTTTAATGTCCCTCTTTGACATGGCCTTGGGGACTACCCATCACACCCTGCTGTGGCCACAGGGAAGCTGTCCTTCCTGTGAGCACATCCTTTGCCCTTTATCATCCAGCCTAAGGCAGCTATAATATTCTCAGTTGATGAGCCCCTGGTTGATGACCCAGCATTCAGAGGTTTCTCATATGGATTGCTTCCAAGGCAACCCCTCTCACCCCATGGAATTGACCTATTAAAGTCTAACATTTGAAATAGTTTTCCTCTCCCATCTTTCACCTGAGTGGTTCAAAATGCTGACCAGGGAAGGGCTAAGATCAGAACTCTAGAAGGAAGGAAATAACAAAGAACAGAATGGAACTAAATAGAGACTAAAAATACAATATTCAGCGAAATCAAAATATTTTTCAAAAAGATAAATAAAATAAACATTTAGCTAGACTCACCTAGAAAAAGAGAGTGGACTCAAATAAATAAAATCAGAAATGAAATAGGAGACATTACAACTGATACCACAAGAAACACAAAGGATTATAAGAGACTACTATGAACAATTTTATGTCAACAAATTGGACAACCTAGAAGAATCAGATTAATTCCTAGACATATACAACCTACGAAAACTTAATAATGAAAAGATAGAAAATCTGAATAGATCAATCACTAGTAAGGAGATTGAATCAGTAATCAAAAACCTCCCAACAATGAAAATCACAAGGTCAGATGGTTTCATTGGTGATTTCCACCAACCATTTAAAGAATTAACACCTATCCTTCTTATATTTTTACCAAAAGTAGAGAAGAAGAAGACACTTCCAAATTCATTTATTAGGCCAGGATTATGCAGATACCAAAACCAAAGATACCGTAAGAAAAGAAAATTACAGAGCAATAGTCCTGATGAACAAAGATGCAAAAATCTTTTAAAAATTAGCAAATCAAATTCAAAAACACACTAAAAGGATCATACATCATTATCAAGCGGGATTTATTTCAGGGATGCAGGGATTTTTCAATCTCTGCAAATCAATCAATGTGATAACACCACATTAACAAAATTACGGATAAAAATCATGATTGTCTCAATGCAGAAAAAATAATTGACAAAATTCAACATGTATTCATGATAAAAACTCTCAACAAACTAAGTATAGAGGGAGGTACTTCAGCATAATACAAGCCATATATGACAAGCCCACAGCAAACATCAGACTTAATGGTGAAAAGCTGAAAGCTTTTCCTTTAAGATCAGGAACAAGACAAGGATGCCCACTTTCATCACTTTTATTCAACATAATACTGGAAGTCCTAGCCAGAGCCAATAGGTGAGAAAAATAAATAAAAGGCATCCAAATTAGGAAGGAAGACATAATATTGTCTCTACTTGAAGATGACATAATTTTATATATAGAACCCCCTAAATACTCCATGAAAAACAGTTAGAACTAATAAGTGAATTCAGCGAAGTTGTATGATACAAACGGAATATACAAAAATCAGTGGCATTTTTATATACTAATAATGAATTCTCAGAAGGAGAAATTAAGGGAATAACCTTTCAATTGTATCAAAAGGAATAAAATAACTAGGAATAAATTTAACCAAGGAGGTGAGAGATCTGTACACTTAAACTATAAGACATTAATGAAAGAAATTGAAGGAGATACAAATAAATGGAAAGATATTTTTTGCTTATACATTGGCAGAATTAATATTGCTAAAATATTCATACTACCCAAAGCAATCTACAGATCCAATGTAATACCTATCAAAATTTTTAATTTTTTCACAAAAAAATAGAAAAAAATCCTAATTTGTATGGAACCACAAAATACCCTGAATACACAAAAGCAATCTTGAGAAAGAATAACAAAGTTGGAGGCATCACACTTCCTGATTTCAAACCATATTACAAAGCTATAGTAATCAAACAGTATGTTATTGGCATAAAAATAGACACATAAATTAATAGAACAGAATAGAGAACCCATAAATAAACCCATACATATATGGTCAATCAATTTACAACAAAGGAATCAAGATATACAGTAGGGAAAAGATAGTTTCTTCAGTGAATGATGATGGGAAAACTGGATAGCCACATGCAAAAAGAATGAAACTGGACTCCTATCTTACACCATACACAAAAATCAACTAAAGTAGATTAAAGATTTAAATGTAAGACCTAAAACCATAAAACTCCTAGGAGAAAACATATGGGGTAAGTTTCTTGACAGCAATTGTCCTGGCAGCGAGTTTTTGGATTTAACACCAAAAGCAAAGACAACAAAAACAGAAATCAATGAGTGGGACTACATCAGACTAAAAAGCTTCAGCACAGCAATGAAGAGCCATCAACAGAATTGAAAAGCCATCAACAAAATTGAAAAGGCAACCTACTGAATGAGAGAAAATATTTGCAAATCATATCTGCAATGAGGGGTTACTATCCAAAGTATATAAAGATCTCATACAAGTCAATAGCAAAAATAAATATATAAATGTACAATCCAATTAAAAAATGGGCAGAGGAACTGAATGGACATTTTTCCAAAGAATACATACAGATGGCCAGTAGGCACATGACAAGGTGCTCAACATAACTAATCATCAGAGAAATGCAAATCAACTTCACAATGTGATATTACCTCACACATATAAGAATGGCTATTTTAAAAAGACAAGAAATGACAAGTACTGGTGAGGATGTAGAGAAAAGTAACCCTTGTGCACTGTTGGCAGGAATGTAAATTGCTGCAGCTACTATGGAAAAGAGTATGGAGGTTTCTCAAAATATTAAAATTGAATTGCCATATGATCCAGCAACTCCACCTCTGGGTATTTGTCCAAAGGAAATGAAATCACTATTTGAAAAAGATATCTGTACTCTCATCTTCACTGCAGCATTATTTACAATAGCCAAGATGTAGAAACAACCTAAATGTCCATTGAAAAATGAGTGGATAAAGAAAATGTGATATGTATATCACATATCACATGTATTATATATCACACTATATATATAATTCAGCCATTAAAAATAAGGAAATTCTGCTATTTGTGGCAACATGGATAAAACTTGAGGGCAGTATGCTAAGTGAAATAAGTTAGAGAAAGGCAAATACTGTATGATGTCACTTAGATGTGGAATTTTTAAAAATACTGAACTCATAGATACAGAGAACCTATTGGTAGTTGTCATAATTGAGAAGTACAGGTGGGCAATATGGGTGAAGTTGGTCAAAGGTATAAATTTCCATTGATAAGATAAATAAGTTCTGGGGATGTATTGTACAACAGAGTGACTAAATTAACAATACTGTGTTGTGTACTTGAAAATTGCTTAAAGAGTGTATCTTAGTTCTCATCCCAAGAAAAAAATTGTAACTTTGTGAGGTGATGGATGTTAACTAACTATAACTATTTTGCAGTATATACGTACATCAAATCATCATGCTGCAAAACTGAAATTAATACAAATTTGTATGTCAATTATACTCAATAAAACCAGGGGGAAAAACATGAACTATCCTCTAGGAGCCCCAGTGTTCAAAACTAGAACATTTAAGCAATAAAATAACTTATGGTATTAGATTTGTACCCAAAGAATAAAATAAATACATGTCAATACTGATATAAAGAAATAATCAAATAAATAAACAAATGAAGAAGAGGCTGCCCTTTATTATACTAGAATTCCATTAATAAACATAGGATAAAAGAGAGAAATCATATATACCTATAGAGTTGACCCTTGAACATCATGGTTTTGAACTGTATTGGTCCACTTACATGCAGATTTTTTCAATAAATATTGTATAGTACTGTATATTTATTTTCTCTTCCTTATCATTTTCTTTTATTTTTTCAATGCCTTCTTTTTTTGTTTTTTTTATTAAGGTATTATTGATATACACTCTTATGAAGGTTTCACATGAAAACACAATGTGGTTACTACATTTACCCATATTATCAAGTCCCCTCCAATACCCCAATGCAGTCACTGTCCATCAGTGTAGTAAGATGACACAGATTCACTATTTGCCTTCTCTGTGCTACACTGTTTTCCCCATGATCCCGCACACAATGTATACTAAACATAATACCCCACAATCCCTTTCTTCCACCCTCCCCATCCACCCTCCCACAAACCTCCCCATTGGTAACCACTAGTTCCTTCTTGGAGTTTCTGAGTCTGCTGCTATTTTGCTCCTTCACTTTTGCTTCATTGTTATACTCCACAAATGAGGGAAATCATTTGGCACTTGTCTTTCTCCACCTGGCTTATTTCACGGAGCATAATATCCTCCAGGTCCATCCATGTTGTTGCAAATGGTAGGATTTGTTTCTTTCTTGTGGCTGAATAGTATTCCATTGTGTATATGTACCACCTCTTCTTTATCCATTCATCTACTGATGGACACTTAGGTTGCTTCCATATCTTGGCTATTGTAAAAAGGGCTGCAATAAACATAGTGGTGCATATGTATTTTTGAACCTGAGAAGTTGTATTTGGGTAAATTCCAAGGAGTGGGATTCCCGGGTCAAATGGTATTTCTATTTTTAGTTTTTTGAGGAACCTCCATATTGCTTTCCACAAAGGTTGAACTAGCTTACATTCCCACCACATTATCATTTTCTTTTTCTTTTTTCTTTTGTTTTATAATATATTTTGGTATCATTACTCTACAATTACATGTGCAATATTATGGTGATTAAACTGCCCCCTTAATCAGGTCCCCCCCACCTACCCCATTACAGTCACTGTCCATCGGCATAGTGAGATGCTATAGAATCACTACTTATCTTCTCTGAGTTGTACAGCCCTCCCCATGCCCCCCCAACATTACATCTGCTAATCGTAATGCCCCCTTGTCCCCCTTGTCCCTCCCTTCCCACCCATCTTCCCCAGTCCCTTTCCCTTTGGTAACTGTTAGTCCATTCTTGGGTTCTGTGTCTGCTGCTGTTTTGTTCCTTCAGTTTTTTTCTTTGCTCTTATGCTCCACATATGTGTGAAATCCTTTGATATTTGTCTTTTTCAGCTTGGCTTAATTCACTGAGCATAATACCCTCTAACTCCATCCATGTTGTTGTAAATGGTAAGATTTGTTTTCTTCTTATGGTTGAATAATATTCCATTGTGTATATGTACCACATCTTCTTAATCCATTCATCTACTGATGGACACTTAGGTTGCTTCCATTTCTTGGCTATTGTAAATAGTGCTGCAATAAACATAGGGGTGCATATGTCTTTTTCAAACTGGGCTGCTGCATTCATAAGGTAAATTCCTAGGAGTGGGATTCCTGGGTCAAATGGTATTTCTATTTTGAGTTTTTTGAGGAACCTCCATACTGCTTTCCACAATGGTTGAACTAATTTGCATTCCCACCAGCAGTGTAGGAGGGTTCCCTTTTCTCCACATCCTCGCCAACATTTGTTGTTGTTTGTGTTTTGGATGTTGGCCATCCTCACTGGTGTGAGGTGATATCTCATTGTGGTTTTAATCTGCATTTCTCTGATGATTAGTGATGTGGAGCATCTTTTCATGTGCCTGTTGGCCATCTGAGTTTCTTCTTTAGAGAACTGTCTATTCATGTCCTCTGCCCATTTCTTAATTGGATTATTTGCTTTTTGTTTGTTGAGGTGCGTGAGTTCTTTATATATTTTGGATGTCAACCTCTTATCAGATACTTAATTTATGAATATATTCTCCCATATTGTAGGATGTCTTTTTGTTCTACTGATAGTGTCCTTTGCTGTACAGAAGATTTTGAGCTTGATATAGTCCCACTTGTTCATTTTTGCTCTTATTTCCCTTGCCTGGGGAGATATGTTCATGAAGAAGTCGCTCATGTTTATGTCCAAGAGATTTTTGCCTATGTTTTTTTCTAAGAGTTTTATGGTTTCATGACTTACATTCAGGTCTTTGATCCATTTTGAGCTGACTTTTGTGTATGGGGTTAGGCAGTAGTCCAGTTTCATTCTCTTACATGTAGCTGTTCAGTTTTTCCAACACCAGCTGTTGAAGAGGCTGTTATCTCCCCATTGTATATCCAGGGCTCCTTTATCAAATATTAATTGACTGTATATGTTTGGGTTAATGTTTGGATTTTCTATTCTGTTTCACTGGTCTGTGGGTCTGTTTTTGTGCCAATACTAAATTGTCTTGATTACTGTGGCTTTGTAGTAGAGCTGGAAGTCAGGGAGCGTAATTCCCCCTGTTTTATTCCTCCTTCTCAGGATTGCTTTGGCTATTTGGGGTCTTTTCTGGTTCCATATGAATTTTAGAATTATTTATTCCAGTTCATTGAAGAAAGCTGTTGATAGTTTGATAGGGATTGCGTTGAATCTGCAGATTGCTTTAGGTAGTATAGCCATTTTGACAATATTTATTCTACCTAGCCAAGAGCATGGGGTGAATTTCCATTTGTTAGTGTCCTCTTTAATTTCTCTTAGGAGTGTCTTGTAGTTTTCAGAGTATAGATTTTTCACTTCCTTCGTTAGGTTTATTCCTAGGTATTTTATTCTTTTTGATGCAATTGTGAATGGAATTGTTTCTCTGATTTCTCTTTCTGTTAGTTAATTGTTGGTGTATAGGAAAGCAACAGATTTCTGTGTGTTAATTTTGTATCCTGCAACTTTGCTGAATTCAGATATTAGTTCTAGTAGTTTTGGAGTGGAGTCTTCAGGGTTTTTTATGTACAATACCATGCCATTTACAAATAGTGACAAACATCACATTGGAGGTGCTGATGTCATCTCCAGGGAAATGTCGAATAGTCAGCTGAATATGAGAACCCAGTGTTCCTGGGTAAAGCAACCTTTCAAGAGTCATTGATGCACAGATGGTATTTAATGCCTAGAGATGGTACGAGCACATCTAGGGAGAGGAAGAAGAGGCCAGGACTGAGGGCTGAGCCTGCACCTCCATCCTTCAGAGGACAGTGGGATAAGGCAGGGCCAACAGCAGGACCAAGGAGAGTGGCCCAAGCTGCCGCCTCTTCTTGTTTCCAGTGCTGGTTGGTGTGGGCTCTGCCAGGTGTGAACCCATTTGCCTGGACCTGCATGTGACTCTCAGTCAGCTTGTCTGTTCAGTCCATCCCAGACCAGTACATATTTCTGCACCCCTCCTATGTGTCAGGACGTGTGCTGACCCAGACGGAGTCCCTGACAGCAAAAGGCTCACTGTCTAATAGGAAATCAACTCTTTGTAGACCACTTCAGTGCCCAGGTAGATAACTTTCACTCATTTAAGCATTAATTTAACAGCCATTGACTGAGCCCCTACTTTAGTGCCAGGTGCAATGAAAAGAACCAAGAATGTGAAGTCAAATGAGACATGGCTCTCCTTTCTTGGAGCTTAGAACCTAGTGGGAAGATGAACCCAAACAGACATTTGTAAACTGTGGCAAATTCTTTCATGGGAGACTTAATCATATGTGCTGCTGAGAGCTACACCTACCTAGAGAGAAAGGACTCCAGGATGATTTGGCAGGAACTGGCCACCCTCTGATCACGTGCCTCTCCCCTCAAAACCTTCCTGTCAGTGTGTGATGCAAAGGGCACATCCAGAAGGAAATAGGTCGTTTTATTTCATTTCATTTTTATAAGCAACACATTAAATGGAGTTGTTCCTGTTTTTCAATGCTTGGTAAGTCAGGCAGATGAATCTAAGCAGACACAGACATAGCAACACATGTGCATGTACGCATACACCACATACGTGCACACACACACACAGTTTTCTGGCTTCTACATTTCTTAAGTGTTAGGTCATTTTCTTCCCTGGCCAAATGGCTGTCTGCTGAGTGCTGGGGCAGCCCATAAATCGTTCCACCCATAATATAAAACACAGTCCTTATTGACAGCGGGTCTGCTCGTAGAAGCTGTGCTGCCAGCTCATAAAGCAGGACCTGGTGTCACTCCCACAGAGCAGAGGCAATAAAGGGTGTGGAGGAATTACCTCTCTCCCCAGCAGCTGGCCGCTCTACAGGGATGACGGCAGCAGGCCTAATGGGTCCCCCTCCAACCACCGCCACCTTGTAAAGCATTATAGTTAGACATAATTTCTCCCCTGCCCCAGAGCAATTTCTTTCAGGGAGAGAGGGAGCTCCCTGAAAGAGGCACTGTCCCCAAATCCCAACTTGGCACCAAATCCAAAATGCCCCAAAAGAGGGATGTGACATATTTGGGTCTTGGATATCTCCCCACAGTGTGTAGCCAGGGCTTGCTTACACGAGGCTCACTGCTGCCATAACCCCCTGTCCCTCGGCCCCGTTGTCAGACCTTTCCAGCCAGTGCCTATGCAGATGACCTAGCTCGGCTTGCTCTCTCCAGACCTCTGAGCAGCACGGTCCTGTGGGAACAAGGCTCCCAGGGCAGGCGGTTCCCCACCAGTTGGTGATTGGCCTCACCCATGGAAGACTCGCTCCCCAGGGACTGACTATCCCACACTTGTACTTTCCTCGAGCCTCCGGCCACTCTTCTCCCGGCAGACCACCTCGGCGTCTGTGTCGGGAAACCTGGAAGCCTTTTTTCCTTCCCAGCGCCAGGCCTACCAGCCCCCCTGCATCTGCGACTCTCCTGCTTCCTCCCCTCCTGCTCTAGCAGCTGGTCCGTTCTGCTGTCTCGGGCCAATCCTCCCGCCCTGACGCCTGCCCCGTCTGGGCTCCCACCATGCACACTTGTTACCTGCCCCCACCCCTTGTCTACTTGGCCTCTCGCTCTCAATAATCCTTCTCAGCAACTCTGAAACACACTTAAGTATTTACTTTAAAAAACGATCGCAACCAAACCCTCTCCAGCTACTGTTCTCTCTTTCCCTTTCCCCTTCACTGGCAAACTTGTTGAAAGAGTTGTCTCGAATTGCTTTTTTCATTTCCCACCTCCTGCTCTCCCTGCCTACCTCCAACTCAGCGTCTGCTGTTGTCCCCAAGGAGCTCAATCAGCAAGTGCCTTTGAAGCATGTTTATGCTATAGGGAAAAAATACAACAGGTAAGGTGATGGGGATGGAGATGGGTTTCTAATTCTAATAGAATGGTTAGGACAGCAAAGACCTGCAGGAGGTGAGGTATGAGTTAAGTATACGTCTAGGGTACAGTCAGTGCAAAGGCCCTGAAGTGGAGGGTGGGATTATACAAGAGACAGGAAGAAGGCCAGGATAGAAGAAGTGGAGAGATTTGAGGAGGAGAGAGAACGAAGTCTGAGAGAGCTTGTGGGCCACAGAACATGGCTGGGGCAGTGGAGTCAGGGTCAGTGCTAAGCAGAGAAGTGACATGGTGCAGAAGGATGCTCCAGCTGGAGAACAAGCATAGGCTGTAGGAGACAGGGTGGGAACAGGTGGACCAGTAAGGAGGGTAGGGTTAAGATGGGGCTATAGCCATGGAACTGAGTGCAGGAGGGAGCAAAGGAAGACTGACCCAATCATTTCATGGTGAACCGCTGAGTCACCACCAGGGGCCTGATCACTGGCTAGTAAGCTCCTTGTGAGCAGGTACTGGTGGGTTCCAGCACACCACAGGGCTCTAAGGGGTCTAGGGTGAGTATCCAGATTCTGCGCACCCCCGGAAGTGAGAGTCAAAAGGATTTCCTGACAGGTTGGCTGTGGGATGTGAGAGTGAGTCCAGGGCCGAGGATGTCTGCAAGGCGGCCGATCTACAGTGGCCTGGAGCCCCTGCCACTGCCCCCCCCTCTTGGATGTGCACTTTCTCTGGATTCTGGGGCATTTCCCTCCCTTCCTCTTCATCTTTTGCCATTCCTTCTAGACTCCCTGGCAGCCTCAACCTCTTGGGTATGACCCCTGATTGATGGAATTTCTCAAGACTCCTGTCCAGGCCCTCTGCTCTCTGAGGCTGCACTGAGCCTCGGTGACCTCATCCCTGGCTCTCTTCTGAGCCCCAGATCCATATATCCTAACACCTCTCAGGTTCTCTTCTTGGAAATCTCAAAACCATATTGAAATGAATGTGAGCAAATCTGAACTCACAATGACCCCACGCGGCCCTGAGCCACCTTGTCCCCACCCAGTCACATTGGACCGTTCTCCCTATCTCGGGGTCCAGTGAGTCAGAAACCAGAACTGCTTCCTAACACCTCCCTCTTTCTTAGTCTTTGAATGGAACCCTTTGCCAAGTCCTGTGGATTTCACCTCCTAGTTAGCTTTTGAAGTCACTCACTGCTGCCCATTTCCACCACCGTCCCTCCCTGGTTGCCCCCAATGGCCTGGGGCCTGGGCTCCTGGCATCCCTTTATATCCTGCCAAGCCCTTTTCCATCCTGCACTAGACAAGGTTTCCAACATGCAAGTCTTACCACCTCATTCCCTTACAAGAACCTCTCTGAAGCTTTCCGATGTTCTTAGGACAAAGGGAAAGGCCGCCCTAGCCTACAAGGCCTTGCATTATTAGCCTACTCCCTTTCCTCTCTGGCTCTCCCAGTGGGCCCTCACCCGTGCCAGCCATGCCAGCTTCCTTTCAGTCACTTTCCGTGTCATTCTCCCTCTCTCACCTCAAGGCCTTTCCACATGCTCCTCCCTTTGCCTGGAATACCTTTCCCTGCCCCTTTTGTGAGTCATCCCTCAGACCGAGGCTCAGTCACTCTAATCTCTCTGGCTTTGTTAAGTCAGCCTGTTATGTCGTCTCATGGCGCCATGTATCTCTCCTTCATGACACTGAGAGCTGCAGGTGGCCTTTAGTTTGTGCAATTATTTGATTAATTCTACACTCCACCTCCCACTGGTTGTCTCATCACAATGAAGCGAGGACATTGGAGTTAAGCTAAATTTGAACCCCAATCTGTCACTTAGTGGCAGTGTACTCTTGGATAAGTTATTTCACTTAACTAGAGATCATAGAAAACCTCTCTTTTGGGGTTTTTGGGAGGATTTCCGTTGTAAACTGCTTCCCACAGTGCCTGTCACATTGTAAACACCGTGTGTGGCAGATAGAATCATTGGCCCCGATTCTTGGCCTTGCCCGGCACCCACACTCTGGCCCTGGCCGCCTCCTGCACAAAGTAAATTTCCTTGTCCTCTTGACTTTAGGTTCAGCCATGTGACTGTCTTTGGCTCATGGAATGAGGTGGATGTGACAGTGCCCGTTCCGAGTCTTGGCCTTGAGAGAACCTGTGAACTGCCATTTGTCCTCTCGAGCCTCTCACTGCCACAAGAAGAGTCTCTTCTGGGTCCCTGCTGCCCTTTCAGCCTGGGCCACCCACATGTGGACAGGCTTATGCAGCCAGCTTGGCCTAGACCAGCCAATCCCTGGCTGACCTGTGGGGATAAATGACCATTGTTTTAAGCCTATGAGTTTTGGGATGGTTTGTTCCCACCATTTTGTGGCAATAGATAGCCTGCCCCAATAAATATAGTGTGCTTGGCACAGTGCCTGGGACAGAGCAGGCGGTATTATGATAGACGTCCACAGTAGCTGTGACACGTCCCCCAGCATGGCTCTTGAAAGCCATACCAGACCTTCAGAGCAGTCTGTCCTTCACATGTCATGTATCAGCCAAGGCTCAACCAGAGATGCACAACCACTGTGATAGGTAGGTAGGTAGATGGCAGACATATGATAGATAGATGATAGATAGGTAAGTAGATGATAGATAAATGGATATGGTTGATAGATGATTGATAGATAGACAGATACAGAAATAGAAATGGATTTGTTCCAGGGATCTGGTCTTACACAATTGTGGGGACTGGGAAGCAGGCTCTAGGAGGCCCTTGTGCTGTGTTTTACGCTGGAGCCTGAAAGCCACAGGAGGTCAGGGAAGAAGATGGGTATAAGGTTAGGACAGCGAGGACAAGCTGAAGCCCATGAAAACCAAACTCATTTCAGTCCTTGTTGCCTGATGGTCTGAGGGTCTTTCAGAAGCCAGGGCCCCTCTTCATGGATGGAAGCCCCATCAGGACTGGGGGACCCTGAGCAGGGTCCGTGGGAAGGTGAGCACGTGGGCCCAGTTTGCTGCCCCACTGCCCCTGGCTGCGCCTGCCGCTCACTGATGTGCATGTGTCATGAAAAGCCTGCGGCTTCCCTCCCGTTCCACTCGTCAGATCTCCCACATGAGTCTCTCTTGTGACCCGTCCCAACCAGCAACCCCCAGGAAAAGGAATTCTAGGAATTCTTAAGCCAAGCCAAGTTGAGATATCAAAGCCACCACGTCTCAAAAGCACCTTTCAGACTTATTCTTAGAACAAAAGTAACTGAAATCACAGAAGGAACTTGCAGAGTGGGACTGAGTGTGATCATTTCCAGGTGTGTCTGTATTTTGAGCTTATTAGCCAAAGGACTACTTCTGTCATGGTGACATCCTGGGAGTGGCAATGAGGGGGTAAGGCTTGCTGAACACCCAGTAAAGGTCAGGCGTTTTACATAGCTAATTCTCAAAACAATTTTGAAGGTGTGCAATTTATCAGACCTATCTAATAGATGAGGAAAGCGGAGTTCTTGGCCTCTTACTCCTTTCCGTTGGCAGGCTGGAGCTCCCAAGGGAAGCGAAGGTGTGTCTTCATGCAAAAAGAGAAGCCGTAGCTCCAGGGGGAAGGGTGTTCCCAGCCAGGGGTGAGTCCCCTTATGAATCGGATGAAACTGAAATAAGTCCAGGAAGGGTAGGTTGGGAGAAAGGCTTTTGTTCTTTACAGCCCCACTGCTCGCATGCCCTTTCCCGGGCCCCCTTCTTTTCCTCCTGGCAGGAACTCCATGGGTGGGTCCTTGGTGACTGGCAAATGTCAGACCAATCACATACCAGGAATGGAAGGGAGGAGAGAATGGCCATTTTTTCTCCACCCCTTGCTCCAGGCTGATGGGAGGCTCTGCAGGAGGAAACACCTATTGATGTGTAAATGGACTAAGGCCAAGTGGAAGATTCTGGAAATTCTGCCATTTACCCCACAGGAGCAGACAAAAAGGAGATGGCTAGTTCCTCGTCTGGAAGGGGGCCCACAGGACTGAGTTACAGGACACTCTCTGAGTATGGAGAAAAGGGCTGCAGAGTGAGGACTCAGTAGGCACCCCGTGGCCCCAGTGAAATCCGGGTCCTGTTAGAAGGGAAAGAGGGGATGGCTTGGGTAGGCAGTCAGCTGTCTGTGCCACCGGAGCAGGTGGGAAGTGAGGAGCCCAGGAATTTTAGTGGTTCTTTTGGTTGAACTAGAGGCCCAGTTGCTGGAAGGCATCCATGAGCACCAAAAACATCAATAGCCCAAGACCCTGAGGCTGGGCAGAGGCCTAGGTAGGTTTGGCACTCTAGCTGCTAAGGACAGGCTACACTGTAGGGTTTCATATGGATCGATGGAGCTAGAGGTCCTGGGAGACAAAAAGGCCATTGATTCATTCCGCAAAGGAGGAACCAGGGGAAGCCACTGACCTTTGTCCTACCCCGCAGGGATGTGTGTGTGTGTCTTCCAGCCCTGGAAGACCTCAGAGTACTTACTGTCTGTAGCTCCTGTTTTGCACCCAGATGGGCAGTCAGAACGGTTGTCTTAGACATCATGTGTATGTGCACTGGTTTCCCCTACTGGGCGGATCTCCCCTGTAAGCTCACCGACTCTCTGAGGGCTGGGCTTCTCTGCTACACTTCTACTTCCCTCTCTGAGTCAGTCTCACATTCCCTAGGCCATCGCCAAGGCCACAGCCTCCAGCAGGCCTCTGGCATCCGTCTAACCAACCCCTTCAGATTGCACTGGGAATGGAAAGGAAAGCAGTGGCTCCCAAGTTTTTCAAGCATGAAGCTTTCTCCCTCCCTTCTTCCTTCTTTCCTCTTTCCCTCCTCCCCGCCCCCCTCCCTTTTTCTCCCTCCTTTTCTTCCTGGTGTAGGTATATAAATTTTAACACCTGGATAGGCTTGTGTGATCACTCCCACAATCACAACAGCCTCCTCATTCTAAAAACACCCCTTGTCCTACCTTTTTTAATGATACCCTTCCCTCACCCAACCTCTGGCAACTACTGGTCTGTTCCCCATCATGATAGCTTTGTTTTTTCAAGAATGTCATGTGAAAGGAATCATTCAGTATGTAACTTTTGAGGCTCTGTAGAAGCCCTGTGAGAGTCCCTCAAGTTGTTGCTTGTGTCAGTAATTCTGACCTTTTCACTGCTGAGTAATTCCATTGAATGGATGTGCTACAATTTTTTTAATCCATTCATCTGCTTATGGACATTTGGGTTGTTTCCAGCTTCTGATGATTATGAATAGAGCTTCTGTAAATATTTGCATGTAAAGTTTTGGGTGAACACAAATTTTCATTTCTCTAGGGAAAATATCAGGAGAGGGATTGCTGGTCATATGGTAACTCTGTTTAACTTTATAAGAAACTGCCAAGATGGTTTAAGAGTGGCTGGTCTACCATTTTGCATATCCATTGGTAGTGCATGAGTTCCAATTACATGCTATCTTTGTCTGCACTTGATATTTTAAAATTTTAACCATTCTAATAGTTGTATGGTTGTATTTAGCTGTGTTTAAATTTGTATTGCCCTAATCAATAATGATGTTGAACAACTTTTCATATGTTTATTTGCCATCCATATATCCTTTTAGTGAAGCATCTATTTAAGTCTTTGGCCCATTTAAAATTAGATTGTTCATTTTCTTATTGTTTAGTTTTGAGAGTGCTCTATATATTCCAGATACAAGTCCTTTGTTAGATATGTGATGAAAAAGTATTTCTCCCAGTCTGTGAATAGTCTTTTCATTCTCTTAACAGCATTCTTTGCAAAGAATACATTTTTCATTTTGATGACTTCCAATTTGTCAGTTTTTTCTTTCATGAGTGTGTTTTCGATGTCATTTATAACCTAGGCTCAGATCAAAAGATTTTATCATAAAAGTTTTGTGGTTTTATATTGTATAATAGATATGGGTCTATTTTAGGGTAATTTTTGTGTTGAGGTATGAGGTTTAGGTGGAGGTTCTTCTTTTTTTTCTTGGTCTATGGATACCTTCTTGTTCCAACACCGCTAGTTGAAAAGATGACCTTCCCACTTGAACTGCTTTTGTTCCTTTACCCAAAATCAGTTAATCATATTTGTGTGGGTCTGTTCCAAAGATTGGCAAATGTGTTCTGTGAAGGACCAAGAGTAAACAATTTAGGGTTCATACAGTACTTCATTAGTGGTTCATATGGTGTCTGTCTCAGACCCCCCTTTGTTCTTTTCTTAGCTAAAAACTATTCTTAACTAGCAGGTCGTAAAAAATAAACTATGGGCCAGATTTTGTCTCTGGGCCCTAGTTTGCCAGCCCCTGATCTGCTTGGTCCCGTTGATTTGTCTTCCTTATCACCAACATCACACTGTCTTGATTATGGCAGCTTTTATAGTAAGTCTTAAAATCAGAGAGGGTGAGCGCTCCAACTTTATTCTCTGCCTTTTAATTGATGCTTTTAGACCATTTTCATTTTATTTAATTATTGATATGTTTGAACTTAGTTCTACCATTTTATTCTTTGTTTCCTCTGACTTTTTGTCCCTGTTTCTCTTTTCCTGCCTATCTTTGGACTGTGACTGTTCGTTTTAGTATCCCATTTCACCTTACCATGGTTTGTCATACATCCCTTGGTGTAGTTTGCATGTTTACCGACTGTACAGCATAGGAGCTGAGCTTTTCTCAGTCTACTTAGACTCGATACTTTCCCACTCACACGGAATGCTGTTATTGAACCCCATATGGGTCTACGGGTCCCTTAATTACCTCTCTTTATGATACCTCTGCATACATGGGAAGTCCCATCAGACAATGCTCTACGTTCTGCTCTCAACTATTAAACACATCTGTAAAGAACTCCAGAGGGAAGAAGAGTCTGTTATATGTACCCAGATACTTACGGTTTCTGTCACTCTGCCTTCACTTTGGATGTTCCTGATCGTTACCAGCAGGTCCGCCCCGTTCTGCCTTTGGAGAGGATCTGCTGGTGACGAATTCTCTTCATTCTCTTTCATCTGAGAGTGTCTAGTTTATCTTCATCTCTGAAGCATATTTTAATGGTTACAGAATTCTAAGTGGACAGTTCTTTTCTTTCAGCATCTAAAAAATAATCTGTTTACTCTAGCTTCCATGCTTTCTCATGAGAAATCTCCAATTCCTTCAGACAACCTCCTGTTCAACTTCAAAACCTGGGTCATGGATTATTTCTTATTCAAACCATGCTGATTTTATGTGCTCGCTCCATGCCCCCGCCAAAAACTGATCACTCCTTCCAGTGAATGACGCCGTTGCCCGCATCACTCTCCCTGTAGTGACTTGGCCACATGTGCTCATCCACCTTCTTTGTAATCATGCGCACCAGTTGCGGGGGGGGCGTGACCGAGAGAGCCAGAGGGAGGCGGGAAGGAGGAGACTGATGAGCGTCTGAAGACTGATTACGGTTCAGGAACCTCAGATGAACTCTGAATTCAGAGAATATTTCTGCAATAGAACTAATTAGAAAACGAGGGTCTCACGTATGGAAGACAGCCAGCGTGCAACCACATAGGTGGGTCTTCCGTGCCCATCCAGGTGTAGAAAATTCCCAGAGGTTTAGGAAAGTTATGAGGGCTTATGTAACTGTGGGTACACTCACTTATTCATCGAGTTTGAAGGTCCTGGGTACCATTGGCATCTTTTTCGGAGGACTTCAATGCTTGCACCCAAAGGAAATATGCGTCAGTGATACATTTTCTGAACCAGGGTGGGCTATTCTGGAGTTGGAAGGGCCCATCAGAGACTCTCAGCTCACAATTACAAGGCAACACCTGGCCCCACCATGAGGCAGGGCCCCCAGAGCCCGGGTGTCTGCTCAGCCCCCAGTCCGCCAGATCACCGCCTTCTTCCTCTTTCTCGTTTTCCTCCTCTTCCTCCTCCTTCTCTCCCCCACCCATATCCAGTACAAAATCAAAACTCAGCACTACTTAAGGACAGCCTCAAAGACTTTGTAGCTTCATCTGTGTTCAGAATTCTTTGTAGCCATCTGTGGATGTGGCCTCATGTTCAAATACTTTCTGAAAGGGCCAAGATCCAATTTCTACCCATCTCTCAAAGCTTTGTTCACTTCTCCCTCCTCCACAAAGCCTCCTAGAACCACCTGATTTAGAAACAAACTCAGCAGAATTCATGAAAACTGCTGATGGGCTCCCCTGTGCAGGACACAGGAGACCAGGGAGATGAGGCATAGTTTCTGCCCTCAAAGAACTCATAGCCTACCAGGCAGACAGAAGGTAAAGGAGGGAACAGTAAATATGGGCTGCGCCCTGTGTTTATCAGAGTGCTGTGGGAGCCAGTTTACTTCTGGGAGCCTAGAAGTAACAGGGGTTTCAATTCTTTTATAACTTGCTTACAACTTTACTGGACCTGAATTCATTTGATTGACTTAGATATGTAGTTTTCAGACTCCACTCTGTGGACCCATGTCTGTGCTGTTTCTTGCTGGGTGCAGGAGTGCCCAGGGAAGAGGAGATTGGAATGTCTGTAAGTTCTGGTCTCCTGCTTCCAACTTTAGCCAGATCAGCTCCACTTTGAACTGTGTCCTTTACCTTGTACACTAATTTCATTTCCACAAAAGGTTGCATGACTTTTAAAGTTTGAAAGTCACTCAGTGATATGACCAAGGTAGCCATGCCCATGGCACTCAACTCACAGGGTCTCCACAGAAAGGATTTTGTGTACATTTAAACTTGGAAAAGACCTCAGGGCATGTCAGGCTATCGGCAGCTCACAGGACTTACAAATGCTATTAGGTACACTGGCAAATGTTTAAACAGCTGGCTCTCTGGGCGTAAGGAGGGGTAAGTCCTGATTTGTAGTGTTTGCTGATTTCCATGGTGTAAATTCTCCCAGCATAGCTAATTTCAAGTTATGATGTGAAGTCTCTAAATGAAGTGTTGGGAAGAGATGCACATAACAGGGTCAGGAGCTGGCTTTGGAGTGTCACTGGTTACAGGGTACAGATTAGTGACTGCACTGTCTTCCCTTTTTTGAGTTTAGAGCCAGCTAAGATACAGACTGGATAGAAATAGAGGCTACAACGTCAGTCTCACTGTGCTCAAGGCTGGTGAGATGTGAAGGTTGGCCATTGTTGGGATACGTGCCCGCACTGGTCACGGGGCACGCACTTCCTCTTGCACTGATTTGTGACTCAGTCATGTGACTTGCTTCTTGTGCCAAGCCTAGGCCTGCTCGCCCTTCTGTACTTGTAATGCTGCCCTGCAGCGGCCAGGGAGGAGCCCCAGGAGAAGGCCCAAGCTGCCTCAGCGAGCAAGTCCCTCAGCCAACCTGCGGGTTCTTGACGTAAATATATGCTGTTGTTTCATGCTTTGGGGTTTTGTAGTATTTATTAGACAGCATTACTGGTTATATCTGTAATGCTAGTTACCTTATTCAGAAATTGGTACTGAGAATGGAAGGCTGCTGGATATGTAGCAATAGATTTGGAACTGGGTAGTTAGGAGATTTAGAGGAGGTTTGAAAAGCGGTAAGAAAAATGGTGGCCTGTGCTTATGTGGTGAGGAGCTATTTGGCAAAATTATTGCTGATGGTAATTTGGGAGAAATTGTTCCACTGAATTTGTAGAATTTGGCAGGCTGGTTTCCAGGCAGGATACTGAGCATGAACTTCTCTGAGCTGTAAATGATAAGGTAGTACAAGTAAGAGAGGAGCTTAGGAAGGAACTGGCCAGTTTAAAGCAGAATTTGGAAAATGAAGTTATTTCTCATCTCCAGTCTCTCTAGCCACTAAAAGATGTTCAGAGTGAGAGTGGCCTGGGTGGTAGAGACCAAATCCAGCGCAATGCCAGAGAAACATAGCCTCAGAGTAAAGATGAAAGTGGGGGTTCCCTTTGTCTTGTGGTCCTTAAAAGGAATGAGGTGGCTCTAGAATATTCTTTCAGTGACAGTAGGATGCCGAGAAACCTTCAGAGCATAGTTCCACAAAGTTTGATGTGGGGTGCCAGCAATCAACTGTAGACAGAAACATGTTGTCAGAGGAATTGTGGGTGTGCCTTTGGCAGGCAGAGTGGAATCAAATATGTACACACTCTCCATGCTCAAGGGCTGAGTGGGCAAATGCACTTTAAGCATGGAGTGAAGGGGACTGAGGGTTTCAACATAAAGGACCTCAGACTCCTAACTTCCTTCAGGCAGGAAGAAGTTGAGAAGTCACTCTGCTGCCAGAGGGGGCCTACTTTCTGATGCTCTTCGGAGGGCGAGAGGTCATGGCAAAGGAAGAATCCCAATGGTGAAAGCTGGAGCTGGGGAGCAGAAAGGATGGGGGAGCCACTCCGGGAACACTTGACCCCTCAGCAGGTGCACTGGCAGCTTTTGCCCAGCAATTCAGATGCTGTGGACAGTGAGCGGGAACTGCGGTGACTCCACCCTGTCCCACTACCATATGCTTGGGTGTGTGTGTGTGTGTGCATGCGTGAGTGGGGGGACAGAGACCTTCTCTTTCTAGTTCATAAGTCTCCGGGTCCAGAAGAGCCATATCCAGAGAGATGTAGACCACAAGACCCTAGACTCTGAGCCTGATGAGTGATTGTATAGACTTAGGGACCTTGGGTGAGCATATTCTACATGTAGGAGGGACATAAATCACTGTCCCTATGAGGGCAGACTGTGGTGGATTGTTCTCTTGTTAAATATTTGCTCTCTCCCTTTCACGTGCACAGGAGTACACCTCCGGGTGTCACTGGTTTTGTCTCTGATGTTTTGGTCATGTGTCTTGCTTTGGCCAAAAGAGGCAGGTGAAGCTGATGGGGCACTGATTCTGAGCTGAGGCCTAAAGAGGACCTGCAGTTTTCTGCTTGTTGTGTTGTGCTTCTGTCGTAAGAAGGGAACGTCCAGGCCACAGTCCTGGGTGTAGGAAGAAGTCGAGAGTCATGTGGAGCAGATCCAAGCTGCCCCAGTCACACTGGCTGATTAGCTGCCCCAGTGGAACCACAGAGCTATTTAACCCAGCCAAACCTGGGTCAGCCAACTCTCGTTTGGCCCAGATTCATAAGCTAAATAGATGCTTATCATTACGTGGTACTGAGGCTTTGTGGATATTGTCATGCAGCATGACCATGACCGTTATTACCTGATACAGAGCAAATGGCTGAGCTGAATGGTTATGATTGGCTTCTCCGTGCTGTGGTTTATCCAGTCTCTGATGTTAGGCAGATGGAACGACTTTTGGCCTCTCCTTGCTCCCAAAGCAGGACAGAGCTGCTTTCAGAGACTTAACGTGTGGAAGCAAGAGAGGTGTGAGGCCTGAGGATGGGCTTTGAAAGAGGCAGAGGAAAGGGCCCACCAGGCATGCTTAGTTCTCTTCCCAAGTGTGCAGTCAGCTAGGTGAGCCCTCCCTAGGGAGGGGTGAGGCCAGGAGTACTACTCCAGCTGCAGTCTTTCCACTGGGAAACCATGGCCAAAGAAGTGATGGTTCCCCTAATACACAGTGAAGACTCTGGGATGGCTTGCAGAAAGGAAACCTGTGAAATTCCACTTTCCTTGGGGGTTTCCCATACTTATTTACAAGAGAACCCTTCTTCAGACTGCTTGGTTATGTCCCACAGAGCTAGTTTCGAGCTGAATGCCCTCTCTGCCGCTTTGGCTTCCAAACTCTCTGAATTAGGTGCCAAGGTTCTTCTATGGAGAGGAGGTGGCTGAGGGGGCGGGGCTGTGAATTCTGAGGCCCAGTACGCCTGGCCTTCAGAAGGCACCTTCTTCCCCTCAAATGCAGCCTGGGCACTCCCCTCCCTGGTCTTCTGTCCTAGCCCAGGGATTTGTCCCAGACCTCATGCTCTACTCACAGGACCCCTCGGGCTCACTGCAGTGCCTGATCACTGCCCACGGCTGGCTGCTGCCCTGCTGGACCCAGACCTTCCCTGTGCACCTGCCAGGACAGCTTCCTGGGGCTCAGAGTCCCTGCTCATGGCTTTTTCCCACAGCCCCTTCACCCACGGCTGGCTGTGGGTATCCTGGGGTCCTGCCTAGCCCGCCCTGCCTCTTTCCCTTGCCCCAGAGTCGGGGATGTGCCTATGCTCTCCCTACCCCACATGTGCACCTCAGACTGCCTATAAAGAGGGGGTTCTGACATGAGTTGTGGTTGGGACCATACCTGGATCTGGTGTGCATGGTTCTCAGCAAAGCAACTTAAATGTTCAGACAGGCTCACTGGAACAGCAGATAGTCAACGTAAAACGTCAAACCTTGCTCACCCCCCATTCCAGAGACAACAAACAAATAAATAGCCAGTAAATGCCTCAGCATTAAACATTTCTTGGTGAAGGCAGGACAGTTAATTTTGACACTGTTGGGAAAAAATACAGCCTAATTTCTGTTCAAATGCACCAAATTTACTGCCTAGGTTCTCATTAACTACTGTTAAGGAAGAAGCAGATAGACAAAATAAATTATGAAAAAATTACTTTTTTAATGTACAAAAAGACTTATTTACAGGTTGAGCATATCATCTCAATTCATAGCACATAGAAAAAGCTAAATATTTTGGAGATATAAATTTGGCTGGATGACTCACCTACAGTATTTTCAGGGATGAAATCTTCCATACAGACTATACACAGGTTGGGAATGGCTAGCGGAACCCTCGCCCACACAGCCGAGACCCTTAGAGGTGTCTCAGGGCTGCTATTTGGAATTGGCTGTCTTTGGACCTAACATAGTCCCTGATGTTCTGGGATGCAGAGGGCCCAGGTAAGGTTTTGGAGCTCATAGTGGTGCAGCTGGTTTTGGCAAAGTTGCCACAAATTCAACAAGGGAAAGGTTTGGGGGTGTGAATGTGTGTGGTGGGGAGGATGCACCGATTCACTCTACAGTATGTTCAGAAATGGTGTCTTCTGTTGCCAGTTCCAAATTCCATTTCTAGGTGGGGCTTGGTCACACTGAACAGGAAAATTCAGTGACGATCCCTCAGAGTCCCAAGAATCAACCCCTTCACCCTCCCACCCCCACCAAAAACACCATGCATGTCATCGTACTCTGCAAAATGAACAGGAGAGTGGAGGGAAGGGAATCCAGAAGAGAACGACTGCCTGTTTTGGCTTGGCATAGAACACTTGGCTGCTCATGAGTGGACAGCATGGCTTGGAAGAGTCTGGCCAGAGGCTGCCGTCAAGTCCTAGGGGTTTCCATGGTAAAGTGGGCAGACAGTGCATTGGAGAAACAAAACTGAGTAAACATGCGACTTCTTCCTCCTCAAGGGTGACCCAGGGAGGCCTGAGGCCGGGGCCCTGGTGTGCACCCTCTCTTTTCTGAGGCCCTAACCCACACTTCGGCTCACCCTGGTCCATCTCTAACCCCAGCAGCTCCAGCAGCCCGAGGTATTTAGTAATAAGTGTTCTTTTCAGGAGGAGCTACATTCTACATGCATGAACACTGTAAACATGGTCTGGAGAAGCCAGGGCAGCTTCTGGGCTTGCCCCAAGTATTACAGTTTTTTCTTTCCTTTTCCTGGCAGTACTTCCATGCTTTATTCATATACACTCGGACAGTCTGCCAGTTGCACACTCAGCTTTGCACAGTAGAGATGCCAGCTCTACCAAACTTGGGACCAGGATGTGTTTCCAAATCATCTAGGTAAAATCTTTTATTATTCCTGTGGCAAGGGGTGCTAAGAGGTCTCAGGAATTAAGCTTCATAGATTTCCTCTACTTTGTAGGTACTGTAATGAGAAGCTTATCTTCCTGGATTGGAATATCCAGTATGGCTTTCAGATTCAAATCCAAATGTGGTTCCTCTAACCTCTTCCTCAGGTATTTGGAAAGCCCATGGCTGATGTAATCCCTCATTAGCCAAAAGACCCAGGCGAAGAAGCCAGAACAGAGTGGTCCTATAAACACCAAAGGCTGGGAAGCACTATGTAAATGAGTTTTTCATTCATTCCTGCCTTGCTTTTCCCATTGAGACTTTTTTCAGTGTTCCGAAAAACATCCCCAAAGACCAGGCAGGATGCACGTAAATCTTCCCTTAAAGCATTCGGGGTCTGAACTAGTCATTGGCAAAACTCCCTCAGACCTATTTAATACTATTTTGGAAAAAGACAAAATGGCAAAAGTCCCCCACTCTGGGAAGGGACACTCTCCCGGGTCCGCTCGGGGCCAGGGGCTGGGACCTCAGGTCATCATGTTCAGGAACTTGCTCTCCTCTGCCAGGCTGGTGAGCATGGAGCTCATGTCCCCAACAGCCATGTTGCTGACGCCAGCAGGGATGGAGGGCAGAGTCAGGGAGTTCCGGGGGGTGGTGAGGCGGGAGGAGGTCTGGGAGAGGCTGTGGAGGAGGCTGGGGCTCAGGGCACCTGAGAGGAAGCTCGAGTGATCGCCATCATCCATGATGGCATCAAAGTCAATCTGGGGGGCCTCCAGTAGCTGGGAGTCCACAGTGCTGGACACCTGGTTGACCCCTGGTGATGGCAAGGGCTGGGGCTGCAGGCTGTCTGGGCAGGACTGTGGCTGTGGTGGCTGGGGCTGCATGACTGGACAACCTACATGGCTTTCCAGGCCTCCATTCTGTTCGTACATGTGGATCTGGCCATAGTAGCAGAGCATGCTGTGGTCCTGGGCCCTGCCTGTGCTCTGTGTCAGCGTCTGAGGAGGCAGAGGCATCACGTTGCTCATTGTCCCCTTGGGCACAGCTTCTGCCATCTCCTGATCAGCCGGCACAACAGCCATGGCCTGGCCTGCGGCCCTGGCATAGACCAGCTGCTGCCCAGCACGTAAGCCATGGTGGCAACCAGCAGGGCTCGACTCAGGGGGTGGCCGAGGCTGCATAAGGCCAAAGCTTGATCCAGCCATCCCCACTGTACCTTGCTGGGACTCCACAAAGCCAGGCTGGTGTGAAGGCAGAAGGCTGGGGCCCTGGCAGTAGCCCTCCTGGTTTGTGGGGGCTGCCAGGTGATGGCTTTGCTGTGGGTAGCTCTGGGCTGGGTGAGATGGTAGCATCCCAGCCAGGGTGGAATTGGGCATCTCAAGTTCCCTGTGGCTGCTGCCCATCATGATGGGCTCAGGAGCAACTTGCATCTGTTGGAGGAGCCCCAGGTGGCCTGATTTAGCTGTCATGTTGCTGCAGGATGTGGGGAACTGGTTTAGTGCTGAACCCATGATACTGGGACTCAGGTGGGGGTGGGCTTGGCCATAGCTGGTGTGGGGGCTCACAGAGGTGGTCATGCTGGAACCCTGGCCACCTGTCCCTGGCTGCCGCAGGTGGTGCAGATAATTTGTCCTGGGTGCAGATGGGGTTCCGCTGCAGGGCTGAAGGAGAGGCTGCATGCTGTCCTGCCCTCCTGGGCTCTGCTGCAGGCCTTGTGGACTGTAGCCTGTGTACTGGCTGAAGGCCGGCTTTGGCTGCACTACAGCCAGGTTGCCCTGTGGGAAGGGTGGAGGCTGCACTTGGCTGGCCAGAGCGTCCACGGTCCCAGAGCTCACCTCATTCCACTGCACAGGCATGCTATTTTTGTTCAGGCTGGAGGGGGCCACGAAGCCCAGCTGGCAGCCTCTCAGCACAGGGGTGGAGAGGCCCACGTTGGAGTCTGCAGCCACCATCCTGCGCTGGCCATGCATCCCTGGGCTGGGCACTTTGGGGTTCTCAGAGAAGCAGGTGCTTTCTGGGGGATATACCTGCGGGGTGCTCTCCACCAGGGCACTGCTGGCACGTGCCTTGATGTACTGCATCACGTCATCAGGCAGCACGAGGTCGTCCTCTGGCAGCACAAGACTGGCCTCGGGCCTGGCGCTGTCCGTCCCGGCCACCAAGGCCTCCATCACTACGTTCTCGCTGATGCTGGGTGGCCGCGGGGAGTAGGCACCCCGGGGCAGGCTGCAGTCGGCACTCGGGAGGTGCTGCAGGCGGAGGCCTCGCCTCTCGGTGCGGGGCGGCGGTGGGGCTGGGTTCACGTTGTGCGTGCTGTGGAAGCGCTGCACCCGCGGGACAGCCGGGACGTCCAGCCGCCTCACTGGGTCGCTGGCCCGCCGTGCTCCAAAGCCCGGGGCCTCGTGGGGGAAGGCTGGCGCGGGCCCCGCATGGCCATAGGCCGGCCCGTCGCTGCCTCGCCGCGGCCCCAGTGGATGCGGGCAGATAGCAGGCAGCGAGCGCTCAGGTGCGTCCAGCAGTGCCAGCCTGGTCCGCAGGCTCATGCGCTCCAGGCCCGGCAGCGGCGTGGGCGGAGGTCCGCCAGTGGCTGCGGCGTACTTGGCGCGCAGGCTGTACTGCTGGGCGGGCGTGAGGTGCAGCAGCCCTGCGCCGCCGCCGCTGCACTGGCTGGCCTCGCTGGAGCGTCGCGACGCGTCGGTGGAGATGGGGTCGTAGGAGTCGGCGGAGCTGGCGTTGTGTGGTCGCCCAGCGCCCAGGGGCGAGGCCTCGCTGGAGCGGCGGCTGGAGAAGTAGGGGGAGATGCCGGAGGAGCGGCGGCTCACGGTGTAGGCTGAGCTGACGGTGCTGGTGGAGCTGTCCCGGCGCTCCTGCAGGTGGCTCAGCATGGTCACATCATTCGCAGGTAGCTCGGACAGCCGCGGGTTAGGCAGCATCCCCGCAGGCCCGCCGCTGCCGCTTAAGTTTTCCAGGATGGAGCCTGCAAGAGAGGGGAGAGGTCAGTACCTGGGTCTGGGGGCGAGGGGTGCTGTGCCAGCCAGTTCTGACCATGCTGAGACTGTGGCCAGTGGAGTCCTGGAACAGGGCCTGGCACACAGTAGGCACTTAACCAATGATCTCCAAATGGAAGGCAGGCAGGAAGGAACAGTAGGTAAACAATTAGTGGACAGGTGGGAGTCGGGAGGCCTGATCCCAGTCTGAGCCCTACCACTCACTACTGGGCTGAATTCTCAGTGTCTCCAGCTGCAGATAAAATGTGCCTCTCCGTCACACAGGGTCATGGAGAGGAAGGGGTGAGGGGCCAGGAGGGGCCTGCCACAGCCTTCCTTGCCAAACCTGTGGCTGGATGTTGCCGGACAGGTCCTCCTGGGCCTGGGTTTACCAAGCAGGCTGCTGACAGGCAGTGCACTGAGGTCCACACCAATGGACGGAGGAAAGGCAGCATGGCGGCTGGGAGAGGTGAGCTCCACATAGGCCCAGTGACCAGCTTTTGCTGATCACACGAGGAGCTCTCGGCCTTGAATGGCCCAACACCCCTGCAGTGATTATTGAGTGGGGACCACCCTGGGGAAGGGGTGACCTTGTATGAGGCAGCTGTCTGCAACCCGGGCAATTTTGGTAGAAGGCCAAGAGTTGAATGTCATTTGACAACAGTTCCCTCAATAGCTGGGGCAATAAACCCTCCCTTCAAGGGAGAGCTTTGTGGCGTGTTCCTGTGTCCACCACACTGGGCCATCTGTCCCTGGAGGGCAGCCTAAGAGCTGAGTACCCTGGTGCCCAGCATACCACCTGGCACCCAGCCAACATGCAAGAGATGCTACTGAGGACGCCTGCCATCTCAAAGCCTGGCCAGCATCTCCTGAGGCTGTGCACAGGGCTGACTCCTCCATAAAGTCCTCCCTGCTCTTCCACAGCTGACATGCTTTGTCCCTCCTCTGCACTGAGTTCTAGCCTCACTACTTGGCTTTTTCTGTGGTTGAGTGTGCATGTGGGGGCATGGCCTTCTAAACAGCCTCCGTCTAACCATAGGGACCCGATTATATTGCTCTCCTTCCTAGGACCTTTGCCGTGTGGCCCACAGCAGGTACCTGATACATGACTGAATGACTCATGAGGAGGAGGAGGATGTGAGCAGGACCTGCCTGCTTTAAGGGCTTTCAGGGATGTAGCATGGTGTAGGGCAGAGCATGGCTTTGCAACCACTCAGGCCTAGGCTAAACCTCAGCTCTGCCATTGCTCTGAGTGAGGTGCTTTCCCTTCTGTGAGCCTCAGTTTCCATATCTGTGCAATGGGCTGGTAAGATCTATCCTGTTGTGAGCATCCAGTGAGATGAGACATGGTGCTTGATGGAGGCGAACCTAGTAGGTGCTGTCCCAGGCTCTCTCCTGCCCCTGCCGCACATCTTTACTTACCACTTCCGGGAAGGGGAGGCAGCTTGGTGTTCCGGGTGTGTGGAGCTGGCCCAGCCCATGAGCAGGAATCCTTGAGTGACTTAAGCTTCTCTTTCTTGAGCTGCTCAAACCGGTGCATGGTGCTCAGGTGTTTGCGCAGCTGCAGGCCACCAGCAGAGGGAGTGGCCAGCGCTGAGGCATGGACCCCTGGGGGCGTGTCCTCCAGAGCGGTCAGGTCTCCCAGGCTCCCAGGCCCTGTCCCTGGCATCTCCACGCCACTGTCATTGTTGGGGGCACTGCCCAGGGGAGAGGGCTCACTGCTGCAGGACGACTGGGCCCCGGGGCTGGACTGACACAGCTGCAGGGGGCATGGTAAGAAGGTGCAGGCTCAGAGGGTGTGAAGCCCCGCTTGGCCCTGCACCTAGGCCTGCATGCACACCACCCTTGTCCACCCAGGGTTGGGCAGGAAACTGCCGTGTGAGGGGCTTCCAAAGCATCACTGTGAGATGAGATGGCCAAGCCACTTCACTTCCCTGAACCTTGGCTTCCCAGCTGTGATGGACTTGACCTGCCTTTGAGACAGGGTCAGCAGATGGACAGAAAGCATCTGGCATGCAGAAGGCACCCAGTGACTGAGCCCTAATCCCAGTCACTCCCCAGGTGCAGCGAAGCTCTCCCATCTGGCCTCTGGGACAGACCTCTGCTGGTTGAGTTTTCAATGCACGGACACTTTGAGGCTGTACTCCCCAGAGTTGTCATGGCCGCATGGAGCTGGCATGAAAGAGGGTGCTTAAGCAACATGGCAACAGTGCCGAGCCATGAGGAAGTGAGGAGTAATGAGAGCCTGCTGATTTCTCAACAGGCCGGAGACAGGGTGGTAGAGAGGAAAGTAAGAGCAGGGAGGGTGGACCTGCTGGATGTAGCCTTTGCCTGAATGGCCACTTGAAACTAGCCCTGCTGCTGGGGCAGATGGAGCAGGAGGGCTCATGGCACACGTAGACAGTGCCAGAACTCCACAGGAGCTGAGATGCTCCCACTGTGAGCTGGGATCTGAGCCCAGTTGAGGCTCACCTAGGATGCGGCACCTCTGGGCTTATTCCTAGGCTGGGTTCCCCCACATCCCTGACTCTTCCTTGGGGAGCTGCAAGGCTCCCTCCCATCCATGGCACCACCCACACTCCTCACCTTGACACTCAAGACTGTCTGTAGGTTGTCCTTCCCTCTTCTGCAGCCTTAACTCACACCTTCACTCTGCCCTGTCCTGCATAAAGGCTTGGTCCCCAAGGCTTGCTTCTGCACCTGCCAGCCTTTACCTGTTCCATGGTCTTACCTACAGAGCCATCTACTGATCCAAACCCGCCTTACTGGGCCCACAAGGGGTCTGGACCAACAGGTTAGTTTCTCCCCAGGCAGTGGCCCTCGACAAGTACCCCAGCCCACCCTCCCTCACGCCAGCCCACCCACACCCCTGCCCAGCTTCTCCGCTCACCTCAGTACCGTCTATCCTTAGGGGAGGTACAGGAAAAAGAGGTAGAGACAAAGAACAGGTGGTTAGAACAAAAGGGGTAGAGGCCAGAGGGGCGAGGACACAGAGACAGGACAGAGGGCAGGGGACCAGTGCTGGTTGGAATGGCAGCCACCAGAAAGCACCCCTGGCCCTCCCAGACTGACCACCTGGGGAGTGGGCCTCCTTGTCACCCATGGCCCTGCCCAGTAGAATGGGACCTGGCACAAGATGGCTTTGGTGTGAGGCCCAAAGTAGTGAAGGGAGGAACGTCGAGCTGAAGAGAGGAGGGACCTGAGGCAGCTGCAGCTGGATCCAGGCCCAGGGGGCTATGGGATTGGCTTTGTGCAGACGGGCTCGGCCCCCTGGGGGTGGGGGGCACGGTCTAGTCTCTGCTTACCCCGGAGCTCTCGGTCTTGATGGCTTTGATGTGCAGGCAGTCCTCCGCCGCCTGGCTGCTGCTGCTGGCCTCAGTACTCTCCTCGGGGCCCCGGCCGCTGGGCTCGGCACTGGCCTCATTGTCTCCATTCTCCTTGAGCAGCGGGGTGCGGAGGTGCACGTCACTGCGCTGCTTCTTGGTAACATGAGCATCTGGGCCATGCACTGTTTTCACGTGCTTCCGGAGAGAGCTGGGGTCGGTGTAGCGCTTGGTGCAGCCGGGGATCTTGCAGATGTAGGGTTTCTGGGAAAAGAAGCTGGCCTTTGTTAAGGATGGGCCATGAAGACAAACTCCCAGTGGGAGCACTCCTCATTTTAAAGCCATGCCCTGTTCTCCTAAAGCCATGGCATGTCTGGCTGGCACAGTTAGGAGCCAGTGCCCACTGGATGCGGCCATGCCAGCCCCAGGCTTGTAGGAGTGGGGCCCTGCCGGGCTTGTCTGCCACCTTTTCTGCAGGTTAAGCATGAAGTTAAGGGTGCCCCGCCTTTGTCTATGGAAGGAAGCCAGGAAGCCAGAGCCCCTAGAAGGGCTGAGAGAGCCCAGGGAAGGGAGTCAAGCGGGAGCCTGTGGTGTCCACTGCACCTGCCTCCCTGCCCCAGCCCAGCCACTCAGTTGCCTGTGGCTCAGGTAAACTCAGGGAAGAATGTCTCTGAAAGCTTAGATGCTGGGGACAGAGCTCAGAGACTATGGAGGGAGTGGAGGCATACAGCCTGGTGTGATCACAGTGCTGTTTCCCCTGTGACCATGGCACTGGGACTTCTTATGTCTGTAAGAGGGTATATACCTGTGAGACAGCACTAATGCCCCAATCTCTCTAATGAGGAAAGACGGGTTCAGAGAAGCAAAGAAACTGGTTGAAAGTCACCAGAAACAGGATGAAAACCCAGGTTTATCCTTAGTCTGGAGCTCATACACATACACATCTATCCACACAGACACACTCTTCCACATGCACACACACACATACACATGTGCACATGCACACACATGCACACATACTTAGAAACACACGTCCACAGACATGCCCCTACATACACACAGGTACATAAACAGTCACATGAATACACATAAGCACAGACACATCCATATAATACACACCTGCACATCCATGCCCACATCCATACGCATACTGACACACATCTACACATGTACACACACACACATACACACACCCCTCCAAGCCTAGCTCTTGTCTGTTGAGACTCTGAGGGCCTCAGATATCTTTGAGAATTCCTCTAACTTCTTATAAACATTGGAGGAAGTCCCCTTTGGAGAACAAACTGTATCTAAGCTTTCAGAAACATTCTTTTCTGAGTTTACTTAAGCCACAGGCAATTGAGTGGCTGGGCTGGGGCTGGGAGGCAGGTGAAGTGGACACCACAGGCTCCCGCTTGACTCCCTTCCCTGGGCTCTCTCAGCCCTTCTAGGGCCTCTGGCTTCCCGGCTTCCTTCCATGGACACAGGCTGCCCTGTGCCACATTAGTGGGGGGCTGACAGCTCCAGCAGGCCCAGGCAGCACCAGTGCCTAGAGCACGCCCTTGAGGCAGGGCCTGCTGAGGCCTGCGGAGCTCAGACAACAGATCAGTGGGGCAGAGGAGCACCTGGACCTGGCTACCCAATGGCCCACAGATATCTGGAAGCCATGGGTGACACGTTTACGCATGTGTCTGTGGGGCCCCGGGCACACGCCTTGTGTACCCCTGGCCAGGGTACCTCGCTGGAGTGGGTACGGTTCTGGTGCTTGGCACGGTCTGAGGCATTGGAGAAGGCCTTGCTGCACCCCTCATGTTCACACACATATGGCTTCTCCCCGGTGTGCGACCGCAGGTGTGTCTTCAGGTTCTCCAGGCGAGAGTAGGCCTTCGAGCAGCCCTCAAACTGGGAAGAAGCAGGTTTGGTCAGTGAGGCACCCCAGATCCATGCAAGAAGCCTGACCTGGGGCCTCAGCCTCCTCCCAAGTCCCTTCACTGCTCCACTCTGCTGGTGCAAACAAGAGTACGTATTTCAACATTTGCCTTCTTTTCTGATTATAATAATGACATATGACCACTTTAAAAAACTTGGAAAGGACTGAAAGGTACAAAAAGGAAACGGAAAACTATGGCTGCCCAGGGAGAGCCACTCCTGACATCCATGTCATCTCATTCTGATGACTTCGCAGTTCATTTTGTTTTTTAAGCCCAAATTTGGAATATAACCAGTATTTAGTTATGTATTCTGCTTGTTAAAATCAACAGCACATGGTGAGAATCTTTCCATATCATTAAAAACTCTTTGAAAATGTTATTTTTAACTGTTTTCCAATGCCACTCCCTCATTAGAACTTTTCTGTACATTAAGAGGTGCTCAGAATCAAGTCCAGAGTCCTCTGGGTCCTCTGGAGAGGTGGCCAGCCTCCCTGTGCTCCGATCTGGCTGGTCTCCTTGACCCTGCTAAGTTCTTCCTATCACGGGGCCTTTGCACACTCTGTCCCCTCTGGTGGAACCTTTCCCCACTCCCCACTCACCGCAGCCCAGGCCTGGCTCACTCCTTCTCCGTCTTTCAGGTCATCTCCACCCAGAGCATTTCTCTGATATGGTTAGTATAATGCTACCTTTTTTTTTTTCTGCTCCCTAACACAATGTATAATCATCCAAATAATTTTGTTAACTGGCTTTTCCACTAGGATCCAAGCTCTATGAGTGCGGGTACCTCCTGAGTCTTTTGTGCGTGCCTAGTATTTAGTGCATAATGAAAATAAACATTTTTGGCACTCAACAAACATTTTTGAAGAGGAAGGAAGGAAGAAAGGAGAGGGAGCAAGAGAGAGGGAGGAAGGAGGGTTCATCACAAGAAGTTCTGTACCTATACCAGAAATACAGCAGTTGCATCCAGTGTACCTATGACAACTGCCCTCAGAGTGACACATAAACTGTCTGATTCTTCGCATCCTTCCCTTCATGCTTGACCAGCCTGAATGAGCACACTTGGCCCCACATGCCTTTTATCTGTTTCTGTAACCCAGAGCTCATTTCACAGGGCCATGGCTTGTTACCACTGAGGTGCAAAACTTGCTGCAAAGGACCCAGAAGAATCAAGACAATCTTGCAAGAGAGGACAAATTTGGAGGACTGCCATTTCCCAATTTCAAAACTTACTACAAAACTGGTAACCAACTGTGTGTGGTACTGGCATGAGGACAGACAAAGAGATCAACGGGAAGGAAGTTCCGAAAAAACTCAAGCACTTAGGGTCAACTAACCTTCAAACAAGGGCACAAAGACCATTCAATGGGGAAATGGGACTGGGACAATTGTATAACCATATGCAAAAGAATGAAGCTGGACCCCTACCTCATACCATAAACAAAAATAACTCAATATGGATTAAAGACCTAAGTGGGAGAGCTACCTATAAAACTATATATATATAATATTTATATTTATGTAAATAAAGCTGTATATTTATAAACTGTAAAAGTCACAGAAGAAAACACAAAGGTAAATCTTTGTGACCTTGGGTTAGGCAATGGTTTCTTAGATATTACCCAAAAAGCAGAAGCAGTTAAAAAGTTGGACTTCACTGCAATTAAAAACTTTTGTGCTTCAAAATAAACTATCAAGAAAAGGAAAACCACAGAATGGGAGAAAATATTTGCAAATCATATATGGGTCTAGAAGAACTACTACAACTCAACGATAAAAAGACTCAATAGCTCAATTTAAAAATGGACAAAATATCTGAGTAGACATTTCTCCAAAGATAAACAAAAGTCCAATAAGTTGCTGGAAAGGTACTCAACATTATCGTCACGAGGGACACGCTAATCAAAACTACACTGAGATGCCACTTCACACCCACTAGGATGAAGGATGTGGACCAATCGGAATCCTCACACGCTGCTGGCAGGAATGTGAAATGGTGTGGCCTTTTTGGAAGCCAGTCTGGCTGGTCCTCAATAAGTTAAACATAGAGTCACCATGTGATCTGGCAATTATATAGTTATATACACAAGAGAACTGAAAACATAGGTCCACACAAAAACTTGTACGCTCATGTTCATAGCAGCACTATTCATAATAGCCACAACGCAAACACTCCTCAATCGATGAATGCATATGAATGCTAGGATCCATCCATACAACGGCGTGTCATTCAGCCATAAAGAGAAATGAAGCACTGATACATGCCACGACATGGATGAACACGAGCAGCAAGCAAACCCAGACGCAAGGCCTATACATTGTGTGGCTGCAGTTTTAAGAACAGAATAGGCAAATTGATAGAGGCAGGAAGCAGACAGGTGGTTCCCATGGGACGGGTGGAAGAGAGAATGGGAAGTGAGTATGACAGTTTCTTTTTGGGGTGATGCAAATGTTCTGGAATTGACTAGAGGTGATGGTTGCACAACTTTGTGAATATACTAAAAATCACTGAATTGTACCCTTTTTAAAAAAGGGTGAACTCTATGGTATGTGAATTTTCTCAATTACAAAAATAACTTGCCCACAAAGGTAGCATATTTCACTGACTCCTGGACACCACCAATTTAAGACAGCCTGATTTCAGAGATATTGAAGTGGGAACAAATGCATGTCTCAGAGTCTGTGCAATATGGTAATTTACAAGGAGGAGCCAGAGGCTTTAATGGCAGCCTCATCGTACAGTACCGGACCAGCTCCCCTTTTAAAGGAGCCATTTCTGTGCGTTAAAATAGGTCTCACCAATTAGTTACAAATCTGTTGACTCCACAAGGGAGAGCATCTCAAAGGTCTTAGCTTCTTTCTTTTAACTCAACCAAACTGATTTTCCAAAAAGGCTGCACCATTTTACGTTTCTCAAGCTGTGAGTCACCAATGAAGTTTTTCCCTGTGCAGGGGGGACAACAGGGTGCTACCAAGGTGGTCTCTCTGGGGCCTCTCTGGGGTCACCTGGCCAAGTGAGCTGTGGGTACAGCTGTGCCTTGGGGCCCACGGTCACACAGTCACAGCCGCAGAGATGCCACCACACCCACACCACAGTTAGCAAGATGCACCCAGCCTGAGAGAGCAAGCCGACATCCTGGGACAGCAGACCAGTGAGTGGCCTCAAGGACCCAAAGCAGGTGGAAGGCCCAGGGCAGGAGCACAGGGTGTGTCTGCAAGGCCTGTCCTGGCGCCGCTGCTGTGACCCCGGTTTATGTGGAGTCGGCCCCGCCCAACACAACCACACCACCTGCCAGGCGGGGCCGGTCCTACGGACGCTGCTGGGAGGAAAGGCCATGCCCGGGGCCCACTCACTGTGCACTTGTGCGGCTTCTCGCCTGTGTGTCGGCGCATGTGCACCACCAGCATGTACTGCGCCTTGAAGGGCTTCTGCTCCCGCGTGCAGGCCTGCCAGCGGCACACGAACTCCTTCTTCTCCCCGTGGATGTGCTCGTTGTTGATGTGCTGTGGGAACAAGCCCACAGGGGCATGAGCTGGCCCTGGCTGCCACTGAGCAAAGAGCTGCGGTGTGCCACTCGTCTAGGCTGTGGTTTCCAGTTAGCCCTCGGAGTCAGCCCACTCGCCCCAGGCTGGGACCCAGGTTTTGGTCTCTCAGGAACTGGGCATTATGATGACACTCATCCCCTGTGTGTCCCCAGAGCAGTTGCTCCCATGATGCTAGAGCAACGGGCCACCGAGGATTTCTGTCACAGGTACAGAGCAAGCTGTGCCGGGCAGATGCTTTGGATTTTAGTCACTTGCTTTGATTGTTTAACTGAAGGTCGCAGTCCTACTGGCACAGGGGTATAACTGTCTCTGAACTTGGCGTGTGTTGATATGTATGGGGCCTCCAGGACTTTCATGCCCTTAATCTTTTTGGTTGCTTATCAGATAAGTAAGAGTGGAAATAGGTGGTATTAGTCACTCACACGGTAGAGTGAAAAGGTATACTGCTCTTCCTGCTTCCCTCCCACTGGGCTTCTCTCCGAAAGGCCACCAGGGAGCCTCCTTGGGCCCATCAAGGTCCCATCCTTTCCCTTCCATCTCCCTCTTGGTTCAAGGTCATGTCCTATAGGCAGTTCCAGCTGGGCTGGCTTCCCTAAAGGCAGGTGGGGAGGGCTGAGCTCTCCAGTCCTGAGGCCCCGTTCTCCCCAGCCCCGTCCCCTTTCTGCTCTCAGCTCCCTCTCCCAGCTTTCAGTACCTCCCTCCCCAGCCCCTAGACCCCTACTGTCCAACACAGGAGCCATTTGATACTTGTGGCTCTTCAGTCCTTGAAACGTGGCTGGTCCCAACTGGGATAGGCTGTAAGTACAAACATGCCTTTTTTTTCAAAGACTGAGAATTTTAAAAAAGGAATGTAAAGTATCTCAATAATTTTATATTGATTACATGTCAAAATGACAATATTTTAGATATATTAGGTTAAATTAATTATATTAATTTCACCTGTTTCCTTTTATTTTGTGCCCCTAGGTCATGTAAAATAACATGTGTGGCTGCATTTGCTGTTTGCAGGGCCTTCCTACTGGATGGGGCTGCTGTAGGTGTTTGCATCCCACAAGGCTGGCCAAGAGCTGCACATCTAGGCACCGCAGCAGCTCCCCAGAAAGGCAGAAAACCGCCAGGACCTCATGACCTGAGGAATAGGCCCAACCGTCATGCACATAAATTTCAATGTTGGAGCAAGTAAAATCTATAGCACTTGGAACTTCCAGGGAAATCTTACCATATTAGCTTTATTTTCCATTTTTAAAGCCTTTCAAATGATAAAAATGCTTCCTGACAATGCCTTTCATTTTTTTCTTATTGGTTTACTTAGCAACAAATTGTTAATAATTGACTAGAGGCTCCAGCTTGCCTGGGGACGTGCTGCCATCCATCTTTCCCAGGGAGCAGAAAGACAGAGCTGGCACAGGGCTCTCTTCTCTCACAGGAGCCTCTCTTTCCAGGGCCAGGTGGAGGCAGTCACCTCAGTCTGCAGGACAGCCCTGGGCACAGGCAGAAGCCTGCAGCTGAAGCCTTCCTTCCCGGGCCAACTGCCCACCACTGAGCATGTCTTACATCTGCATCTCCACCCTTTGCTGGGGCCCTCTGTTGGCGCAGATGCTATACCCTCTCCTCCTTTCAGTTACTCTGATCTGTCCTGCAACTCACAGGTCCCATGCCCCTTCTCTCTCTCGGACTGGTTTATCCAAAGAGGTGGTAGGGTTGGAAAATTATGTTTGCGTTCTGGAAGGGATTAGAAGGACCTGCTTCATGTGTCTATGTCAGCCTCAGTGGGTTTGCTGGAAAATTCCTGTCTTCTGGGGGAGTATGGAAGAGGAAAAACCCCAAATCACAGGAACCCTCCAGTATTTGGGAGCAGCCCACATGACTGCAGAAAGCAGAGGGAGTGGACGGTGTCCTAAATGCTGAGTTCCCAGAGCTGAGGAGGAGAGATTCTTTGGGACAACTTCAGATGTGAAATGTGTGTGTGTGTATTTGTGTGTGTCTGCTTCACCCAGCAACCAAACTGCTAGTTCAGTGTGGGGTTCATCTTCACAGACACACTCACCAAGGAATGTGTGTGTGTGTGGTGGGTGGTGGAGGGAGGTTATTCTTGAATTTAAGTTCTCTTCTGGATGGAGAAGCGAGGACAGCTCAGGGCTGGCCTGGGGAACAGGGAGGAGAAGGCAGGAGAGCTGCCATGGATGGAATGCTGCTGTCTGCTCTGTGCTTAGGTGGGTATCATGCTCAGCCCCCATCCCCCTGGAGTAGGCTTCAGCCCCCCTTAGAGGAGGAAAAACTGAGGTGGGCTCACAAAGGTTAAGTCAGTGTTAGAACCCCTCGGCTAGCTGTGATGGAGGCATGTTTAAAACCAGACATCTCCACGCAAAGCCCCTGCTCTTCCCGTGGCACAGATGACCCCTGGCTGCTGCCATGAAGCCTGCTGTTACAGAAGGGCTGCGAGTGGGGGCCGAGGGACATGCCCTGAAGGGCACACCTGCTCCGTGGCCTTCTCTGGTCTCCTGATCTGTCAGTACCAAGCATTTTAAGCTGTCGTCTCCTGAAAGGGGTGTAAACAGCCCATCTGCACTCATGCATACTGAGTCTCTGTGAATGGTCTCTAAGAGGAAATAGCCAACTCCTTCCTCTATGGGAGAAACTTATTTCAGGTTTCAGGGTCAGATTTGTGGATGCTTGCTGATTTAACTTATTTCCCTCTTTGCACTGGCTGCTAGGAAGCTCAGAAAAAAGATTTGTATGTGAACTACAGCTCAGAGCACTTAGTTTTTCATACTAATGCTACTCCTGGCTTCATTTTATTATTCCTTTCCCCCTTATTTTCTCATTTTCTTATTTTTCTTTTAATGTGCTACATATTATTGGAAGCCCCCTTTTAGGAACAGGCAGGGCATGGATACAAAATCATGTCTCCCACTTGCACAGGATGTGGCCCAGGTACTCCCTGGTATCTCCTGCTCGGCCCCTTCTCTCCAGCAGAGGCCTGGAAGGCCCTGCCCCAGTGGGCAGGCCGCTGAGGCTCGGTGCTTACGTGTACCAGCTGTTCCTGGGAGTCGTACTCCTTGGTGCAGTCTTCCCAGTGGCAGTTGGTCTCGTAGATGATCACCTCAGGCTCCTGCTTACAGTCCTCTCTGTCCAGGTCTTCTTTGAGGTCAGCCAGCTGCTCCTGGGGAGGTGCAGAGCACATCCAGTGAGCCATGTCCACCTGGCTCCAAGGGAGGTCACTGTTAGTCCTGGGCAGTCTGTGCCAAGGCCCCCGGGCTGGTACATGCATGGACACAAACTCGCACATGTGTACATACATGTATGTGCTTGTCAGCTTTCTCAGTCCCTTTCCTTGGCTGGCTCCCACCTACTGCTCTCCTGTCACACGGCTGTCCTGGGACCCCTCCCTCCTCTCTAAGGTTGTCTTGTCATGACCAAGGTGTCCTGTCACATCTTGGGGTGTCTGACATGGATGGTAGGGAAAGCAGGAGAAAGGACAGTAACTTTTGCTAATTTGGTTTGGTTTCCTCTGTGGGAGCTGGGATGGGACCTGTAGGATGGGGGGCGTTTTTATTTAGTGTGTATGGGCTCTGGTCCTCCCTGGAGGCAAGAGAAACCCAGCATGCATCTCTCACTCTCACATTGTCCCCTCCTCCCTGGGGAACACAATACAACTGGATTCGCACCCAGGACAGTGCTACAGACCCCTAAGCCCTCAGCAGAGGAATGCGCTCCACACATTCTCTCCATATCTGTCTTCCTGGCAATAGCCCTAAAATGTGTGTGTTTGCATTCTCATAGCACAGCTGGGAGATGCAGGCTCAGGGGGAGGTTGACCTGCTCTCCTCAGAGCACAGCGAGCTGTGGCAGCCCAGATCTGGACTCAAGCCTCCCAGTCATGACAAGACCCACATGCGCCCATTTCAAGGCAGCAAAGGAAGGCCCTTAAGAGAGGCCTTCACCTGATCACAGGTACCTGGAATTCCTTTCAAGGAGGACAAAGCCCCTGACTCCCAACCTAGCAACAGACTGAGAGTAACTGTGGGTGCTGACACAGAGCTGGCCTGGGGCAGCCTCTGAGCAGGGGACACTAGGACAGGCTAGGGGGTTCCAGGGGCGGGCAATGGGAAAAGCACAGATGTGCAGGGGGGGAGGAGGGCCCAGTGAGGATCCCCAGAGGATGTCAGGACTCCCCAGGATTCCACTGGCCCTGCTGGGCAGGCTCAGACGGCCAAGCAGAGCCAGCTGTTAGAACAACTTGCTTTACATTTCAAACATCTGCAAAATAGCAGAAATGTTGTCTTTCAAAAGAGCCTCTGGGGAAAACATTTATAGGTCAGGCTAAGGGGGACAACCTCTCCCCATGCTCAGGAGCCACAGCCCCCACAGGCTGTGGAGACTTAGTGAGGCCGAGTGCGCAGCAACCCGTCAGCCTCACTGCTAATGCCGAGTCTGCTTCTAGGTGCGTGGGAACTGGCTTCCTAACTCCCCACAGCCCACTGCAGACGCACCCCAGCCGACTTTCCCTGGATGCAAAGGCTCCTCTAGGAGGGGCTCCTGGCTTCTCCCTGCACTTGTCCCGGAGAGGAAAACAATGGCAGGTAATGCACCAAGTCCAGGAGCAGCACCTACTCCATCCCTCGACCCCAGGTTTTCAGTAACGGGGGCTCTGTGGGGCTGGGCCTCCTTCTTCCTGCTCTGCACTTTCAGACAAACTAGAAATAGACTTATTATTTCCATAAGCTGCATGCCCTGCTTACTGCAAAGACTTGAAGAAGGCGCCAGGTTGACATGTGAGCAGAGGACAGTGCCAGGGCGGCGGATGTGCTCAGGCCTCCAGTGGAGCCGGACATCATCCTAGGCCATGACTTGAGGGCTTGAGCAGAGAGGGGATTCATTATGCTGCATTTCCTGCCAAGGGAAAACATGCCCACCACCTTGCAAATATCGGGCCACAGAATCAGGACACTGAGTAACACAGTGACGACCTCCTCACGATGAACAGCTTTCCTTCCACTGATACAAGCGCGGAGCCAGGAAGGAGGGACGGAGGGCTTTGCGCCGCCACCCTGGGTTGGAGAAGGTAGGGTGGGGACCCTAAGGTGCTCAGGCCCACCCCTCCACTGTGTCCTCATGCCTCCAGCACACTTATCTCCCCTGGATATGCGCTATCCCCATCAATTTCAGCAGCCCCAATGAGGCAGGCCTCATGGAAACTGCATCAGGCTGAGATGCTTTGGTGTCAACTAGGGGAGAAGAATTTGTCACCAACCCCTCTGTTAGCCTGACAATAACAGGACCCAATAATTCATAAAAATTAAGTGTCCAGAGCATGCCCAGTGGTTTACAGTTTTGATAAAGGATGGTCTGGCTGAAGCAGGGGAGATGGGGACAGGAGGCCCCCATCATCCCTGGTGTCAAGGCTGGTGATTCTGTAGTAATGGATGAAGTCCAGGCCACCTTGAGAGATCTGAGGTGGGGAGGCTTGCCCACGAGGTCAGCACTCACACCACCTCTTCCTATGACAGGCCTCTGCTCTGAGCTGGAACTGAATGCCTGCCTTCTTGGAGGGTTGGAACAAGTGGCAGGATCTCCAAAGGGACCTGCACAAGGGTCTCAGACCGGCAATAGACCCATCCTGGGCGGTGAGCTGCTCCATGCTCCACCTTCCCCCAGGAACCATCCTCTCCTCCCTCCCTACTCACCATGCCACTCACTCCCCCAAATGTGCACTGAGTCACTAGGCACTGCACTGATAGCCCTGTGCAAACCCTAGTGATGTAGAGCCAAATCAGGCACTTCTCGCCAAGTGCCACCTCTCCAAAGCTTACAGTGAGTGCAGGAGACAGGTGGTGAAGTGACCCAAAGCTAGGGCAGGCGTTTGGGCACGTGTGAGCCCTGCTTTTCAGGAGGGTCAGGAAAGGCTGAAGTGGCAGTGAAGGGGATAGGGTTGGGGACAGAGTTTCAGGTAGAGAGAGAAACTGGACAGGGGCCTGAGCCATTCAGGGGACATGGGCAACCCAGTTCGACTGGGGCTTGTGCTATGTGAGGATGAGGAGTGGGGGAGAGATGGCTGCAGCCTGACAAGTCACTCACTCAGCATGCGTTTGATGAACATGTCATGTTTAGGTATTGGGGACATAGCTCTGGCAACCCAGCTCAAGGTGCACCCACCCCACCCTCTCTGGCTCACTCATCCTCATTCTTACATCCCAGCGGCCATCAGTTCATCTGCTCCCCAGCAGGGTCACCGTCCCAAGTCAGCTGACCCAGAGGAGATGAGGCCTGGGTCCAGCCCAAAGACTGCCAGGCAGCCAGCAGGTTACCTGCGTCAGGGTTAGCGGGGAGGCTGGCTGCACACCCTCAGCCTCTGTCTTGACCTTGCTGCGCTTATGAATGATGATGGGGTTGACGGTGCTGCTCACAGCTGACTCACTGCTCTGCTTGCTCTGAGGGAGAGATGCACAGGGGAGCCTGTCACAGGGGACAGGGCAGGGACACCCGCAATTCTGAGGGGCTTCACTTCTGGGTCCCTACCCACATAGACCGTCTGGGCCAACACTTGTGTTAGAAGTTTTAGAAGCCGGTCTTCCAGCTGGGTCCTCACACCAGGGCCATGGCTGCAGGCCCAGGTGGTGTGACATAAGGTGACAGCTGCCTGGAGCCCTAGGGTGGAGAGGGAGGATGTCCTGAAGGGGAGCTGCTTGAAACCATGGTGTCTTGTCTTCCTGTCTGTGTGTGATCACAGCCAGGCTCCACCCACCTGGGCAGCAGCTTCACCTCGAGAATTATCACGGTGAGTGCTCACCAGGACCCAAGTCTACTCGGGGCTTTGTGCACACCCAAGCATGTGTGCAGGTACAGTGTGACCCAGCCTAGATGTGGGCCCCACTCTGCAGATGCGTTAGCTCAGGCTGAAAGAGCTTTCAGGCAGGGCAGGGTCCGAAACACGGCCTAACTGACTCCAAAACCCGAGTCCTTTCCACTCCTGGATACCGCCTCTGTAACTCTATTGCCCCATCTGCAAATAGAACTCCATTCATCAAATACTAACAGCACCTACTGTGTGCCGGGCACTGTACTAGCTTTCCTCCAACACGTCAAAGGCCTTTTGGAAAGGTCAAATAAAATGGTCTTTCATAAACTTATGCTCTAAAACTAAACTTCACAGTATTTATTATTCATTAATCGATCCACTTCACATACTATGCATGGAGTACATGCATTGTGCCAGACTCTGAATTCTAGGGTTTCTCCACCTACTATGTTTATTGTATGGGCAGTTGTAGAGCTGAGAGGCTGGGCACTTGCCCACAGTAAAGTGAAGGTGGTGTCAGGACCCAGCCCCAGTCTCCTGACCTGGCATCCAGCCGAAGGTCCTTTTGATCATGTGGCCTCTGCCCAGAGGCATCCCGCCAGTCAGACCTGTGCCCAGAGCCCTCCCACAGTTCCTGGTGTCGGATGGCAGTGGTCAGCCCTCATGCCCCAGTTCCCTGCACCCACCTACCTGGTTGGTGTCGTTTAGACAGTTGCTGGTGCTGCTGAGCTGGGTGGGTGTGGCATTGATAGAGGCAAGGGCCAAGGGCTGCTGGGCCAGGAAGGTGGGCGAGGGCTGTATCAGGGGTGGTGTGTGTCCAAAAGCTGAGCCGAGGCCCCTCTGCTGGCTCAGGATCTGCTGGTAAGCCACGGGGTTGATTGGGTGGGGGAAGGTGAAGGCCGGGCTGCGAAGAAGAGCCGACAGGTAACGGAATGGAGGTGGGGGTCTGGGGTGGGCAGGGGCTCTGTTGACATTTCTTGGGAAGAGAGGACGCTGCCCAGGGATTGGGGTGGGTGTGGTGCTCATCCCACTGTCAGCAGGGCTCTACCTTGCTTAAGACCTGCAGTGGCTCCCCACTCACTGCCTGCCGTCTCAGGCCTCACCCTCGTGCCATGCCTGGACGCAGCCTTCACACGGCAGGTCGGCCCCCAGGAGTGCCAGGCTCCATCTCACCCCGCACTCTGGCCCTTCACCGCTCTGACGCCTGAAGCACACCTCTGCATCACTGTTGCCTGTTTGAACCCTGCTCAGCCCTCGAAGTCAGTTCTAATGCCCCCTTGTCCAGAAAGCATGCCCTAGAACTTGCCTGGCTTCCCTAATCCCTCCTGGTTTCTCTCAGGAGGGTCAGGGGAAGGACATGAGTTCCAGCCAAGGTGGCTGGGTCTGAGTCCTTAGAACAGTCAAGGGCTGCATGGAGGGGGTGAGGGCACATGGTGGCAACGAGGTTTGGGTGTGTCATGCTGTGAGCCCAGCAGGAGGCCTGCTGCCAGCCCAGAGATGTGGTGTAGCCCAACTCAGTGTCACACCTCATGTGGCCCCCAGTGCTGGTCAATGGCCCGGCAGCTCCAGGGTACCTGCTGAGACACTAGGAAAGCCACCCTTAATTTCATGATTGAATTTTTCACAACAGGCCTGGTAAGTGTTACCTTTTACATCAGAAATTGTGAACTGTGGGAGTGAATAATGGGCACAATGAAGATGTATGTACTCAGAGGTTGGCATATTTCAATTTCATCGTTATTGGTTTTGAATTCATGAAAAAGCTGCAAGTACGAAAATTCACAAATGCATGAAGTCCTGCCTTTCTCCTCATATTGAAAGCCTTGGTCCTCACCACCTGGCCCCCAACCCAGCTTCCAGTTCTCTGCCCTCTGCTTGCAGGCTGGGCTTACCTGAGGGTGCCTGCTGACAGGTGCCCGTAGGAGCCACTGGCCGCCGAGCTGCTGCGGGAGTTGTTGATATAGGCCACCAGCGAGTTGGGCGACGTCCGGATCATCCGCTGCAGGTCGAGGCTGGCATCCGAGAGGGGAGAGATGGACAGTGCCCGCTTGCGGCTCAGGCGTGGTGTCACCCGTGGGCTGGAGAAACGTGACACTGCGGGGACAGCCAAACCACGGCATCACCGTGCTTGTACAGGGGTGGAATGGGTGAAGGGAGACTAGTAGGTGCGTGAAGAGAAGAGCCTTTGAGAGCAGTCTAATGGGAATCGCACCCCTGCCACATTCTAGCTGCAGACTCTTGAGCAAGGGGAGTAGCTGCCCTCAGACTCAGTTTGCTCATCTATAAAATGGGTCTGATCCACATGTGGCATGGTCTGGGTTTATGTGCTTGAGTGAGTGACTGGGACCAGCGAATATATGTCAGCACCCTCACCATTAGGCATGTAGAGAGTACGGCTGGATCCAGCAGTGCTTAAGGCAGGACAGCAAAGTACACGAACCACAAGTGGACAGCTCCGTGGTCTTGCACAAAGTGAACCCATCTGTGAGACCAGCACCAGGCCAAGAAACAGGGAATGGCTGGTGCCCTTCCAGATCCACTCCAATGTCAGCACTACCCAGGCTTCTGACATTCAGCTTAGTGTTGCCTGTTTTTGAATATTTGCCTGTTATGTAAATGGAATTAAAAATAATTTCTTACCCTGCTTCTTTCACCCAGCATTATGAATCGGTTAGATTTCTCCATGCTGTTGTGCATGGCAGTAACTGGCTCTTTTTTTTTTTTATTGCAAGAGAATTCCCCTGGGTAACTATTCCCTGGGAAGGGAGTGAAAGGAGTTACGTGTTCCAAGGTGATGGATCATGTTGCAACTAGATTGTCCTAAAACGCCCCTGATAGGGCATTTGCTAAGCACAGGTGTGGATGGCTGCCCCAGACTCCCAGCATGATGCCTGGGCATGTGGCTCGTTCTCTGGGGTTTGCTGGGTAGGCAGCTGATGGGGTGGAGAGGATGTGGGAACGGCAACAAGAAGCGGCCTGGCAACTCAAACACCAAGGACCTTCAGCTCTGGAGCTGCCCGAGGCCTGGGTAAACACCCATGTGGGCACACGCCACACACACACATCCCTGCCCTACCTGACCAACTCTTGGATGTGCTCTCAGCTCTCACCCACACATACCTGCAGGGAAGGAAGAGGGCCTGCCCAGACTGGGGCTCCCTGAGCCCTGGGGCCACCGGCTCCCCTGCTATGGCTCCAATTGCTCCCCCTTACATCCCTCCTCCCCCAGCAGTGTTCTGGGTCTCTCCTCTGGACAAATAGTGGACTAGAAATGGTCTGACAACATTGTTAACAACTCTCCACACTCCGAGGTTTCCACCCTGTCCACAGTTTCCCTGAGCACCAGATACCTCTTTGTAAAAGGGTCTCCTCCGATGACCTCCAGGGCTGTAGTGAGTAAATAAGGTGCTGCGTGAGAAGTATCTGGCACACAGCAGGGCCATTAAGGCAGCCGTGCCCTGCACTTGAGGATACCTGCCCGGAGGAGCCTTTTCCTGTGCCCACTGGCCCCCATCCCCTTTCCTTCTTCAGCGGACGCATCTGCCACACACTGCCTGGCCCAGCCTACCTCCATGCCCGTGCCCAGCTGCTCCTGGGCTCACATGCCCAGCTTCCTCCCTTTTGCTTTCTTAGGCTGCAGGGTTGGTGTGTGGGTGTCTCATGTCCACAGCTGTGGGGGCACTGAGGGCAGGGATGAGGGCCTGTGAATCTCTGAGCCCCCATCCCAGTACCCGCCAGGCCCCTGAGAAGGATCCGGGCACATTCAGCCTGGGTGGGGGGACAGAGCCCACCCCAACCAATCAATGAGGAAGCCTCAATGAGCCCCTAAACCCCCACCTCACTGCTGGGCCCTGGCCTCCCAAGAGCCCCTCATTCTTGGCAGCAAAGCTGGGAAGCCCTGGAAAGCCCCTGTCCTGCTGAGCCCCGGGGAGGAACACCTCTCTGAGGCTGTGAAGAGGAGAGAGGCGGCCTCAGGATCTGTCTGAGTGAGCTCCATTTCAGCCAGCCCAGCCCCATTCCTGACATCTGCACCGTTGAGCTCACTGGATGCCCACCACTCACACGGCAGTGGATGGAGCAGAAACCTCGGAGTTGGCCTGAGGCCTCCCCCTCCTCACCCCTTCACAGCGGAGTCTGCCCTGAAGCCTCCTACAGGCCCCCTTTCTCCCAATCTCTAGCAGCTCAGCCCCGCCCCACCCTTCCCACCACTTGCCCAGGGTGCCCCTGGCCCTCACCTAATTGCTACCCAATCCAGATTCCTCAGTGCAGCCAGAGAGAGAGCTTTTCAATGTGCAAATCGATCATGTCCCTGACCCCCACCACCCTTCCCAAACCTTTCCAAAGCTCCCACTGCTATTAGGAAAAAGGCCCAAATCCTCAGTGCGGCTTACATGGTGGCTCTGTGGGTGCCCCTACTCATGTCACCTGGCTGCCTGCACAGGGCATTTGCACATGCAGCTGTCTCTGCCTGCAGTGTTCCTCCCTCCTCTCTGTGCTCAGACCTCAGCCGGTTCATCACTTTCCTGGGAAACCATCCTGACTGCCTCTAGCTGTGCAGGTCCCCTGGTCCTCTCTCCAAACAGGTATCACACTGGCAAGTTTGCATCTATCTGTGCTGATGGTTTCTGAGTGTCCAACCTTCATGAATTAGGGGGCTCAGGTCCTTCCCTGTCAGTGTTGTATCCCAACCCTCAAATTGGTCTGTGATGAGCCAAAGGTGGGAGAGGGTAAATGCTGAGCCATTGGCACTGGCGCTGTGATGAGCAGAATCTGAGCATGGAAGGTCTGCATCTACCAAATGCCTGGTGGGCATGAGGTGCTGTTCTAAACGCTTTAAATTATTAAGTAATTTCAGCCTTCTGACTTTCATTTTACAAATGACACAATAGGTAGCTTGCCCAAGGCCTCCCAGCCAGGGTAAGTCCAGAAACTGACTGGAAGGCAGACCGATGGCCACCCACACCGCCCACCACACTGCGTCTGCCCAGGGTGGGGAGGAGAGGCCTCTGGTGGGGTGAGTCCACTGGAGGGGTGGGGGCCAGGCTGGACAAGCCTACACACATACCAGGGGGGACACATGGCCTGCGCCGGCCAGCCACACCAAATCTGACACCCAGTGCCTTGGAGCACATTGCTTGGCCCCCTGGAGCCTCTCTTTGCCCATCTGTATGCTGGGGGCAGGGCAGCTTGGCAGGGTAGGGTTGTCAGGAGGACATAAGGGCAGCACCACAGTGCCAAAAACTCAGCAACCTTTCCCAGATGAAACCGCGAATTGATACAGGCTCTTTAGGGGTTAGGAGGTCTGTTTCGGTGGGCAGGGTAAGACTAGAGCTAATACTGGGGTAAAGGGCAGCAAGTCTAGGAAAAATGGCTGTGCCCCACAGCAGCCCATCTGTCACCCAGACGTCCACCCATTGGGGCACCTTCTAAGTTTCTGAGCTCTTAGTCACCGAGTTCACGCCTGGTCAGTCCTCACTCTGAAGGAAACTCAGACACAAAAGTGACTCTTTCCAAAGTCTCCGGTTACTTACAAACTGAATGGCAAATAGAGAAATATAAGGGGCAAAACAGATCTAACATCATGTAAAGTAGGAAATATATACATCCTTGTAATACATTTTTTAAAGATTCTGCTGCTAATACTTGAATTCCCACCTTTTTGTGCACCCCTAACAAGAGGAAATGGGCCAAACCTGACAGTGATATTCATCTTTGTTATTCCCACCCCCAAGGGAAATATGTTTATTAATGTTCCTCTTCCCTTGATAAATTACTAAATAGAAAGAAAAAGCTGGCATTCATTTCCTGTGGCTTCTCCTGTGATTTATCACCAGGCACTGGCAGAGCCACTGCATCCATTCATCCTATGGATGAGCCCGTTCTGGTTTCCGCAGCTGCCAGGCGACCAGCCACCAGCCTGCCTCACCTGGGTGGATGGCTGGTGTCCCTCAGTGCTGTCACCCTTGCATCTGCACCATTTCATCTACTGGCTCTCTTCATTCATGTGTTGCCTCATTCACCCATCAGACACCCGTGCAGTACTGACAGTACGCCAGGCACTGAGCTGGACACTGTTGGGACAGCAAGCAAGGAGGACCCCCGGCCCTGCCCCCTTGAGCTCACGGTCCAGGAATCCCAGATTTGCTAGGTGCTCCCAAAATGGGACTACCCTAGGTAATCCCAGAGTACTTAGGGCATCGTTGCTTTCCCAGGGCAGCCAGGAAGAGCTGCAGATGTGAGAATGGGCCCTGGACTCAAGCAGACCCTGCTTGGCTGCTCTGAACTGGGTGGCTTTGGGTGAGCCACTGAACCTCTCTGAGCTGATCCTTCACCCGAAGATGGGCCAGCAGCATCCATCCCTAGGGCGCTATGGTCTAGTGGCCAGTGTATCACCCGTGGCTCTGGGCAGACCTCCTGCAGACCCAGCAACCTGAGATGAGGGCAGCAGGAAGGACACGGAGCCCGGTTCCATGGGACCTGGGCAGAGCAAAAGCGGTGCCACCAGCCGAGAGAGCTGAGTTTCAGCACCATATGCCAGGTGCCACCCTTATCATGGGCTGGGACATGCCTTCCCTGTGTCTGGGCTGGGGGGCTCTGAATCCTCAGTGGTTAGCAGGCATTCACAAATGGCCCAGCCCCCTACCCAGAAACATGCAGTTCTCTCTGAAGAGATTGCCCTAAGGAAATTCAGCTCAAGGACCTTTCCTAGGACCAGCACAGTTTCCTAGCTCTGTGATGTAGACAAAGACACTTAGATTGCAGGCCTCAGGTTCTTCCCCTGTAAAGTGACTTCATAATGCTCGTCTCATAGGACTCTTTACGCTGGGTTACCAAATGTCCCACATGATACACTATTTAGCCCATGCCTACACACAGAGCTGTGCCCTTCAAAGGACCTGGGGCCTGGTCTCTGCCTCTCTCCTGCATGCAGCCCAGACGTAGACTCCCTGCCCACTGGGGCCTCCAGCAGCCCCTCCAGCAGCTCCTCCTGCCTCTCTGTGGTGTGATCAATGTACTTGATTTCTGAAAACCCCCCTGGACCTGCAGGCCGCATAAACAACAGGCTTCAGAACAGAGGTGACATCCGAGTCAAATTAGCGTCAATATGACGATAAAATATACAGCTCGGAGGAAGTATGGGCTGTAAACAGATAACATTTCAATCGGAAACATTTCAATCTTCTCAATGTGGTGGGAGTGGAGGAGTTGCGGTTGTGGCTGTGGCCATTCTGCTGTTAAATCACTAATAGTCAACAGCATAACCCAAGAAAATTCCATTTTAGGGCCCTGGTGACAATCAGTGAATTCCCTGCTCTCCAGAGAGCTGCTAGGCAGAAAGATGGCCTTGGATTCCCTGACTGGGTGTCTATTACCTTCCACTGCAGCCTCACTCCTCACTCTTCCTGCTATAAATCAGCCTCCTTGAACAAGAGGCAGTGGGCTTCGTGGGCCGCAGGAGGCCAAGAAGCACCCGGCGGAGGGAGGGTGGGCTTTCAGGGACGGGCGCTTTGCCTTGCCCACGGCTGGCCCCGTGCCCTGGGAGAAGCACAGGGCTGTGATGTTCAAGCCCGTAAGGACTCATCAGAGGCCCCTCTGACTTCCAGCCTCTCCTCCACCACTGTGGTGCTTTCCCCAACATAGTATGTATACTTGACTCAAACAAGATTACTTTAGGCTTGATGGAGACAGATAAGGACACCTTCCTCAGATATTATCAGGTTCCCCAATTCAGAAAAAAATACAAAGCTCTATTTTAAGATCTATTTTTTTAGCCCCAAAGGTGAGTCTGTTAAGAATACATTAAATAAATAATCATGCAGGTGTCCCTTGGCTAAAGTAAAATTTGTGATGGTGATTGGGCTGGGGATGCTGCTGTACTGGACAAGGACCCAGGTGAGCTTCCTGCACACCCACCCACCCAGGTCACTTCACAGCCCGGCAGACCTGGTCTCCAGGCCCCAGCTCCATGTTCAAAGCCTCTGGAACGTTCTCTCCTCTACAGTCCTGCTTCCTCTTGGAGCATGCAGGACGGGGCTGAGAAAGGAGCCTGAGGTGGGTGGGGTGGCCTCAGGACAGGTATTTGCCCTGCTGAGGGGCCCACACTACAGCCCCACAGGAGGTAAGCACCCAAGGACAGGACCCAGCATGCTGGGCACTGCCGTGTCCCTGGCACCCAGGGCTGTGCCTGGCACATAGGAGACATTCAGTAAATACTCCCCAGAATGAATGAGAGAATATGAGATACATATACATGCAAGCACACAGAGAGGGTAGGCAGTCTCCCCAACTTCCCACAAGCTTCCCAGATCCCCTGCATCTGCATGGAGTTTACAGGTCGTGGTCGTGTTTATGGGGGCTTCCTAACATGAGTGCACGTGTCCTCAGAGTGTCAGGCCCTTTCCACAGGTGGTCTCCTGAGGAGTGTGGCCATGCCCCAGGGCACAGTTTTCTCTGTGAGTCTGAGCAAAAACAAACTTGTTGGGAAGATACACTAACACCTCCACAGGGTGGATGAGGGCTTCCAGGAGGGGCTCTCCCCAGACCTGCGCAGCTGGACTGGCTGAACACCGGAGCTGGTGGGCTTTCCTGGCTCTCGCGGCTCACAGGTGGGCGGGGCTGGGACACCCCAGAGGCGAGGACGGGCCCAGGCACAGGCCTGGGCAACAGGCCTCAGCGCCCCTCAGGGATGTGGGTGATCAACACATCCATGTGGGCATCGGGGCTGAAAGAAATGCCTGAAACATTTTAAAAAGCCAAAGTGAAGTTTCTGGTTCTAGTTTAAACTGGTTTGAAAAAAATGTATTAAGTAATGACAAACACTGAAGATCTGACTACTTTGATTTCCTTGGATTGTAGCTGATTGGGAACAAAGGAAAAGAATTTTCTGTTCCTGAAATCCATCAGGGCTCAGAAAAATCCTTCCCCCATGCCGCAGCGGAGAAACTCACCTGCCCATGGAGGCCAGCACTGGAAGCAGCCATGCTCCCCACCGAGCCCTGAAGCCAGCCAGGTTCCCAGACAGAGACGGGGAGGGAGTGCGGTGGGCGTGCGGGCGCTGGGCACTCTCATGCCCGCTGGTGAGCTCACCTCCTCACCCCTCCCACCTCTCCAGTTATGGGTGCTCAGGCCCCAGACTCTGCCAAAGGCTGAGGCCCGAGGAGCAAAGCCGCCTGCTCCCAGCCTCCTCAAGCCCACGGCTGCCTGCCCAGCACAGTTTCTTCCCTAATTCGTTTGCATCTTTCTATCCCAGGTTCTTTTGTGACTGTCACTCATTCACCCCACAAACAGAGCCCTACTGCTTGGCAGCTGTGCTCCCAGAACTGCCAGGTGCACCCGTCTGTTAATACACCAGCCAGTTATGGTGGGAGTGCTTCTGTTCCGCAGGTGGGCAGGCGTGAAGGGAGGTGCAGGACCCTGACGGGAGCTGATGCGGCTCAGATTGGACTGGATTTGGGTGGTGTCTAGAAGGGCCTCTGGATCCCAGTGCTGGCCACGGTGTGGCCCTGAGCTGGGAGAGCCTGCCAGCCACGGCCGCACAGGCAGGAGCCCTGGAGTCGTCTGGGAGCTGGCGATGCCACAGGGTGGCGGGAGCGCAGTGTGCAAGTGGGGAAAGAAGGCTGGTGGGAAGGCGGCTGAGCCCTGTGACAGGGTGGCTTTTACCCTGAGGGTGATGGGAACCACGGGCTGCCCACAGAATGGCTGAGGGGATAAAAGATCGGTGTGCAGTGTGAGGCAGCACTGGGGGCGAGGGAGTCTGAGCAAAGACACAGTGCTGGGAGCGGCACAAACAGCTGGATGGCCAGGAGAGTGCAAGTCAGACTTGGCAGGCCTGTGGGAGGGGATGGATGGACGGATGGAGTGGGGGCAAGGGAGGGGGTCCAAGAGGCCTTGTGGCACTGGGCTTAAGCATGGGGTAGACACTGGTGCCAACAGTTTAGAGGAGGTGGTAGATTTGAAAGAGGGAAAGCATACTGGCGGAAAGAGACTGGAACTAGCATTAACTGAACACCTACTGTATGCCAAGCACTCAGGCAAGTTCACACATATGATCTCATTCAGTGTGTTCAGTCCATGTGGCATCCGGGTCTGGGAATCACTGTCCGGACCCGTTCAGTGCCACATCACCACCCGGTCAGCTGTCACAGCAAGAAAGGCACAGGCGGAGCTGGCCGAGATCTGCCCACAGCTCACTGCCCAAACTCTTCTTGCTGCCCACGCTGCAAGCACGCCCTCCGCCCACCAGCCCGACCACTCTGAGCTGAGCTGGAGCACATCGAGCCGATGGGCGCTCTCTGAGGCCAAGGCTCACAGGGCTGGCAGATGGGCTGTGCTGCCTGGAGGCGATGTGCTCGATGTGCTCAAGGAAGAGCCGATGATGATGACAGGGTGTGGCCTGGAGCCCTGACTCATGAACTGAGCAGGTCACTTGACATTGGGAGCCCCAGTTTTCTCATCTTGAGGTAGGGATAGTAATACAAGCCTAGGAAGGGGGCTGTGGGGGTCACGGGAGGATGTGAGTGAAGGCCAAGGCAGCTGTCATTCTGATTCCTCATGTGTGCGCACAGTGGGCACTTACATTTGCTGACTCGACCTCTCCTGCCCTCCTGGGACACCTGCCTGATCAGACCCTTGGGCTGTGGGTTCTCTGTGCCACCCACATTGAAGCCTCCTTGGAAGGCAGGTCACACTTGGAGGTGGCTGTATGAACACAAGTCGGCGGCTTTTACACGTGTCACTGTTGCTGTCTGGGTTCTAATTCTGACAAGTGGCACAGACACACGATCTCACTTATGCCCTCCCTGCTGCCTGTGGGGAGTGCCCATAGGGCTGTTCAGAGACAGAAAGAGGGCAGCATGTGGATCTGTGTGCTCAGGAGGCTTCACTGCCCACCCTGTACATGAGATTCACACCCTGGACTAACCCCATCCTGGGGGAGCTCGGGGGTGGCACAGACAGGTTAGATTCTGGTAGTGTCCCTTTGTTGTGCTGTGGGCTCCCCACACAGAGTGTTGAGGGCAATCATGGGACAATACCCATGAGAGCTGGCATTCGGAGGATTGCAGCACTCCTCCCCAGCAACCCTCTTCTGGGCGACAGGGGATGCTCAGAGGGCCTCAGGAACCACAGGCATCCAGAGACTTCCTGGAGGAGATGAGATCTCAGCCAGGCCTTCAGAAGCAAGGGACTCAGCTTTGCTCCAGCCAGTAAGATAGAGCTGTAGTGCCTAGTGTGAACACAAAGCCCAGGGCAGAGTACCAGGGGCACAGGAGGGGCTGAGGGGTGCAGGGGCCTACCCTGGTCTTTAAGCCCTGCCTGGCCCTATAGGACTGCCTACAGCCTGGGCACCATGCTGTCCCTGTTGGGTGGGTCTCCCTGCAGGCCTGTCTGCTCCCTGCCATCAGGGAGTGAAAAAGCCATCCAGGCAGGGCGTGAAGAGAATGAGCCTGCAAGGGCCACCTGCTCTCCCCTGGCTGTGGCTTTCAGCTCCACCACCTGGCCTGGATCCCTGGATTGCCCTATGCTGGGCTCCAGATCCAGCAGGTGTAGTAGTGTTGACTGGGGGCACTCAGCCTACCGTCCCCCCCACAACAGGGGGCTCATGCTGAACCAGGGACTCACAGACAGGCACCCCTGTGAAGGCAGCTGGAGGACAGCATTGGCGGGAGGGAAGAACTTGGTATCTAATGGGCACCAAGCATATATCCAGAACACTTGATCTCCTGCCCTGCCATTCATGCTCTGCCTACGGCCTCCCAACACAATTGCTAACCGTCCATCCTTAATTACTCAGGCCCAAATCCCTGTTGTCCTTGATGCCCTTCTTTCTCCCTAACTCAACATCTGACCTGGGAACAAATCTTGTGGCTCTACCTTCAAAACCTATCTGAAACATGACCACCTCTCTCCACCTCTACAAACTGGACCTCCCCACACCCCACCTGCCTCCACCTGGCCCCTAAACCTACTCTCAGATCAGTGCCCAAAATAGAATTCCTTTTAAGCATGAGTCAGATCTTGTTGCTCCGTCCAGGCGCCTCCAAGGGCCTCATCTCACTCTGCATGAAAGCCGAATTCTTACCAGGCCTGGGATTCTGGCCCTGCTCTGCTCCTGCCCCTCATCACTGCATGCCTGCTGGATTTTTCTGAGCTCAGGCTGCCGCAGGTCCTTTGCACTTGCTGTTTCTGGTGCCAGGATCACTCTCCCTCTTTCAATTCTTTGCTTGTGTTATCATCTTCCTGGTGGGGACTTCTCCATTTCCTCACTCAGAATCATGCCCCCATTCTACCTGGGGCTCCCAACGCTGTTCTTGGCTTTGACTCTCTCTCCCCACCATGGTGGAAGTCCCATGAAGGCAGAGATGAGTGTGTTTTGTTCCCTAGGTGTTTGCAATTCCAAAAACACTTCATGGCCTGTGGTGACTTGCTTAAATATTTGTGTGTGTTGTTCAGACTCAGCTTCCTGTGGACAGCAGTCGAGGCAGGGATTGGGGTACATCCCAGACCCCTCCTGAGAGCTCCTCGCCCCAGAAGGCGCAGCAAGCACACTCAGCCGCACCCCTCCTTGTCTCCCACCTGAGCCCAGCACTCACCATCCACTGGATTGAGGTAGTCGTGGAGATGGGCTGCACCAGCAGGACCCCCACTCTGCATCAGGAGGTCCCCGTATGGCGTGGGGTGGCCCGCCACGAGGGCCATCTGGTGGTAATAGTCTGGGGGGTTGGTGCCTGGAGGTGGGAGGCCAAACAGCCCCCTCTCCTTAAGGTGCTCGTGGGCCACTGTGGGCAGGAAGGAGGGAGACAGAGGAAGGCTGTCAGAATCTGGTAAAAAAGAAGAGAAACATGGACCTGCCCTGAGGCCCCTGCCGTCCTGCCCCTGCTCCCCACCCCACCGCGCTGGAGCAGACAGATCCTGGCCTTCGCACTCCTCCATTTCCTCGAAGCTGTAAACAACTGCCCCCCAACCCCCCAACTTCACCAAGCCCCACAGAACCCAGAGCTCCAGGCCCACAGGGTCCTGGCTCAGCAGAGTCTCCAAAGGAAAGGAAGATGCAAATGAAGACACCATGGTGGCCAAACAGTAAGGCAGGGCCAGCCTGCCCAGCACTAATGGCAGGGTCGCAGGCAGGATAAGGCTCCTCCCCTGCCTGTGGCTGCAGTCCTGGGGCATCTGCTTCCAGCCCTACATTCAGCCCTACCAGGGGCTTAGCACAGAGGCAGGAAGGACAAAATTCAAAGTTTCCTGAGGAAAGAACAAACCTACCCATTGGGAGTCCTGGCTTTTACCAGGTGTGCAAAATTGGGAAGGTACCACCTGTCTCAGCTAGCTCAGTTTTCCATCTGTCAAATGGAGGCAATGACACCACCACTCAAATTATTATTAAAACTGATAGTAACAGCCAGCGCTGTGCTGGGCCCCATTGGGTCTGTGCAGGCAGCACGGAGGGAGTCCTATCACCCTTTAATTTCACTGAGCCAAGGGGAACCATTACCATCCCCCAGCAGAGAAAGACTCTGGCACTGAGAGAGTTACAGCGCTTGCCCAGGGTCACAGCAGGGAGTTTGGATCTAGAGGCCTCTCTGCCATTAGTCTTGGCAAACACCAAAGGAGGGCTCCCATGCACCAGGCAGAGAAGCGGCTGGTCCAGGGAGCAGCTGGCCTCCTCCACATCCTCCTCCTCCTCCCCCTCTCCTGCTGTATCCTCTAGAGAGTCCTAGCCGCAGCCTCTCCCTGCCCTGGGCGTACCTAAAACACCTTCCCCTCCTCCTGCTTCCTGTCTACCTCATCCCAGAAGTCTTCCCAGAGTCACATTCCTCCTCAGCACAGGCAGTCTGGCAGACACTGCTGGTGAACTTCCTGGGCCTCACCAGGGCAGCCGCTGGGGCTGGCCAGCTGCTGTGCGAGCCTACCTCCTGTCTCGACTCAACTCGGAGGCTTGGTCCAGGGCCAGCAAGGACTCAGGGTATCTGGCTCAGCCCTTACAAGAGTCAGGGCCATGCAAATCAGACCCTCTGGTGCCGAACACCTCCTGCTGTCTCAAGGTGCTGGGGTTGCAAAAAGTGGGTGTGACAGGAGCCTGATTATACGAAAATCAGGGAAAAAAGATCAATGCTCCATCCGCTGAAAATCTCTTTTTCAAGGGCAGCTCTGTCTCACCATTTAGCTCTCCACAGGCTACACTGCTGTCAGCCAAGACTACACTGCCCTTGATTCCTAAAATCTCCAGGAGGGCAATATTTTCCTTGTCCCTCCCAGACACCTCTCTAACCCAGGCCTCAGCAGAACTGATAGGCCTGCATCCTCCCCAGTAAACGTGTTACTCTGTGTATTAGTTTCTGAGGGCTACTATAACAAGTTAGTACAGACTTGGTGCTGACTGCTGTAAAACAACAGAATTTTATTCTTTCACAGTTCTGGAGGCCAAAAATCTGAAATCACAGTGTTGGCAGGGCCACACCGCCTCCAGAAGCGTCAGGGGAGAACCTGTTCCTCGCTTCCTCCAGCTACCAGGGGTCGCTGGCTTCCTCAGCTCAGGGCCCCTCATGCCCATCTGTGCCTTGTTCTCCCATCTGTGCATCTCTTGTAAGGACATTTACCTCTCATTGGACTTAAGGCCCAGGTGGATGACCCAGGATGATCTCCTCAACTCAAAATTCCCAGCTTAATCACATCTGCAAAGGTCATTTCTCCAAATGAGGCACCTCTCAGCTTCCAGGATTAGGAGGTGAACACATCTTGTGGGGGCATCATTCAGCCCAGTACACCACGTGAGAATGTCAAGGCCAGGGCAGCACTTGGGAACTAGCCCACATCCTCCTGCTCTAGGTCAGCCCATCAATGGCCAGGTCATCAGGAGACGTGTGGTGAAGTACAGACTCACTTTCCAGGATAAGTCAAGGCCACGCAGGGGACCCACACAGAGTTCAAGGCTGGGTTCCAACCTGAGGGTTGGCCATTTTCATGTCCCATGGCTGCATCTGTTCACCTTGCCTGGTTTCTTTTTGGTGAAGACCAGGCAATCTGCAAACTGCACAGCCTGGAAGATGAGCATAATGCTGCAGAGAGCCTTTCTGTACATTGGAGGCCAGAATTCTTCCATTGTGAAACCCCAGCCTGGGCCTTCTCAGATCCAGGCCTAAGCTTCAGCTCCCAGTCACATCCATGAACTGGGAAAGGATATATTCCCTTTGGTAAGGATGGAGGGTGAGATGAGGGGCCCACTGGGGCCATGTTACCTACAGCATCTGCTGTGGGCTCATGAGTGCGTGTTGTGTACGTCCTCCGGCCTGGAGGAGACGCTAGACTGAGTGGAAAGGGTTTGGTGGGCATACTTTGAGAAGGTGCCGCCTGGCTGCTTTTGAAGATGGCAGCAATCAGTGGCTAACAGGCACTGGGGGCAGCATGGGGCCTGGATGGTGCCCGCTCTGTGGTAGGGGTGGGGGTGGGGGGCCACATTCCAAACGGGCTTACTACTGTCCAGTGTGAGTGTTTGTGTGCATGTACATATCAGTGGTGGGCGTAGGCTGGAAGTATAAAATTTTAGACCTGAAAATCATAGTTGTACCATGTGACCCTGCCCTTTTCTGTCTCAAATGAATTGGGTGGAGGTGGCCATCTGATCTCTGAGCTGGGCCAATCAATTCTACCCCAAGGATCTCACCTGAAAGACACAAAGCCACTGGTGCTCATTCATGGAACCTTAGGGTCAGGGCACCATTTGGAGGCCTATTGACATGCAAGGGGCACATAGATCAGGGATGCAGGCAGAAGCCAACTTGCTCTGCCTTCCTTCTGCTCTGGGGGCCTATGAGATCGCCTGATATAACACCACTTTACGGGACCCCAGCCTCTGTAGATTTTGGTTTATTGCAATCAAATAATTCTCACCTAAGATAGGACCTATGTGAATAAATCCTACCATTACTATTATATAATCTGCATGCAAAAGGGTATTTATAAACAGCTCTTTAATGAGCACAAAAAACAAATGGACCCCAACTTCTCTTGGCCTTCACCATTTATTTATTTAAAAACCTGTTGTTCAGGGGTAGCAGGGAGGAATGCCAGCCTGCTCACTATCCATGGGGACTGAAGCTGGGAAATCAGCAGTGTTAGAGTTAGTGGACTGGCACCCCAGAGCCCCAGGCCCTACTCACCATCAGCAGGGCTGAGGCCTCTGGCTGCAGAGATCGTGGGGAGTGTGGGGCTGCTGTGCACAGCACGGAGGTAATGCTCCATGTGGGGGCTCACGTACGGGTGGGCGGCGTTGAAGGGGGGCTCCCCTGGGCCAGCGGGGTGTGGGGATAGCCGGATCAATGAGATGTCAGAGATGACAGGGCTGCCACTCAGAGCAGGAGGCCTGCAGAGAAAAAGGGAGCATTCTAAGAAGGCATGGCCTGCCTCAGGAGGACACACAGGGAACCCTGCCAAGCAGCAGAACCAAACGTGCAACCAGTACTTTTTATTATATATGCCAACACCCCTGGGTCACCCTTCATGTAGTCTGAACCCTCCTACATCAGCCAGAGAGTGCAGGTTGAAAGCTCCTTCATGCTGGTACAACTCCCCACTGGCCACTCTGGTGTTGGTGATGGAATCTCTGCACATGTGATTGGATTTGCTGGACCAGGGGCTCTAAGAGCCACACACACGTGACCTGTCACCACTGCTTCCCCAGTGCCTGCTCAGGGATGGATACATAGGAATAACAAATAAACTTCTCTTAAGTGAACAAATGCACACCTTCTGCAAACATGTATGAGAAACAGAACACAAAAATGCTAACACCAGAATCAGAGAAAAGATGGCGGCGTGAGTAGTGTGGCAGGAATCTCCTCCCAAAACCACATATATTTTGAAAATACAGCAAATACAACTATTCCTAAAAGAGTGACCAGAAATAACAGTACTCCAGCCAGTCTACATGTGGGAGAAGTCAACATCTCATGGAAAAGGGCAAGGAAAAAGCCGCGACCCGGCGGGACCTGAGCCCCCCCCCCAACCCCAGCTCACCGGCAGGAGGAAGAGAGTCAGAGTGAGGAGGGAGTGGCAGCACAGCAGTGCTAAATACCCAGCCCTAGAAATCTACCCTGGGAGCACAGACCCACACTGCATGGTGCTCTGGAGATTAGAAGGGCTGAAAAGCAAAGTCTGAGACTAAGACTGCGAACAGGTTCCCACAACTGGCTGCCCTGGGACAAAAGAAAAGCAGGCACTTTAAGGGACCTCTCAACAGTCAGAGGGCTGCTAAAGGGGCCAGGGTTTAGGAGAAGGAACAGATGGACAAAATCATCCTGGCACACTCCGCCCAGCAGGCTGGGAACTTTCAGGAGCTTCAGGTGCCCTATGCCCCTGGTTGGCAATGCAGCCCGGCAGCCCCTCACTGCGATAAGCAGCCGGCCACTCCTTCCTCCCTGCCAGTACCTATGTGCAAACTGGCTGCCCCCGCCATTGCTGCAGACCAGCCAGAGGGTAGCCCCGCCTACAGCAACCACACAGCTTAAAGCAGAGACTTCTTCCTGCGTGTGGCTAACGGCCGAGACCCAGAAGCTGCTCCCTGTGCGCAGCTGACTGGCACAGACAGTGGAGATGGGCGCTGAGACCAGGAGCCACAAAGAGGCTTTGTTATTGTGGTGGAACCCGCTCCGCATGCCTGCGACCTCTGCCATAGCCCTAGGCCATCCTGAGGGCCACCCCGCCCATGGCAGTTTGGGTGATTAACCCAGAGGCCACTCCCTGCGCAAGGTTAACCAGTACAGACAGCAGAGACAGGCATGGCGACCAGCAAGCAGGAAGGGACTTTGTCCTCCCAGCTGACACCCGTGTCACTTGCCGGCAACCACTCCCATCGCTCCAGGACTATGAAAAGGCAGAAGAACCTTATTCAATCCAAATTCCTCAAACATCAGAAAAAGGGCTCAGTGAGACTGAAATCACCAATCTTCCTGAAAAAGAATTCAAAATAAAAGTCATAAGCATGCTAATGGAGCTACAGAAAAATTTCAAGAGCTAAGGGATGAATTCAGGAGGGAGATAACTGAAATGAAAGAAACAATGGAGGGATTTAAAAGCAAATTAGGTAAGGTAGAAGAGACAGTGAATGGAATAGAAATCAGAGAACAGAAATACAGAGAAGCTGAGGCAGAGAGAGAAAAAAGGATCTCTAGGAATGAAAGAATATTAAAAGAACTGTGTGACCAAACCAAATGGAACAATATTCGCATTATAAGGGTACCAGAAGAAGAAGAGAGAAAAAGGGATGGAAAGTGTCTTTGAAGAAATAATTGCTGAAAACTTACCCAATCTGGGGAAGGAAACAGTCTCTCAGGCCATAGAAGTCCACACATCTCCTATCATAAGGGACCCAAGGAGGAAAACACCAAGGCACATAATAATTAAAATGGCAAAGATCAAGGACAAGGACAGAGTATTAAAAGCAGTCACAGACAGAAAAAAGATCACCTACAAAGGAAAACTTAGCAGGCTATCATCAGACTTCTCAGCAAAAACCTTACAGGCCAGAAGGGAGTGGCATGATATATTCAATACAATGAAACAGAAGGGTCTAGAACCAAGAATACTGTACCCAAAGAGGGATTAAAAATTCCAAGATAAGTAAAAGTTGAGGGAATATACCTCCCACAACCCATCTCTACAGTGTATTTTAAAGGGACTGCTCTAGATGGACGTGTACATAAGGCTAAATAGCTGTCACCAGAGAAAATAAAACCACAGCAAAGGAAGCAGACCAACTAAATACTAACCAAATGCAAAATTAAATCAGCTACCCACAAAGTCAGTCAAGGGACACACAAAGAGTACAGAATATGACACCTAACATATAAAGAGTGGAGGAGGAAGAAAAAGGGAGAGAAAAAATAACCTTCAGACTGTGTTCATAATGGCATAATAAGTGAGTTAAGGTAGACTGCTAGATAATAAAGAAGCTGCCTTTGAACCTTTGGTAACCACGAATTCAAAGCCTGCAATGGCAATAAGTACATATCTATCAATAATCACCCTAAATGTAAATGGACTGAAGGCACCAATCAAAAGATATAGAGTAATAGAATGGATAAAAAGCAAGACCCATCTATATGCTGTTTAGAAGAGACTCTCCTCAAACCCAAAGATATACACAGACTAAAGATGAAGGGATGGAAAAAGATGTTTCATGCAAACAACAGGGAGAAAAAGCAGGTGTTGCAGTACTTGTATCAGACAAAATAGACTTCAAAATTAAGAAAGTAACAAGAGATAAAGAAGGACATTACATAATGATAAAGGGGTAAGTCCAACAAGAGGTTATAACCATTATAAATATATATGCACCCAACACAGGAGTGCCGACATATGTGAAACCAATACTAACAGAATTAAAGGAGGAAATCGAAAGAAATGCATTCATTTTAGGAGACTCCAACACACCACTAACTCCAAAGGACAGATCAACCAGACAGAAAATAAGTAAGGACACAGAGGCACTGAACAACACACTAGAACAGATGGACCTAACAGACATCTACAGAACTCTACACACAAAAGCAACAGGATACACATTCTTCTCAAGTGCACATGGAACATTTTCCAGAATAGACCACATACTAGGTCACAAAAAGAACCTCAGTAAATTAAAAAATATTGAAATTCTACCAACCAACTTCTCAGATTACAAAGGCATAAAACTAGAAATAAATAGTACAAAGAAAACAAAAAGGCTCACAAATACATGGAGGTTTAATAACATGCTCCTAAATAATCAATGGGTCAGTGACCAAATTAAAACAGAGATCAAACAATATATGGAGACAAATGACAACAACAACACAAAGCCACATCTTCTGTGGGAGGCAGCAAAGGCAGTTCTAAGAGGAAAGTATATTGCAATCCAGGCCTATTTAAAGAAGGAAGAACAATCCCAAATGAATAGACTAAAGACACAATTATTGAAAATGGAAAAAGAAGAACAAATGAAGCCCAAAGTCACTGGAAGGAGGGACATAATAAAGATTAGAGAATAAATAAATAAAATTGAGAAGAATAAAACAATAGAAAAAAACCAATGAAACCAAGAGCTGGTTTTTTGAAAAAACAAAAAAACAAAAAAACAAATTAGATAAACCTGTAGCAAGACTTATTAAGGGAAAAAGAGAATCTATTCACATAAACAGAATCAGAAATGAGAAAGGAAAAATAACGACGGACCCCACAGAAATACAAAGAATTATAAGAGAATACTATGAAAATCTATATGCTAACAAGCTGGAAAACCTAGAAGAAAAGGACAACTTCTTAGAAAAATACAACCTTCCAAGACCGACTAAGCAAGAAACAGAAAACCTAAACACACCAATTACCAGCAAAGAAATTGATTCGGTAATCAAAAAACTACCTGATAACAAAACCCCCAGGCCAGATGGATTCACCTCTGAATTTTACCAAACATATAGAGAAGAAATAATACCCATTCTCCTTGAAGTTTTCCAAAACATAGAAGAAGAGGGAATACTTCCAAACTCATTCTATGAAGCCAGCATCACTCTAATACCAAAACCAGGCGAAGACCTCATCAAACAAGAAAATTACAGACCAATACCCCTGATGAACGTAGATGCAAAAATATTCAACAAAATATTAGCAAACCGAATTCAAAAATACATCAAGAGGGTAATAAACCATGGTCAAGTGAGATTCATCTCAGGGGTGCAAGGATGGTACAACATTCGAAAATCCATCAACATCATCCACTACATCAAGAAAAAGAACGAAAACCACATGATCATCTCCATAGATGGTGAAAAAGCATTTGACAAAATTCAACATGCATTCATGATAAAAACTCTCAACAAAATGGGTATAGAAGGCAAGGACTTCAACATAGTAAAGGCCATATGTGACAAACCCACAGCCAACATCACACTTAACAACGAGAAGCTGAAAGCTCTTCATCTAAAATTGGGAACAAGACAGGGATGCCCACTCTCCCCACTGTTATTCAACATAGTACTGGAGGCCCTAGCCACAGCAATCAGACAAAACAAAGAAATACAAGGCATCCAGACTGGTAAAGAAGAAGTCAAATTGTCACTATTTGCAGATGACATGATACTGTACATAAAAAACCCTAAAGACTCCACTCCCAAAACTACTAGAACTAATATCTGAATTCAACAACATTGCAGGATACAAAATTAACACAAAGAAATCTGTTGCTTTCCTATACAGTAAAGATGAACAAGCAGAAAGAGAAATCAGAAAAACAATTCCATTCACAATCACATCAAAAAGAATAAAATACCTAGGAATAAATCTAACGAAGGAAGTGAAAGACCTATACTCTGAAAACTACAAGACACTCCTAAGAGAAATTAAAGAGGATACTAACAAATGGAAACTCATCCCATGCTCTTGGCTAGGAAGAATAAATATTGTCAAAATGGTTATACTACCTAAAGCAATCTACAGATTCAATGCAATCCCTATCAAACTACCAACAGCTTTCTTCAATGAACTGGAACAAATAACTCTAAAATTCATATGGAACCACAAAAGACCCCGAATAGCCAACGCAATCCTGAGAAGGAAGAATCAAACAGGAGGAATTACGCTCCCTGACTTCAAACTCTACTACAAAGCCACAGTAATCAAGACAATTTGATATTGGCACAAAAACAGACCCACAGACCAGTGGAACAGAATAGAAAATCCAAACATTAACCCAAACAACTACAGTCAATTAATATTTGATAAAGGAGCCTTGGATATACAATGGGGAGATGACAACCTCTTCAGCAGCTGGTGTTGGAAAAACTGGACAGCTACATGTAAGAGAATGAAACTAGATTACTCTCTAACTCCATACATAAAAGTAAACGCAAAATGGATCAATGACATAAATATAAGTCATGAAACCATAAAACTCTTAGAAGAAAACAAAGGTAAAACTCTATTGAATATGAACATGAGCAAACTTCTTCATGAACATATCTCCACGGGCAAGGGAAACAAAAGCAAAAATGAACAAGTGGGACTATATCAAACTAAAAAGCTTCTGTACAGCAAAGGTCCCCATCAGTAGGGCAAAAGGCATCGTACAGTATGGGAGAAAATATTCATAAATGACATATTCGATAAGGGGTTGACATCCAAAATATATAAAGAGCTCATGCACCTCAACAAACAGAAAGCAAATAATCCAATTAAAAAATGGGCAGAGGATCTGAACAGACACTTCTCCAAAGAAGAAATTCAGATGGCGAACAGGCACATGAAAAGATGCTCCACATCACTAAACATCAGAGAAATGCAAATTAAAACCACAGTGAGATATCACCTCACACCAGTAAGGATGGCCAACATCCAAAACACAAACAACAACAGATGCTGGCGAGGATGTGGAGAAAGGGGAACCCTCCTACATTGCTGGTGGGAATGTAAATTAGTTCAATCATTGTGGAAAGCAGTATGGAGGTTCCTCAAAAACATAAAAAAAGAAATACCATTTGACCCAGGAATTCCACTCCTAGGAATTTACCCTAAGAATGCAGCAGCCCAGTTTCAAAAAGACATATGCACCCCTATGTTTATTGCAGCACTATTTACAATAGCCAATAAATGGAAGCAACCTAAGTGTCCATCAGTAGATGAATGGATAAAGAAGGTGTGGTACATATACACAATGGAATATTATACAGCCATAAGAAGAAAACAAATCCAGACATTTACAACAACGTGGATGGAGCTAGAGGGTATTATGCTCAGTGAAATAAGCCAGGCTGAGAAAGACAAGTGCCAAATGATTTCACTCATCAGCGGAGTATAACCACAAAGCAAAAACTGAAGGAACAACACAGCAGTAGACTCATAGAACCCAAGAATGGACTAACAGTTACCAAAGGGAAAGGCACTGGGGAGGATGGGTCGGAAGGGAGGGATAAGGGGAATAAGGGGCATTATGATTAGCACACATAATGTAGGGGGTGTCATGGGGAAGGCAGTATAGCACAGAGAAGACAAGTAGTGACTCTTACTATAGCGTCTTACTACACTGATGGACAGTGACTGTAATGGGGTATGTGGTGGGGACTTGATAATGGGGGGATTCTAGTAACCACAATGTTGCTCATGTGATTGTATGTCAATGATACCTCAAAAAAAAAATGCTAACACCAGAGATAAGATGCAAAGAGCAGAAAGGGACTGGGGGAGAAGGGTGGGAAGGGCGGGATAAGAAGGTAAAAGGGGCATTATGATTAGCAGACGTAAGGTAGGGGGGGCACGGGGAGGACTGTACAACTCAGAGAAGACAAGTAGTGACTCTATAGCATCTCACTACGCTGATGGACAGTGACTGTAATCGGGTTGGTGGGGGGGGCCTGATGAAGGGGGTAGTTTAATCATCACAATATTGCACATGTAATTGTAGGTTAAAGATACCAAAATAAATTGTAAAAAAAAAAAAAAGATGCAAAGAGCGCATTCCTAACAAAACTGAGAAAAAGGAAGGGAGCAGAAATGCCCTGAAAATGGAGAATTTTTTACTTTAGTTGGACAATCACTGGTATGAAGTGCTCAGACACAGGATATGCTATGAAGGAAAAGACTAAGATTCAAGAGGAGTTTTGAAACGGTGGGCCATAATTACAATTTTGGAATCTTTTCAGCTCTCCTTATGTGGAATTCCTACTAATGGTAACCTTTCTCTGATGCCCAGCGATGTTCAAGTATGTACCTGGCTGGGCTCCTCTCCCTGGGGCCAGTGTGGCCACAGCTCATCTCTGTGTCCCATGGTCTGTCCTGAAGGGGGCGCTGGCTCAGTCAACATAAGGACAGGGGGCCTTTACAGCAGAGCTGCTCACCTGGGCCTGGGATCAGCTGTTAGCATGTTCGCTGTGGGGTGTTTTGCAGTCATCTACCCCAAAACTTGCCCACTAAAGAAAAATTAGATATTAGAGGGACAGTAACTGTGAAACCACAACTACAACACTGGAAATGAAATTTACCATGATTTAGTTTTAGAGTTTTCAGAAAACGGGTTTTTTCTGAGATTTGACATAGTACAAAGAAAAGAATATGTATCGGAATCAAAACCTGCATTAGAATCTCAGCCTTTATCAGCTCCGTCACACTGAGCAAGGAATTTAGCCTCACCAAGTCTCAGTTTCCTCATCTATAAAATGGAGATAACCATTCTATTTGCCATGAGGATGAAAGTGCCCCAACCAGGCCTGCGACCCGGCCATCAGTCAGTAATGCCAGCTGTCATCACAGCACTAGTATTGTACTTTGAGGTCAAAACCCAGCTGTGCCCAGGAGGCCCTCCCAATCTTCACACAGGCTTGATGTTGGGGGGGAGACGATTTGTCCACTGGATGGAACAGACCAGAGATAATCGCTAATTATATTCGACAGCACATGAAAACTGTGCCTACAACCCAGCACACAGCAGGCCCCAGACAGGTGGCATCCAGATGTCCTAAGATCTGGGTTTCACAGACTCCCTGCTCAGAGGCTGCTCCTCCAGGCCTGGATTAAGCATTCTGCTGCATTATTTCCTAGCTTTCACAGATGTGATTACAACGATGTGCAGATCAATGAACTTGCTTCCATGCTGCTGCACTTCACTGATTCTTGGCCTCAAATGCCTTCCTGAACCCTCCACCTCATTGGACAAATTCCTTTTCCTCTGTCAGCCCAGGTGAGGGGATCTCCCAACAGTGGCACCTTCCTGAAGTCCCTTCCCCTGGCTCGAGCTCTCAGCTCCCTTCTCCCTACTACCCCAGGCTGCATGGTTCCAGGCTTAGGTTGGTGGGTCCAACTCCTAGGTAACCAAGTTGTGCCTGGAAGCAGGGTGTGCTTGGGGCGCATCTGCATGCTGGCCCCTGATAGGGCCCTGGCATCCTACAGGTGCTCAGCGGCAGCTCCAGAACCAGTAATGGCTACGTTGCCTTGTGCCAGGCCCTGAGCTTGGCAGAAGCGAGCCTTTGGGATAAGCTTAAGCTGCTCTCATCCACAGGCCACCTGTAGAGACCAGCCCACCTGGAAGGGAGCTGCATTCGGTGTGAGGGGTGTGAGATGGCTCTGCTCTAGACAGGAGTACCATGTGCCCAAGGGGAGAAGAAACAGAACCTCTTGCCAAGGGCAGGTGTACTGGCTTGGGCACACTGACCACAACAGGATGGACATTCACCTTCCTGCAAAGGACAGGTGTTCTGTGAGAAGACTCATGGGGGACACGGCCTGTGGGGCAGAGGGGAGGCGTCTGATGCCTCCCGAGACTGAAGGGTGACAGAACAGTGAAGCACCTCAGGCTCTCAGAGTCTCGGTGGTCCCCTGGACACTCGAGGCAGGGTAGGTTCCCAGGGTCTGCAGGACACTGGCCAGGATGGAGCTCAGAGCAGTCTGTGGTCACTGAAGCTGGTGGCTCTAAGTGGCCTGGCCTGCCCAGGCTTCCCTGGCCAAGGGTCGCCCTGTGAGGTGCACCGACTACATCTAGGCCCCACGAGACATGTGGAATTAAAAGAACACATTTATGGCCCGTAGCAGCCCTATCTGTCCCAGGTGACCCCCATCCCGCTGGCCAGATGGGCCTCTTCTGAGCTGGGGGCTGGAGTGAGATGTCATGGAGACGTGCACACTGCTGCAGGGCCTGAGTCCCCACACAGTTTCCATGCCTCAGTTACCAGCCTTTGGGGGACACCTCCATCTCCTTCCCAACACATGCTGCTGTCAGGAAACAGGGAGCTTGGGCCTTTCAGCGTGCTCGCCTCCCTGACTCCGGCCCTGTGGGCAGAAGGCAGCCCCAGGAGCTCCTCGCAGGGGACCCTGGCTGACCTTGGACAGCTGCCCGTTAAGGAAGCACAAGCTGTACGTCCACTGGGAGGACTCATGAAAACTCTGGTGCCAATAATGGCATGTCACCCCCAGGAACTCTGGCCCACGGGGAGAAGTCACCTATCTGTGCTGTGTTCGCCAGAGATGGAAGGATCCATCACTCCCTGGCTGGTGCTCCCCTCGACCCGGGCTGTCCTGTGTTGACACTGAGAGCTGCTGAGGTTGCCCTGTGGGACTGGAAGCTTGGAGAGGCCGCCATCCCACCCCAGGACAGATTCGATGTGGCTGGAGGTGAGACGGCTCTGCTCACAGGGATGATTAAAGGGCGCACAGAAGGACCCCTCGCCCTCCCCAATGCCAGGGAAGGCTGCCGGTGCTGAGGCTGGTGGAGGCGGGGCAGGACCCTGAATGGGCACTCCTGCACCTTCGAGAGCGCTGGTTACCTCACCAGCCCTGATCCTTCCCACTGAGCTGGGTGACCTCAACCAGGAGGCTGCCCCTCTCTGGCGCCTCACCAGAGTGGCACAAAAGACCAGTGCTGGCACACAGTAGGGGTTAAGCATCACCTCTTCCCTTTCCTTCTCAACACCAAGTCTTGTGGTCTGGAGCATCCACTGGCCTGGGCACCCAGTACCCAAGATATGGGCCCATCAGCCAACGTAACCACGGATAACTATCCAGACACCTCCTCTGGGAAGCCTCCCTAGATGTCCCCTCTGCACAGCACCACTTAGCTTGCCCTACCTAGCAAATCCTCAAGAGCAGGCTGACTGTGTGCCAGCTATCACAGGCCCACATGCATGTATTTCCTTTTTTAATCTAAATTAAAAATTCACAAAGTAGGCACTTTGTGCCCATTTTACAAATGAGAACACACAGAAGAAGGCCAGGTCCCTTGCCCTTGGTTACTCAGCTAGCAGGCGTTAGAGCCACAACCAACCCAGGTGGGCTGGGCCTAAGCTTGTCTGTGCCTGTCCCCTTGGCAAGGCGGGTGTTCTTGAGGACTGTGGCTCTTTGTAAGCCGGGCTTGGGGGGCACAGGATCGGGGGGCGCCTGAGAACAGGAGAGCTTTCTCCCCACCCTGTTTCAGCCCCCAGTTTTGTCTTCACCCCACCCTACCCTGTCACCATGCACAATCCAGTCTGGCTCTCAGAATGGAGTTGGAACCTCCCCTTACGCTGTGTTGGGAATCCAATTAAGATCCAGGGGCACACGGGTTCCGAGATCGCCATTTTGACAGACCAAGCAAAGCCAAAGGAACAAATCTCAGACAGAAGAACTCTACGCGTTCTTAATGCCTTTGGGTGGACAGGGGGCTTCCCAGCAGCCCTGAAATCACACCAACATCGCCAGCCTTCAGGCAGGTCCTTCAGGGACCAGAGGTTCTCTTTCTAGTAAGCATCCCAGGGCCCAGCTGTGAGTCCCCACACACGCTGGGTGCTGCCAGTGCTTGTAAGCCAAAGGCTGTGCCTGGGAGCTCATCAGGAAAGATGTGTGTTAGTAAAATCTCAGCCACTGCCACAGGCTGACCCCCAGCGGCAACTTCCACTCTTCTTCCATTTCCACACCACACGGGCCAATTAGCTTGTCCAGGCCTTGAATTCTGGCAACTGGGGAGAGACTCAAGGAGGTGGCCTTGAGGATGGGAGAAAGGGCCGGCTGTGCGAGCTCATTTTAAAAGATGGTCACAGTCTCCTTCGTTGTAGATGTGGATGCATGCACATGCATGCATATGCAGCCATAAGCAACTGGACTGGCCAGGCCAGCCTTACACAAGCTGCTCAGCTCGGACAGTACTCTTCTGCACTGCTTTCTCCCTTCAGTCCAACTCTAAGCTCCTCTGAGGCTGACTCTACCAGTTATTTCTTTGTATATTTGTTCGTATTCCCAACAAAATTATCCTGAGCCCTTGCTCTGTGCCCAGGGGCTGTAGGGAGCTCAGAGCCCAGGTGGAAGAGGCAGGCCCACACGTCAGGTAAGCATTGGGCAGTTGGATAAAGGCTCCAGGGAAGGAACAAATTCCCTAACTTTGCTTGTAAGTGTGAGGGAAGGCTTCTCAGAGGAGGTGATATTTGGACTTGGTTTTGAAGGATAAACAGAAGTTCAAGAGGAAATACATTACACATAAAAGAAAGGCTGGAGTGTAAGGAGGTGAGTGTGAAGGTTATGCCTCTGGGGGCAGAGCACAGCCAGCCCACAGAGCCTTTTGGGCTGGATCTGTATTGGATCCGCTTCCTTTCTTCTGCGGGGGGTGGGAGGCATGGGACTTGAGCCCAACTGGCGAGAGCATTTCAAATCCTTGGGCTCTGTGATCAGTTCAGAAATGGTATGTGCCCACTGCAGCAGCTCTAGCAGGAATCTTTGGGTGAGACATGCTCTCTGTCCACAGGTGTTGCATACAGGTAGGATGCACTCATGGAGCTGTGGGGAGACTTGAGGGCAGAAGGCAAGGCTGGAGGCGATACACAGAACATCAGAGCTTCTTGAATCTCTGAGCCGAGCCCTGGATCTAGATGCAGCTTAGCCAGAAGTTAGTGCCCTTGGTCTTTTCGGTTATCTGATCCAATACATTTGTTTGTTCGTTTGTTTAAACCAGTTTGACTTGAGTTTTTCTGTCTTAGGCAAGTACCAAGGCCTGTCAAGGCAAGCCTTGACTAGTATAGGCTCCCTGTTCCCAGAGTGATCCTGGCCCTAGCACCCTGCCAGGCGGGCTCCAGCCACAGTTCCTCAGCCTGTCCACCTGGCCGCCTGCAGGGGTGAGTGAGAGGGTGGCAGATGCCCTGCCTACAGCTGCTGAGGCTGGCAAGGGCGGCTGTGCCGGTCCTTCCATGCATGGGCACGAGGAGCAAGCAGGCGTCTTCTGCATAGGAGGCATAGCCACCTGCCTCCCCATCTCCTTGCACACGTGCGTGCACACACTGGTGACAGGCAGCAGCGGCCTGGGGCAGAGACCACCTTGCCAGCTGATTCTGCTGCTGTGAGGACTCCTGCACTGCCTCCCAGTGTTGGTGCCAGCCTGCTGCCAGGCAGCAGCTCCTGCCTGAGGCTGGGGGCAGCGCCAGGAAGGGCCCCTCCGTTGCAAAATTTATACTCTTTCCTCCCTCCCCACTTCCCCACTGGGAGAGGGTCAAGCAAAGCCCCTAGACAAGACTTCAGGGCCAGACCCATGACCAGGGTTGGGGTGTGGGAGAAGAAAGGAGGAAAAGGAGGAGGGAGACTGTGGGGGAGGACGAGGAGGGAGAGCGGCTCAGGCAAGTAGGGGACCTGGCTGGACACTGCCGCTGGGCTTGTCAACACTTGCTGGATACTGACTGCATGCGATGTATTCCACAACCCCGCAAGGCAGGTTTATTGCCCTCATTTTAAAGAGAAGAAAATTGAGGCTCAAGGCAGTAAGGAAACGTGCCTTAGAACACAGGGCTGTGAGCGGCAAAGCCAGAATGGAAGCTGGTCTTTCTGGCTGTGAAGTCACACTCGGTGCCCTGACATCTCCAACAGTCCCCAGAAGGCAGGCTCCTGCCTCAGCTCTCTGCCCGTGAGAAGTTCAGCTTGGTGTCCTTTTGCAGGCGTCACCTCAACTGCTCCTCATACCAACACAGGGGTGGGGGTGCCGGCTGAGGGGAGCCCCTCACCCATGTGGGCAGAGCCTGGATTTTCTGGGCCCTGCATCTGGTTCTGCCACTCCCTGTGGACCTGGCTGTGCTTCCTGCCCCTGAGCACTGTGTCCTGCCTGCAGGATGGAGCCATGGAACCTGTCGGCAGGGCAGCCGGACAGGGATGAGCTCAGTGTGGACAGTGTGCAGTGTAGCTCCGGGGACTCAGTGGATCCTCCGCCAGTGCTCACCACCTCTTTTTAGATTTAATGGAAGAGCAAACGGAAAAAGTTCAGTCGGTTGAGGAACAGACGCAGCTCACACCTTCTAACATCAAACCCTAGGCCCCTTCCCCATGTGCTGGTTCAAGGTTTCTGGAGGGAGATGAAAGGGAAGGTGACAAGAACCCTACCTGGCCACGTGTTACTCAGAGCCTAGCTGGCTGGGCCTGTGCACATGTCTAGACCCTTGGAGATGGGCACCATCCCCTGGAGCTAGAACCATGGGGATGTGTTTTAAGCTCATGGCTTCCACAGTGCTGGAGGGATGAGTAACACTTGGTTCGAAGGGAGGAGCAGGCAGGTGTCTGACCTACAGCACAGCTGGAGCCAAGGTGCAGGGTAGGAACCAACGTGCTCCTTGATCCAGTGAGGGGAGGGGCCGGAAGTGCAGGGATTGGGGTCCCTGTACACCAGACACAGTGCCTGTTTAGAGGCAGAACAATGCACAGCTGAGGCATGCTGACTCGCCCCGACTCTGCAGGAGCCACTGGGGCAGGAGCTGGACGGACGGGCGCTTGGCAACCCAGAGACGCTCTCCTGACAGCTTTGCTCCAAGACCTCCTCCTGTGCAGGCCAGCAGGGCCAGACGCAGGCAGGAACGGGCTGTGTGTGTCCTGTCTCTCAGACAGCACTGTGACACCCAAAGTGACAGTGGCGTGGCCACGGCGAGCTCAGCAGTGGCGGGGCTGGAGCCCCAGGTGCTGCATATTGCTACTGCATCCTGGTCTCGGTACCTTTGCTGAGGCCTGCTCCCAGGGTGACTGAGGGGCTCAGTGGCAGGAGGACAGAGACCATGACCCTGTGTGTCCAGCACCTGCCCTCCCCTCTGCATCCCCTTGCCACCTTGCTGTGTCCTCTCTGGCCCCGGGCACATGCCGTGCTTGCAACTCACAGCACTGTCCCTCGATGCCTGCCCCTCCTGTCATGTGCTTCTCCTCTTCATCCCTCTCCTGTCCCTGTCCCTGTCCCCAGTCAACTCCTGCCCCTGCCGCCCTACAAGGTTCCAGGTCAGGGACCCCTTACCCAAGGAGCCTCCCGGCCACAAGGAGGTCAGGGCCCTGATGAGATGCTGGTGTGCAGGATGGCTCCTTCCCTGGACCCTGACCTCGCACGGGCTTGTCTCCACAGTGGAAGGTAACCCCAGGGCCAGACGGTGGGCACACTCCTGCCCACTCGCTTTCCCAGCTCCAGGTGCATGGAGAGCATGCTCAGTAGGTGTCCACAGAACGAATGAATGAAGCTGTGAGCATGTCTGGTGAAGAGCACCGGCAGTGCAGCAGAAGACCTGGGTTCCCTCCAGCTCGCTCCTAGCTGCATGGCTGTGCCTCTCCAAACCCGTTCCCTCACCTGTAGAGTCTTACTGTAAGAGTGCTCTGTGCAGCGAGGGGCAGACAGGAGGCAGGGGTGGGAGGCTGATGATGTCTCTCAAAGAGGCATCCATGTCTTAATCCCCGGGGATTTTTGAGAATATTGCTTTATTTGGGAAAAAGGACAAAGCCGTGATTAAGGTAAAGATGTTGAGATGAGGAGATGATAGATTATCTTAGTGGGTTCTAAATGCTGCACAGTGTCCTTATGAGACGTAGAGAGAGACTTGACACAGAAGCGGGATGGAGGGCAGCATAACCACAGGGCCAGAGGCTGCAAGGACACAGCCACAAGCCATGGGAAGCCGGCAGCCTCCAGAGGCTGCAAGAGGCCAGGAATGGGTCGCCTCCTAGAGCCTGCAGAGGGAACACAGCCTGGCTGATACCTGGATTCCCACCCAGCAATACTGATTTTCATTCCTGATCCCCAGAACTATGAGAGAATCCATTTCTGTTGTGTTAAGCCACCAAGTCTGGCTGATTTGTTAGACACTAATCCAGTATGTAAATCACATTGTGCTAGCAGGGCGTAGGCTCTCGGGAGGTTGCAGACACTGCTGTCGTTACTGTCACCTTTCTTCTGAGAACATCCGCTCATAGAGAGTAGGGGCATGTTACTTCTTGGAGCAGCCCAGTCCCCAGTAATGCCCTGTCAGTGGCAGGCTGGCAAGGAAAGGGAGAGGCTCCCTCCATGCTGGGGTGGGCATCTGAGGGCTGAGATCCAGCCCTGCCTCTCTGGGCTCGGAGCGTGCCTTCCTGCCTGCCGCCCGGATTACACACTCACTGGCTCTCCATGGCTGAATGCACCCTGTGCGCAGTCCCAACATGCCAGGCCCTCCTGCCTGGGGACCGCCTGCTCACACGCAACGGTACCGCCTTTGGGCTGAGATGCTACCACCCACCAGGATCACAGGGCCACGGGCGGGGTCAGCAGGCTCAAGGTGGGGAAGCTGTGACCCCTCTGCTGTGGCTGAGGGTGCTCAGGGCTAGGCACCCACTTTCCCTGTAACACTGGGCAGGAAGCCTTGGGCCCACTGATCTGCTAGGAGGAAAATGGATTCCCAAAGCTGGCCTTGCTGCTCTAAGCTACTCTCCTCCCAACACTGGGGGTCCTTAGTGCCAGGTGGGGTGGGCAGGGTAGGCCTGCATCTGCTTTCAACCAGGGGTCAGTGCCCACTTAACAGATAGAGCTCCACTGAGCCCCTCTGGGTTGTGTTTAATCTCCTCTACAAGGGTTTTCTTTGTTGGTTTGGGGTTTTTCTGGTTTTTTAATATGTGAAACTACATTGGCAAGCTCACTTAAAATGGCGTTTATACATTAATTTTAAAAGTTCCAGAAATCAAGTCTTTTTCAAAATACACTAAGGGGGTTTGTGACTGTAAAGAGATGTGCAGTGAATTATTTTGGAAGGCATGGGAGAACTGCCCCTCCCCCAACCAGAGCCCAGTCCCTTTTCTACGTCAGTTTGCATGTTTGTTCATGTCGGGGGGGGCTCAGTAAGCCAGCAAAAAGGAAAACTGTAAACAGGAGCTGGGACCACAGCATCCAGCCATTCACTGATTTGTTCGCGTGTTTATGCATCATCCTCTCCATCAGGTGAGGTTCACGGTGCGCCTCTGATGCACTTGGGGGGGAGCTGGGGGTCTGAGGAAGATCAGCTAAGACCCCACACCCAGGAAGTGGGGTAGCTGGTCTCAAACCTGGCTGACAAGTGCTGTGTCTGCTGTAGCTCGTCAATCCCAGCATTCCTGAGTCCACCCTGAACCCACATGTGCACAGATCTCAGCACAGAGAATGAGTGCCCGTGAGGCCATGGTGGTGACAAGCTATTAGGGTGACACTGCTGGGTGGGGTGCTCCAGATGCAACCAAGAGCACAGGAAATCACAGCCCCCCAGGCCTATAATGCACTTTAGTGCCTTAATGAAATCACCATGCTGGGAACCTCTGGGGTTACAGAGGGAGAATGGGCACTGATTGTAGCCTGCAAACAGTACACGAAGATATTTGCAACACAAATAACTAACTACAGAACAAGTAGCCTTAATATGTAAAATGCTTATTCAAATCAATAGTTTAAAAAAGGACTGCTCCATAGAAAATGGGCAAAATAGCTGAACAGGGCATTTCATGAGAAGGAAACATTGGTGATTTACATATGAAAGGATGTTCGGCTTCATTAGTAATAAGGGAAATAGGAAATATGAATCACAAGAGATGCCATTTTGGCAAAATTTTTAAATCACTCTGTTAACAAGGAGAATAGCAAGCTAAGCCCTCAAACCCTGATGGTGGGAGTGAAGATCAGCAAAACCACCTGGTAAAAGTCTGGCAACATCTAGGTTTAAAACATGAAAACCCTATGACTCAGTAATTTCATTCTCAGACACACATTTAAAGAACAGTCCTTAGGTGGGGCCTGGAGAATGGTACAAGAGTGTTCAATGCAATAATGTTCAGAATACTAAAAGCACAGACTCATCCCAGATGACTGTCAAAGGAGCTACTTCAGAATAGAGAGAATTAATGCACTGAGAGCCCCATGAGTTAACGGGTGAATCTTTGGGAACATGCTGTAACCCATGAGACGCAAGTTCCCAAAGAATACATCTGAAATGATTCTATTCATGTACAGTGCACAAAGCCAAACCAAACAATGTATTGGGGGAGTGAGAGACAGGTAGGACTGTTACAGATGAAGGGGATGATAAACTCCAAATCCCAGAGCATGGTGGAGGGGAAAGGCCCAGGGCCGGACAAGGGAGGGGCGCACAGGGCCTCAAAGCTGCCAGCACCTCCCAGTCCTTAAGCTGGGCAGGGAGCGAACAATGGCGTAGTGCCATTATTAATCAAGCCTTTGCTATTCTTTTCCATGTCTTCCACATTTAAGAAGACCAAATTTTCAAAAAGAATGGCTGAACTCTGGTTGGAAGCTGGCTGAGTGGACAGGGGTCTGGGGCAGGGGTGGAGTGGCTGCAGGGCCAGTTGGGCAGAACTTGTGTGGGCTCATGGATGGTGTTTGAGGGATCCATGGTTGTCTTCCTGGTCACCCATGGGCTTATCTTGGCAAAACCATGTCTGTTGCCCAGGCACCCTCTGGCCTGTCCAGAGCGTCTGACAGGTCTTCTCTGAGACACATACATCTGTATACTCATGCAATCTGTTCAACCCTCTACTCACCCCTTTCCCATTACGGACCCGCACACTCCACCAGACCTAGCTGTACATCAGCTTTCACTGTCACTCCCTATTCAGAGCCCTGATAAAGAAATCACTGTTTTCAATTGACAAAATACAGATTTCTTACTAAGTAAACACTGATGTTTTGGTAGGGAAATTAGGTTATAAAATTGTGCCTACAAAGGAGGCCATACAGATGGACTTGGTTAAGATCTAGCCACACAGGCAACAGGAGTTAACCCAATCACCCAGTCTTTATCACATTTTTCCCCCTTCAGAGCAGGATAGGAAGGTTATCAGTTTTTTTCAAACAAAAAAACCAAAACCATAAAAAACAAGAGAGAAGGATAAAGGAGACTTTTTTTCCCCAAGCAGAGTGATGACTAGAGCAGAGCTGGGGTTCGGGAGGGCCTTGGTTTTGATCCATGTACCCAGGGGCCCCAGGGAGAGTCCAGGGGCAGCCAGGGCCAGGGTTCGGCTGCTGCAGGTGACCTGTGGCATGAGTTAGCCTCTGGGTATGTGCAGCCTTTGTCCAAAGAGAAGCTGCCCTTGGCTGAGCACAGCTGAGCTGAATCTTCCAGCAAGTTACGGCTTTCTGGAGACTGCCATATCATAGAGCAAGTGTGAGGGGCTGGGAGGGAGCCATGGGTGGGAACGAGACCTGTAGTCTTGGGGCAGGGGGAGAGCCTTCAGGGAAATGGGGGGGTTCATGGCTTCATAAGATTTCACCAGGAGTCTGGGTTTAAGCAGCAAGAAAAAGGCCTAGGTGGAGGGTGGAGTACATACAGGGAAACTCCTCCAGAGTGAGAATTCTTAAACTCTGGCCTGGCCTGCCAAGGGCTTGTGTGGAATTTCCTTTTCTGGATGCTTATCAAAACTAGATGGATAAAAGAAGGAAGAACATTCCCAAATGAACAGTCTAAAGACACTATTATTGAAATTGGAAAAAGAAGAACAAATGAGGCCCAAAGTCACCAGAAGGAG
>JAQQAC010010508.1:36228241-36311161 GCA_029783875.1 Phataginus tricuspis
AGATGGATAATTGCAAATAGTTAAGTGTCTTCTTAGAGGTGGTGTGCTCCCGATTTTTACCAAGCTTCTGGTCCATCAGTGGGTTCTTTGAAAAGGACCCCTTTCTGATACTGGCATTGCTGCCTGTCTGGAAGTGTAGGCCTCCTGTTGGGGCGGGGCAACCCCAAGGAGCAGCAGAGCCCCGGGCGGCTGGGGCAAGGCAGGCTCCCCTGCCGTCCTACTGATAGACGTCCTCCTTCCTAGTTTCCTGTTGCTCTTCCTCCACCCCCACCCCCTCTTCCAGCGCACCGCCCTGTGATGGACCGGTTCCTCCCCATTCTCCTTCCAGACAAGGAGATTGTGCAGGCTTTAAGACTGTGCCTTCCTGGGGCTCTGTGCCCAACACCCCCCAGCACTGGCCAAGCACCATCAAAGGAATGAGCACTAAGAACTTCCCCCACTGAGGCACACAACAGCCAAGCTCTACCTTGCCCTGGCGGGACGGGTCAGGCTCACATTTCAGAAATGCAGGTCCTTGAAGGAGGGAACAGAGGCAGCGGTTTCCACAGTGCCAACCTCTTCCTTCTCCGTGGCATGGGGACATGGAATTGATGCAGCAATGTGGCTGTGGTGGCGGAGGTTTGGAGGGCAGCAGTAGGCCTCAGGAATTCTGCTCACTAATTCCCTCAGCAAATGCTGACTAAGGCTGGCAGGAGTGACCGCAAGTGACAGCACCGGGGCACAGATAAACCCAGCAGTAATGAATCAGGCTTAACAGATGAGTGCTTTGTGGGCACCAGCGCCAGCTCCCACTCAGAAGGGATGTCCTGGGCAAGTGCCGTGCGAGGGAACCCCTACCTCAAAGACTGAGCTGCCCAGCAACACCTGAAATTTTACTCTTGGTGAATAACTCACTTGAGTTGATTACTGTTCTGTTCCCCTTCTTGCCAGCAGGATAACACACTCTAGCCCTAAGACCTTCAGTGAGATGCCTTGTCCTCTTTGAGGACAATCATGGCATAGAGAAGAGCTCAGCCTTGAAGGTCAGATCTCACTGACTAGCTCGGTGATCTTGGGAAGCTCTGACATTCTGAGAGCCTCTAGTTCTCTGCCCTATGAGTTAGGGAGAACATCATCTACTTTACAGGGTACTGGGAAGACTGGATATGATACTATCCATCCAGCACCCTGGCAGAGTGCCTGAAATGAGATGCGGGTTTCCCTTTAGGTGTCAACAGGAGCATGAAAAGAGTCCATGACTGTCTAACACTCACCACGCGCCCAGAGCTGTTCTGAGTGCTTTATATACACCCCCTCATGAATCCTTCCAACCACCCCATGTATGGCACCGGTGCACCCGCATTTCAGAGACAGGGAAACTGAGGACCACGCAAGTCAAACAGCCAGCCCAAGGCCCTAAAGGGTAAAAATGGCACAGGTAGGATTTGGACCTGGCTTACTCTGTTCTGCCTGCATCCTAGGGGAGGCTGATAGGAAATGCCTCAGATGGTGGGGGCCCAGTGGGACAGAAGAGGAACCAGAAAAATCACCTCTCAACCCTGCAGGACTTTTCGACTGGGCAGCCCCTCCCCTTGCCTGTTTTGCACACCCTTCCCCACTGCAGACCCACCTCATTTCTGCACACCAGGATTTGCTTCACTCCTGGGGCCCCCTCCTGCCCTCGGCTGACCATACAGGCTCACTCCAAAGCCCAGAGGCCAGCAGTTCCTCTTCTGCAAGGGGCCAGCGTTCAGCCAAGATCAAAAAGAGCAGGCCATCTTATCAGACACGCTTCTCATTAAACTTTTACAGGCCGGACTGCATTATAAATGAGCGGCCTGTCCCACACCTGTGGAGCATGTGGAGCTGGGCATCGGAAGCTCTTGGAGCCAGGAGAGCCTTTAGCAGACAGGTCAGGGCAGAGAGGGGGTCTCCAGGGTCAAAGGGCCTGGGATCAGGTCCCAGCTGTGCTAGTTACTAGGAGAATGTCACTGGGAGGGAAGCCACCCTCACTGTGCGTCTGCTTCCACACGTACGAGAGCCAGTGCTGCTGCCCCTGTGCGCTGACGGGGTGGGTGATGTGCTCCCGGGACAGGACCCAGGCTGCCATGACCGTGTCTCCGCCTGACCCCAGAATCCTGCCCCCCGACAGGGAGAGACAGGTCTGGGGGTCTCTAAGGGCCACGCACATCACCCTGAGCTAGGGCTCTGCATCTGTTTGTCACTCAGTCCTCAGATGGTCATGGGAGGAGGGCGAGATGCCCTACAAAGTGCCTAGTCCAGGGGTAATCTGGGCTACCCGTCTACCTGTCATCCAGCTCATCTGAAGACGCGGTCAGCCTTGGTGGGTGTTAAGGAATGTTTTCTGGAGCATGGACCCAAATGCACAGGAGGGCAGGGCCCTCCCTGGTGGGTGACCCTGAGCCCCCCCAGCATCTTGGCCCAGAAGCCAGGCAGACATGCCCTTTGGACGTCTCCTTTCTTCCACAAGTGTCTGAACGGAAGCAGGCACTTCCTCTGAGGGAGAAGATCATTCTTTGAGGAACACAAACAAAGCCAGTTCTCTCTGAGCTGTGAACCTGTTGTGTTCTGCCAAGACTCAAGAAAATAGTCACATATCTTTCTTGCCCCTTGGTGACTGGCTGAGGAGGGCTGTCAGGGGCCCAGGACAATGTAGGTGAGTCACAGGCTGGACAGGCTGCATGTTTATTAATTACAAGAAGCCAGTGTAGTCTTTGTGGATACTGACCTTGGAGAAAGCCATCTTCAAATCCCTCCAGACTAGAAAGTTCATAAGCTTAGCCAGCAACAGCAAAGAAACTACTCTTTTAAGTGAAGCACACCAACAGAGGTGCTAAACACCCCCCATTAATATGCAGTTGCCAGGATGAGGTGAGGTTTAGACATTCTTAAGGGCTCTCTTGGGGGCTCTGGGTAATTTGCATGTGTGACAAAGTATGCAGATAATGCTGGAGGTGGAGGACCTCACACCCACCAGCTGGCATTGCCTCCTTCTTAAAGGTACCTGTGCCAGCACGCTGACTTTACATGGAGTGATAGCTAAGCCCAGAGCCACCTGTCCCTAGCCAGAGCCACCCTCTCTCCTCTGGGCAGGGTGGCCCTGGGCCGTGACTGCTAGAGCAGGGCTCACCAACTACAGCTCAGGACAGTGATCTGCAGGGCACAATTAGTGGTGGTCAGGTCCAGGTCCAGGCAGGTGCTAGGGGTTGTGGTGTCAGAGATCAGGTGAAGAACCAGCCAAGAGGAGAGAGGAGGGGATGTCATTCCCATGGTGGAGATGGAGCTGTCTCCATTCCGTGTGCTCACCCCCTTCTGCAAGCTGAGAATATGAATAGATTTAGGTCAACTTGGCACTGAATCTGTGAATGGGTTATGAAAAAGAACCAGGGAATTTTTAAGACCTGGTATTTTGGAGTCATTATCACTGAGAGAAAAAGGTTCACACCCTACAAGTTCCATCATTCAGGAAAGCCAACACAAGCTCTGGGCCTGTTTTCTTGGGTATAAAATAAGCAGGTGGCCTGTAGTGGTCTCCAAACTCTGGCTTGTGGGAGTGTACAGACAAGCAGATTCTCTTATCTCACCCTAGCTGAAAGATCTAGAACTTCTGGGGTTTGGTTCTAGGAATTTGCATTTTTAGGACGCACCCTAGTTCAGATTTGCAGCAAGATCTGAGAACTGCTGCATGAAATGGTCTCTATAGCCCTACTGGGCTAGAAGCAGTTAGAACTGGTCCTCTTTGAAGCCCCATGGGAGGGCTGGGATGGGAAGGACCCCAAGAGCAACACAGGGACTTGAAGGTCAACTACAGTCTTCTGAACCAGGAATATGAGCTTCCACTTTCCCACCAGGACACTAGTTAATCCTGGCCCAAGGCAGGCCCACTCCTGCTGTGTGACCATATACACTGACAAGTGGGGAGCTCCAGCTGGGGCCCTGCCATGCCAGGCCCTGCCTCAGTCCCCACAATACCTGGAGAGCCTGTTTCCAAGGGACAGGGGCCGGGGGCTATCCAAAGAGCTCCTCTTCCCACCAGCACTCACAGGGCTATAGGGACGCTGAAGGGAGTATTTGGCCTCATTCACCAGCTGGATTTCTCCTCTCTCCCTTGAGAATGGACAGTCTGGATCATGTCCCCATGGTAGGGCAGGGGTGGTGGTCACAAGAGAACCCCTCCCAACCAGAAAAAACAACCCTCCCACCTATCTGTCTTCCTGGCACCGGTGGTTTTCTCAGATAAAAAATGCTGCACCAGCAGTCCTTGGGCATGCCCTTTGCTCTTCTAGAACCATCTGAGCATTAGTAAGCTGTGCAAATCCTGCTGAGGGTTTGTACCTCCAGGGGACTGGGAAATGTGGCTCTGCAGAGGTGGGTGCTGGTGTCAATCAGGAAGCTGACCCGCTGGACTGTGCTGGTTGGGTTTCTGCCCCTTGCTCCTGCCTGTGCGAGGCAGTGTGCAGGCAGCCCTCTCCCCACTCCTCTGTGGCCTGGGACCATGGTGACAGCTCTGGCAGGTCTCTTTGCCCTGTTGCTCCCTTCTCCTGTCCATCTAACTGCTCCGACAGTTGCCCTGAAAATGCATCCAACTACTCCCTTCTGCTTCCGGTTGCCAAAAGGATAAGGCCCAAATTCCTGGACTGGGGAAAGAAAAGACCCTTCCTCTCCATCCCGGTGGTACTTCTTCAGTCCCACTTTCCACCTTCTTATGTAACTGCCACTAGAAAGTATCCTGTTCCAAGGCCAAGCCACAGCCTGCCTCTGCCACAGAGCTCCCTGGGCCTGGGCCTGCAGCGAACCCTCTTTTTAGGCAAATGGAAATCACAACAGTAATAATGGTCATTGTGAACACCGACTAAATGTTTCCAAACTGTTCTAAGTGCTTTATTTATACTACCTCATGAAATTCTCAAAATAACTCAGGAGATAACTCAGGAGATGAGGTGGGTACTACTACGATGACCTTTTTATAGATTAAACACTGAGGTTCTGTGGGGGGCACGGGGGGGACTGTACAGCTCAGAGAAGACAAGTAGTGATTCTCATCTCACTACGCTGATGGACAGTGACTGTAATAGGGTTGGTGGGGGGGACCTGATGAAGGGGGTAGTTTAATCATCACAATATTGCTCATGTAATTGTAGGTTAATGATACTAAAATAAAATAAATTGTAAAAAAAAAACCAAAAAAACCCCACTGAGGTCCTGGTCAGTCTGGTCAGCTTCCCCAAGGCTGCTGGATTCAGCACTGGGGTTCAAGCCCAGTGACAGCAGGAATCTGGCTGGCCCAAGGAGAGCCCAGGAGAATGTGTGGGGCACCCCCTGCCTGCAGCCTGTCCCTGTCCTCAGGCTCAGTCACAGGAGCTCCTAGGACCGTGAGAGCCAGTGGGCAGGGGTCTAGGACCGTGAGAGCCAGTGGGCAGAGGCTCCCACTCGGGCTGAGAACAGATGACACTGGACTTCATTTGCTGTGCAGCCTTTGTGTAATTAGACACATTTGGCTCCAGTGAGGACAAGCAGGCTGCAGCAGGGGCTTGATGAATTGGGTGCTCCACCAGGCTGCAACCATATTAATCACAGAAGCCAGGGCCACAGGGGCCATTTTTCTCAAAGGCCTCTTCCTGTTTCCACACCTGGGCACACTGGCGGGGGAGGGTGAAGGGGTGGGCTTTCCAGAGACCCAGGCCAGCCCCGAAGCACTCCTGTGTCTCCCTGTGTCCCAGGTAGGGACCGACTGCCCTGAGGATACTGTGGAGCTGCTGGAAGCCCACCACAGCAGGACACAGGCTCTGGAAACACAGCGCAGCTGCCCACCAGTGTTAAGCAGACGAGCCCCTCTCTGCTGGGAGGGGAGCCTACATGACCTCAGCCCTCCAGCGGAGCTGAGCATGTTTCTCTGCAGAGATGACACCGGGAGGCTGGCGCGCCTCCCTGAGCCTCGTGCCTGCATCTGTGAGGTGCCGATTCTATCCCCATCTCACGGGGCGATCAGGAAGACAGACGGGTGCAGGGTGCCGGCCTCCCAGGCAGAGCAGCCTGCTGCCGGCGCCGCACAGACGATGGGCAGCTGTCATCGCATTCTGCTGGGTGATGTTAGACTCACCACTACGCTTGACGATGCCTGGAGATGGCCATGCCCTAGCCCCCCCAAGCCTGTGAGAATCACCTTTGGTGGGAAAATGGTCTTTGTAGATGTGATTGAGTTAAGGATCTTGAGATGAGGCGATTGTGCTGGGTCATCTGGGTGGGCCTTAAAGACAATCACAGGTGCCCTTATAAAGTGGCAGGTGGAGGACACTGTCACAGTAGAGGAAGAAGGCTACGTGAGGACAGAGGCCAGGCAGAAAGACAGTGTGATGCGACCCGGAGTCGCGAGCTCAGGACACAGGTGCTTCTGGGTGCTGGAAAAGCCAAGGATGTGGACACTTTCCTGGAACTTTCAGAAGGAGCCGGCCCTGTCAATACCTCGGTTTTGGGCCCAGAAGACTTGTTTCACACTTCTGGCCTCCAGAACTATCTGAGAATACATACGTATTGTTTTAGGCCACTAGGTAATTTGTTACAGCAACAAGAAACTAATGCACCCGCCCTTTCGGTATCAAGGCTAGAGGACAGCGAGTGACAGGGCCATTCCCGCAGCCCTTGGCCCGCCAGCCCTCTCCTGCTGCCGACCGTCTGCCCTGGGCGCTCTGTCCAGGCCGTGCCCCTCACAGGCTAGGAGGAAGTCCGGAGAGAGGACATAACCTGTGTCCAACCCGGAGCTGATGAATGGCAAGGCCTGGAGATGACTCAGGGGCTGCCTCCCGGCCACAGCTCTCCACCAGCCCAGAGAGGGACAGTACTGAGGGTCCCCTGTTCAGGGACAAGACCCTGTCTGGAGCCTGGGGCAGCATCCCCTGGGGGGCGTGTCAAACAGGGATCATGGGCCCCACCCAGAGCCCCTGACTCAGCCGGTTTGGGCCAGATCCTGAGAATCTGCATCCTGCACAGGCTCCTGGGGGATCCCCTGGGATGCTGCAGGTCCAGATGTTTGACCTGGCAGGTTGTATGTGCACTCAAGAAGGAACCGGCTGGACCCATCCAGGGGACATGTGGCCATACATGTGCTTCTAAGAGAGAGGCCAGCTAGTGGTTGAAGGCCTGGGCTCAGGGGGCTATATTTGGGGTTCTAACTCTCCCATTCTCTAAGTGGGTTACCCTAATGGTTCCATACTTAACCTCTCTGTTCTGCTTCAGTTCCTTCATCTATGAAATGGAAATGGTATGAAATGCCCATCTTAGGGCTGTTCAGAGGATTAAGTGAGATGAAACTCATGAAGTGTTTGTAGCAGAACCTGTTCACAAAATCAGAGTCATTCTGAGAAGTGGCAGTTGTCAATGGTGGGCTTCTTATATCTCTCATTGCCCCTAGTATGTGGGGAGATGTGAGCCAGGATCTTTACCTGCAGATATGCAAACCTTCATGGACTCCCCCTCCAAGGAGGTCTGAGCATTGCCCACATCTCTGTCAGTACTAGGCCCCCTTCAGGGAGCACTTCACTATAGGCATGCTGTGTCCAGGGTCTGTAATGCTGAACCAACCAACCATTTCTCAAGAGCAGAAAACTGGCAATTCTAAGCCCCTCCCAAAAAGGGACTTAGCTCCCTTGACACAGCCATTATTCTCAGATGCCATCAACTGCACAATTTTGTGGCAATCTACTAGCTCCAAAGAAGGCACCTTCCAGAAGCTGCCAGAGCTGTGGTCTCAGCCACCTGCAAATGGAGAGGGCCAGGAGGTGGGCATAGGTCTGAAATGGCCCCATCACCTACCAGGTGGACACGGGCTGCCAGCAGCAGGTTCTAGTCAGGTAAGAACGAATTACTTGCACTGGAATAAAATGCACAGTTCCCAATATTGAAAGAACATAGGAGACAAACTGAAAAGGGCCCCCCCCCCCCCGGGACCAAATCTGGGACAATTTGAACAATACAATAAACAGTGATAGCAATAGAGTATAACACACAGAATTACATAAATATCCAAGCATTTATTTGATATAAATAAATGATCAAGTAAATAAAGAAATGAGTGAGAAGACACAGCTATTCTTGCAGTAGAATTCCAATCAGTGACTGTGGAAGGAATGATAGAAGTTACTATTATTTGGCAAACACTAGTAATTACTGTTTCTGGCAAGAACCCTCAATGGGTGTTAAAGTTAGTGGGTGAAAATATGAGAAACAAGATATTTGTATATCATCAATGTCCTGCCCCACAAGATACATAGGATCCCAAAGGGACCAGCTTTAAAGCAGAGAAACTCAGCGAACCTCACCTCAACTCAAGCGGTCTCCACTGTCGGAGACCATGTGCGCCCGAGGCCCGACACACCAGCAAGGAGGGCACAATACAGCTTTGTGGCATTTAGCCCTCATGTACATCTGAGTCGAATCATGGGGCAACACCAGGCAAATCCAAACTGAGAGCATTTTGTATAGTAACTGTCCTGTCCTCGTCAAAAGAGTCAGGAGAAGGCAGGGACGCTGAGCCACGGTCCCTGATCAGAGGTGACTAAGGATGTATGACCACTAAATGCAAAGGCTGGATCCTGAACAGGAAAAAAGAGACATGAGCGGGCAACTGGCAAAGTTTGGGTAAGATTTATAAGTCAGTTAAGCACTGTCTTTGGTCATGCAAGAGGTGAACGTTTGAAGAGCTAGGTGAAGGGTATAATGGAAATCTTTTCACTATTTTTGCAACTATTTTCATATGTCTGAAATTATTTCACAGTAAAAAATATTTTAAAAAGAAAATAAAAGTTCTAGATTTGCTCTGTCTTGGGGAGGCAATGGATGTTACAAACAGGAGTCACTGAGGGCTGGGAACTTCTCAGCCACCTGCCTACTGATCAGGCACAGGGCTTGCTCTGAACATAGGAAGTGCTCAGGAAGAATTTATTCCAATAGGAGCTGTAGAGGCAGCAGGGGTTGTTTTCAGTAGGTGGGATGCGTGCATAGAGCAAACACTGATCCTGCAGCTAGTACATTTCAGCCATTGTTGATGTGGGATGAGAGGGAGGCTTGGTGCCCGCTGGAGGCAGGTGTGAAAACAGGCCATGCTGGTGGGCTAGTGAGGTGGGAATCCAGGCAAGGGCCCCTACTCAGTGTGGAAGACCCCACTGTCCCCAGAGGAGGGCAGCCTCGGCAGGCTGGGCAACAGGAGCAAGGGGAGAGATGGGTGGCAGGACTGTGTGTGTGCTAGAACCAGAACCGGCAGCTTGGTGCGGACAGGTGCGGTGGGTCAAGAGGGGCCATGCGGCCAGCGAATCCTTTGCACTAGGTTCCTTCCGAGGCAGGTGTGGGGAGCAGAGGAGATACTGGGGTTGGGGAAGTTTCAGCCTCTCTTCTGGAAGCAGAATGGATGTGGGAGCAGGGGGATGAGTCTTTGAGTCATAGCAACCAAGAAAGGCACCCTGAGCTTGGAAGGCCCCGGGAGAGCACGAAGAGGGGAGGGTTAGGTGAAGGGCAACAGCTCTGGTGACAGCCCCTCCTACCTGGGAGTCTTAAAGCAGGGAGTAGGAAGAGGACACAAAGCATAACTTTGAGCTTGTCCTTACCAGTAGGGTGACCTATAATTTATTGTCCAAACTGGGACACTTGAGAGAGTGGAACAGGTGCTGTGAATTAGTATTAAGGTCACTGGCCCTGAGGGGAGTCCCATTGCAGAGGTGGGTACAGGGCAAGGTATCCATGGATACACCAGGACAGCCCGCAGCTTTGCATGTGGAGAAGTGTGTGATGAGCAGGCCTCCTTCCCAGGTAACCAGTTGGGACTGGAAGTCCACACCCTGCCTACACATTCACATGGGGGCCCGGGCCAGCGTCCTTCTAGGTGGCAAAGGTGAGTGTCCGATCAGGAGCTCCACAAAGAAAGATGGGTGCAGGAGAGCCAGCTGAGGCTGCCGGCTGCCTGGGTGGCAGGTGGATACATGACTTACCCATGCACGCTGTGGACAGAGTGAGGCTCATAATGGTATCTTCCCTCCTGGTGTCTCATGTCAATCGGCAAGGGAGCATGGAACGGAGGCACAAGGTGCGCTGGCACTGCAGAGCGGGAGAGAGAACCAGGACTTCAAAAACTTTCTCCCTGCCTGGAAAAGCAATTTTCAAAGAGCTTTAAAGCTCAATGAATTTCAGAGCAAAAGCAGTCAGGACAGGGGGCTCTGCCGTGCCTGCTATCACACACCCACAGAGGGGGATGAATAAATAATCAAAGTCAGCCAAGAATCCTACATCTTTCACATAAAAGATCCCCAACCATGCTCTTGACAAAGACAAGCAGCTAAGCGCTCTTTGAACTCAGGGAGATTACAGGCTCGGCCGCAAATCAGGGCTGACAGAGCCGACAGGCTGCTGCCCATCCCGGCCTTGGCTGCGTGTGGCTCCAGCTGCCCTGGGTTACAGCATCTGGCTGCTGCAGTCACACTGGCTGGAAGTATTTACCTAGAACCACCTGTAAAGCCAGGGCCTGCTCCCGGCTGCGGCCAGTCTCAGGAAGGCCAAACCCCACCAGGCTGCCCGCCCCATCCTGCAGACAGTGCACAGTGGCCACGTATGTGGGTCTGTTAATTCTCCAGCTCTTAATATTAACTACTGATCCCAAGTGCCCTGGGGGTGCCTCCAAGATGCAAATGCCAGCATGTGAGCATTGGTTTCCAGAGATGAGTCAGCCTCCTGTCTGCACTTGGCGTGCCCTCCACAAATCATCATGATAATTGTAGGATGCTCTTTGCTTATTAAAAAAAAATTCCTGGATACCGTGGAGGCAAACATAATTATAGGCTTTAGGAAAACAAGGCCCTTTAAGAAACAGCCTGGGGGAAGTGCTATGAAGTGGGGATTTCTCAGTCAGCTCTCAGGCTGAAGGCCACCACCAGCGGGAATCAGGGTTGAGTCTGAATTGCCGAAGAGCCGAAAGAGATGTGGATGGGTTTGTTTCACATGCCTTCAGGTCAATTGACTGTCAAGCCTATCGCAATAAATGCACATAAATAATTCTGATCTCCGTGTCTGTGCAAACAGATTCTGGTACCATATTGTAAATACTATGAATTTTTTTTTATTGTGATAAAATAAATATACTATAAAAGTTACCATTTTAACCATTTCTAAGAGTACAGTTTAACGAGATCAATACACTCACATTGCTGTGCTACCACCATCCATCTCCAGAACTTTTCCTCTTCCCCAACTGACACTCCATTAAACCCTCTCTCTCCATCTCCCTTCCCCAGCCCCTTACTGTCTCTATGAATTTGGCCACTCTAAGGACCTCATATAAGAGGAATTATACAGTGTTTGTCCTTATGTGTCTGGCTTATTTCACTTAGCATAATGTCCCCAAGGTTTATCAATTACAGCATGGGTCAGAATGTCCTTCTTAAGCCTGAATACTATTTCATTGGATGGATGGACCACAATTTGGTGACTCATCCATCCACTAAGGGACATTTGGAGTGGAATGCTATGAATGCTTAACAAGAGGAAATTTTTCTTCTGAAATTTTAACCTTACAATTTTACACATTCAAATTTATCTTCATAATTCCACGATTCTGGCCCCTTCCGGGGAAAGGAACAAAGAAAGCAAGCCTTCCCACCAAACACAGATGCCACCAATCTTGGGCTCAAAGCGAAACTGCCACCAGACATGACACCAGGCACGCCGCCCTGTCCCCTGGCCGAGCTTTCACCCCCAGAGCTGGAGATTGCTGGAATGGGCACTCTCCCGTCCAAGAGGCAGGGCTGAGCATGTGGCAGTGACAGGGTGACCAGGCAGCTCCCTGGCTGTGTGACTTTGAGCAAACCTCTTCACCTCTCTGAGTTCCAGTTTGCTCACCTGAAAATGGGTAACGGTAGCTATATTTGTGGTTCCTATGAAGACAAGAAAGATCCTGTTGGGCAGGTGCTTACCCCAGCGCCTGCACATGTAAGTAAGAAGCACGGTGTTACCACTGATGATGACAGTTACCACTAATATTTGGAGCCCCACAGTCTGTAATCAAATATGAAGACATCACTTACTAGCTGTGTGGCACAGGACAAGCTGCTCACTGCTCCCTGAGAGCCCCAGGGAGGGTGGAGGACCACCACTGGCCAACTGGGAGACAAATGGGGCTTCCCTGAGCCCCCAGGAATGTCAGCAGGGAAGCAATGTCCAACCCTGGTATGTGCAGGGAAGGACCTTTGGGCTTGTTTTTTCTTTAATGTGGTCAGGCAGACCAGGTTATAGCATTGTCAACAAAATGAAAATGTTTTGCTTTTGGGTTTCTGAACGTCTCCGTCCATATCTGAAGGGCCCCTGAGGCAGCCAGGATAGGTGTTACGCCCATTTCACAGATGAGGAAATGGAGGCTAAGGGTAATTTCAGCCCAAAGTCACAGGGCTGAGAACCGGGAGAGCCGGGAGGAGAATCCAGAGCCCTGGCAGCCGGTCACGGGCTGCTCCCTCTGTCCGCACAGATAAATACTCAGGCAGTCCCAGGTCCGCCTGTTGCCCCCTGCACATGCGCCATCTTTAACGAGCACTCACACGGTACCGGGCTCTGCAGTAAGCGCTTTGCAGGTGTCAGCTCCTGGGTCTTCACTGCAACTCCAGGTGGCAGTCACCCCAGACCTCCTGTTCTTCCCACTAGCTATCCCAGCACCACAGGGTGCTTTTCTCCCTAACCTTGCACCTGCAGAGGATGCAGGGGGCCCCCTAAAGCCATCAGAGCCCAGAAGTCCCCTCTGCCTTACCAGCTATGTGTGCTCTTCTCAAGATTAATGCAACTTCATCCAGGTCTAAAGAGCTATAATACCTACAGGAATGGGGTGTTTATGGTAGTTTACGAGGCAAACATGAAGTGGAGGTAGCACCAGGGCTGCCCCAGCTACCTGAAAAGACTGGCCGAGTGTGTGTGTGCACGCACACCGGGGCAGGAGGAGCCTGGGGCTTCTGAGGCATCGGGGAGAGCCGCCCACAGAGGCTGCTGCAGCTGGACTGCGCCCTCCTGCCTGCCAGTCCCTGGGGCACAGGGGCGGAGGGGGCTGGGGACATGACCTTCTGCTTCTCAAGTCTGGGCTGCAGGCCAGGCCCTTCTGCAGCCCCTGCTGCTCTCCAGGAGGCGGCCTCCTTGCCCCTGACAGCATGGAAGGAGCAAGCAGGAGGGGATCTGGCCACGCCCCTGCACCCCTCACCCTCACCTCCTAGGAATCCTCAGGAGGAGCCCGGGAACACATGTTGGAGGTTCTTCCCATCCAGAGGCTGCTAGGTCAGGTTGGCCAGCAGCAGCTGCCATTCGTCAGGAAAGAACACTGAGGGTCCGAGTGAGTGTCTCTACTTCTAGAACAATGATCAGGCAGTTTGGGACTAGTTGGTTCCATTGTCTCTCCCCCACCAAGTCCCATATGGTTTCCAGAGCCCAGCCCAGCACACAACACACAGGAAGCCCTCAGCAAGCAGGGCCTCGGAGCACTCACCTCCCAACCCAGAGCACCCAGTGCTGGCCCAGGGAAGGATGGGTGGGCAGCTGCAGGTGAAGGAGCAAAGAGTCCAACCTGGGGACCTGATGTCCAGACCGCTCTGCCCACCAGTGGAGGCCTCATCCATGCGCATAGGGGGCAAAGTCTGGGCAGCAGTCACTGTAGGAACAGTCATTCAGTCATTCCTTCATTCCTTCATTCATCCATTCATCCTCCACCTGACTGTGTCCAGCGCTTGCTGGGCAGCAGGCACTGTTCTAGGGCCTGAAGCAGTGTAGTGAAGCGGCCTGTACTGCTGCCCTCACAGAGCCCCCCCAGGGAGAGCAGACAGGTGAAACTAGCCAGCCAATATACTTATGACATACTGTCAGCAGTTGGTGACGCTAAGGAGGAAACCGTGCTGGGCAAGGGAACAGAGAGGGGACTTGGGTAAAATGGGGGAGTAGGGTAGGGCTCTCTGGAGGAGAGGGTGCTCCAGGCAGGAGGAATGGCAAGTGCAGAGGCCTGCCTTGGGTTAGAACTGGGCGATTTTAGCACAAAGGCTGAGCAGAGGGATAGAAGTGGGGAAGGCAGGAGAGAAGGTCCTATAGGACCACGTGGGCTGTAAGAAGAAATTTGGGATTATTTTTCTGGGCAATTTGGAAGCCTCTGGGGGTCTGCACAGGGATTTACATGCTCTGATTAAACTTTTCAAAAGGCCACATGAGTAGAGTCAGGGCGTGTGTGGCAGGAGGGCACATTGACCAGGAATCCCAGACTGGCCTGCCACTTACCTGGCCATAGGAGTGGGGCAATTGTCTCTCTGGGTGTTACATTATCCATCTGTACAAAGGAGAGTAGATGAATTCCATGTTCCTTCCCACCAGGACAATCTTGGTGTTTGTGAACGGTCACCTATTCCGCAGGGAAGAGCCTGGGTGTCCCACAGTGACACACAGGCTTCAGGAGGGCTCTCTGAGCAGGTCACAGAAGGGTCAGAGTTGCAGTGCCACTTCATCCGTGTGGCCCTATCTATACAACTTGCTGCTGACCAGTGGCCCTTCTAAATCTGCTCAGCCCACCAGCCACAGGCCCCATCTCTTGAGCCCACTGTGGGACAACTTTGCACATCAGGTAAACTGAGGGACAAAAGTTGACCTGGCTTATTGAGGCCTCAGGACCCCTCCAGCCTAGCATGGGCCACGAGCCCCTGGGAGAAACACTCAGAGGCGACCACTTTGCTCAGAGCCCCTCAGCTCAGCTTGAGCCTTTGCGTCCTCTGCTTCGGAGGCCGTCAGCAGCACCCGAGGAACAAGAAGATAAACATGAAGAAGAGCTCTGCCTTCAAGCAACATAGTGAACGAGAGTCTTCCACACATTGTTTTCATTGTGGGCTCTTTTTGAAGTTAAAAAAAATTCAAACTTAAATCATGTCCTTCCGGCAGAGAGAGAACACACACACACACCATATGCCATTTCAAAGAAATGGCTCTTTTTAAGTTACTGAGGCAGAGATGCTAAGATGGGAATGGTCTGTGGGTCGCCCCTCTCCACTGAAGAAAATGCAAGTGATCCTGCGTGCAAGCACCGAGGACCATCTAAAAGGCTGAGGATGGTGGCATGATGGAACTTGTTTTAAAACCCAGAATTTTTTTGTGCAAAGGTTTCAACGCCAAATGCTCCTTGAATGGCAGTCCCAGGGGGGTGCGGGGAAATCTGTGGGGGCAATGTCCTTGGATGACTGTGGGAGTGGGTGGGGCCTGGAGCGGGCAAGGAGGGCCCTGCCCTGCAAGCTTGGCCCTGGTCACCAATGGCCACGCTGCGGTACCGCAGGAGGCCTGGGGTCGGGGCAGCAGCAGGTGTAGACAAAGGATCGGGAAAACTGGGTCACTGAGATATGAGCACGCTGCTGCATCAGCAGCAGAGGAATTCTCTCTGGAGGAAGTCATGTGTTGCCACGATACAGAGGTCCTGCCCTGAGGACTGAGCTCAGGAGGGCTGGGGAGACTGGCCCGCCACCGGAAGGCCAGTGGGGTGAAAGCCATCTCCCAGGGAGGCTGCGCGTGTTGAGGACAAACCAGCCCTCAGGGCTGTCCAGTCGCTAGACATGAGCAAGGTCGCCAGCTACCGTGGTCATTTCCATAAAGGAAAGGATGAGGCACCAACACATCTCAGGGCCGCCCGTGGGCCCTGGGGGAGGCTAGTGCAGGGCAGGGCATGGAACCCCATTCTCTTGGGCAGCTGACCCAGCCATGCAGGAGGCCAATGTTATGGCCGAGTCGTGGACACTTAGATGGGCTCCAGGTGGCCTCTGATAAGTTACAATGGAGGCATTCTAATTTGGCCCGGCTCTGGAGCGCCAGGAAAGGCTTCTGGGCTTCCGATTTCTCTCATATGGGTGACTCTGCTCGGATTCCCTTTTAATTACTATTGATCACGTTCCTGTCCCTTATAATTCCTTGCATCTTAAATAATTTCCAGTGCACTCATTTCATTACTTTTCTTAAATGCAAACAGATCTTTCGAAAGTTACAGAAACAAATTCACACTATAGTGCAGGTGACTTTACTAGGTCACTTTCCCCCTGTGGAAGGACCCAGGCAGCCGGAGACACCTGCATCTTCAGAGGAGAAAGGTGCTGGTGTAGAGGACAGAGAAAAGGCAGAGGGCAGGCTTGAAGTCAAGCAGAGTGAACTTCACAGCTAGATTGAAATCTGCTTGCTCCTGAGGTGCCCTTGAGTCAAATGACAGTCCTAAGGGGAAATGACCTGTGTCCCTGGTCTAAGGAGCACGGGCAGGAGTAGGAAGTACGTGAACCGTAAATCCAGACAGACCTGAGTGTGAGCCCATTCTGTCACTGGCTTGCAAGTGACCCGCACTCCGAGTTTCAGTGTTTTCCTCTGTGGAACAGGACTGACACAGCCCCACTGCTGTGCAGTGGATGTGCAGCGTCTGGCCTAGATAGAGCAGGCACTCAGTAAGCAGCAGCTCCCCTCCCCATCACTGTGAACCTCAGAGGAGATGTGAAGGGCCTCAATGCTATGGTCACAACAGGCCCTTTTCCCCTAATCTTTGCTGGAAATACCACCAAGATGCACCGGACAGGAGTCAGCTGTGGCATCCACCATAGGTGTGCATTCTGTGCAAACAGTGCCTCTGCAGGAGGCTCAGGCTGGCTACTCAAAACTCCAGTGTTTTCGACAATTCTTTCCCTAGTGTCTGTGCCTGTGATGACCAAGACAAACAGGTGAGGGACCTCGTGGGTGGCCTGATAGTTCTGGTGACCATCGCTGTAGATTTATTTAAAAGGTGGATTTTAAAAAATATATCCCGTCCTCCTCTGCCTTCAGCCACACTGCTCTGAGCTGCAGCAGTAACTCAGCTCTTGGGAACATCAGAGGCAGAAGAGGCCCAAGCAGAAGACGGTGTGATCAGGTCCCAGGCAGGCGGTGCCTCCCTGTACTGGAGGGAGTGGTTCAGAGGGTGGGATGGCTTTTCTGAGCCAACTTCCTACAGCAAACCCAGCTCTCCCTCCAGGAAGCAAGGGGGAATTGATGCCCTGGACCAGTGCACCTCTGGGGAGGACTCCCCATCCCAACAGAGACAGAGATTGCTATCCTCAACTCTATCCCAAATGCCTAACCCAGGGAACTAAACTTGTTCTCTGTAGGAAATTGAAATGAGAGGACACTTTGCAAAATGAAACATATTAATCGCGTGGGGAAGGAATGATGACTGGACCTTTATTTTGTACCCCAGTGAATCCAGAAGATCAGCCAGCCCTTCAGCTGATGCTAGATACTGGCTCACTGCCTGCACGGCAAAGGGCTAAAGGTCTACGTTTTTGCCCTTGAAGCTGGGCTCTCCACACGGCAGGACTCTTCGCTCTCTCCCAAACCTGCAGAGGTCCCAGACCCACTCCTTGGAGAAGTGGAGCTAAAGGCTTCCCAGAAGATATGCAAATGATGGCATCAGCTCCAAACAAGAAAGGGGACCTCCCTCCCTCAGCCACTTGGGTGTGACCGAGTGACACAGACACGCTGTATTTCAGACCCACCACCTTCTTTAACATGGACTTGACCTGCACTGGCTGTGGGCCCCATCAGGTGCAGCTCCACAGCCTTCTCTGGAACCAATAGCAGAGCTGCCCATGCATCTCTCCTTTTGCTTGCAGTAGCCTCAGCCCACTTGGAAACTTGGACAGTTTCAAAGGCCAACCCTTCAGACGTGTGGACTCAGACGGCAAGTCATCCCCCAGCTAGAATGAAATAACGGGCCAAAGCATCAGAGCTAGGAGGCATGAAGTATCCGGGAACACCTCATTCACAGTGGCCAGGCAAGTCTGCTTCTGGGCCTTATGCAAATGGGACTATTACTCCCAATAACAAGCCCTGGACAGAGGCTTCCAGAGGCTCCTCCTGAAGCCTGGGCACTGCCTCACAGGAAGCACTTAAAAAGAACAATAATATCCTCAATGGCACTCCACAGCATGCAATTACAAAGCATTACTGTCTCACTTGGGGCGGGGGAGAGGGGAAGAAGGGAAAGAATTAAAATCAGACAGGAAATTCCAACACCACAAGCTGGCTGGTGTCTGGTGGACTGAAGCCCAGGCTGCTTGACAGTCAGACCCGCCCCCACACAGAGCTTGGTGGGACCAGGGCCCGGCTGGGCCCATCAGGGCAGACTGCCCACAGCAGAGCTGTGTGTTGGCCTTTCCAAGAAGGTGTTGCTTGACGAAATATGACAACATAGCTCTGGAAAGAGAGAGAGCACTGGGCCAGGGCGAGCACAAGCCACTCCACACAGAGCAGTGACCTGCACAAGCCACTCCACACAGAGCAGTGACCTGCAGCTGGTCTCAGGGGTGGAGTGGGCAGGCGTAAGAGAAGCACACACTCCGAGGGCGAGCAGAGCACCCAACTAAATGCCACGGGGAGGGCCAGGCTCAAGGGACACACGGCCTGCACAGCCCTGGGATCTGCCCCCTTTGCTATGGGCTGAATATTTCTGCCCCCTCAGAATTCAGGGGCTGAAATCTAATGCCTTATGTGATGGTCTTTGGAGGCAAGGCCTGTGGGAGGTTATGAGGACATGGGGGTGGAGCCTCCATGTAGGGGATTAGTGTCCCTGTAGGAGAGCTCCCCTGCCCCTTCTGCTACATGAGAACACAGTGAGAAGACATCTGTGAACCTGGCAGTGGACGTTACCAGACACCAATCTGCTGGTGCCTTGATTCCAGACTTGCCAGCCTCCAGAACTGTGAGAAATAAACATCTGTGTTGAAGCACCCAGTCTGTGGCATTATCATTATAGAGGCTTATACTGATGGAGGAACCCTCAGGTGCAGGGGGTGGGGTAAGGGGAACAGGCCGCAGGAGGCAGGAGGGACCTGGGCCAGAGACTGTGGGTTGTGATACCAGCCCGAGGCTGCAGCTGACACTGCAGCAAAGCCTGGCCCACCATGGACTCACTCCCCTCCTTGCCTCAGTCTCCTCATCTGTAAAATGAGAATAGTGACAGGACCTGCATCAGGGGTCTGTGAAGCAGAGGCATGCTGCTGTGGCCAGAGCTTGTGCAGGGCAGGCGCACAGCGGAAGTGCTAGCGTGGCCTTCCCCGTGGACCTTCTGCCCTTCGGGGCAGGAGACTGGGGAGATCCCGCTGTCTCAGGAAAAGGCCGGCCGCCGGCCTGTTGGGGTGCAAAGTGGAGTCCCGTATTAGAGAATCTTAGGACCGAAAGAAACTTTCGAGGAGATCAAGCCTGACTAAGTTTGAAAACTGTCTTGGCCACAGAATCTGTTCCAAAGGAAGTAGTATGCAGGACCCTAAAATCCACAATACATTTGAGCCCCAGGAGACTGTGGCTCCAAACGTCTCCCCTGATGATCTCCAAGGGACCTGTCAGAAAGCACAAATCCAGCCCAGGAGCAAGGTGCCCCTGATCCAGTGCTCTGCCACCTGGTCCCAGAGGCCAGGTGGGGCAGGTGGCAAAGGAGGGATACGAGCATTCCTGCGTGGACACAGCACCGCACAGGTGTACTTGCGCAGACATTCCCCTGAATCTTGTTGGCCCTTCACAGGCTCACCGGCCAACCTCACCAACTCCACCTGAAGGGCTCGGCAGCCACATGTAGTTCCCAGCTGCCTTACTGAACACGACAGCCAGACCAGCTATCCTTATTGAGCTTTCGCTGTTTAGGAAATTCTAGTCTAGTTTAATAGAAGTCCCACTGATAATCAAACAAGGTGATAAGTCTTCTCCCAAAACAGTCCTTCCCCACTGCTAAATCTTAGCTCCCTATGACCTCTGTTTGGCCACTTAAATAAAGCAGATAACACACAGTTATTACTTCTTCCCTCCCTTCCTCCCTTGCTTCCATCCATTCAATTTGCAGGGGCTCCCAGTCATTCCTTCCACACCCTTGACCCCTCAGGGCAAGGCAGGGCTGAGCAGACTGTGTCAGCAGGCCACTATAGATTCTGCCCGGATTGCTACCCACTGCCTCCCCCAGAGCTGTGGACAGGCATTCCTAAACAAGGCAGCGGGCCTGTGTACTCCTAAGACCTTCTGACAAAGGAGGTGACCTTCAGAAGGCAAAGTGCATGGATGTGGTCCTGTGGGTTAGGGCTGTGGTGAAACACTGGCCCAGCCACGTCACACTTCTGGAGGCCTGGCTCCTCGGGCAGCACTGGCTCCTGAATGGTGATTCCAGCCCATGCCCTTCCATTACCAGTGGTGGACACAGTGCTTCCCTTAACCAGGGACACTGGAGGTCCACAAGTGGGACTGGAGGCCAGTCCACAGAACCCCTGGGGAAAGCCTATTCCCTGTTTTGCTGGAGGAGCAACTGCACCGCAGAAAACATGGCCTCATGACCCAGTCTGCAGGCCCTGAGCAGGGCCCAGAGTCTGGTTTCCTAAAAGGAGACTCTGTAAGGGGCGAGAAAGAGGGGAAAATCTCCAAAGGCTTCCTGGACATCAAAAAACCTACAAAACAATATTTTCATGAACTAAGTGTGTCAATTAAAAGCAGATGGAGCCACTTCCTTTAAAATAAACTGGGTTTAAAATCGAGGGGCAAACTCCCACATACTATGTGATTTAGGCTGGGGAAACCAGAGCTGCCCTTCCACAAACCCATCAGCAGCCTGGCCTGTTCGTCTCATTCAAGCTATTGTGGGCAACAGACCCATTCTGTGGGTCCAGTTCCACTCCAGCAAGGGGGACCAGGGAGGGATCCCATTGCTTGACAGGTGGCCCCCAAGTCTTGGCCATCACCTGCAGAATGGGGTGCAAAGCCCAGCACAGCCCCAGCACTCTCCTGATGTCGCCCCATGACCAGTCCCAGGGCCAGACAGACCGTCTTGCTGACCCCACAGAGCCCCTGCTGCTTCCCACATCCCAGCCCACCACCAGGGCTCACCCTGTCTGGAAGCCCTCCCCCACATCCCTTCCCTCTCATCACACCAGCTCGACTGCCTAAACAAGTCCAGATCTCACATGCCCTCCTCTAGGACACCTCCTGGACCTTTCTTCTGCCTTCTCCCCAAATCAGGTAAAGGTATGCTCTCTGCACTATTTCTGCAAAGCCAGAGTCCGGTGTCTGGCACGGAGGAAGTGGGGAGCATGTGCAGAGTGAGCGAGTCAGTGAACGAATAGTGAGTGGGAACATTTTCTCACTTCTGGAAAAGAGATGTCAGGATAACAAGGGTGGCCACGTTCTGCCAATGTTCTACATAAACTAATTTAGGACCTGGAGAGAAAGGCTTGCTGTACAGAGTAGCAGCAAACACAGCAGTAGTTGAAGGGCAGTGGCAGTCTCGGCTGTGCAGACAGAGCAGGAACGTAGACACCGCAGCACCGACAGAGCACTTGTACAAAGAGCACCCAGCTCATCGGCTGGGACCCTCCCCAGAGACTGAAAATAGAAGCGGTTCTGACAGCGGAGGCACCAGGCTCACGTGCTGGGGCTTTCCTGAGCGTGTGACATTTGTGAACTATTTCATCCTCATAGCACCTGCCAAGGAATGGATCATTACGGTCACCCCATTTCACAGATGAGGAGCCTGAGGCGCAGAGCTCAGTGACCGGCAGGGCCAGTCAGCGGCTCTTCAGCACCACGGCGGAGCCCCCGCAGCCATCCGCAGGAATCTGCCCCTGTTCTCACAGCTGGGCCGCACAGGGAGAGCTCCCCTGGGACAGGAAGATAAATGGTGAGGCCACAGGGGAGCCCAGGGTCTTTCCGAGGTGCTAGCTCCCGTCAGGGCGGCCTGGGGCCGGGCTTATGGGTGACCAGAGCCACAGGTGTGGGACGGATGGGGAAGAAGCACGTGTGACCAGAAAGGAGCCATCACAGCCAACACACTCCAGGAGGTGCCGAGCACCTCGAGGAGACGTGGTATCTTCACTCTGACCACGGCCTTTCCAAAAGGGATGCAACCGCCCAAACAAAAGGGGTATCTTGTGCGGCAGCTTCTAAGGGCTTCCCAGGGATCCAGCAAAGTTGGAGGCAAGTCAGGGAGGGACTCACGGGTGGGTTTTCTGTTTTCCCCAGCTGTGTTCCTGGTGCCTGCTAATAACCCCATGGATCATTCTGCCTGGCTTGGGAAACGTGCTGACTGGTGTTAAAAATGGGGCCCTTTCCTGCCCGTGGCTTGGTGCCCCCGCAGCACATGCTTAATGCTCGTTGTTAGCATGCTGCTCTTGTAATCAGGGTGGTGAGGATGGCACAGGGCCACCCCAGGTCCCCAAGAGCGACTGCAGTTCAGAGAAGGCACCCACCTGGTTTTGTGCTGCTTAATGATAGGCCCCACTAATAGCCCTGCTTAACACAGGAGTTTGTCAAGATTAAGTAATTGCCTTAAACAAAAAGTGTGTTATCTTTAAGTCCCTGCTGATGAATGACGTGCTGGGAAATGGGGTGATGGATGTCTGTGACTCCCTGCCACCATCTTTCCCCCATTTGAATAAATTAAAATGCAGCCCTTGATTAGGAATGAGAACCCCTGCCTCAGGCCTGCTGGCCACACACCCCAAACTGCCTGTTAGCATTACAAACTTCTGTGATGGGCAAAGGCCCACTGGTGGATGGACCAGATGCCCCACAGGGATCGGGGTTGGGACAGGTCGGCTGGAAGGAGAAAGTCACAGTGCAGGAAAACTGCAGATGTCATCAGTGGCTCTGAGGAGACCCAGTGGGAAATGGGATGGATAACCCTACATACCATGAAACTGGTACTCACGCACACACTCAGATGCCCTATTTGCAGGAGCTGTCACAATCACTAAAGTCATGAGCTGTTTCATAGGGCTGTGCTGCCACTACCTTGTCGGGCCAGCTGGTGGTCTGTGGCGAGCTGGGATCCCCATGTGTATGACGGGCTTAAATGAGGTTGTATGTACAACCTAATAGCAGGCCTGGCACAAATGGAGGTTTGCAGTTTTACACCTCCCTGCATTGGGTTCCTGGGTTTGGGGCCATGAAATCCATCTCCCATCTCCAGGCCCCTTGAGTATTTCATAGTCTTTCCCTCCAGATGGCACTTTGGAAGAGGCAAGTCACAGAAATGAACAGAGCCATGTGCAGGAGGATGGAACTGACCAGGCAGGGCTGGCCTCATAGTGACCACCAGAGCACAGCTGGGAGGGGAACAGAGCTTGGAGTTGGGGATGGTAGGGCCACATCGGGAAAAGGCTTCAGGGTCTGGCTAATCTGGGAGCACCCACGGGGAGCTGCCGAGACTGGGAGGCACCTGTGACGGGCAACCCTGTGGGGTTTTTGACACCAAGGCAGTCAAGAGGCCCCGGTGCATATATGCCCAAGCAGGAATGACCCCGGCCAAGCTGGAATGCTCTTCTGGTGACTCAGGGGCCTGAAGCTGGGTGCCCTCACAGCCACGCTGGTGGAGGCTAGGACTTCAGGAAAGCCTTGGGCCACAGTGCACCCTGGTTCCCCTCACGGGGCAGAACACACGTCAAGGGCAGAGGGGAGGGTAGCTTTGGCAGTAACCTGAGCTCTCGTCAGCTTCCATCTTGCTTCTGCAGTCGGCCCACCAGTCATAAGCCATGCAATGCTCTACCCAGAGGCTGATTCCCTCTTCTTTACCAGCAAAATAATATTCCCAAACCAAACCACTCACGCCAAATCTACCTCCGTGCTGGAGTAACACCAGCCAGAGCTAGGAGCTGTTCCCATAACATTGTTTTCCCCCAAACCATAGCTCAGAGCAGATGCCATGCATGGCCCACTGGTGGGAAGGGGCCGGGCCCAGGGGACCACAGAGGACACAGCCACATCTCAGGGGGGGAGCCATTCCCTCCCTGGACTCAGCCTTCACTGGTCATAGCGCCCTCCCACCTCTCAGTTCTAGAACGTGTAGAGTCTAACCCAGAGGCCGTGGCTTCATACTCCTTTCCAGGTGCCGGGAGGGAACCACAGTGAGCGACCCAAGGAGCACCAGCCCGAAGGGCGGAGCAGACCAAATACTCCAAAGAGAAGGGCTCCAACACACAAGGGCTCTGAAAAGGTGTCCCCACAGAGCTGCTGGCCAGAGGGGAGATGGAATGCCGCTTCCATGTTCTGCCCAAGCGCAGGCACAGGAGTCGCCCTGAAACCCGTGTCCCCGCTCCCAGCTCTGCCAGCCTTGGGCACCCCTGCTCCCTCGCCCAGCCCCACTGGGGCTGAAGCTGGCTGCGTGACCAGGGCTCTATCTCATTACCGCGGCATGGTGCTCCACTACAGAGGTCCCTGCCCAGCCCACAGCACTGCGGGGCAGGTTTAGCAGTCAATCATGTGGCTCACACATGAACCCGAGCCCTGATGCGCTGTGCGAGCCACCTTCCAGCATCCTGAAGCCACCCTTCTAGCACACTATGAAAGAGGACCCATACGTGCACAGGAGGGCAGCAGTGCAGCTTCCCATCTGTATCGTGCATGGTAGCGATAATCCTGTTTGTCCGTGCCCCGCAGCCCAGCAGTGAAAACTGAAGGATATTAACTGAATGACATACAGTGACAGATGCCAGGCATAATTCTGTGCACTTGATACTCATGTTTATTGGCTCTTCACATCAATCCTATGTGGGGGGTACTGTCACCACCCCCATTCCACAGATGAGGAAACTGAGGCTTGAAGAGTACGTAACTTGTCCAGGATCACACAGTGAGAACTGCCAAGGGAGGATCTGAACCTTGCTGTGATTCAAGAACCTGAGGCTTAACTGCCTTCCCACTCCACCCATCCATGATGATGGCTTTCTTATTAGAGTGTGGCTGGCTGGAAATATGGAGAAGCAGAAGCCCCCAGGAACAGAAGTACACTCCCCATGGTTATGCATAAGTCAGCACTCGGGGGTCTTCCCAGGAAAGGCCACTTCCACTCAGAGTCCTTGGGGGTTACCACTTCCCAGTTCTGTCTCCCCCCACTATACAGCCCAGGCCTTCAGCTCCCCTGCCCAACTCTGCTCTGGGGATACAGGGAAGGAAATACTCCAGCCCTGGTCTCAAGGATCTTGTAGCCAGCAGGAGACACACAGGTCAACAGGTGACAGGTGAGCAGAGGAGAGGCCCCGGAAGGCACAGAGATGAGAAACAGCAGGAGTGTTCCGCATAGTCACAGCAGCCGATGGCAAGGCAGCAGCAAGGGGCAGGGCTGCCGGGTCCCGTCCTAGGGACCATCCAGACACAGCACATCAGCCTGCTGGTGACGCGGGGGCATCAGGAGGTTTTGTGCAAGGAAGTGACAGGGTCAGATTTGCATTTTACGTCCAAGGGCATGGAGGCTGGGGTGTGGAAGATATTGGAGGCAAGGAAGTAAACTGAAACTCATATCTTACTTTAGAACAATTGGGGTGAGGAACGGGGAGGCCCCAGCAGGGCAGCGGGGGCAGAGGAGGATGGCTCACACCAATGCAGGCTGCCAGGCCAGCAGGACGTAGTGCCGAACAGCTGTGGGGGTGAGCGAATAGTGAAGCTGGCTCAGACATCCTAGGTGGGGCGCTACCTTGGGATTTAGGTGGGTGATGGTGTCCCAACTATGAGAGGAGACACAGGAGAGAAAGGCCATTTTGAGGGCCCAAAAAATGGGTGGTTTCTGACCTGCTGAGATGGAGATGCCTGTGGAGGGTCAGCTGGTCACCTCCAGGGCCTAGTTGTAGAAATGAGGCTAGAGCCGAGGACAGCTCATAGGGGAGGCTGTGATCTGGGAAACACTGGTGGTGGCTGGAACCCAAGTGAGAAAGAGTTGCCCAAAGTGAGCGTGCAAGGAGGAGGGGTGAGCCGCATCCGGGGGAGCGCCCACCTGCCTCCTTCGTACTTGCTGACGCTGGGGTATAGTCTGGAAGACGATGGCCTGGTCAGCGAACTTGGGTCCTGGGTGCTCTGTTCCAGATGCAGCCTGCCTGGCATAGCGTGCAAGAGGGCCGACCCCACGGTCTGTACCCAGCACACTGGGCTCACTGCCTGGCCTGCCCAGCGAGCCTTATCACCCACGTGTAGGAAAGAGGAAAGTGCTATGGAGCTGCAACCCCTGCCTCTCCCGAGTCAGAGGCACCATTTGTGCCCAAGCCCCCGACTTCCTATTGGAGAACACACCCAGGACTCGCCTGTTCTTACCATGCCGCTGAAGCCAAAGCCCTGACTTGGCTTCCAAGTGGATGCCACTGCCGAAAGCTGAGCAGACAGGCAGCTCCACCCATGGCGAGCACAGCACGCCTCCACAGAGAGAAGTGCCGTCCCACCCATGCACTCGGCCACCCAGGCCAGTAGTGGGCCCAGCAGGTAATCAGAGGCCAGCAAGGGTGGGGGCAGGATGAGCTGGGTGGCCACCTGTATAGGACCACAGGGGACATGTACAGGGGATGGTGCAGCCCACTCCCTCATCAGTCCCCGGTGACCTTAGGGATGCAGCCAAGGCCCGATTCACAAGCACCTGCTATGTAGTTAGTTCGCTTTGGGTCTGTAGTAGAATAAAAGAGGCAACAGAAGCCAGAGCCTACCTTGAAAAACTTGCAATCCTGCTGAAGAGCACACTTTCCCGGGCCTGAGCTGCACACCATGCCCAGGCCCTGTAGCAGGTACAGGGCAATAGGCAGCTACTTGCCCGAATCAGCCTGGGCCTCCAGTAGCCACACAGCTCCCAAACAGTGAGAACTTAGCCCAGGTTCTGGGTTTCCTGAAAAGAGGAGGGTTTTGGCCTCCCAATCCTGGCTCCACCACTTATTAGCTGCGTGACCTTGGGTAAGTCCCTTAATCTCTCTGAGCCTCAGTTTCCTCACACATAACTTCCTTCTCTTGAAGCGTCACTGGGATCAGGCAGTGAGGTCACACAAATGTAACCTCATGCCCTATCTGGCTGTCTGCACGCTTGCCCCCAAGGTAAGCAGCAACAGGAGGATGAGAAGGGACAGGCCCCCTCCTACTCAAGACAGTGGGGCTGCTGGCGCTTTCGCTGATGGTAAGCAGGCCGGGTTTGAACTTCCCCTCCCCTCTCCTCCTTCCCTCCACCCTCTCCTCCTTTTCAGGAACTAAGAGGCCCCTTTTATAGCCCCTCATGCAGACCCCGGGGGAGCCCCAGGCTGGGAGAAATGACTGCTAAGACTTCCAGGCACATTTACTGAAACCTTTTGACACGGAGGATATTTTTATGAGATAAGTGCCCTGTGTCAGTATCAATTGGCAAGTTTCATTGCTCACATTTCAGTCCTGCAAAAAGCCTTTTTCAATCACTGTCCGTGGCAACGATAAACTTTAATGGCTGAGGGAAAGCCTGCAGCTCAGGGCTCTCTGTCCTACTTCCTGCCCTGCTGGCTGGCTGACTTCCCTCCTCTCCCTGCAGGGGCAGAGGCCCAGGCAGAGGGGCAGATGGAGGGGTGCCATCACCCACCCCCCAGACTCCCATTTGTCAGTCTCAGGGGAACAAGGGCCCTGTAAGCCTATTAGAAACACCAGAGAATTAGAAATGCGAATACCCAGCCCAGCTCTGAGCACCCTGAGATAGAATGTCTGGGGTGGGCTCCAAGACAGAAAGTTTTTAAGAGCTCCCAGGGGATTCCAATGGGCACTGGTGCTGAAGACAGCTGCAATTCTCTGAAGGTGAGTCCAGGGTCCCAGCCCTGCCTCCCCTTGGCAGGCCACCCCATTGCTCTGCATGTTCACTCGGACATGCCACCCTGTACCAGGCCGTGCCAGGCCGATGTGCACTTCTTTATTTGGTGGCTAGAGAACTGATCCCTGGTCCGGGGAGAGCCAGCCGCCAATGCCCTCACAGCCAGGTACCTGCTTTCCCTTTGAACGAGTCACGTTTGGAAGCCCCTGGCGGAGGAACGGTCTGGGGCCGCACACAGTGTTCAAGGGACAAGTGAGAGCACGAGCCGACGAATGGCTTCTACCCACAGGACATCCCTTCAGCCATCTCTGTTCTCCAGGTGAGGGCGGGGTATTCGCAGGCGATCCTAGCACATTCCAGAACCCAAGGCAGGCAGAGTCCATCCATCCTCCCGGTCACTCTGGCACCACTTCCAGAGCCGTGCCCACTGCTCATGGCTGTCCTTACGGGATGAACTCTCTCCTGGACTGAGGCGAGCTGAGGAGGGCTGCCTCCCCCTGGCCGGCCCCTGGGCTTGCCACCCCCCCCACCCCCAGGGCTCTCTTGTCTCCACCTACATCTCCGCAGCAACACCCCCACTAACCCTGTGCAGCCACCTCCTCCGTGAGACCCTGACCCCTGGCCCACCAGAGCTCTCCCAGTCAGGCTTCCGCTCCTCCTGGCCCCCCACATAACCCCCTCTGGATCCTTTGGGAGCAGCAAGTGTGGGGTCAGTAGGAAAGGAGGGAGGCGGGGAACCGGGAAAGTCAAGGGGTCCTGGAAGGCACATTGTCGCTTGGTTACTGCCAGCTCTGTCAGTGCCTTTGGGCATCTCCAGTGGGGACAGAGCCCTGGACAACAACTCCCACAGTAGAAGTGGAGGCACGGAGTGGGACACAGGTCCCACAGGGCTGAGTCTGCCTCCCACATGCTGGCTGATTCTTCTCACGGATCCTCAACCAACCTGCTGCCTTGAGTTGTGCCAAAGCCAAAGGTTCTAAGGCAGAAGATTGTGGGAAAACTGTGGAGAACTGAGAGCTGCAACCCAGCTCTCCCCCTGAGGCCTCTGGGGGCAGGGCTGCCAGCACCCAGCATCCACCACGATGAGGCTGGGTAGGGTGGGCAGTTTAAAGAAACTGTCTGAGTTGTCTTTCTAAACCAAACCAAACCCTGAATATTTTCTCTCCAGCTGTCTAGCCCCCAAATTCGGCCAAGAACTGGCCTCAATAAATCCCTCCTCTGCCAGCCATTTTTTCTCTCACTTCCGCCCCTGCCTCAGCTTGAATCACTTATTACACAGAGTCTCAAAATGAACAACTTCTGCAACTTCCTAATATACTCCCAAGCTCCACCTATCCTCCCCCATCCATCAATGCAACAAAACTCATTTCTCCTTGTGAGACGAAGAAAAGCCCAGCATTGGGGACCAACTAAGCATTTCCTTTGAAGTGCACACATGCTGTATATTGCTGAGGGTGAACTCCAACCTCTGATGAAATGGGAACCAGATGCCAGGAACTGGAGGCGCACAGCTACTGCCACCACAGCCCATCACCAGGAGGGACGTGGAGGTGGGCGGGGGGTGGTGCTGCACTGACCCCAGGAGGCTCTGGGTAATGTCATAGCCAGGTTCCTGGCACCATTTCAGCCATCACCAGTGATGAGAAATGAGGGTCTCCTGGCAGCCTCCTGAACTCACGGCACCTCCCAGCCCTTCACTCCTCCTGCCTCCTAATTCTGTACACTCTCAGAGAGCAGTCTTAAGTTCTAATTCTTCCTCAAAGCCTTCCTTGAAGGCTTCCTTAATGAAGGGGACCCTTCCTCCTCCACTTAGGGACTAGGAGTGTTGCAAAGACACAGCCATTCATCACAGTGTCAATTTCTATTAACCAGAACTATTTCTTCCTACTAGACTGTGGGTTTTCTTTTTATCTTATGTTTTATCAGCAAGCCCCCTATAACCAAGCGCTAAGTGGCTGCCGTGGTGTGCTGATAATGTTAACTAACAACCAGTTTTGGGGGGAGGTGGGAGCCCTGGCTCGTAGCATTTGCCAATTTCCACAGTATAAATGCTCTCACATGGCTGATTTCAAGCTAGCAGTGGGGGATACCTCAACCTGCATTTAGGAGAGGTGTAGAAGCCCGCATGAGCTGGCTAGAGCAAGGCACCACCCAACTGGGTCTCCGCAGTGCCTAATACTTCTTTGAGCAAGTATTTTCTTCTTTCTCTCTTTTTTAAAGCCAAAAACTTCTTGATTTCTTGAAGATTAAATAATCTCATTTTCTATGCAAAAAAATTAGCAACATTTTTTTCTGAGACTACCAGTGCTGGAAAGGGTGTGTAAAATAAATAACTGTTAGAAATAATTAGGTAATACATCGCAGGAATCACCCTTTGATTCAGGAATCTTACCTTTGTTATCTACTCCGGCTAAATACCTAAGTGGTGAAAAGTACTGGCACAGCAATTTTGACCACAGTAGAAATATAATACCAAATGGTTGTAGTCAGCCCAAACAGTCAAGAAGGGGAAGTGGTTAAAATTAAGTCTAAAATCAACCTTCAAGATGCTGCTGCAAAGGTTTTACCATAAATAAGAAGGGCACACTCTCTGTTGACGCCTCCTTTCTGAAGTCAGGTTCCATAGGCGTCATGTCTCTCCCAGGGTCTGGGCAGACCCCCTGCTCTCCTCGTGCTCACCGGAGGGCCTGAAGCCTCCCCAGTGGATGCTGCCTCTCCACCAGGGGTCTGAAGCCAGGAGCTGGCCAAACAGATGGGATAAATCAATGCCAAGGACGCTGTCACCCAGGCAATCCTTCACCACTCAATTTTCATGTGAATTTAGCAGCTCTGCATGGTTTTTAAGAACCCAATTGTATCTTGACACTTTTTAAATGATGCCTCTTTACATCCAGCCATAATTTATCTTTTACTTGGCTGCAGTTCCACTTCCATAACCATTTGGGGGAAAGGAAAAAAGAAACACAGTGAGTTCACTTAATTTACAATAGTCTACTCAGTAAAACACAGATGACAGAGGTTTGCCAAATGTGAATTTCCTGTCAGTGGCTCATTTTGGTAAAGTTTAAGTGGCTTCATTTTGAAAGAAAATACACATTTAAAAAATGTGTACACTTTGCATTGGGGGTGAGGATAAGTGTGTGGGTGTGTGAGAAACGACTCATGCTGGCATAAACTTTCAAAGCTAGGATTTATACCCACCAGGTAAAAAGGCTGTGCTTTCCCCTTTTACATAAAGAAAAAAAGTAAAAATGATTTCAAATTCTTGAAAAGTCCGAAGGAATAAGAGTGACCAGATAAAGGTCCTGCTGGGTCTTTACTCATCGCTCTCAAGGCACAACGCTAAACCTAAACTTGGGGATTGGCAGATATGGGGCCCACTCTGAGGCCGCTTCACCATCCACAGTGAACCGCTCAATAGCGTTGACCTGCACTTTCTTGAAACAACTGCGGCTACAAACACCCCTTGGCTACTTTCCTCAGGGGCTGTGAATGCAAGGCATTTGGGTAAAGAGCAGCAAATGTTTATCCAGGACCTCGAAGAAAGTAGGTTTTGTCCCCTCATCTTGCTTAATCCACAAAAGCCTCCTGGGACCTAGTTTATCACCCCTCCTGCACAGAGGGGAACCCAAGGTCGCGAGTGCTCAGATCCTATGCGCACGGTCACCCAGCTAGTTGGTGAGTTGCTTTGAAGGTTCGTGGTGAAAACAATGATAGTGTTGGTGGAACAGGAGTGACATTAATATGTGGAAGTTGCCTCTTTTAGGCCTTTGTTCCTCAAAGTGTGGTCCAAGCACCAGCAGCCCTGACATCACATGTGTGTGTTTAAAATGAAGAATCACAGGCCTCACCCAAACCTATGGATTCCGATGCTGAATTTCGCCAAGCTCCTGGGGTACTAATTGTGCATATTGAAGTTTGAGAAGCACTGGTTTAAGGGATATGCTCTGTTAAAGAAAGAACGAGAAAAGGCAGGAAAAGAAAAGATGGGAGCAGCAAGCAAGCTAGGGCCTGTTTTATATCCAGCTCCCTAGGAGGACCTGCCTGCCTGCCTCAGAACTGAAAGCAAAGCAAATTTTGCAGGGCAGTTCTCACTCTGGCCTCTGGGAGCAGGTTAGAAATGCAACTGCTAGGCGACATTCCCACCTCCCTGAGTGGCAGGGGCTGGGGGTGGAGCTCAGCAACCTGTGTGCTGAGCCTCTCAGGACTCCAAGGTGCTGGAGAGCTATGGCACACGCCCCACAGAGGGCCACCGTCCCCTCTCAGACTCGCTTACACTCTGCTGCGAGTGCACACCTGGGCTGGACACCAGTAAGGGAAACAGCCTGCATTTGTCGCACTCACTGTGCCAGCCTCATCTCTAAAGCACATTTTCATCCAGTACCTCACTTAACCCTCACAGGAGCCACAAGGTAGGCAAGAGCAGCACCGACATTCCTACTCAGCAGAAGGGAAAGTGAGGACCGTTATTCTCAGGCCAAGCCTTGCCTAAGCAGAAAGCGGGCCTGTGGGCTGTGGAGAGCGGCCTCCCAAGTCTCTGCTGCAGCTCAGACAACGGCCCTCAGTTCAGGGCAGGCTGCCCCCACACGGCCCACATGGCCTTCCAGGCCCTGGAGTGGGATGATCCCAGCCCAGAGCACACTTGGGGGTTGTCCAATCCATCCCCCAGCACTTGCCTTGCAGAGCTGCAGCTGGGGAATGGGATGCTACAGGGTGGTGAGGGTGTGTGTGTGCACCTGCCCACACACATTTCCAAAAAAGGAAGCCGTCAGAAGCAAGCCCCTAAAGTAAGAAATGTGTTCTCCCTCTTACCCTAGGGTGTTTGCTTCTATATTACAGGGATCTACAAAACCCATTTCCCACCGAGATGGACACTTGTAAAACTCAAATGCACAAATGAGGCCCAGCTGCTGTTTCACTCACAGTGAGCCCAAGGAAAGTGCTCTCCTGGCAGGGTGTAGAGGCTTACCATCTGGAAGGGGTTCCAGTCAAGGCCCCAGCGTTTAGTGAGAGGTATAGATGTGTGCACAGCCAGGCAACCTACACCAGAGGCAGTGGAGAGAACCCCCACCCTTCCATCACAGACCCTTCCAGTTTGCCCCATCTCTGGAGGTGCCTTGAGCTGACACTTGCCCTGGCTTTAGGCTTAGAAAAGAGCTGTTCTGAAAAGTGAACATGCCCTGGTGCAGCGGCTTGCTCTTTCATCCCAAGCTAGGGAAAGATCCACCACACCAGTGGGTAGCTGTGTCACCTGGGACAGGTTACTAAACCTCTCTGAGCCTCAGACTCCTCATCTAAGAACTGGTAGTAATAATTCTTACTACCCAGAGTTAGGAGGTAATAAAATGCTCTCTGTGTAAAGTGATGAGCCCATAGTGGATGCTCCATAAATGTTCATTTCCCTTCCCTAAAGCCGGGCTCTGTGCTCCATGCTGGGGAAAGAAAGGCAAACACACCATAGTTAAGAGCAAATACGGGAATGCACACCCCTGAGTTAGGGAAGCCCTTGCTTATATCTGTTTGCCTTGACCTACCTCTGTGAGTGCTCCAATTTTAAAAGCTTGATATTTATTTAGATAATTGTTTTTCATTGTAAATACAACATATGTTTACAGAGATATTTACTTTTCTCTGTAAACACAGCAAATGTCCAGGGAAAATATAATCCCAAATTCACAGGATTGGAATGATTTTCTTTATGGACAATCTTTTATTTTTTAATCTAATATAGCTGGGCAGGATGCCATTGCAACTTTACCCAAATTAGGAATGAGGTGGGTCTGGATGGGAACCATATCTCACAATGATGAAAAGAAAAGACTGGACGGGTAAAGGAAATCCTCCCTGGCAAAACCATATTGCATTTGCTCCTCTGAACTGGAATCTGGGAAGGTGAAATTCCCAAGGACTGGCACCAATGCCAGTCTAACTGGACATGACATTAATGCCAAAAGCATAGTAAGAGATCACTCCACTGGGTGGAATTATTAGACGATTTCATGAAACTGGGTAAGAAAAGTGCCCTAAAGAGATAATCAAGTTATATATGTATTGGATCAAAGATATTATCATTTGAGTGCATCAGTCAAACCCGCTCATTGTATCTGCAGGGAAACTGAGGCTCTGGTGCATCACCCGCCTTCCTGAGATCACCGATGTAACGACAAAGCCTAAGAGCAAATTTCCTTTGTGTTTTGTTTGGTTGTTTTTTGTTTTTCCAAAAATAGAGCTGTGGGATGTGTGAGTGCATATAAAGTAACGTTAGTTGTGACGCAGGTGAAGGATTTGAGGTGGGAGGGGACTGCTCCCTGCAGATGAGGGACACCAGCGGCTCCAGCAAGAAAGGCTCACAAAGTACCAGGCAGGTGTCACCCCAGAGGAAACCCAACAGAAACCCTTCCCTCAACACCCTGTGCCCACAGTCTTTATTTTGGTTGCCTTTATTGTTTTTTAAACTTTATTTTTGCATCTTATTAGGAAAGTGGAAGTACCCTGGCTGAGAGAAGACCTGCTTCCCTAAGACTGTGAAGAATGTGGACAGAGTGAGAGAGTGGAGCACGCACACCTTCCAGGCAGAGAGGGAGGCGCAAGGTGGGAAGGGGTGCTCTGTCTGCCCCCACAGGCCGGGACTCAGGGGGTCTCCCCTGCTGAGGCCTGCTCGCACAGGTCCAGGAAGTCTGGGCGCACATGACCAACAGGCGCCCCTGGGTATTCCTGGGAGAGGCGTTGTGGAGGAGAGCACTGTATTTGGGGGGGCCCAGTGGGGGAGACCCCTGTTCTCCCCTGGAATGTTTCAGGGCCTCTGCCCATGGGGCAGTGGGTAGGGGCTCTTTCCCATCCCGTCACCCTAACTCTTACACAGGCCACCTAGGATGGAAGGGGGGACACCCTCTTCCCCAGCTCCCACCCCCTGATAAGCACTGGTCCCCCTTTGGCTTGTTTTCATTTCATGATCCCTTTTTTCTTTACTTTGATCTCTTCTTTTTAGTTGATCCTATTAAAGCACATGCGTTTTTGGAGGCTGCCTCTAGAACCACATAGGGTCAAAATGAATGAACAAACCTCATTAGGAGTTAGCTCCTGGTGACTTGAGCGATAAATACCCAAGCTGGGGACTCCTTAAGAAAGACAGCAAATGAGAAAGGCTTCAAAAGCATTTTGTATGTATGGGTTTCAAAGGAAACAGAGACCTATTAACACTCCCACCTTTATAGCAAAATGTCAATTGTTGGTCATGCAGTTTTTTTCTTCAAACTTTGGAACTGTGACCATGGTGCTGGCATCACCTACCTTCAGAGGTTCATCCTGTGGACAGGAAGGCCACCAGCCCCAACCCCGTTTGGTGAGCCTGGCTAACACTTACATCTTAAGACTCCATTCCTCCTCTGCCTGAGTCCCATCTCAGGTAGGGAGGCTATGGCCCCTCTGGGTTCCCTCAGGACCCCAAACAGCCTTCTAATGCTGTGGGTCTGAGGCTCCCTATACTCTCCCACTGAACCTCAGCTCCAGGAGGTCTGGGACTAAGCCTGGGGTGGGGTGGGGCCTGCAGGCATCCTCAGCTGGGGAGAGGAAGGCTGGGGGGGAGAAGGGAGAAGGCAGCCGCTGACCAGTATGGCCCGTGCACCTGCACATGGCATAGCTGCGGGCGCTCATGTGTGCATCTCCTGAGCTCAGTCCCTTACCTGATGTGCTGGAAGAGCCCATCTGTCCCACCAGGAGGTGAGGCGAGAGGGAATGATACTGACTTCAGAACCCTTTGCAAATATGAGGCATCTGAATTGGAAAACCTCAGCAGCCCCAGGGGATCGAATTTTTTTAAGAGGAGGGGAGGGTGTATGCATGGCAAGCCCAGTAGTTAGAAGCAGGCCTCTATCTCCCAGACACACTGGGCCACGTGGCCCAGCCCCTCGCAGAAACTTGGTGACAAACACCTATTTCTCACAGATCACATTTTCACCCCAATTCTAAAAAGAAAACGCTCAACTTCCCCTTCTTCCCCTCACGTTTGCCCATTCCTTCCACAAACTCGCTCCATGCCAAGTCCAAGAGAAACTGTTTTGCTCACACTTACGACCAAGTTTGCATTTTCACATGTCTTGTTTTTTCATCATCAGTGTTGTCTTTTTCCTCCCAGTTTCTCAGGAGGAGAGATGCGCTGGCATGGAGGCGGAGGGAAGCTCTGGCCCGCCCGGCGGGTGGGGTCTGTGAGGCGCCGCGGAAGCCAAGTCCCCGCCTGGGAGCCCCCTCCCTCACTTTCAGCCTCCTCCTTAGGGAGGTGTCCCGAGACACTAGGAAGTAGGCAAGAGGCACGATGGGGGAGCACCAATTTATTTGTGTGAGACCTTAGAGACAGCCGGCGCCCGCCCCTGCCTTCTCTCAGCGGCAGTTCTCTGACGGTGCTGACATTCTTTCCTCCAGTCCCGACCAGAACGTAGCTTTAGAACCATCAAAACTGATGGAAGTGGAGCCGCAGCCCCTACCAATACGCGCTGGGCCCACACCGGAGCTGCACGGGAACAGGAGGCATGCGAGGGGACAGAGCGGCACCTCCGGGAGCTGGGGTTGGAGGGCACGGCTAAAACGGAGCCCTTGCATCCACCTGGCAGCTTCAAAGGGAAGCTCTCCGTTCCAGGGGGACAGGCATCGGCCACCGAAACTGCATTAAGAAATAAATGAGTTTTGCATTCAAAAGTGTACAGACTTGGGGGACAGGTAAATGCTTGGGAAGACTCAGGACAGCTGGTTCCACTGGATTTTCAGGCAAGCAGGAAAGAGAAAGGAAACATGAATGAGTGCTCCAGACTCAGCCGGAGCTGCCACAAAGCCTCCAGGAAGACCCTAGCCACCCCTTTTCAAAACTTCTTTCCCCACAAATGGGCCTCCCTCGGGCCTCAGCCTTCTGGGGCGATTAACATGCAGGGCTGCGGAGGAACGTGAATTTATTCTGTAGGCAGGCTCAGAGGTGCGGGGGTCAGGTGGCTTGTCGCTAAATCACACTGCTGCCAGCCCCACACAATTCCTCTCCCCTCAGGCTCCGTCCTTACTTGGGTTCATGCACAATAAACAGCTTTGCTAAATATTCCCCCAGACAGGGCCTACAAAGGCCTGGGCTAAGGAAGCAGAATGCACCCACAGACCCAGAAAACGGGCAGCCTGCTTTGTTCAACTGCGTGGGCCCAGAGTTTTGGATGTCTCCTGTCCATCTTTCCTTAGTATGCTCAGTTTTCCTTTTCTCTTTTTAGTTGGTTTTGTGTTTAGCTTTTCTTCTTTCTTTTTTGGTAATTCCTCCCAAGACACTGCCATGAATACTGTTAACTTATTCTTATCTGGCTCTGACTGACTCCCTTCACTTTCTTTCTTGAGCTACATAAGACTTACAATTCCCACTTTTCTATAGGGGAACTGAACCATGAGAAATCTCTTATAAATGCTCCCAGAAAGGAACCAGTTTTCAGAAGACCCTTCAAGACAGGCTTGGCGGCGGGGGCTGTGGGCACCCAGCAAGAATCTTAATTGTCCCAGAACCACACACAGGCCCCAGGCTGGGGAGGGGCACGGAGGGACAGGACCCACTAGAGTTTGAAAACAATTCTCCTTCCTTTGGGGAGCTGGGTTTCATTAGTCAACTTGAGTCTACCCTTCTCCCACAACTTCTATCCATCAGCAAGAACAAAAATTAAAATAGAAACATGAAATAGAAGCCCCCACTTGCGTGGCAACTCAGCCTTCCTCCCAAACTACTTGGGGAGAGGCTGGGCTACTGAGATATCTAAGACAGTTGCTCCAAGATACCTGAGTCAGAAAAGTGACCCCTATGTGTGCCAGGTGGCACGAAGTCAGGGAGCCAGGGGTCATCCTCCCCATTTACACATGAGGAGACTGAGGCCGAGGAGACAGCCTCCCTCCTCTGTCAGTGTGGAGCTCTCCCTCTGACAAAGTCCACAGTATCTGCCAGAGAAATAGCATCAACCCCATGTGGCCTGGGGGCCCAGAAGCAGACCTGGAGACAAGGGTATGAGTGCAAGGGGTTCATTTTGGATGCAACAGGCCACCTGTAGGGCACGGGGACAAGCACGGGAAGGAGGCCAACCACCAGCATCAGCACAGTCCCTACCACTCTGGACAACTAGGCTTAACACTGCAGGAACGCTCTGGGAGCCAGTGCAGACCCACTGGAACGGTGAGGGAGCTGGGGTATTGATACACCAATTCTGCCACAGCCATTTGTTAAGTTGGGTTGCTTATTTGGGGGTGTTAACTTCATGCCACTGGAGCAGCAGCAAGAGAAAGCCCTGAGGCAGAGACAGGAGGGTGCCAGAGCACTGAAGTGGGCAGAAGGTGGCAGTAAGTGCAGGGCATGAGGTCCTCGGCAGTGAACAGTAAAGGTGCCACGCTGGCTGACCAGCACTAGAACTCGCCCTTGCTGAGGGCCCTTACTAGCTCTGAGGCACAGAGCAGGCTTTATGCACCCATTTTCCTGAGGTGCAAATAGAGGCCGATGTCCTGCCTAAGGTCCCATAAGGCCCTCCTGACTTCCTGCCCAGCAAAACCAATGCTGAATGGACCATGTGGTTGTACAGCTCAGACTTCAGCCCTCCCACACCTGGGGGCTCCAGCCCACCACCTGCGGAAACCACTCCTAAAACAAACTCCTTCCTTACGACCCAGGAGAACCTTTAAGATATCAAAAACAAGGAAAGGAAGAAAGTTTCCAAGATGTCGCCCAAAGAGAAAAGCGGTTCTGGAAAAGGGGGTAAAGGTGGGGCAGCCAGAGCAAGCAGGGAGAATGCGGCCGAGGGGAGAAGCCTCTGGGAGTGACAGTTCTGGCAAGAAGGTTCCGGGCGCCACAGGCAGAGCGATACAGTACGGGTCAGACACCTCCTGTGCGAGAACATGGCAAAATCACGGAAGCCAAAAACAAGGAAAAATTGAAGTCTGGAATGCGAGTCAGTGAAGTAGCCATGCAATATACTGATGATAAAGCCAGGCAAGAAGCAGCATTTACCTTGCCCGTAAGTGGGTTGGATAAGCCTGTGTTTACAGACCCTCTGGTTAAGACAAAATTTGGATATCATATTATTATGGTTGAGGGGAGAAAATAAAATGGTATGAAAAAGTGGAGAAAAAAAACCAACAGCAGCAAGGAAAGGACCCCTTATGACCTGAGCAAAGAGCCCAGATTTTCCCTTCCTTCCCCTCCCTGCTCCCCCAACAGCTCCTCCGTGGCAGCAGGGCCAGCAGGACAAGGAGGTGACAATCTGCACAGCCAAGCAGGAGGTCACAAGGCACACATCATGCAGGGTCTGGAAGGGAAGGGGCCTCACGCACTGGGCCTCAGTGGGGTCTGGAGCTGGTCACATGTTGGGGTGTAGTGGAAAGAGGGGTCCCCTATTCCAGAAGACTTGTCAGTCCAGTTCCCCCAAGGCTCCAATATCTCTATGCTCAGCAACGAGGGCAGCCTAGTGCACAAAGGCTCTTTCTGCTGCTTTCCAGAGTCAGGGTGCACAGGGTAGAGGAGCCAGTCACAAGGACAGAAAGGCCCAGAACTCTACCCCTCCACTCCCACCAACTCGGACACAGCTGGCTCCCCTGTGGCAGGCTGCTGGATCCCTGCCCACTGCTGCAAAGCTGGCCAGGACCTGGCTCCCTCCTTCACTGGCCCTAATTTCTCCCTTCCCCATGGCCCTGTCTTCAGTTACATTCTGCAAGCCCATCACCCACATATTTTGTCACTTATACAGCACTCACTATAGACCAGGCACTTACAAAGGCAATTCATTTAATCCTCAGAACAACCTCTGCAAGGTAGGTCCCCTTCTTGTCCTGGTTTCACAAAAAGGGGAACAGAGAAAGAGAGATTAAACAGAGCCAGAATTCAAACCCAGGCAGCCAACTCACCCACAAGGCCACCCATCTCTCAAGGAATTCCTTCTCTGCCTGATGCCCACTTGTTCTTCAAAAGGCAGCTCAGGCGCCACCTCCTCTGGAAAGGCTCCCTTATTTCCCCTTCCCCGCCTCGACCTCCCCCCTGCACCTGCACCCCACTAGTGGCTGGACAGTGTGCTGATCTCTGATCTCACTCTCCACAACTCCTGATTGCTCAGCATTGGTGCTCGCCGGCCCACCCCCACCCCCCTGGGGCCAAAGGGCCTATGACACTTCTGTGGGCCCACGCCTGATACCCAGAGTGTCCTCCAGAAATCCCTGCTGATGAATGGATTAATCAATGAATAAACAAAGGCACATGAGCCTGGGAAGACAGTAGGGAGAAAACCACCTCCAGGAAGCCAACCCCAAGAGATGAAAATGGCAAGAGGTGAAGTGGAGAAAGCGTTCCTCGCCCCTCCCCGCCACTGGCTGTCAGCTTGGGGACCCCTGACCCCAGTCCTGCTCACCAAACTCTGTCAGTGGGTCATGGGAGGCCTGACCCCTTGTGAGACATGCAGCTTGCTTACTTGGGGAAGACTTAGTAAAGACAAATGACTTAACCCATGTTGTATTTTTTAAACTAAATTTGTTATTTTGAGATAATTTTAGATTCAACTACCATTGTAATAAGTGACAGAGAGAGCTCTTGGAGGCCCTTTACCCAGCTTTCCCCAGTGCAACATCAGAACCAAGATACGGACACCGAGACAATCCGTCCACCGTGTTCCAATTTCCCCAGCACTCACGTGTGAATGTCATGTGCGTGTATGCAGGCTCACGTGTCCACCACCGCAGGGAAGGGACTAAACATCACCACAGGGATCCTTCGTGTACCCTTTTACAAGCACATCCACTCCCCTTCTGCTCCCCACCCCACCCACCGTCTTCAAACCCTGACAACCACTCCACTTCTCCATTTTCTGAAATAACATCACTTCAAAAATTTCACACAAATGGAATCATACAGTTTGTAACCTTTGGGATTGGCTTTCTCACTGAAGGTAATTTCCTAGAGATTCATCAGAGTTGGGATGTACATCAAGAGTTTGTTCCTTTTTATTGCTGACTAGTATTCCATGGTGCAGACAGACAACAGTTTGTTTAACCATTCAGCCACTGAAGGACATCTGGGTTGTTCCCAGTTTAGGATATTACAAAGCTGCTACAAACTTTCATATACAGATTCTTGTGTGAACCTAAATTTTCACTTCTTTGGGGATAAATACCCAAGGGTGTACTTGCTGGATTACATGGTCTTTGCCTGTGTAATTTGATAGGAAACTACCAGCCTGTTCTCTAGAGTGGCTGTACCATTTTGCATCCCCACCCGTGATGTATGAGTGATCCATCTCTACGACCCGTCCAGCACTGGATGCTGTCACTAATATTCTAACTATTCTGATAAGTGTGTAGTGGTAGCTTGTATCCCCCTAATGGCTGATAAAGTCGAACACCTTTTTGTGTGCTTATTTGCTATCTGTATATCCCTGGTGAAATAGCTTGTCATGTTTGTCCCCATTTTCTAATTGGATTTTATTTTTTTTACTATTGAGTTTTGAGAGTGCTTTATAAATACTGTATACTAGTATTTATACTAGAGTTTGAAAACAATTCAAACATGTGGTTCGCAAATATTTCTCCCAGTCTGTAGCTTGTCTTTTTGTTCTCTTAACAGAGTCTGCAAAAGAGAAAAACTTAAAAATTTTGCTGAGGATGAATTTATCAACTTTTCCTTTTGGGGATCATGCTTTTGGTGTCAGAATCCTGTGCCTGGGCCCAGATCCTGAAGCCTGTTTCATTCTGCTTTTTCCTAAGAATTGTGTTGGTTTATGTTTTACATGCACATTGTCCTTCTTTCTCAGGGCGGGGAGGGACTTGCACTTCTGAGGCAGGAACTATCTTTTCTCTACCTTTACCTGCCCAGTGGTGTCTCTCAACCACCTTCTGAGGACTAGTTCAAGGTGGCTTTGGGTTGGCAAGAAAGATGAAATGAGAAGAAAGCCACTTACGTTTCCTTAGAACAACTTAACAAGCTAAACTAGCCTCATATACCTTCTGATCTTTTTTCAACAGAAGTCCTGAAAAAGTAGACTTTACCTCTGTGGCCCCCACTTTACTCTTCCCTAAGGACCAGGTACAAGATGCATCCTATTCCCGTGGGGTCCCACAGCCCCTGGCCTACAGACCTCACCCAGGGAGCGCCCCTTTTCTGGACCAAGCCCTCACAGCCATGAAGCCTGCCCCTCTTCCCCACACCTTCCTCAGCCCAGGAAGAAGGCAGACCTGGTCCCTGACTGGAGCAGCTGGCCGCTAAGCTGTCACTGCAGCCATAAGCGGAGAGAACAAGGGACACGAAGACACTGCTCACCGATAAGCCAGTGAATTCTCTTGGAAAGAATGATTTGCTGCTGAGGTCTCAGCTCATGCTGGCTTGCTTGGGTGGCTTTGAGTTCTCACTTCCCAGCGGAGCCCCAACCCCAGCTGTGACTCCTGGCCCTGAACCAGACCCCTCCAAGTGGCAACTCTGAATAGTGGCCCATTCAAGAAGAACTAGTATATCTTTGATGATAGTCAACTCATCCATCATTTTAACTGTGACAAAAGAAATCTGAATATAAATTGTAATGAAAAAGCTCTTACCACCCTCCACAATCAAACAGACTGCAAATACAGGAGCATGTCTACACTAAACACAGGCTTCTCAGGGGACCACGGTCTGTGTCCCTGCAGCCTACCCTTCCCTGAATCACACAGTCCAGGGTCTTTTATGTCTGAAGACGAAAAAAGCAATGAAAAATAGGATGATAAAAGTGAGGGCAATGTTGTTCCAAATGAGAGAATTCAGAAACCTTGGGTCTTGCTACTAATATTCAGCAATGATTTCCCACAGAGAGAGCAAATGGAGTCACCCAGCATCACAGGTGTCCCAGAAAAGCACCAGGAATGAGACCAAGACCATCTCCCACCTTGACAGAAAAGAGGCACCAACGCTGGACCCCAGGGTGTTCTGTCAGTGGAAGCATCTGCTCCAGGGCAGGGGCCCTTCCTGCAGCGGGCCGACACCCTCCTCCTGCCCCACTACCTCCTCCTTTGGAGGCTTTTTCACAGCATCCAGCTGACAGAATGAAGGCAGGTGACAGAGCAGGCGTAAGGGGCCCACGCAGGGCCAGATCCAAATCACTTTGGCAAACTTGAACTGAGTTCAGGCCAACGGAGCTGGCAAAAAACCCAGAGCCTGCAGGCCGGGTCCTGCTGACTACATATAAGCGGCTGCTGCCCGACCTGTCCCTGCCTCCAAGTGGAATTCCTGGGCCACCATCTGAGTCAGCAGTAAGAGGGGTCTGCGAATGCACGTACACAGCTTCTCAGCTCCCTGTCATGCTGACCTAGCACCGCGCTAGGATCCAGCCTCGCAAGGACCTGGGCAAACGCTGCTATTAGTGCGCCCCTTCCTCGTAAGGGGTTGCTCAGCAGCCACTCCACTGTTTCCCAAGGAGGAGACCCCGACCCTGACAATCCATCAAGTGGATGCAAATTGTGGCCCAGACAAAAGCAGGCAAACAGCACCCCACTCCAGGATAATGGCCTCTGTCGGAGAAGGGCCCTTGCAACAATGACGGCTGTGTACACATCCCACTAAACACCCAAACTGCTGATGGGCCTCGCAATGACGTGCGTGCCCCCGTCCGTCTCCTTTGAAATGTTCCCAAGTACATGGCCCAAGTTGACTCAAGGCTAACCTCAAACAGTGGCCTTCCTCGGCTTTGCCTGAGACAGAGAGCAGCTGTGCGTAGCTCTCACTGCTGCTGATTACAAGCCTTTTGGAAATCCAACACTCAGCCCAGCGAGGAAAAGAGCACTTTGAGAGGGTGATAATCACAGGCTGGCTGCTCTGGCTGGAACTGATCTAACGTGGGGAGCATCAGTTCAGGTTCCCTGGGGGGCAACAGTCCCAGGTCGCAGCCGGACCCAGCTGTGTGTTTACAGAACGGGACGCTCCCACACCCTGACATGTTGGGGCGCACTGGAGGGCTCTGTGGCTTGCACTGTTTACCACTTGTGATGCGGGAGTTTTCAGACCAGGCACCCAGCCACCTGCTGTCACTGACCACAGGAATCTATCGGGCTGACCGCTGAGGCTCGTCTGAGAAGCCAGGCCTCTTCTGAAGTGTGTCTGGTGCCTACAGGGAAGGAACATGGCTCTGCCACTGCACACATCTGCTATGTGTTTCCGGAGCAGCTCCTCGGGCCCAGACCTCTCTCTGAGCACTGACTGCTCTGTCTATCCCTCACACAAGCCCCAGGCACCTTGGGCGAGACATGTCCAACAAGGACAGAGTTCAGATCTTTCTTCCACACCCTGTCTATGCAGGGCCCCCCATCTGGGTGAAGGCAACGGCGTCCCCCAGGCCAGGTTTTTCCCAGCTTCCTTCCAGCCCTCAGTGCACCGCTGCTGCCACAGCCCGATTCCAGCCCTCGCTGCCTCTTGCCTAAGGCTCGGCTGCCCCCTGAGCGGTCTCCTCGCCTTGCCACGTCTGCCCCCTCCCTGTCATTCTCCTCGGGCAGGCCGGCTTGAGCTTTCCAAAACATGTCTGACTGCGTCACTCGCCTCATAACCTCTTCTGTAAAGTGGGTCTTGGAATTCCTGGCTCAGGACATGGGTCTTAGGAATACATGTGGGTCAGTATTAAAAAGATCTCGCACATAACAGGTGCTTAACAAACAGGAGCAGTTTCCCATTTCCATCATCTTTGCGCCACAGGGTAGGAAAAGTACCATTGTAGCTGATGGTCCTATGTCATAATAACAATTACTTGAGTGCTGGTGACAATGGCCCACACCTGCAGCCCCCTGCCCTCACATGACCACGTGGAACTCAGTGCTGCCAGAGTCTCCCTCCTCCAGCTCAAAGCAGCATCCCTCGGCTCCAGGGAACAGAGATGATTTTATTTTTAATTCTCCCCAAGGCCTCAATCCTGAGTCACTCTGCCCACCTGCTAGATTCCCTCAATGCCTGCAGCCACCTGGAGTGCTCTGTTTGTCCAAGTGGGCGCTGTATGCTGCCTGTTGCTAGGGACTCCACACAGCCCTCTGAGGCAGCCAGGCGGGCAAATGTGGGGTGGGGAAGGGATGAGCTTGGAAAACACACGTGACCCACGAGAAGCCCCACAGGAGTGGGAGGAGTGCCGGCATGGTCGGGGGCAGGAAGGAAGCAAGGCTGGCTAGAAAGGCCTGCCTGGTGTCATGCGGCTGGGCAGCCTGGCACGGTGATGCTCCCTGTAGGGGCACTTACTCCAGAACCCAGACGCAATGAGGCAGGTCCGAGGCGTGAGGAAGGGCTATTCTGTGACACTTGAGCCTTCCCCATTTGCAGTGGGGGGCGTTAACAAAGCCCCGTGGGGTTGGCAGTGTGACCGCATCCTTACTCTCTGGAGCAGGGGTCTCACAGCCTGGCCCTGTGGCAATGGTAATGACAGTGTCTACAATAACGGGTGTCTTCCATGGGCCAGGCCCAGCAGCAGCTGGGCATGCAGAGACTTTCCCTGGACGCCCGTGGTCTACTCAGGGCTGCAGACTCTTAACAGGCATCAGGCTCCACCTATACCTTTAACCTCCAGTGCCCTCACAGTTCCCAGAAGGGAGATCTTTCCTGCTGGGGAGAGGAGAATCAGAGAAGGCTTCCTGGAGGTGGTGATGTTTAAGCTGGTCCTTGAAGGGCAGTTGGATTTGGATGGGCAGAGAGGTGGGAGGGGGTACCAGGGGAAGAGGCTTTCCTTCAAGGAGGAAAGCCAGAAATGGGCAGCAAGAGAGCAGAGGAGCAGCATGGGGGCTACAGGAAGGTGAAGTGACCCCAAGAGCCTGGGTTGACAGCAGCAATGGGAGGTTGGGGAACCATGGGAAAAAATGGTGCAGCGACCCCTCCTTCTGGCCTGGCCGGGTGCGGTGAGCAGCTGTTGGGCTTCACTCCAGCAGGGAGGTGGGACAAGATTTGGGCCAGGCATGTGGCTGGCAGGATAAGTACCCACTGATTCTGTGCTGCCCACTCCAGACAGACCTCAATGGCTATCCTAATGTCACTTGGCTTAGGGGAGGGTGAACTGTGGACATGCAGCCTGATTAAATCCACCATCTCAACCCAGGCCCACAGCTGTATATCTCCAGCATGGGGGAAGTGACACGCACAGCCTGCACACAGCTTCATTTCCTAAAAGAATGTGAGAGAGGGGGAAGGTCAGGAGACAGGCACAGCTGTAAATTTGATGGAAGGTTTGGCTGGAAACCCCATTAAATCCACACACGGCTTGATGCTGGGCAATGTCCTTCCTCCAAGTCTGCTGAATGGGGCCAGGGAGGTGAGGGACTCACTAAGTAATGTCCTCATTTTTTGGTGTCTCCTATTACCCAGGGAATAAAAAACCCATTACACATAAGGTTTAGCGGCACTTGGTCCCAGGACTGTGCTATTGTCCTTTATCTGAGCCTTCCCCTTGGCCAGCTCGTGTGGCAGCAGCCTCTGCTGGCCTCTCTGTCCACTCCACCATCTGTGTGGACAGCCTCCCCCTCCCCACAGTCCGGGATCCTGCCTCTCCCAAGGTGGGTGCTCTCTCCCCTGTGCAATGGGACCTGGCCAGGCCTGAGCAGTGGGATGGAGAGTGAGTGTGAGCCAGTCGGGGCTGGGTGGCTGTGAGCCCAGCACTACTGCCAGCTGTGAGCTGCCCATGAACCCTGAAGATTCCTCCCACACCCTCCAGACTTCAGGCGGCAGCCTTGCAAATGTATGACAAAGAACACAGGGGTGGCCTGTAGAAGGGGGCAAATTCTTATTCCTATAAGTCATGCCTCATCACGTGCACCTCCTAGAGAGGGCCCGAAGAACAGGCTATTTTACCTGGAAGGAAGCCTCCACTGACAGACAGGGACTGGAGACATGGGTCTAGATGCCTCCTTCTACCCCTGTACCCACCAGGTGCCAGGGCCCCAACTGTCACTAGTAAATAACATCTGCCCAAGACTCAGCTGAAGAACTGCACAAAATAGTGAAGATGACAGAACTGAGCTCAAATCTCAGCTGTGCAACCTGAGTGAATTACTGAACCTCTCTGGGCCTCTGTTTCCTAGATCTGCTACATGGAATCACAGTGATACCTGTCCTCCTATGGCTTTTGTGGGGACGTAGGGAATAAATCAAGCAAATGCTCAACAAATACCTGTAACCATCACAACTTCCTTTACAGTGAAATTGGCTTCAAGGCTGCCTTCCTCCAGGCCAGACAAGGGTGAGGACTCTTTCATTAGAGCAGGTGCAAATGGGAGGCTGACACCCTCGCAGGGACTGAAGGGATTCTGTTTTCTTCCTCAAAAGCCCCAGCTACACACACTTGATGTGCCATTTGTATATTCTGGAAAGGGCAAAATTACAGGGATGGGAAACCTTGTAGAGGTTGCTAGGGGTTGTGGATGAGGCCAGGGAGAGACTGTAAAGGGACGGGACAAACATTTTGGGCAGAAAAACTGTTCTATATGTTGATTGTAGCGGTGGTTACATGACTGCACACATTTGTTACAGTTATGGAACTGTATGCCTCAAAAGAGTGAATTTTACTGTATGCAAACATACTTTAATAAACCTGATTTTAAAAAAAGAAAGAAGAGGAAGAAATAAAGACCCAGTGAAGACCAGAGGCGAGACCAGGCGTTTGGGTCCTGAAGGGGAGGGAGAGGGCCTAGGGTGAGGCAAAGTCTGTCAGCAGGGCCCACGGGGGAACGTCTTGGAAGGCAGTGGGGTCCCAATGTCCAACACAGGATAGACTGACTACCCAGGGGGCGACAGACCCGGCAGGGAGGCCAGACCCTTCACCCTCAAAGGCAGCCAGGCCAGGCCTCCCCTCAGGGCCTCACGGCTCTGCACTGTGGCTGTGGCCTCTGCCCTCTCTCGGGCTTTCTCTCCTTCCCTCCAGCTGCATTTCCTGAGTTCACAGTGCTCTGGAGGGACCTGCAGGGACACCTGCATTTCACGGGCAAAACTGGAGTAGAGCCTGCCCCCAACCTCACCCTGAACCAGGTGCCCTCCACCCTGTACTTCATTCTCCTTGCTTCCTCCTCTGCTGCCCTCACCCCTTCCCTGTGGCCAAGGGGTTCTGGAGGCCCACTGGAGCCCCAGCACCACGAACCCTGGCCCTGCCCACCCTCCACCTCCCTCTGGGCTCCTCTGGGTGTGGCTCCTGGAATAAAGTCAGGGCTGTCCCACCTCCCTCCTTCCAGAGGGGAGCACCCACCAGGGACTAAGCACCTGTGGACAGCCACATCCATTCAGAGGCCAGCTGTTAGTCAAGTAAAATCCCCGAAGTAGGTTGAATTGTTTGATTTCCAAGCCGTACTCCCCAACCCTGAAGCTGAATTGTAGTGTATTCTGGAATCAGCCTGCAGGGCCTCATCCCCAAGGACCTGGCCCTTTGCCAGCTATCTTTGGATGCTGGTCATCGGGAGCCCGGGCTTCTCCTGGCCACTCCACATGGTCCTGCTGCTGGTTCCATTTGCCCGCCTTCACCCCACTTCTTCCCTCTCACCTGCCCTCCCGCATCCAGGGGGTCCCCGAGGAAGGGAAGAGGTGGGACTTCCTCAAGCTGGATGGTCCCAGCCTTAGCACTCCTGCGTGTGGCACAGGGGACTGTGACAGGGCACTGGGGAGCAGAGCCCAGAAGCTCTGAATTTGAACTGGGCATCCATTCTACAAGGTCTTCTGCAAGGAAGTGACACTTAGTGGGACCTCTATGCACCTGACACAAGGACTTGGTCAGATAATCCTACTAAGCGTCCTATCAGACCAGTGCCTTGTCCCCACTTTACAGAGACAGAAACTGAGACCCTGAGAGGTCCTGTTATCACAGTAGGGCAAGAAGCTTTCTCTACCTGAGGTGCTGCCTTTTAAAGATGGCTAAAAAAAAGACTTTTCCTGTTTTGCTCCTGGGGATGAAAATACCTGTATTTCTGTCCATGTAGACAGTAGAAGGTGTGTTGGGGCTTGGGTATCTCAATGATGGCTAAAAGCAATGATTCAACACCCCAAGTTCAGCTCAACTTCACCCCACATACCAAAATTTTATTTTTCAAAATGAGTACAAGTTCAATTCGGCTTGAGAAAGACACAATTTAGCCATTCATAATCCCTCTCGCATGCAGATATCTCAACTGCACCAGCCCAGTTCCCATGTGCTTTTTCTGGCATATTCCTGCTGTCTGAGGTGTTCCAGGGCATGGACAGAAAAACCACAAGCTTTGCCTCTTTGTGGGGCAAACAAGGTTTGTGTTTGTTTATTAATAACCACATCTGTGACCTGGTTTCCCCTCCCAAGGGCAGAGCTGGGGGACAGGGCGGAGGAGGAAAGCGAGTTGGAGGCTGAGAGCAGGAAGGAGGAATGGGGATGCCACATGGGAAGGAGGGATTTCAGACAACAGATAAAAACACAGAGACTGGGCTGAGAGAAGGTGGCCCTGCACAGGCTGGAAAACATGGGGACAAATTAACCAGCCCCCTTGCTTTAAATACGAATGGCAAGTAGTCAAGTTCACCCAATTCTCTAATTAAAATTCCCATCTAGCAAGAGCCCCATGGTGGGGTGCTAGAAATGCATGTGAGACACAGTGAGGAACTGAGCGTGTGGACAGCAGACTCGAAGCTGGCAAAGTCAGCCTGTTTGCCAGGAGAAACACGCTCTGCTTTTCCCACTCCTCACACTCTTGAGTCCTTGAGAAAACCCTTCTCTTCCTCACAGAGCCCCCCACCAGCCCCCTGGACGGGGTGAAGGTTGAAAAGTCAGGCAATTCCTAGATCTGCTAAATAGGATCCCAGGGATGCCTAGCCTCTGGCCCGCTCCACTGGCCGCTCCACTTTATTCCTACCCCTTGTCTTCAGCACAATAGGCAAACCTGAAAATGCACACACATTTCTCCACGTGGGCATTTTAACTGGCATTTAACCTGCTTAAAGCTGAAATACAGCCAACTGTGGAAGCTCAGATAGATGTTGAAGAAAATGATCAGTTTGCTCCGTTGGCTGAAGGGTCCCCCTCCCGTGGCAGGACGGCTCTGGTGGGTTAAGAGCTCCTCATTAGAGTGGGTGCATGCAAACGGAGTTTTTAACACACTGAATTGGAAACTACTGGTTTTTGTCCACATACTCCCAAGTAGTAGTTACTGTCCTGCGGAGTGACAGCCTGGCCATTAAGTGACTGCAGCCTAATAATCTCGCAGGCGGCCAGCCCAGAGCACTGCAGCCTTTGGCAGGTTGGGGATGTGCGCCTCCAAGGACAGTGGCCTGGCTGAGGTGCCAGCCATCGTCTCTGCAGCCCTCTTTCTTCCAGCCTACTGACACTAGCTCCCCCAATACCACTGGGAGCCATGGCTTGCCCTGGATCAGCCCATCAGCTCTGGCTGGGAGAACCTGCAATAGTCCCCTAACGGGCTTCTCCTGCCTCTCCACCTGAGCGAGGATTCTAACAGGCAGACCTGAGCCCTATTCTCACTGACCACACAGCCCATCCAGACACGGCTGTAGCAGACCCTCCACCTTCCAGGCACTCAGACTTTTCCACTAACAGACCCTCTACTACCAGATCCTTTTCCATTCCCCCATTTCTCTGTGAACTCCTCCAGGCTGGGCAGTGCCCACCTAAAGGCCTCTTGCCTGAGTCAAAGCCAGCCATGGAGGGCATGGACTGGGCCAAGGGGCACACAGGAGCCACAGAAAGGGAAGTCCCTTCCCTTGATGGGTGAGGAACTGGAGCTCCCACTGAGGTGCAAGAGAGGGCCCCACGTGAGGCCACTGGCACAGTGCCTCAAGTGCACAGACACACTGTCCCCTCGGTGACTGCACCGGGCCTGGGTGGTGATGACAGGGCAGACCCTGGAAGAGGGGAGCTGGGTTCACACAGAATAAAGATTTTTGAACCCAGAAAAATTAAACTAAACTAGGTTTTTTCTTTTTGCTATAGGATATGACTTTTAAAAATAAGTTTCCTACAGTATATATAATTCTATATTCTGCTTTTGGTTTTTATATGGTACTATGTCATGAAAAATCTTCATAAATATCATTTTAGTGGATTCATACTGTCTCATCCCATAGATGGCCATTAATTTATTCAAACTTTCCCCTTTATTCAACCAAGCCTTTAAACACCATAAAGTGGCTTTACTGCACCCATGATTCAGCTTATGCAGCTCTTCTTGAGCCTAATTATTTGTAGAGACATGGTCTTTCTCACAGCCACTATTAGCCATGAGAAGTAATGAATACTTTGGCTGTAATATCATAAGGGGCAAGGGCTCTGTTTTTCTTTTTTTCTCACCCAGCACCTGCAGGGAGCAGGCCACAGTGAATATCTGTGGCTGAGGAACAAGTAGGTGAGAGAGTATATAAGTGAATATGCTCCCAAGTCTGTTTCTTAAGTTCCCAATTCTTTAATTTCCCATCAGAGATGTGGGCTCAGCCAATATGCATCCATCTCAATCTGAACAGCTTTTCTTAGATGTTAATAAGGAAAATTAAAAAAAAACAAATAACCTTTTAATAGCAAATTCCAGTATCAAAACTGAGGCAACCGGTACAACAGCTTTCGACAACTGGCAGTATTTACCACAGCTGACCACACACATGCCTGAGATCCCAGTTTCACTCCTCAGTGCGTTCCTAGCAGAAATGCATACATATGTTCACCAAGACTGTACAAAGCTGTTCACAAGCAGCACAGACAGCCCCAGATTGGAAACAACCCAAATGTCCATCAAAACTAGAACAGATCCCATATTATACTATATTCACAAAAATGGAATAAATATTATTCAACGAGAATGAACAAATCTATATGTAACACGAACAAATACCCCAAACATAAGAAAAAGACAGACAAAAAAAGCACCCACTGCATAATTCTATTTATATAAAGAACAAAAGCAAACCAAGCCAACCATGCTATCAAAGGTCAAGAGTGTGGCTGTCCTCGGGGGGCAGAATCTGGGAGTGGGGGCAAGCGGCTCCAGGATGCTGGCCATGGTCTGTTTCTTGATCTGCACGCTGGTTACATGAGTGTGTGCAAATGATCAAACTTCACAGAACCGTAAGTTCACAATGTGCCTACCTTACTGTAGAATACAAGTGCAGCATACTTCCATCCGTATGCCATAGGAGACTTCCAGCCAGACCCAGGGAGGGAGGGGCAGCCCCTGGAACATTTGCCCCTTGCAAAGTATTATCACTCCGACATTTTTTCTACCTTTTCCTTCCAGCTTGCCACTAAATGGCTTGTCTCATCTGCAACAGTATATTCTTCTAGATATTACAGTGTATGAATGAATCACAATGTCTGAAAACTGGGAGTGGGGAGAGAGTTAAGCTTCCTGAGCATTTCCTATGTGCAGGTATCATTTTTTTTTCATGTCTGGTCAAAGGGAACATGTTGCAGAAAGAGCAACAGCTTTGGAGCCAGGAAGAAGTTGGGTGGGATCTTGGAGAGCCTTACCTTGCTTTCCTCACCTACAAGATGGGAATAGTCTTATTTTGAGGAAAAGAGTTAATGGATTGAAAGAGCCTGAAACAGCAAGGACCCAATAAATGTGGGCTACTATTTGCATAAGTTTCCCTATTCTTCATTGCACACTTAATAGATGTGTCCTGTTTATGTTTCATTTAACAATGTTTCTTAGAGATCAACCTATGTCAGAATGAATAGATTATTTAGGTTGCTTCCAATTTTTTGTTATTACAGACAATGCTACAAGGACCTTTCTGTGCACACCTCACTGGTTACATGTGCAACAGTTTCTCCAGGGCAGGTCCTGAGAAGTGAAAGTGCTGGGGGTTTGAAATTTTTATCACATGCCTTCCAGAACTGATGCTCAGCTGACCCTCTAGCAACGTGGGAGAGTGTCGTTTCTACTCATCCTGTCCATCTTTAAACATTCCAACTTTAAGGTCTTTGCCAATTGAATGTATACTCCCAAATGCTAAGAAGGTTGAGTTAGTTTTCCCTGATGTTTAAGTTACATTTATAACTCTTCTCCTATTTATTCACTGCTTTTTTAAACACTGGACAATCTTTTTGTATTGCCAAAGTTTCTGTCCTTCAATTGTGTTACACATGTGGGACATGCTTTCTCCCAGACTGTCATTTATCTTAACTTTGTTTATAGCACCTATTCATACAAAAATTTACAAGTTTACAGATGGCTGCAACCTACTTTGAAATGCATCAAAAATCAGATGGACCAGAGGATGGAGAAAGGCACAGATACGTGACCAATGAGGTGAAAACGTTCATGGCAGAATCGGGTGCCATGATCTCTGAAGAATTTTTGGAAATTTTCATAATGAAAAGGTCAGAAGAAAAGTATGCAATTCTGATACAGTCAAGGGAACCCATTTTTTCCTGTATGGCTTTCACATTTTGTGTCTTGTTTAAAGCTTCCCACAGCAGCCAGAGTGCTAGGGTGAATGAAGGGGCTCAGTTGGATTTATTAAAAAATGTAGTTCTTGAATCCATTTAAAACTTATTTATGTAAAGAGTGTGAAGTATAGATTCACACATTTTTCTATCTATAGCCCATTGTCTTAACATTACCTACTGAACAGTCCATTCTTCTCTACTGATTTGAACAGCTATCCTTGTTAAAAACAAACTAAATTCACAATTATACTTGTATCTGTTTCCAGACTCTCCATTCTGATCTAATGCTCTGCTTTAATCACTGCATCTTCACAATATGGCTTAATATCAGGTAAGGCAACACCTGACCGCCACCCACTCCCATCACCATCTTCTTTTGCAAAACAGACTTCGCTCTTTGGGGTTATTTCCTTTCCCATATGAATTTAACAATCAGCTTGGATAATTCCATTAGAATCCTCCTGGGATTTGGATCGTGACTGATGACACAGAATTTATAGGTAATACCACATGTACGGTTGTCAGGAAAAGAAGAGAGACAGTGTGTGCAGAGGGCCTAGGCCACAGCTCATGGCCAGTGCACAGGAACAGCTATTATTACTGTGGTTTTTGTTGCAAGCAGGGGGGCTCACCAAGGACACACTGCATCTATGACATCTCTTCTAGTCCAAGGAAACATTCTCTCTTGTTCTCGAATTTCTTCGAAGCCCATCCCCTTCCCCACCTGGGCCATTTCCCCAGAAAAAGAACTTTGCTCTTTAGCTCCTTCCCATATGTCCTCCCTCCAAATGAACAGCATCCTGGCCCCTCTCACACTGAGGGCACAAGTCCCTAGGCTAGGACACCCAGCCTGAGTCATTCCTTGGGCTTTCCCTCTGGATTTGGAGCATTTCTCAAGGCTCCTGAGTCCACACTGTGCCAGTTAGGGCCCAGAGCCTGCTGAAGATCACAACTCAAGTCGCCTCTCTGTTCACACACCATACACTGACAGGTACGGCACACACCTGAGCCCAGGCCCCAGCTCAGGAGGGGAGCCTGTGTGCACAGTTAGCCACCACGCCAGGCATGGGCACCACCAACTCCCTCCCTGCTGCTGTTTCTCAGGGCAGATCCGGACCATCACCAAATCGTAGAACTCACAACACAGTGGTGTGACCTTCCCCACTTTGTGGATGAGGAAACAGGCTCCAAGAGTAGAGAGTTTCAGGCCCAAACTGGGGAAGCTAGGATCCAAACAAACATCTGTGTGACACCCCTGAGCCACATTCCTCCTAGTAATGACAGGCCCCAAGGCCAGTAGTCCAGAAGCAAATATGCCTAACGAAAGCCATCTCTGTGGAAGACTGAGTGAGGTTCTCTGGAAACAAAACCCTATGCCCAGCTGCAGCTTCTCCCAGAACTTCCCCTCCTTTTTCTTCTTTGCAGGACAGCAGCTGCCACAGCACGCAGCTGTTGACAAACTGGTCAGCCTGCTGCCGAGGCATCTTTCTGAGCCGTCTGTATCCTCCTGAGCAGAGATACCTCATTAGCGTGCGATATTTCAGCCCAAGAAAACGATGCATGCCAGGAGACCGTAAACAACAAGTACAAATGCTGCAGGTCATGGATGATAGATGCCACCTGCAGGCATTCAACGTGGGCCCTGCCTACACAGACAGGAGTGAGGCCCACTTCCAAGGCACATCTGTCTTTCCCCAAATGCTGACGCAGAAGTCAGCACAGCCTGTGCTCCAGGCACATACGGGGCCATGACTCCCGTCCCCGGCCATTAGGCTTTTCCCTGACCAGTGCGTAACCCTGTTCTCTGATGACTTTCAGGACTTCCAGACTCTCACTAGTCTACTTTGGCTGCTGGCTCTTTCAGTTATTTTCGTAATTTTTTTCCCACTTGCTATAGATCCAAGAATTTTTCTCTTTGAAAAATAAAGATTTGTAACACCGCAGACAATTTTTGAAAAGGCTAGCCAGCCAGGTGAGCGATCAGGCCAAAGTCAAGGTGAGCAGCTCTCGCACAGAACCCCCAAGCCTCACGGGCGGGGCTCTGTCGGCCTAGGGACACTCCCGAGAAGGAGGCGCTATGCGGTCGAGTGAGCTTGGGGTGGCAGCTGGGACAAGGCCTGCATCCGGGAGCCGTCTGGGGTGAGGATGGGCTGGAGCTGGGTGCTTCATGTGTGGTCAGGGGCTGTAGGCAGTGGGCTGTGCAATGAGCTAGGCCAGTGTGGGCCCCAGACTTTGGGGACGGCAGCTCCTTCTTCCTTGGAGCAGCCTTGGGACAGTGTGACCTGAGTAAGGTGCTAGGCCAGCTGAGGACCTTGGATGTGAGGAGGCATGAAAATGTTCTCAGTCGTCCCATCTCTGCAAGCAAACAAGATTTTATTCATTGCTTCCATTTATAGTGATGGGGAGGAAGCTGCACTGGTCAGCCAAATGCTCTGGGTACCAACGGACTCAGATGTGGGACCCAGTGAGCTTGGGACCCCTGGAAGGATGCTCATCACCCAGCCTTAGGCAGGAAGGCCAGAACACTCCACTTGGCAGGCATTAAAAAGAGGACAAAGTGTAGTCTGGGGGCTTCTGAGGATCCCAAGACTCTTTCAAGGGGTCCACAAAGTCAAAACTTTATGCTAAGATGTGATTTTCCTTTTTTACTCTTGTGCTCTTATGAGTGGACAGTGGGGTGTTCCAGAGGCCACCAGGGAACAGACCAAATGCAGAAAGTATATGAGAACACTAGCTTCTAAGAGGCCAGACAGTGGAGAGGTGTGTAAAATTAAAAAAACAATCCCATTCTCTTACTACACTGATGGGCAGTGACTGTAATGGGGTATGTGGTGGGGACTTGTTAATGGGGGGAGTCTAGTAACCATAATGTTGCTCATGTAACTGTACATTAATGATACCAAAAACAAACAAACAAAAAATAAACCAAAAAGAAACAATGCCATTCTTCTAATTTTTTCTTGTTTTGGAAAATACTTTTCATAAAATGTTACAAGTTATTCAGTAACATGAAATGGGTTTGTTACATTTATTTTTAAATGAGTTTAAAGTCTTTAAAATTTTTTTAATTTTCAAATATCAATAAAATGATATCAATAGATATGTGCTCCTCTCCCTTCAAGAAAAACTCTTTATTTAGAGTTTTTAATACTTTTTAAGAGTGTAAAAGGGTCCCAAGACCAAAAAGTGTTTGGGAACTGCACACACATAATATATGGACACAGAAGAGGACTATAAGCACATATTCTACAATTTTACCACTGCCTTATCTGGGTGGAACTTCTTGTCTGTCATTCACACATGTTACTACTGCAATCAAATGAAGTGGACAATTAATGTTTTATAAAGTTTAGCCTATCATGTTCTGAAAAGCCCACTGAATAGAAATGAACAAGTAACACTTTTGAGCCCTTACTATGGGCTGGGTCCCATGCAAAGTGTTTCAGAGACTTAGATTAACTTAACGTCAGATATCTATAGATAATCAGCCTCATTTTAACGGGAGGGAAACCAAAGGTCCGAGCAAGGCTGAGCATCCTGTCCATGGTCACGCAAATGGCCGGTGGCACAGGACCAGGACTCTAACCAGGGCTGCCTGGTTACTAGAAGCCATGCTCCAGATCACTAGACTGAGTGGCCTTCCCTGAGTGTCCTCCAGCCTTGGGCAGCAGCTGGCTGTGGGCCAGGCCTCTGCCCACCCTCCCTGGCACTGACAGTACCTGGCCCATTCACCCTGCCATGTGGACTTCATCTCTGAGGAGCAAGGACCCAACCCTCTTTCCTGTATCCTGCAGCCCCTGTGTGCACCCCCAGGTGGGCAGGTAACTAACAGACAGGACCAGCCAGCTGTGCCTCAGCGGGGGTCTGCCAGAGTGCATAGCCCTCTAGGGGGACCGCTGGAGGCTGGCTGACTCCAGCCACCACTCTGTCATGGGCACTTACCTCAAATCAAAACCCACACCCAAGCCTCCGTGGCTGGAAATGCCAGCACCCTGGAAGCAAGGTAGCTGAAGGGCTACTACAGACTCATATCTCCAGCCTTAGTTCCTTGATTGCAGCTCTAGGGTGGAGCAAGTTGTGGGCACAGGTGTCATAGTCACACATACACCACCTCCTCCACCCTACTGACCCCAACCATCAGCCCACCCAGCAATGACCATCTGACACAATGACAAACTCTGTGTATCCCCTCCCACCTGCACAGGAGGCTCTCTGTCTCCTTTGCCTCTGGCACCATGTGACGTTGTAGCCAGATCCTGCACATCCCCCTACGCTCACCCTGATAAGGGTCCGAACTCTCCACTGACGCCTGCACTGTGTGTGCTTGCTGTGGGAGTTGAGAAACATAATAAATGGGCCCAGCTCCCTGTGCAGCACCTAATTTGCAATAATATTGAAGTCTCCAACAATAACTCATTTACTCTTATAATAAATATATAAAAAAAGACAAATTGCTACATTGAACATGCATTTTCTTCACTGCAAGTAGCTGCTACCCCAGGGAGAAAGCCTTGTGCTGCTAACTAATAGTAAATCCTTTGGAAAATCATGTGTCATAATGATGGACAACCAACCAGGGAAGGGGTATTAAATAGATTTAGAGGTTAGCTACTCTAACAAGAACAAAAGACGTCCTTTGCAAACCTGTACCCATAAGAGCATAGATCGCCTGCGATTAGTACTCCCCTTCTGACAGCGCAGGTGCACAAATGGGAATAAAAGTTTCTGTCCTGGCTGGGTGTGGCTGGCGGTGTGTCAGGAGAGCAATGTGGAGAAGGAGCATGGAGCAGGCTCCAGCACCAGGCCATGCCCTCCAGTCTTGCAAGGATACTGAGTGAAAGTCTCACCTCCAGTCCCAAGGAGCCAACCCTTTCCAGTGCATCCAGGAGCAAATGCTCCGAGTGCCCATCGCGCCTGGCGCAGCACAGGCACAAAGCATGCACGGGCGCTCTATCTTGGAAAAGAAAGCCATTGCCTTGGACCTCGGGATAAGGATGAGGGCCCTGACAGCACAGGCCAGCCTTGGCAGTGGGCACTGGGAATGGCTTCCTGCAGTGGCCACTGACAGAATTAGCATTAAAGCCCACTGGCTGTGGCGTCTGGGGGGACAGGGCCGAGGAAAGGACTCCTTGTTCTCCGGCTAGTTCATGACTGGTGCAGCCATGAGTCGTTCTTTCCAATCTGTTTCTCCAAGTCCTAGGATTAGCCTTCCTCAGTTCAGGAAACCTGCCTCACACCGGGGTTCACAGCCATGTTCAAAATCCTGAGCTCAAAATCCTTGCTTTTGAATCATCTCTTGTCAAACATTGAGCTCCTTTGCTGGTGCAGGGCCTGGCCCAGATCTGGTAACCAACAGCTGCTCACCAAACTAAAAGGTGGCTATAAGGTTGCATTTACGGCATGCCTGCTGTCTGCCAAAATCTGTACGAGTCTCTCATGTGACAGAGGAGGAATATGAGGCTCAAGAGAGTTGAATGACTTGCAGAAAATCGCACAGCCATGATACAAGGCAGCCATCCCACCCTAGGCTCCAGGGCTCTAGGCACTGGGCTCCATCTGGGAGCTGGGGATGGCCCTCTGGCGGGAGCGGGGCCTAGAGGTGGCAAGTGGCACAGCCACTTGGAGGACTCAAGGGTAAGTGGGTCAGCTCAGCAGCACCTGGATGGGTAGAGGCACCCACCGTCTTGCCACAGGTGTCAAGCTGCCAACCCTACACCCTGCCCTCTGATGACAAGCCAGCGCTTAACTGGCCCAGCTGAGAGTCATTGTCATTTCAAATTGCAGTATGGCTGGGTCCCACTCCAATCACTTCCATCAACTCCCTGTGAGACCTGAGCCAGCTCACTCCCTCCCACCTGGCTCAGTTTCCTCACCTATAAAGTTGGGGGATGAGGGGCTGACTAGACACTATACATGATCCTACAGCTTTTTCACCATTAGTTCAGTCAGTCAGTCAGTCAATGAAGGACAGATTTTCCTCTTGAACTGATGATATAAGTAACTACAGCCATGTAATAACCCACCAAGATGGAGGCAACTCTGAGCCGACAATGCTCACACCTAGTTTTCTCCAAGAGCAGTAGGCTCTCCAGGCCTGACTAATACTGGATGGCTTTGCACTCCAATCTTAGCTGAAATACACAGATGCCACTTCCACTTTGGACAGACTCTGCTTTAAAACTCAACACACATTAGCCCAACATATTTATCCATTTTAGGATTGGGAAAATTTTCCAAAACTGTCTAGAAAGAGAAACAAAATACTAAGCCAAGCAGAGAGAGCTTGGAGTCTGGAGCCAAAGAGGGGATGCCCTTTGACCTTTTAGAGTGGGCCTTCCTGCATTTCCTTCCTTCCTTTGCCATACCATTCCTCTGACTTCAAAACACAAATACACAGATTTGCTCTCACTGGCGCTTTATGCCTTTCGGATTGCCGAATTATTCCTTCGCTGGCTTCCAGCATCTCACTTCAAAAGCCTTTCTACGGTTTCAGCAAGACTGCCTGGTGATTGATGACTATTTTGTGACTGCTATCAGTTTACTATTTGAACCAATATATCATAAATCAGGAAGAGGAATGCTGGGTCCACCTGGAGAGTGTAGCTTTTGCTCATTACCTGGGAGGATTATAGTCATTTCATAAAATCCATTATCTAGGGAATGGATCTACTGGCGGGGGCTAGCAAAATTCATTTCATGCTTCAAAAGTTTGTGATGGGGCTGGCTAGAAAAAACCCTAAGTTGTTTGGAAGGTGGGAATCATGATTTGTTTAAAAACCACAAATGGCCAAGACCGAGCTGTATCCATTATACCAAACAGCACTTTGTACTTAAATGCTGGGGAATTGTCATCCAGGGCCCAGCCCCCTGACCACAAACCCACCAGTGTCCAAACAGCCAGATGGAGGAAGTACTGCTCCTTCCCTGCACCCACTCTAGGCCAGGCCACTCTCATGTCTTCCAGGCCCTGTCACGGTCCCTTCTGTGGCCTTCTGCTCTTGTTCATCCAGTCCTGTCTCACCATGACAGCTGGAAGGATGCCCCCACACTGACACCTGGTCAGGTCCCTCCCACGGCTGAGGACCAGGTGCCGACCCTCATGGCCTAGGACATGCGGTCCCTGTCACCATTTCCCCCAAAGAAGTCACCGGGAAGGCCTCACCTCCTTACTCCTGTTTTTAACTGACAAAGTGGAAAATACCAATGCCCCAGGGACTAGCCCAAACAAGGACAGAGGCTGAGGGGGTCTGTGCTCCTGTCTGTCCCTCCCTATGGGGGTCAAGTCCTCCACACTGGAGAACAGCATATAAGGCCTGAGGGGCAGCAACAGCTCCTGCTCTTTGGGCCCCAGGAGGTTCTCTTTTCTGGGGCCCTACAAGATGGGCCACATAAGAGCTTTTAGGAAGCCAACAGACGGAACAATCTAAAATACGTTCAAAAGAAAAGAGATGATAAAAGAAAGTGTCTTCTAGATTTTGCCAAGCCTCTAGACCACTTCTTTTGAATATGATTTTGTTTCCTTCTCTCCTAAACTCAACTTTCCCCAAATTTCTTCCTCATGCGAAAACAGCATCTTCCCCAGGGAAGCTCAGTTTTAACACACACATTTTTCTAAATAAGTCAGAGCTGAGGCCCAGCAGGCAATAAAGATTCTTGTCTGCGAGTCCTCCTTGCTGCTAAGACCCCCGGGAATTGAAGTGGCAAAGACTGAGCTCCCAGAGGCTCAGCTCTGTCAGATCTCAGAAGAAAATCTCAGTTCAAAGTTCACACGGGCACCGCAAAAGTTTGAAGGGCTTGGAGAGCATCTGCTGGGAGTGCGGAGCAGGGGAGAAATCCTCTGGCAGACAATGCGAATACCCTTACCACCCCACTCCCCAACCACCTTGCCCATCCCGTAAGCAGCAGAAGTCACTGAACTTTCTTTCCCACTGTTTTCTATTCAGGGCCTCCGTGCTCCTCCAAAACCCTTCCTCCTGCCCTCGTGTGCTCTGTCCACCCAGCTCTTTCCTTTCTCTCCTCCTTCCCTCCTCCCCCGAGCCCCCCTGCCTTGGTGCCTACTTATTCTCCTGGCTTCAAACTTGGAGTGCGTAGGACCGCAGAGGGAGAAGGGAGAAGGCTGCGTGTGCAAACAAGAGCAGCCGCCTCGGCACTGCCACTGGAGGCCTCTCAGGAACAGCTGTGTCTCCCCTTCAACTTGCCCTGTGTGGCCGGGAGGGCAGAGGGGCACTGCCTGTCCAGGGGCCTCCCGGGGGGGCATGGAGGGGGTATCAGAGTGGCCGCCAGGAGGGAGGGAGGTGGGACTACATGAATCATTTATGAGCGGGCTAGGAACTCCCTAATGTAAAGGCTGGCTTGACTTGGGGGATCTGGCTGCTGCTGGTGGGCAGTGTGTGCTCCTCCCTGCTGGTAACCTTCCCAAGCTGGAAGCCACAGAGCCCTTTCTGTCCCGAGAAGCCGCCCATCGGCTTGTCTTCCAGGGGCACGGTTGTCCTGGGCAAGTGTCAGCGCTTGGGTGCTATGGTGCCATGAGCTCAGGGCTCTGGCCCAATAAATGGAGAGGGGGCAGGGTGGGACCTTAGGGACCATCTGGACCAGAGGGCTTGCTGGGTAAGAAGGGGAAGCTGGGGCCCATGAAGGCAGGGTGACTTGTCCTTGCTGTACAGTGAGGCTGTGAAAAAGACATGACTGGTCCCCCAGGGCGCTATCACCTGTCTTCCCTGAAAGGTTCCCTGGCTCCCTGCAGCTCCCCAAAGTCAAGAGAGGCACAGAGCTAAGGAGCAGAGTCCCTACAGACTGGGTGACCCCTCAAGGGCAGGGGTAAGGGGAGGATCTGACCTCATCCCCTACCAGCTGAAATGTCATTGATTGAGTTTCAGTCCTTTTGAATGTGAAATCTTTTACAGGATGCAGAAAATCATCCCTCACCTGTCCTTTCCCTTCCACAGGGAGGGGAGACAAGGCAAGTACCTTGGGATGAGGAGGTCCCATCAAACAAAAGCTTGGGAACGTCACAGCTTGTGGCTTGTGGATCCCCTAGGTGAGTGGGTCCCACAGGTATGTGCCCCCTGCACATACCAGATCAGCCAGGACCGCTGATCCCACCCAGCCAGCCCCCACCAACACCTCACCCCCTGCACCTGCCGCCATTAGCTAGGTGCCGAGCTGATGGAAGGATCCTGTATTTTCTGCTAATGGAGTGGGTATGGCATCACATCACTGTCCTTACCCCTGCCCTTCGCTGTCTCCTTCACCCCTTTCCATTCCCAATGACATTCTGCCCCTTTTCCCCATGGGATCCCAAGGCATCAAGAATATAAAAAGCAGCCATTCTGCTCCAAAATGGGAGATCCTGCCTTAAGTAAGGCGATTAACTTAAGTACAGGATGCTTAAATGTACCCCAGGACAGGAAGGGAGAGGGGAAGGGCTGCCTTTGAGAAGGGAAGCGCCACAGCCAACCTCCTTCTTCCCGTACCCTGACCCATCATGGCCCCGCTTCTCTGAAGAGGTCCCTGACTGCATGTGCCCACCTGAGACCTCCTGAGCCTGACCAAAATCCAGCTCCACCCCAGCCCTCCATGCCCAGGAGCACCACTTGAGGCCCCAAAAGTTAGACGGGTTTACGGTTGGAGGCGGGGGGGCACATACCGGTGGGATCCACTCCTAAGCCAGGAAGGCAGCAGGGCCTCTGTGGCCTTGAATGATCCATGCACACTCCTCAGCATAAGGAGCACAGGGTCGGTCCCATAAACACCAAGTGCGTCCTCTCTGCTCAATGTCCAGGCACTGCTGCCTTCAGCCGGGGCATGGAGCTGGGTTCTGCCAGGCTGCCCACCAACTCTACCCCTCCTTTGAAGAGGGGGTACCGGGTCCAGAGAGAGGGTCCAAACTGCCTGGTGCACACCATGAGTGACTGGCACAGAGCACATGGTGAGGCCCCCTGCCTAGAAGGAGCTATAGTCTCCTGGTCCGAGGCCAGCGCTGGTTGGGTCCCACACACTTCCTCCCCACTCTGAGCGGCAGCCCTTGAGCTGAGTTAAGGCTGCTTCCTGGGACGGAGATGGGGAGGAAATGGCCAAACCAGACACTATGTGTAGACTTGCAAAGGGGTCAGAGGTTTGTTTCAGTCAATTACGCAAAAAGCTCATCCCCAAACCTCCTGGGTCAGCAAAACTAAAAAGCAGACCCCTTCTTGGGTGGTACTGCCTCAGATGGCGCTGCAAAGCCCACAGAAATAAAACAAGGGAAGTGATCCAAACTTTGCTTCAGCCTCGGGGGAGTATAAGGCCCAGGGAGGCTGGAGGCTGATGCAACAGAACTTTGGCCCCGGACCTGATGGAAGCCTTGCCCGGTGTGCAAGCACATTTCCCTCCCGGGCATGAGGACGCCACGGAGCTCCTTTGTGCAGAAGCCTGACCCTTTCAACAGGAGTCGGACGGCAACTGTGTGGGTCAGGGCAGGGGGTCATCCGGAGACAGCTAAGAACTGGCCTAGCAGCTCTTAGAGGAACTCAAAGCAGGCCTAGCCCTTCTGGGTCTCCCAAAGGCCCCTCTCAACCCACCAATGGGTATGCTGTGTCCTCCCTGGCCTTCTGACCTGACACAGGAAGGCCCCCTCACTTTGTTAGGCCAGGTTGAAAGTAGCCTAAGCAGGTCCTCTGACAGCCAGCCACGGCAGCTTGCATAAAGGGTTCCCACTATCCCATGACCTAAACAAGCAGACACTAGTAGCAACAGTGAAAACCAAGGCTCAGTCGAGCAAGTGGCAGAGACCACAGCCAGCCCGTGGCAGCCTCCTGAGTCTTCATGCGTGGTATGCACAGGCAGCCGAGGGGCCTGCCGGACTCTCTTTCCTCTATGTCCGGAGGGAACGAGAGACATAGGCTGCAGCTTCACGCCACCAGACAGCACACACAGTTCACCTCATCAGCTCTAAGTTGCGCCTGAGTCACTGCCCCCTCAGGTGAGTGGAGACCCTCTGAGCCAGGATCAGCCTCACACTTCGCCTGGATGGTTAAGAAGCCCTCACTCACCCAGAATCATGGAGTGCCCGCTCAGCCTGGGCATCAGTGCAGCAGTGATGAATTAGATCATGTGCAGCTCCTCAAAGACCTGAGAACCCACAAGCTCGGCACCCCGGCCAGCCGGTTGCATGCCAGGTGCTCACAGTAGAGCCACGGCAGCTGCACAGGGCTTCTGGCGCTCACAGCTCTCGCCAGTCCACCCCACGGGAGAGACAGATAGGCAGACACTGCTCAGCATATTTTACAGACAAGGAAACAGGAGTGCCTGACATCACATGGCCAGCCAAGTGACAAGACCGACACAACCCTGGACCCCTGAGGGCTCCCCGACAGCGAGGCCTGCCGTGTCCCCAGCACCCCGCAACAGGCCTGGCATGTAGTCAAGCACTGGCAGAGTAGCAAGTGACTTAGGTCCTCCTTTTAGGAGGCATCCTCTGTGGAAGCATGTGTCCATTCCACAGACATTCAGGAAATGCCTTTAGGGCCAGTGCTCATCCCAAGTTCACTCAGATCTCCTCTGAGGCCCTTGCACAGACATCTGCTCTCTATACGACTTCCCTTTATATAGAGCCCTGGGCTCGGGAGCTGTGGCTTCTCCCAGCTCGCTCCCTAAGGCATGGGAAAGCAAAAGACTTGGAAGAGCCAAAGAAAAGGATGGTGGCATCGGAGAGAACCAGGAAAAGCGACCACAGAAAACGCCATAGTGCTGCAGTCCCGGAGCTAGGGGACCATGCGGCCGCTGGGCCACCTCGCCTTGGCAGCCATGCAGCAGGTTGCTTACCCAAGCCTGGCCTGCCCAAGCTGGCACGTTTTCTTACTTGCTCCCTTTGGGAAAAGAGAGGAAGAAAAGACTTACATGATGGTCCCTGTCACCCATTCCGTGGTGGCTGCGTGTCTCCATGTTCCTCCTCCCTGTCTGGGGTGGCTTACCCCTTAGACGTATAATGAATCAGGCACTTGCTCATTAATAAAAAATGACAAGCGATCATCTCATTGAAATCTGCCAAGCTACCAGAGCGTGCAGACACAGTCCCTGACTAGCTCCCAATTCCTCTGTGGTTCAGCGGGTAATGAGCCTGTGGGGCGGATGGGCCAGCTGGTGAGTATCGTGGTGCTTACCATGCCGGTGGGCAAGCCACCTTTCCACGATGGGTGGCACAGCACACACAGTTTGATGCTTTTGTCATCTGAATTCACAAAGGGGCTCAGCTCAGCAGCCGCCTGTCCTCCCAAAGTCAATGAGGCAGGGGTGTCCCCAGGCATTGGAAAGATACTCCTGCTACAGCAAAAGACCCAGCCTGGCCCTGGGATCCGCAACCCTCCATCCCTGCCCAGCTCCTTTCACCTAAAGCTGAACCACAGGGAACCTAGGCAATGGCCAGAGAAGTACAGCAGAAGCCACTTCCAGGAAGTCTCCCAGGCTTCTCCTGCTGGCTGCCAGTACGTTTATTGTTTTATACTCACTTCAGCATTCACTGCCTGTGGCACCCTGCATCGACAGTAGTGTTGGAGCCTGTTGGGATGGGAGCCACCCTGGACACAGGCAGCCCTGGGGTAGCATTCAGGCACCACCCCTCGGGTTCTGCAGCCTCAGAGACACCAGGAACCTCAGAATCCTCATTTATAGATGGGTGACAGAGTCTCTGGCGCAGAGGTGAGATGAGATCATGCAGTTAGAGACCTCACCCATCATCTATCACCCTGTCATTGTACCATAAATGACAGTTGTCATTACTGGGGACACTGGTCTTGGAGCTCCAAGATTCAAGCACCCAGTGGCTCACCCCTGGGTCTTGCTCATCACCAGTTACATTGCCACCAGCATCACTGCACACTTCCCATGAGAGGGTCATGAAGAATCAGCTCAAGATTTTACAACAATCCTGCAAGGTAGGCACGTTAACCCTATAGTATTAGAAGTGGGGTAACTCATCCAGGGCCTCACCAAACTGACAGTCAGTGCCCGACTGCTTCTTCACCGTCTCATGTCCCACACCGATTCTGTCCCCTCCACTGCTCTACAGCCTTCAATGCCTCCCACTGACAATGGAGCCAGACACACTCTTGAGCCCTGCCTGTACACACCTCTCCCAAAGGACCTCCCTCCACAGCAAGTGGGCTACACCCAGGCCCCTCACACATCTTCAACCCACTAGGAGAGCTGCCTGAAATGCCACCAGTATCCTTTCCCCTCATCCTTGGCAATTCATCCTTCAAGCCGTCCACCTCTCCAAAGTGCCCCATGACCTCCAGGTCACAGGGACTGCTGCTGAATTCCACACCCAAAGTCCTGACACTGGCTGAGTCTGAGAGGAGCCTTTTGAGGTCTACAGGTGACACCGCCAGCCAGCCTGCACACGAGGCAGCTCCGGGGCCTGGGCTGAGGGCTTGAGTGAATCTCAGGACCCAGGAGGAAGGCAGGGCCAGGATGACGAGCCCCATCACGCTGGTGGGGGTGTCCAGGGTAGGCTGGATGGCATGGGAAGTGCCAGCGTTCACACAGCTCCTTGCCGGCACTGGGACCACAGCTGTGCCTCAGGGCACATTGTGCTGAAGGAGACAGAGACTCCTGGCCAAGGACTGACCTCAGTCTCACTCTCACCTGTAATCCGGAGATGAGTCTGGATACCACCCTGGACCACCAGCACTGCCTCCTGCCTGAAGGACTTTAGTAATACTCCCCAAACCTCTCTGGTCCCTCAATCCCTTCTCTGCACCCTGGACTGGGGAGGGCACAAGCCTGCCCAGCCACCACAATGGCCTCTGGGGGCAAACAGGGCGAGCCAAGGCTTGCATTTCTGCACACACTTCAGTCCTGTTGTACATGTTCTAGAAAGTATGTGTAACTTCTTAACAACAAGAAGGGGGACAATCTGTAGGTTGCTGGGAGGTTGAGCTGCATCATTCATCCAACACGGCTGTCCACTCTTGTTTCAGTAAACAGCCACTTCCTGTTAGAGGGAAAGAGGCCACACTGAGGTGTTAACGACATTCCGAGATGAAGGAAGGACAGAGCTGAGATGGCATGGGACTCAGGCCTGAGGCCTGGGCTTCTGCTTTCACAACCAACCCATTGCCTGACCTCAGGGTGGCCCTTGCCCCCTCAGGGCCTGAGTGGCCTCATCTATAAAACAGATGAAGGCCCCTCCCATCTCTGATGTTGCCAGAACTTTGGGGGACCCAGGGGCAGGGGGCCAGACAACAGTCACCGGGAGGCCCAGCTTTAGAAGGCTGGTGAAGAACACCCTTGTCATGGAGCTACTAGCCAGGACATCTTGGGGCAAGGCCCACTCTGCTGGGTCTCACGAAGCTGGGCTGCAGCCCAAGCCTCCTGCCGAGGCACAGCCAGGGCAAGAACGCGCTGGAATATGCAGAAGACAACCCACTGCAAAACCCGTGCCTCATGAGGTGGAGCCTGCCCTACATTAAGAACACTTTCCAAATGAGATAATTATTTAATGGGTAATAAATGGAGTCGGGGAGGGCAGAGGGAATTCAGGTGATTAAATGCCTGTGGCCCCCAGCACTGCATGCTTCCCCAGAGCTGAGGCTCCTGCTCTCCCCTCCTAATGTCTTCTCATTCCCAGCTCACCTCCACCACTTATAAGGTCTTGAGAACCAACCCACTGGCCCCTGGACCATATACAGGGCCCGAGTCAGAGGGCCCACAGCAAAGCACCAGCTTGAATCCAAGCTATCCTGTCCTCTAGCAGCTCAGCAGCTTGTCTCTTCTCCACCCTACTCTGTGGACATGGGGCCTAAGAAGAAGACAGCAGGATGTGGTGAAACAAGGGTGGAGCCACGAGAGGGTAGTGGGCAGAAAAACCAGAGGCTCTCCAGTTGTCCAGCTTGGCCCTGACCCAGAGTCCTGAGTCCTTAGAAAGCTTCACCTGGCTCTGCCTGTTCCAACTCAACAAGGTGGAGGTGGGGGTGCCAAAGCAGGCCTTGATTACTGTCAATCTGTGCACTTCGCAGGGGAGGCACCACCTCCCAACCACATGCCTGGCCCCAGGTGGAGCGCCTCCATGCATGCTTCGTTGCACAGGTTTGTTTGTATCTTGTTTTTTAACAAACAAAGACATTAAGTCTCAGGGAGATTAAATGATTTGTCCAGCCTCAGGAATCAATCGTACTCTAGCCTGGCTCGAAAATGTGGGCTCTTTCCACAGCAACACGCTCTGCAACCCTCCCCCAGTCCCAAGCACCCAGCAGGTGCTCATCAAATGCGAACTCTCTTCCCACCTCAACCCCTCCAGACACAGGTCAAACAATCCCAATCTCAAGGAATTTCAGTGTCTACAGTAACAGTCCCATCAACCCACCAAAGACGCACTGGGTGACTCCTGCAAGGAGAGCTTTAAATGAAGTGCATGGGAAACAGAAGCAGCCATGACTCTGAGTTAAGGGGGCTTACCATCTCAGTGGGTCACAAAGAGAAACAAATAGAGTAATAAGGAGATGTTAAAGAGGGTTTGCAAAGGCCAAGAATCATGATCATGCTGTGAGTGCAAAAAGAGATTTCTTAAAAAATGGTCCACTGGGAGCTACACTGAGAAGGTGTGACCTAGATGGAAATGGCTGGAACACAGTAAGTGACTGATTCAAAAAAATGTGTTTGATAGGTGGATGGGTGGGTGGATAGATGGATAAGTGGATAGTACCTCTCTAGTCAGGGCATTTCTTCCTCTCTCTGTTGCTACCTCCCATCCCCACATCAGCCCTCTCCCTTGTTCCACAGTCATTTCAGCTCAGATCTTCGGGATCTTCCACAGGTGTCCACAGAGGCTGGATAGTGGCTTCAAAGACTAAGATGCACAGCCTAGCATGTCTTGGGCCATCAGTTTTCCCTGTCTACAGACTAGCACCATCAGAAGCATAGAGGGATGAGCTTTTTCCTCTCAGCCTTCCCCACCCCATCTTCCACAAGCCCTCAGCCCCCATCTTTATTTTTTCTGCCTGCCCAGGCAGCTCCCACCTCTATAGAAATCAAAGGGCCCCAGGGCCCAGTTCAACTTAAAGAGCCGATTCCCTCTGGGCCTGAAAATGAGCCAGGTCTGCCAAGAGTGCAAGTTACCCATCAGGGGCCTAGTTGGCTGGATTTTGATCCCTGTTCCAGCCACATAAGTCTTCTTCAGATTCCCTGGAGGAACTCACTGAGACAGCCAACAGAAGCAGCCCAGGAACACACTGGTCCGCAGAATAACCGGAGCGCTGGTGGACAGGCCGGTACAGTGGCACAGGACTCAGGACTGAAGTACCCTGGAACTCAGTCCTGGGGCTCCTTGGTGCTGTGGGGTGTCCTGTGGGCATCTGGGCCAGTCCCCAGAATGGCACAGCCTAAGGGCAGCAGGGAGCCAAGGAGGGGAAGGTCTATGTTAGGGTGAGGCCCCTGACTGTCCAGATCTGTCCCCAGCCCACCTTACATGCCATGCCCGTCCTGCTTCCTGATCCAGGGCAGTCTTCTGACCCTGCCATACCGGGGAGGTCCGAATCCCAACCTGGGCTGGCAGGAAGGGGCTGCAGAGGGGCAGCCCTGGTGATGAGCTGGGCGGCCCCCAGGGCTCCACCTTAGCATCTGGGATCCACCCTGACCACTCCTGAGCGGAGCCCCGAGGAAGCAAAAGGAGCAAAGGGTGGAGGAGGGCGTGCACGAGCTTCCCGGGCCGCAGTGGCAGAGAGAAGTTGGGATTGGGGGCAGGGAAGGCTTGGGCTCTGGGGCCAGCGGCCTGGGCTTGCATTCCAGCAGGGCAGACCTGATTAAAGAACCAGCCTCGCTGAGCCTGAGTGTATCCCTTTGTAAAATGGGGACAGGCACAGTGACCTTGCTATTATCAAGAGGACCAAAAATAAGGCAGGTCAAAGTAGGCACTACACAAATGGTGGCTGTTACTGTTTTAACTAACATACCCGACCTTCCTTAACGAACTTAATAGAACATGTGTATCCGTGATGATAGGGGTGGTAGGCTAGACAGGTTAAGAGCAGAGGCAAGGGTCAGCCAGCCAGGGTAGGAGGGTCATGAGACTATTTCTAGGGCTGTGGGGAGGATTAAATAAGAAAACGCACATGAAACAGAGCAGTGCCTGCACCGTCAGGAATGTCAGCTCGCGGTATTCTCATCATCTCGGTCTGCCCGGGCACTCCATTCCTTCTCTGCATGCTGCCTTTGGGAACCCCACGCTTTGGGAATAGGCCTCAGACCTTGAGACCATCCTTAGTGATGGGAAAGGAGTGGGGCTTTGAGAGCGTCTTTTGCTCCCTGTTCAGACATTCTATAAATCAGCAGGCCCTGGAGGCACGGCCCTCACTGGGGACACGTGCTGACCACAATCCAGCTGGACAGACCATCCGGGTGAGAAGTGAAGCGTGGCTATTAACGATTTTCTTGAGTGTCGTGTTCACTGGCTTTGATGATAACTCCAAAGATGAGCACAACCACAGCAGAGCAGGCGGAGAGCTGCCTGCAGAGGCAGCCTGGAGCTGCGGACCCCTCTGGGGGCCCCCAGGGACCTGCTTTCTTAGAAGAGCAGTATCTGCACAAACTCCTTCCTCTAGGCTCTTGCCTGATCAGCTGTGAACTGTTTTCTCTGTGTGAATTTGCATGTCTAATGTGTTCTCTGTTTTTCTCCTGATTTAGAAAATTCTGGCATCAATAAACCTCCACCATATGAAGAAGTCAGGGTCATTCTCTGATGGCCTCAAGGAGAGTCCGCTCAGGGGTGGATGGTGAGGGGCTGCTTCCAGCGCACAGTGGGACCTACCACTGTGGGCTCTGATTGCCCAGGATTGGGCTAAGCCAGGGGGCTCCGCCCCACAGCACATAATGGTCTGGGACTTCTTGGACATGCAAACTTTCAAGCCCCGTTCTAGGCCTAGTGAATCAGAGATTCAAGGTGGAATCAGGAAAGCCATGTTGGAACAGGCCTTCCAGTGATTCTGATGTGTGTGGAGGCTTGAGAACTGCTGGGCTAAGCAAACAGCAAGCTCTCTCAAAGTCAATTCTGGTAGAAATGCTTTCCTTCTTGGGCTTGGATGCGCCCCAACATTAGACACGGAGAAACTCAGAACATACTCAGTGGAGGCCAAGCTAATGCAGTGACATGAAAAACAGCCCCTTATGCGGCTATATCCCCGCAGGGTCCCAAGGCCGTTTGGGGACAAGGCTGTTCAGGGGCACTGGTTCATCTGATGGTCACAGCCTGTGGGGAGAAGACAGCCCTACACTTAGTGATGCTGACTGAGAACAGCACCCCGGACAGAATGGAACCCCTCTGACAGTGTGGCACGGCCAGTCCTCCCAGCCCTCAGAGGAGGCAGGCTGTGCATGGCTGGAACTGGCAGTCAGGCCTTCGTGGAAGTGACCCAAGGGGGACAGGGCGGCGAGGAAGATTTGAGCAGACCTGCTAGGGATGTTTGCCTCGCCTGGGCCCGTGCACCTGCTGTCCCCTTGGCTTAGAATGCTTTCACAGTTTGCTAAGCTCCTTTTCATCCTCTGAGACTCAACTATGGCTCCACCTTCTCTAGGAAGCCTCCCTTGACTGTAGATGCCTGGCTACACTGTAGTTACCAACCTCCCTGGCTTGATTTTTCTACCAGACTGAGCAATCTGAAGGCAGAGATCATCTTACTCCCCATTGTAGCCCCTGGTACACAACAGGCACTCAATAAATGCTGGTTGAAAGAAGGAACTAGTGTTACCAAAGGGGAGGGGTGTGGGAGGGCGGGTGGGGAGGGAGAAGGGGATTGAGGGGTATTATGTTTAGTACACATGGTGTGGGGGGTTATGGGGAAGACCGTGTAGCACAGAGAAGGCAAACAGTGCATCGGTGGCAACTTACTACACTGATGGACAGTAACTGCTGCATTGGGGTGTGGGTGGGGACTTGATGGGTAAATGTAGTGACCACATTGTTTTTTCATGTGAAACCTTCATAAGAGTGTATATCAATAATACCTTAATAAGAAATTTAAAAATAAAATAAAATAAAATAAATGCTGGTTGAATGAAGTAGACAAAATGCGCTCAGAGAAAGCTACAAGCCACCAAGGGCAGGAAGTGGCCATGTGCCTTTCTGTCACAACTGAGCTGCCCCGCCTCCTGGCCACACATTCCCACCAACACTGGGCAACTGCAGCCCCCTGGGCCCCCCTGCAGTGGCCATGCCTGTGACCATGCTGACCAGCAACCCTCACAGGTGCCAGGAGTGGAAAATCCAGCAAGGGGCCCAGAAGGGGGACCCAAACCCCAGGTGTGGAGAGGGGCTCAGCACACATGTGCAGAAACATGTGCCTCTCCCTTCCCATTTCAACCACTTGGAAAAGCAAAAGAGAAACTTTTATTGGAAAATGTAGCAAAAACGGGGGAGTGTCATGTCAGAGGTTCTCCTTTCCTATCTTTCCCTTGATAGACAAAGGCCTCGTGACCATATACACAGGAAAAACAAAAGCCCAACCCCAGAACTCCCGGCTCCACGGCCCCAGCCAGCCCCTGGAGACGGCCCCAGTACTCCCACTCTCCACACTTGGTCTCTCCCCATCCTGGGCCTTGCCTGCCCAGGACCTCAGCCAGGCTACAGGGGAATTTCCTACGCAGCCCCACTGGCGGACCTGAGCCACAGAGTCTCTCCAGTCTGAGCGCACTCTTGAACTGGACCCTACCTCTCCCTCCAGGACTCCTCAGCACTCCCACGCCTTCCCTCCACCATGCCCCAAGCCTCAGGCCCTGCTGGTCAGAGCGGGCATTCTCCGAACTCAAACCTGCCTCTGTCCTGGGTCAAACTGCCCTGCTCTTGGCAGAGCTATGCTCCACACCTGTGCCTCCCCTCCCTCTCTGCAGGTCGCCCGGCCTCAGCTTGACCCTTACCTCCTCTCTGGCAAGCTTTTCCTAACTCCACAAGCGTGGCAAATCACCTTTACCGAACACCCTCTGTGGGCCAGCTCAGTGCTGGCTCCTCAACTGCTACCCACCACCTCTTGAATGATCACAAGTTGGGGCACAGAGAGGGTACGGGATTTGCAGGTTGTCCAAGGACACACAGCAAGGGAGAGGAAGCTGGGCTAGAAGGCCCTCAGCACTTTCTACTCCCAGCTGTCTTCTCCAAGCTCTGCCCACAGCACACATTACACCTTCATGATCTCCCCCCACCCCATTCATTTGCCCCCAGACAGCACGTGGCAGAGTCTGCACACTTAGAGTGAGCACAGCACACGACATGCGAGGCAGAGTGAGTGCTGGCTGACGATTCCTTTGAATGGCAAAGGCCCTGATGTCCTGCTGAGGCATATGGGTGCTCAGTGGCAGGGATGGCTCCAGGGTCACCTCCTCACCAGGACATTCATATTCTAAGCCGAAGGAATGAACCTGTCATGGGGGAATTCCAGGCTTCAGCCCCAAGTGGGCTGGGGAGGCAGGAGAGGCGTCTGTGGGCAGAGAAATCGTCCTCAAACCAGCCAAAGAAAAGCTGCTTCCTCTGCCTGTGTTTATGGGTGGCCCTGCCTCTGGAACGCTGGCGCTGGCTCCCAGGGCCATCCCACAGAAGCACGCTCAGTCCTGCATGAACTTCCCTGGCACCCGCGTAGCCTGGCCTCTGAGGCTGGGGTGCAGTGTGGGGGACCTGGCTCCCATCGGGCAGCGGTCTCCAGCTGGGGGCAGGGTAGGGTCTCAGCACCCCCTCAGGCCTGAAGTGGCTCCAGCCAAGAGCCGGCCCCGTGAACAGGAGCCAGGAGCTGTTCATGCTGGCTGCACAGGGAATGGCTCTCCTGTGCCTGCTCTGCTTTCCATTGCCCTGGCATGACTCACACACTCAGTCTGTCCTGCTCTGCAGGGATTCCCTGTGGGAGTCCAAGCCTGGGATTTGCCCTCAAATGCCCTGCATGCAGGTGAATGTCATCCAGGCTGCAGGGGAGCAGGCTCTAATCCCAGAGCTGCCAAGACTCCCTAACGGGTCTCAAACACTCACTCTGGGCCTGGGGCTTCCTACCCTATGCATGGCCTCCAACCTGCCTTTCCAGTCTTAGCACACTGTTGAACTGACCAGTGTATTTCTCCAAGAGCTGGCGGTGCTCCCACCCCTGACCAGTCTGCCCCTCCTGGACATCCCCACAGGCCTCTGCCCAGCTTTGCCCATCCCTGGTGGGCTCTCTGCAAACCCTCTTCCTACAGCTTACTCCCTTACGGCTTTCTGCTCTCACAGGTCACCTCGTCGGAGAGGCCTTCCCTTACACCCAGTGGGGAGACACTCCTGGTCACTCTCTATACCTGCTTTGTTTACTTCCTTTCTACCAGCACTCACTGAAATTGCCTTGTGCACGTTTACTTGTAGACTGTCTATCTGCCCCTCAGCATCGGAGCTCCACAGCAGGCAGGGACCACAATGGTTCAGCCAGCTACCCACGGCCCAGAGGGTGCTCACCGCCCTCCTCCACACCCAGGAACTGAAATCAGACTCCACAGTGGGGCCTCTTATTGTGCCTTGACTCACACTTAGTTCAGTAAAAGACAGGTCCCAAGGGCAGGGACCAGGCTGATCCATCTGTGGGCTCTTGCAGGATCTAAAGAGCCCAAGAAAGGATTCCTGGGCAGGGCTACATTACTGTCGGGCCAAGCACTAGGGGAGAGAGAGTGCCACTACCATCCCGTCGGCTCTGAACTTACCTGGGACCCACTAGCTGTGTTTCTGCCTATTTGTTTTCCAAAAATGTAAACTCAAACAGAGCAAACTAACAGACTAAAAATCCCTCACTTGGGAGGTCTCTCCAGTCCAGGCCTAGCTGGGCCTCCATCAATGCTCTAGAGGTGCTCAAACTGGTGGTTCCAAGGCCCATCCTGGGCTTCCCAGAGGTAACAAGTCCCCACTGCAAACTGTGGTTCACTCACTTTGTTCCATTTTAATTTTCATGATTTTTTTCATGTCTTAGAAAAAAAAATCTGAGCAGTTCTGCATATGATTTTTAAAAAAATCAAATAGCTCAGGTTTCTAATGAAAAGCAACAGCCCTTCCCTGTACTCTGGTGACAACCACTTTTAACTTTTCAGAACTTTTTCTACTTTTAGTTTTTCTGGCAGCTATCTGATCTATAAATGGAATATATTAAAACACCATGTTTCGATGCTTTAATCCTATAAGTGCCATGTTTCTAATTTATCAGTTATTTATATGGAGGACAATTCGATTCATGTGAGCCTCCCCGGCCACACACAGAGTTGTGTATGAGGCCACCCTTCGTCCTGGTGTAGGGATGAGGAGACTGTGGGGTCTTCGTGTGGAACCTCTACTGCGCCCGTGCCTGGCTACCCGTAGGTCTCCCGTGCCAGTGCCATCTGCATTGATTCAGGAGGTGGGTGCGCAGCCCGGGCCATGGCTCCGTTCTGAGGGTCTCCCTGCTGGGGTCCCAGGCTCCCCTTCCTTCATCTACTCCCTTACTTTCGTCAGAAGATCCTTAAGTAACTGTCTCAGAAAGAGGTGTAAAAGGTGGAAGTTTTCATTCCTTCCTGCATGGCTGCAGTCGCCCCTCACCCCTGAGTGACAGTAGGCTGATGGCTGGACAACTTCCCTCCCACCTGCCGGAGCACAGCCACATGTGTCCTTACACACAGGCTGCTGCTAATGAACAGTTCTCTTGTGTTGGTAGACGACCTGGGATTTGGTTTATTTGTTCTTGATTCTCTCAAAAATTTTACAAGTATTTCTTTATTCTTGGTTATCTGACATTTCACAAAAACATGTCTAAATAGGATGTTTTTCTTTTGAAGTGCTAGGCACACTGAGAATTATTTTAATGTGAGGACTTTTGTCTTTCTGATACGGACAATTTCCTTGTATTAAGTTTTAAAAATAATTTCTCTCATCTGTTTTGTCTCAGTTCTGCAGCTTTCATTAGGCATATGCTCAGTCACCTGCCTTAACTTAAGTCTGGCTTTCTCAACTGCCCTCTAATACTCCTCTTGGCCTTGCTTTCTTATTCTTTCTTGATATTTCCATGAGTCGCCTTCCATCCCTTTAAGTAGCTTCTTATTTTCACCATCACATTTTTAAACTAAAGTCTTTTTTTTTGGTTCTCTGGATATTCTCATTTCATAGCATCCCATTCTTGTCTTATGGATGAAATCCTTTCTCAGACCTTTCCAAGGATACAAATGAGAGGGCTATTTTTTCACTTATACTGTCACTTCTTCTTGAATTCTGTTTCTTCTGGAACTATACTTCTTCACTGTTTACATTGATATTGCTGTTACACGTGGCAGGCTTTCTTCAGATGTTCGTTAAACCTTGGAAGTCCATTCATGTTTAAATATGAGAGACTAGAAACCTGTTCTGTCCAGCTCAGTAGGGCCTGACCAGTGGAAGCTTTAGCCACTCCACAGGGGGATCCCTAAATGACAGGGAGCACAAGGTTTGGCTCTGGGGCCCTGCGCCCATATGGTCTGCCCTGGTTAGCCAGGAGTGTCAGCTTAGTTTCTCTGCAGAAGAATCCAATTATCAAACATCACTATTGGCATAAAAGATCATTCTATATAGTGAAGTCCAGAGGAAGAGAGGGGTTAACCCCATTTAATCTTTTATTAACTATTATAAAATATATATAACATAAAATTTGCCACGTTAATCACTTTGGAGTGTATAGTTCAGTGATGTTACATACATTCACATTCTTGTGCAACCATCCCCACCATCCATCTTCCTGAATTGAAATCCCACACTCATTAAACACTAAGTCCCCATTACCCCTGCCCTCCCAGTTCTTGGCAACCACCATTCTGCTTCTGTCTCTGTGAATGACTGTTTGAGATGATTCATATAAGTACAATCATACAATAATTGTTTTCTTAGGATTGGTTTATTTCACTTAGTATAATGGCTTAAGGGTTGTAGCATGTGTCAGAATTTCCTTCTTTTTTAAGGCTGAATATTCCATTGCATGTATATACCACTTGTGTTTACCTAGTCATCTGTTGCCCATCTACTTAAGAGTGACATCTGACTGAGAGAATACAGCCCTGTCCTTGTCACACAAAGGTGGGTGTGCTGTCCAGGTCTTCAGAGACAGCGCCCAGCCCTTTACCTTCTCCTTCCCTCTTTCCCAATGAACATGTCCATCTTGAACTTCCAGACCGCTCTCCTGAGGGTGTAGCCCAAAGCCCATCTCTGTTTCCCTGGTCCCCACATCATCGGTGCGGGTGGCCTTGACAGAGGACTAGCTATTTTTAGTGGAAACCCATAACTACCACCATTTTAGCCAAGGAGACTTCTTTCTCCTTCAACTCTTCCCTCCCCAGTCCCTCCTGCCAGACTCCTCTGCAAAAGTTGCCAAGAATAGGATGAAAAATGAAAAACAGACCTAAGTTCTCTTCACTGTCCTGGATCCCCTGCCTCTACCCAAAATAAAATGAAAGGCTGGGGAGAGAGGAACAAACCCATCCCAGAGTCAGGGGCAGGGAACTCCCTTGTTGCTAACTGACTGTGTGAAGGGTACAGCTCTGGATGCTGGAATCCCATTTGATGAGACAAGGGGTGGGGCTACATAATTCTACTCTAAACAGCATCAAATTCTCAGTGGAGGACTCCACTGAATCCTTGGTGCAAACTCCAGGCCTGGGCCAGAGCCTCCCCTTGCAGGCCTGTGCCACCAGGCAGCTTGGTGAGTCCCTTCCTGGAGCTGAGAAAAGCTCTCCTCCTATGTTTGGAGGCCAGGAGCATCAAAACCTTGCTCAGGTGGGCACCGTGGCACTGCCCAATAAGCTCCACCAAGATGCAGCCTGCATTGCTCATCCGTCCCTGCTCTGAGCTTCTGAGGGAGCCCAGCGGCCCACTCCTGAGGGCTGCTCTGAGCACCGCCTTGCCTCAACACCTGCCATTCATAAAAGACAAACAAGAAGTGCCACATGGGGATGGGAACATCTCCTGCACCCCCGTGGATCTCCCCTTCCTGCTCTGTAGGGCCACATGTGTTGGGGGAGGGGAGTTGGTGGGGACCCAGCTGCATTCGGGTCCTGGCCTCAGCTGGATTAAATAAACTCCCTGGCTCCAAACAGGAACCTCCCTCTCTTGCCCCCCATGTAGCCAAGGCAGGAGCATCTGAGGACCAGAAAATCTTCCAGCTTGCCCCAGGAGAGAGCACAGAGGTTTTCAACACTAACATGCCTCTGCCCCACCATCTACCTCCCATTCAGGTTCTACGGCCTGGTGGGCCTGGAAACACAACCGGCCAGCGCTTCCTTCCCATCACTGGAACCCCAGGGGAACCCTGCTGCCCTGGGTGCCTCATGTCCTTGCGCCCCATCTCCTCTTTCTCTTGAACATCATGCAGGGACAAAGGGCAGGGGCGCCGGGGTGCGCAGCCTTCCCCACAGCCACGTGGAGACTGCCACAGCTCCGACTGTGCTTGGTTTTGTGGGCCCCTTCCTCCATAAAACACATTAAATTTCTATTTTACAAAACGTGTTGGTTTAAGATGAACATAATCCAGGCTTCTGGGCTGGATTCTATTAATTTATATTCTTTTCATTAACAAAATAACCTAATCGTAGACAACCTGCTTCTGGGTCGGGGTTTCATATGTAGCAGAGTAGCTCCCTCGCTGCGATCTATTGAAAGTCAGCCCTCGACACAAGGGTTTGTTTTTCTTAATATTATTGAAAAAATAAATAATAAATAATAAATAAAACAAAAACAAAAAAGCAAAAATATAACCTAAAACATTTTCGTAGGCCCTGACCGCATTGTAGGCCCTTGGCACTGGCCCCACTGGGCCCAAGAGAAGCCGACACTGTGTTGTCTGAGTCTACAGCCAGGACGTCCTAATGTGGACAACTCACCCCAGTGGGGTCAGGACTATCCCAGGAATCTCCACAGTCCTGGGCAAACCATGGCCGTTTGTCACCCTTCCTGCCCTTCCTGTTCCAGGCCCAGAGTCCCCCAGAAGCATGAATAGCCAGGATGGTGTAACCATCAGAGTCACAACCCTAGAGATGAAACACATCCCCTGCCACACGTCAGGACTCTGCAAGTAGCTGGAGAGATGCAGCCGAATCCCATGTGTGCTCTAAGGAGCCAGGCCGGTGGAGCAGAGCTGGGAAAAAATGCTTCTGGAGCACCAGTTCCATCCCAGGCCTGGCTGGAGTCACAGTCCACTGTCACTCCTCTGAGGACAGTGACCCTCCATCCACACAGCAACTCAAAGTTGAGATGCAGTCATGGACATGGATTTTCCAGGAGAGGAAACTGCATTCCAGAGAAATGACGTAACTCACCAGGCTCACCAGCTTTGAAGGGAGAGGGCCAAGGATCAAGCCTTGCCTGGCTGTCTGTGGCTTTGCTGGGGACAGACTCTCCAGGGGGACCAACACCGCTGCTGTTCCCACCTCCTGACCTTGACCTTACACAGTAGGGTGGCCTGTAATGGGTGGCATGGGTGCCTTGGTATGACTGGAGGGGGAGGCAGCAGGGGACAGCCTGGGGGAGGTGCTGGCCTCTCACCACCACTGCCCCCCTCGCAGAATGAACACTGTGTTGCCACCTACAGCCCACTAAGCCCACACCAAGCCACCAAGGCCAGTGACCCAGATGCTGTCAAGAGCTCCTTGGAAAGCGCTCTGACAACACAGATGCCAGGTTCCTCCCAGACCCCGCCAGTCAGCTGCTTACAAAACCTCTTTTGAATGACTCTGTCGAGTGGCCAAAAACTGAGTCCAGAACCCAACCTTTCTCTGCACGGAGAGTTCCAGAGCCCAGGAACACAGTTAACTGGCTTCCTCTGGAAACCCAGAGGAATGACCCAAAGGAGGACCTTTCAGGAAGATGGCAGGGAGGTCAGTCCATGCAAGAAAGCAAATCCCTGACTGGGAAAAACAAAAATGTGCACACCCCTGAGACAGCTAAGGCAGTCATCCGAAGGCATCCACTCTGGAGTCAGCCAGCCCCAGATCCTGGCTGTCTTTAACCAGCCGTGTGACCTTAGATAGTATCACTAAGTCTCTGTTTTCCCATCTGTAAAATGGAGAGGGTTGGTGTGAGGATCAAATGAGCTAAGCTGTGTGATATTTAGCTTGGTGCCTGGCAATTGGGAAAACTCAGTATCAATATCTATCATACTATTATATAATCCTGGCCCTTAGTCAATAATGAATATTTACTAAGTGGATGATTTACCACAGAAACCTAGATATACAAAAGCAGGTACTACCCACCCCACGACTCAAATCAGGAAACTAAAGCTCCCGGAATCCAATCAAGGCAAGAGTTCGTTAGTGGTGGAACGGGCTAGGTCAGCACAAGAAGCCGACTGGAGCTCCCAACTGCTGTGCAGTTTCCTTCCAGCTCTCCCAGGCGGCACTCCTTTGTCCGCAGGCCACCCAGGGCTGGGTGGGGTGTCTGAGAGCAAGACAAGCCACCGACCCCAGCCAACTGGCAGCTGCGGTGTGCAGCCTCTGGCAGAAGGCTGGGACGAGCGCAGGCATTCCTGGGCCTGATTCATACAGCTTCTTGAGTCAAGTGAGCATTTCCTCCTAGTACAACAGATTTTCCTTGGAACAACCAAACGACAGGGAATAGCAAAAATAAAGCCTTGCAGCATTTGCACTTACAAAGTACCTCCTTCCCCCGTTTTTTCTCTTGCTCCTCTTGCTCAGCTATGCGGGGGGCAATTGCAGGTGGAGAAGAGGACTGGCACCATCACGCCCCTCACCTGGGATCACCCACACGCTTGCAGGTGATGGCTGCTTTCCATGGCACTGGGGGCCAAGGAGGCGCCAAGGACTGTCCCTGCCCAACTGGCTCCTGAAGACTTAAGGGCTTGCTAAAACGGGGTGCTCCAGAGGCAAAGTGCCTCCTGGGGTACAGATTACAATACAAAATTACCTTATCCACTTTGTCTTGGTGACCAAAGTCACAAACTGAAACCACAACCCCCAGGAGAAAACATTTATTTCCTTTCTATCTAAAATCATAACATTTTGGAGCTGGGAGGAACCTCTGAAAAATCACAGTCCTATCTCCTTCCTGCCGTACAGATGGGGAAAATAAGTCTCGGAGCAACAAAGGCTGCCCCAGGCTATACAATCAATTAAAGGTCAGTCTTCCACCTCCCCAACCAGTGCTCCTCCACTGCACATGGCAGCGAGTGTCTGGGCAGGGGACGGAGACCCTCAAAGCCTTCCCCACAACCGCCACAAAGACACAGGCAATGGGGGTTTGTTCCCAAGTCGGTGGATTCCCTAGGTTTATTTAGATTCATTCTAATGAAGTCCCTGCAATTAGAGCAGCAATTAGCAAACTCCAGCCTGAGGGCCAAATCTACCCGCCCCCATCCCCCACTCCCCGGCTTCATTCTGCTGGAACACAGCCCCCTCACTCTGGGCTTGTCTTGGTGGGGCACTGTCCACGCTGACTTCACACTCGAACAGCAGAGGTGAGTAGTTGTGGAAGAGACCATATGTATGGCTTGCAAAGACTGAAATATTTCCTCTCTGGCCCTTAACAACAGTGTGCTGACTGGTGATCTAGTGCCCAGGAAATGTCAAGCACACGCTTCCAGGAGCTCCTCTGGGCTCTTCTGCGACATCAGTTAGGACCCCAGCCCCCAAGTGTCACACTGTAGAGGAATCACGCTGCAGGCTCCTGCAGAGCATGCGGCTCCTCCCTCTCCAAAGCCCCTCTGATGCCCTCGGACAGAGAGCCCAGAATCCACAGGACCACAGCTTTCCTTCACTACACTGACCATAACAGGGGTAGGTATTCATTTTTCCTTTTCAAAATGTGTTCCAAATTGGGGCTCTGATGTCCTTAAAGAGCACCTCTGATGTCCTATTTGGAATTATTTTTATTGACAACAGGACAAGGACTGGGCATGGCGCTGACGATAGACAGATCCCAGTCCAAAGCGGGCTCCTCACCCTAGGCTGACCCTGATTGTTCCAAGCTTGGCTGGGGGGAGTGCGACCCAGGGCTGGAGACCTGGGCACACATCCTGGCTGTGGCATTTGGGGCATGCCCCATGACTCCCTGAGCCACAGGTGCCTGTCTGTGAACTGCTGAGAGGACTAGATGACAGCATCTCAGCAGAGCTGGGGCATGATCAGGCTGGCCCATAAGTCAGGTTCAAGAAAGGCTCTCATTCACTGTCACTGCATCCTGGAATGTAAGAACAAAACCAAGCCTTTATTTACAGGTATGTTCCAGTACATGCAGCAGCTTATAATGAAAAAGTCTTGGCGTTAGGTCAAAAATGAAGTTTCTACCAGTTTGACACATTATCTCAGTGTCATCATATATATCATCTTCTTTCTTTTGGCAAGTCAGCTTTTCTAACACAGTGAACGATTCCTCAACTGGATTTCTACCTGGACCACCAGAGGTCGAATTAAGCAGCAACCCCAGAATGTACTCATTAAAAGAAAAAACAAGAAAACCTTCTTTGAATTCATTTGCGGATAATCTATAAAACTGACAAAACTATTTCTTATGCCTTCTACTAACTGTCATTTCCCTAAAGAGTAAGTATCCTCATTTACTCATTCGTGTCTGTGGATGAGGGTCTCAAGAAAATTCCTCTAACTCTAGGTTCAGCCTGTAGAAAGCCCAGGAGGGCTGAGGCCAACCCAGGCCAGGCAGCTCTGACTGGGAGCGTGGTCACCTCGGTGGTGAGGAACTTCCTGAAGCTGCCTCTATGCCCTACAAAGACGCTCTCAAATGTGTGAGAGGCTCAGACACAAGACTATTTCCTGCAGCACTGTTAGAAATAGCAGAAGATTGGGAATCTAAATATCCATCACAGGGGGACTCGTTAAATAAATTACATCTGTCCATAAAATGGAATACAAAACAGCCATAAAAACAAATGAAGAAGCGCTTCAGGCCTGATATGGACCAATTTCCAAGATACATTGTCAAGCCAAAATAGCAAGATGCTGACAATTGCATTAAAAAACATATCTATGTATGTATGT